>JARFIW010001215.1:5802500-7002500 GCA_036346225.1 Platerodrilus igneus
ACAATTATTCTTAAGGACGAAAACCCCAATCTCATCAATGACTTTTTCATTAACAGTATACCTTTGTCTGTTGTTGCAGATAAAATTCAGACCTTCTTCGAGAACGACAAGCATCCCTTAATAACTGAAGAACTAGTGTTTCATAGTATAAACCAAGATGACATTATTTCAACTTGTTATTCCATACTGCCTGGATACTCTCACACACCTGATTAACAACATTCTTGAATCTTCACATATACCATCATCTTGCAAAGAGTCAATCATCATTCCGTTGGCCAAAGTCAATGTTGCCACTTTCTACAAAGAACTTAGACCAATCAGTATTTTGCCCACTTTATCCAAGGTTGTTATGTACTATACAAGCAACTCGTACATCACTTTGAAATCAATAGTATTCTTCCTGCCAGTCAATCAGGTTTTAGATCTAGACATAGTACAGCCACCGCACTTACCAAAATCACTAACTAACTATAGTCGTCTTTCAAGACTACAGTAAAGCTTTTGACACTATACATCACAAGCTACTGCTAGCTAAACTTTCTTATTATGGGTTAAGCTGCGAAGCACTACACATGATGGAAAGCTATCTGTCCGGAAGGTGCCAACAGGTCTGCTTTAATGGTATTATCTCCAGCAGGCTAACGAGTGAACAAGGAGTTCCGCAAGGAAGTATCTTAGGAACGCTTTTATTTACCATCTTTACTGCCGACCTCCACCAATAATTACAAAAAATTGTAGCATCCACATGTACGCAGATGACACACAACTTTATATTTCTACTAATCTTTACCACGCCAATCAAGCAATTGAAGAAATCAACACTTGTTTATGGTCGGTAGCTAATGGGTTAACATTAAATCCTTTAAAAAGTATTTGTTTATGCGTGGAGACTCCACATGGCTGTGAAGTGTTTAAATCTAATGCTTCAACTAACATCCTGGTCAATAACCACATACTAAGCTTTAGTGAATCAGCTAAAAACCTTGGTGTCATTTTTTATTGTAAACTTACCTTCGGAAAGCATGTTAACAAAGTATGTAGTACAGGTTATTATATGCTCATATTGTCGGAGGATTTCACGGCCGGAGTCATTATAAATATTTATGGTTCTGGGTTGGGACCGTGTCATTTTATAAATTAAGGTCGACGTTTCGCCCACTTTTGTAAGGGGATTCATCAGGACAAGAAAAGAAATAAGTAATAAAATAAAAATATAAAAAAGATAATATTAATTACACAAGTTAAAGTGTAAGAGAAGAGTTACTCCTGAACTAGCAGACTCACTAGTCCATTTAAAGCCAAAAGGTGTCTTGTGGCGAAGTAACTGGTGAAAGTAGGGAAAGTGGTTGTTTATATAGGGCGAGAACTTGATGCATGAGCGATCATGAATAGAGAGGAGTGTCGTAGCGGATTAGTGAACGTCACGGTTCCGCTGTTGTGAACATAGGCTTGTTTTCCAAATGGGGGAAAGGTAGTAGCGATTGTCTTTGTTTAGGATATTAGAATTTTTATTTATTTCTATGGATTCTCTAATTTTTCTATTGTAGAAAAATGGAATTCTGGCAATTACTTTCGTCTTGTCAAAGTTAATGGTATTGTCTGTTTCATGTTGGTGTTTGGTTACCGCAGAGCGATTTTACTGGCTTGTTCTTAAGCATTGCTTATGCTTGTTTAGTCTGGTCTGTACTGACCGTCCTGTTTCTCCTATGTATACTAAACTGCCTATGTTCACAACAGTGGAACCGTGACGTTCACTGATCCGCTACGACACTCCTCTCTATTCATGATCGCTCATGCATCAAGTTCTCGTCCTATATAAACTACCACTTTCCTACTTTCACCAGTTACTTCTCCACAAGACACCTTTTGGCTTTGAATGGACTAGTGAGTCTGCTAGTTCAGGAGTAACTCTTCTCTTTACACTTTAACTTGTGTAATTAATATTATCTTTTTTATATTTTTATTATTTTTATTTTATTACTTATTTCTTTTCTTGTCCTGATGAAGCCCCTTACAAAAGTGGGCAAAACGTCGACCTTAATTTATAAAATGACACGGTCGCAACCCGGAACCATAAATATTTATAATGACTCCGGCCGTGAAAGCCTCTGACAATATCACAAGAACCTTTACGGGAAGGATATTGTAAACAAAACAAAAACTTCGGGATATTTCAGCACTTATCAAATCCTCTAATATTCCCAAAACTATTCAAAAACGCATAATACCTCGCAAATCTAAACCACCTCGCTTGTACGGCCTTCCTAAAGTCCATAAACCTGATGTCCCTCTGCGTCCGATAGTTAGCACAATTAACTCGTCAACCTACCATCTGGCAAAATATCTGACAAATTTCTTAAAATCTTATTCCGGTAACACCCTTACTAATGTTTTAAACTCCGCTCATTTCATAGAACTAATTGCAAATATTGAGCTAGGCCCTCATGATATACTAGTCAGTTTTGACGTAACATCCCTATTTACAAACGTACCTGTCATAGACACTGTCTCCATTATTAAACAACTCCTACCTCAAGAAAATGAATTTAAGTACCTGGCCACGCTCATTGAAAAATGCTTAACTTCTACCTATTTTGTCTTTGACGAACAATTTTACAAACAAACTTCGGGCACACCAATGGGCTCACCTCTATCCCCTATTGTGGCCAATATATTCATGGAGTCTTTGGAATCCATGGCTCTAGAATCCACAGACCTTAAACCAAAAATTTGGCTCCGTTATGTTAATGACACTTTTGTAATCTGGCCCCATGAACATCAAACGCTCAATAATTTTCTAGATCACATAAACAATCAACATAAAAATATTAAGTTCACTATAGAAATTGAAAAGAACGGAACTCTGCCATTCCTTGACGTTCTGGTGGAGCGCCAACCTAATGGACAACTAGGTCATTCCGTATATCGAAAAACCACACACACACACAGACAGATACCTACATGCGTCGTCGCATCATCATCCCTCACAAAAATCATCGGTATTCAACTCTCTAGTCCACCATGCAATTAAGATTTCACAACCAGAACACTTATCTAATGAACTGACCCATATTAAAACCAGTCATAAAAAACGGCTATCTAACTCAGATATCGGCAGAGCAATAAATCGGCATCTGCATCCTACACGAACCCCCAAACCACGCTGTAATCCCGATACACGTTCTTTAGCAATCCTTCCATATATACACAGAGTAACAGACCGAATTGGTAAAATTCTACGTAAACACAACATCAAAACAATCTATAAACCCACCAATAAAATTTCACAAATATTACCAACCCCAAAAGATTCCGAAAATAGTCTTAAAGCCCTAGCGTATATAGTATACCTTGCAGTTGCGGTTTAGTATACATAGGAGAAACAGGACAGTACAGACTAGACTAAACGAGCATAAGCGATGCTTAAGAACAAGCCAGTACAATCGCTCAGTGGTGGCCGAACACCAACATGAAACAGACAATACCATTAACTTTGACAAAACGAAACTAATTGCCAGAATTCCATTTTTGTACAATAGAAAAATTAGAGAATCCATAGAAATAAATAAAAATTTTAATAACCTAAACAAAGACGATGGTTACTACCTTTCCCCCATTTGGAAAACAAGCCTATGTTCACAACAGCGGAACCGTGACGTTCACTGATCCGCTACGACACTCCTCTCTATTCTTGATCGCTCATGCATCAAGTTCTCGCCCTATATAAACTACCACTTTCTTACTTACAAAAGTGGGCGAAACGTTGACCTTAATTTATAAAATGACACGGTCCCAACCCGGAACCATAAATATTTATATTATATGCTCAAGTCCCTGTACAGATACAAAACTTTGCTGACATCATATACAAAATGGAACCTATGTTAGTCATACCAATTATTGTAGTTTAGTGTATTATAATTATTTAGCAGTCCATCTGAAGAACAAATTGCAAATTCTTCAAAACTCATGTCTGAGATTTTCATACAATGTGAGTTATATGAAGCATGTGACACCTATATACAATGATTTGAAGATATTAAAATTTCGACCCCAATGTGAACTTTTCTTTGCAGTTTTCTTATTCATCTTATACAAGTCAGAACAGCCTAGTTATTTATATAGTAAAATACATTTGAGGTTGCATAATCATAATCTAAATCTTCGTAATAGCTGCAACATAACTATACCAAAGCACAATAGTTCAAAATTCAAATGTTCTTTTGAGTATAGAAGTGCCAAAATCTTCAACAAATACTCAACTTAGACTCTGTCACTAGGTTTAAAACAGCCATTGCCAAGTGTCTTCTTCAAGAACAAGCCTTATGCCAGTAAATATTGTCTGAACTTTACTTGTACAGCAGGTATATTGTGAAAACCAGCTTTACTGACTTTATACCTTTAAGTAATAATTGTAATTTAATTGTAATTATTATTTATTAAATAAATAAATAAATTTCCTCATAGTGTAAAGGGGGCTAATCAGCCTGCAGCTACCAAGATCCCCCAACACTTGAACATTTGCCGATTTAATAATTTTCCAATATAACTTTTTGCACAATCAACATTAGTTGAAAATATTTAAAAACAAATACCAGTAGTTGTTTATAATAATGATCAGATTTAAGTGCAATAATTTTTTTTGTCATGAGGTTTTCCGTCTTGAAACTGGTTGGACGAGTACCTTCACTTATTTCTATTCTAAGCTAGCCTACACTGTTCCCTGAAATTTCCACAGCCTAGATACATCTCGGTTCCCCTTCTTTAGTTTCCTAATTATATGCCCTATTTCACCAAGATTTAGTGGTATGTGAAGGGACTTAAGCAACCTGTAGCTACCAAGGATCCCCCAACACTTAGACATTTGCCGAATTAATAGTTTTTCAGTAAATCCTTTCGCACAATTAACATTAGTTGAAAGTACTGCAAAACCAATACCTGTGGTTGCTTATAGTTATCATCAGGTTTAAGTACAGTTATTTTTTTGTCATTAGGTTTCCCATGTTGGAATTAGTTGGACACGTACATCAATTGATTTCTATTCTGAGCAAGCCTGCACATTTCCCTGAAATTTCCACAACCTACAACTTTCACTATCTGTGTGCAATAGTCTAACCTAGGTCTACCTCTACCTCTCTTTTTTCCTATCTTTGCTTCTAATATATTCCACACTATTCCCTCATGTTTTAGTATGTGGCCTATCATCCTATCTCTTCTATTTTTTACTGTTTTCCACATACTTCTTTCTTCCCCTACCATTTTTAGTACCTCTTCGTTCTTAACTTTGTCAGTCCATGATATCTTCATTATACATCTGTAGCACCACATTTCAAAGGCTTCCACCTTTTTCTTGTCTGCTTCTCCTACTGTCAGGTTTTACAACTGTACAGTGCTGTGCTCCACACATGTTTTAAGCAATTTTTTCCTTGTTTCTATGTTTGTTGCCTTTGAACACAGTAGTTGTTTTTTTTTGGTTAAATGTAGCACGGCCTTGTGATAATCTTTGTTTTATATCTTTTGCGCTCCTCCCATCTTGCGTTATTTGTATTTCTAGGTAGCAGAAATCCTTAAAATCTTGTAAGTTCTCGTTTCCGATTTGTATTTTAGTTTTTAATTTATTTTCCCCTCCTTTGCATACTAGTGCTTTAGTTTTATTTTTGTTAATTTTCATACCATATCTCTCTGTTAGAACTGTTTCCATTTCATTAAGAGCAGCTTCTAACTCTTCCTTTCTAGATGCTAATACCACTATATCATTTGCAAAATCTAAGCATATCAATTTTTTGTCCTTGCCTAATAATTCCAAGTTCTCTTGCATTTGACAGTATTCATTACCTCTTCAATGTACAAGTTAAAAATTAATGGGGATAAGGCACATCCCTGTCTCACTCCTTTCCTAATGTTTACTCCTCTACGTTACTGCTCTAATTTTATTACCACTGTTTGCTCTTTGTATAGGCTATGTATTATCCGTCTGTCCCTAAAACTCATTCCAATCTTCTTGAGTATTTCGAACATTTTTTTCTATTTTGTATTATCAAATACTTTTTCCAGATCTACAAACCCTATATACACGCTTTCCCCCTTTTTCTATTGTTTTCTCCATTATCATCCTCAGAGTTAAAATAGCCTCCAGTGTTCCCCTGTTTCGCATAAACCCAAATTGATCTTCTCCTAGTATTTCTTCAGCTCGTTTTTGCATTCGTTTTTGTACAATTCTAGTTAATATTTTTGACACATGTGCTGTCAAACTTATTGTACGAAAATTTCCACATCTATCCGAGCTTCTCTTTTTTGGTATAGTGACTATGATGTTATGTTTGAAATCTTTAGGTATCTCGCTTGTTTAATACATATAGCTTACAAGTTGAAAGAGACGTTCTGTTACTGCTTGTCCCACGGCTTTTAGAGTTTCTGCTTGCATCTTATCTGTACCCAGTGCATTACCATTTTTCAGACTTCCCTTATGCTAATTCAAAAGGATATTCCAAGTCGCCCTTTCCAATGTCTGATTCCTGTTCTAATGCTGGTATTTCCTCTCCTGCATATAAATTCCCTTTCCAATGTCTGATTCCTGTTCTAATGCTGGTATTTCCTCTCCTGCATATAAATTCCCTATATATTCTTTGCTATCTATACACTTCTTCTACATTTTCTATAATGACGTTTTCTCGCGCTTTGCTTTTATTTTTGCTCTTAGGTTTTACATCCCTAAAATTCATTCTTATTAGTTTGTATGCTTCGTCTGTCTTTGCATCTTAGTTTGTAACTCTTTGCACTTTTCATCAATCCATTGTTCTTTAGCTTTCCTGCATTTGCAAATAATTTCCCATTTTATGGCTTTGTATCTCTGTTTTCCTGTTTCATCTGATCTATTTTTGTATGTTAGTATTTCTTCTACTAGATTCAGGATACCCTTGGTTACCCATGATTTGTTATTTTCTCTTTGTGTATACCCCAGAATATTTCTGGCCGACATGTCTAAGCTGGATTTAATGTTATTCCATTCTGTTTCTACTTCCTTAGTATCAGAAATTTTTCCGATATCTTTCAGCAAATCATTTGACCTTTTTTCAAATCTTTCGTGGATATCTTTATCTTTTAGTTTCTCAAAGTCAAAGTGACTTTTTCCGTTCCTTTTTTTTCAAATTTTTAAATTTAAGGGTGCCCTTCATAATTACGATGTTGTGGTCAGTGTCTATATCTGCTTCTGGGTAGCTTCTGCAGTCTTTTACTTAATTCCTAAACCGTTGTCTAACAAGAATGTAATCTATTTAACATCTTCTCATATCTCCTGACATCTTCCACGGGTATCGTCTTCTAGCATGATGTTAAAATAATGTGTTTGTGATGGTTAAATTGTTCTTGTCACAAAATTCTACCAGCCTATTTCCTCTATCATTTCTCGTGCCTAAACCAAATTTATTTATTTATACATAAATCTACTACTGCTCCTTCCCTACTCTCACCTACCACTGCATTAAAATCCCCAGTAATTATTAAATTTTCGTGTTCTTTTATGTATCTTAGTATGTCTTCGATATCTTTGTAGAGGGCCTCTACCTCATCCTCACTGAGGCATGTAAACTTGTATAATTACTGTATCGGTTTAGATTCTAATCTAACCATCAGTACACTTTCGTTCTTTTGTAGGTAGTTTTCTACACGTTGTCCTATCTTTTTTCTCATAACTATTCTCACACCCGGATATCCTTCCTCTGGTCCTATATAAATTACCCTAAAGTCTCCAGTCCAAAAATCCCCCGCCTCTGGCCAGAACTTCACTGATCCCTACTATGTCTAGTGATAACCTACCCATTTCAATTTTCTAGCTCTCTAGCTTACCTACTTCCTTCATACTTCTAACATTCCACGCTCCGACTCGCAGAATGTTCAGAATTATGGGTGACACGAAACAAATCTTCAGACATCTTATAATGAGGTTTGATTTTGTACCAGTTCTCTTTGATGATAGTGATCACTAGAGGTAAAAGAATATTCATGAACAAGGAGGTTACATACAACGAAATAAGAATACGATCGATGGACAATTGAAATTCTTTAAATTGATGAACAAACAAGAGGCAGTCTTTTACATTATACCCTCAAGAGGGAAAACCAATTGAAGAATGCTAGCTAGGAATGAATCAATACCATAAGTGGGTGTATTCACCATAGAAATGATAGGTTTTAAGGTAAGAAGTGGTTTATGTACTTTTGGTAAACCATAATATTTACTCGGGGTAGAATTACAAATACCGAGATGATTCTTTTCAGAATCATTCGACATCCCTTCTTATGAAGTACCTTTATATTGCTCATTCACCTTTTTTTAGGTGATAAACATAGGATCCCTTTGCAAGAGTTTATATATAGATCTGTCCGATAACAAAACGAGAGATTTATCAATATATTGTAGTTTATCCATAATGATGAATGATGGTAACATCATCTTTATCTGTCTTAGCGACAATGATATCTAGATGGTCAGCTAAGTATTTTTTGACTTTATAGAGCTGCTCATTCTGTTGATTGTAATACTGATAGTTCCTCGAGTTATTTGCAAAATTCATAATAACATTGAAGACTTTTCCTCCAAGGACGTCCTTTCTTCTTTGGGATAGTCCATCAGTGTCGATGATGGATTCAACACGACCAATCAATTTGCCAAGACGATTGTCTTTTATTTGTGGTTGTAAACTGAGCATAGGTAAAAGCGATGACAAGTTTTTAACATAATCCGAACTTATCACATCACTAATGTTAGTTACTGACTGAATTGTCAATATATAAATTAGAATTGTAAAGACTGTTCTGATAATAACTCCTTGAATTTGTTCATATTGATTATTTTGATGTAAATAATGGCATCTTGATGCTTGTCTTAGATAAAACGATTTCAACAATGTAGGAGGCAGAACTCCTTTTAGTGAATTCATAATAATATGCAATTGCCTATTGTACGATATATTCGAAATATTTAATTTCAGCATTTACAATGAATTATTCTTTTTGGTGGACTTTCACCATCATGACAATTTTGGGTTTACTGCGATGTCTGTTACAATCACCTTTCCCACTAGTGATTGCAGAGGCTTTTCCGGAGCATTTCATACCAGCCTTTTCCATTTACTTAGTACTATGCGGTTGTGTAAGCTTACTTTTTGGACCACTAACAGGTACTCACTTGTGCAATTTTTTCCTTACTTTAAAACTGTTATTGCAGCTATAGTTAGAACAAGTACAAACAGTGATATTATGGTTGTGCATCTCTTAACAGCTGCGCTATTGGTCTGCACAATTTGTTGGAGCATTGAACTAATGTATGTCAAACTAAAGAAAGCACAAAATTCTCAGGTGAAGTAGCTTTAAGCTAGTTCCTATAATGTACTGTATTTAATTATTTTATTTTTGTAAGACTGAAATTTTAATAAAATTAATTAACTTTTATATATAGCATATTTATTAAAAATGTTAAATAAATTAGGTACATCATTGAGTACATACATGAACAATAACTACCGTAGTTATAACTACGGTAGTAATAACTACCAGTAGTTGGCAGGGCATATACACATACGGTGTCTCTAACTACCACACTTATAAACCCGTTTATTAACTCCTCTCCACACATTTCGCCAACATGATTCACACACTACAGTAGCTGGACGTGACACTCTCAGCATCGTTTTGAGGGTCTTTTAACTTGTGAGAGTTTTTTGGCTTGTTGATGTTTTTTCTCTGATGAGTTGTAGTGGTGTTTGTTGATATTCTTGATAAATTTGTTGATGTGGATTTCTCCAGACCTGCTGTTGGAATCCCCATGTTTCGACGCAGCGAGCAATTTCCCGGATCTTCCCCTTGGTTGTCCTCCAACTACACGATATCCGGATCCTGGGTCCACTGGCTTGTGGTTTTCGACCGACAGGATGGCTATTCACCACAGGCCGCTCCATTGTCAGGTAGCTCGTCTAACAGGACTGACGGATGTGCATCTCCAACGACTTCACTTGTGTACCCATTCCTCGGCACCCCGCGTAGCTGGAGAACTCCCTCGAGTTGTCACCGTTCCGCTGCTCACCTTTGTTCGCCCGGAGGCGGTGGTAGATAGATGTTGCTGCTTCGGAATCTACGCAGCAACTACACGATTCAAATTATACCCTGAAATTTATTGCAAAATTTGTTATTGTTAGCTCTTTTAAGTTTTGAAGGTTATGTTAAAATTATTATAAGCTGCTCTACGATGTTGTATATTTGGTAGCAACAACACCAAAGAATCAACTTTTAGACATAGGTACAGTTTTACGATTTACGAAGGTCAAAAGCATTTGGACGAAAGAATGAAATGGCGACTGGTGGAATAGAATAGTTAAAACCATTTTGATAATGCACATTGAATCGAAAATTTTTGTATGAGAAAATCTACATTTTTGTGGTTTTGTGATCAACTATGAAGGGCTTTAGAACCCCATCCGGATCATTCAAAAATCTACATACCGTTATCTGTGGAAACAAAAGTGACCATCACATGATTACATTTGGCAAGTTGCGAATATAGAATGGTTGGTAACTGTTTTGGTGTACATAAAAAGACAGTTGGAAAATGTGTTCACGAAGTTGTTACTTGCATTAATAAAGAATTGATGCAGTCATGTTTAAATATGCCAAAGATATCGAATGTGTGGATATTGCGTTTAATTTAGAAAAAAAAAACCAACTTACCTCAACTGATGGGAGTAATAGACAGTACATACATACATATTCTGCCCCCAGTTGATGGTTATAGAGATTTTGTCAATAGAAAGGGATATTGCAAACTGTAGTGGATTACTTATATAGGTAAAACAAATGTACATTGTAAAAGCATTTATGTACGATTCGATCCTAAAGACTATTTTATGGAAATTTACTGGTCGTAAAGTGACTCTACAGAAATAAAACGTCAAACCAAATGTCAAAATTTTATTGGTTATCAAACAATTCAATAACGTATAGGTAATTCACGATTTGAACCCTACTTATTAGTGGTGTAATTTTCTTCATATGAATGTCCAGGCTTACTCAGGAGAAGTGATTCTTTTGTTTTTATTGCATTTTTACGTATTTCTTCCATTTCATACAATTGAAACCTTGTACCTAGTAGTAAGTTTTTGCACTTCTACAATACACTTCTAGAGCAAATAACTATAAACAATGTAGCAACCTCCGCACTTAGGGAAAATTATACAATATGTTTTGCTTTCTAAGAATTGTATTCAATAGTACTACACATGTCGAAAAGTATCATCATAATTGGGTTTTCAGTCCTGGAACTGGTTACATGTGAACTGGTAGCGACGAGCAACCATATCTACATTGTTCAAGGAGGAAGGGGCTGCTTGCGCTAAGAACCAGGCAGTTGCGGTTTGACCATGCTCGAATTAGCACGTTCGTTATGGTAACGGCGGGTCGTGGTTGTATCGCTTTCGCATTAAAAATTGTAATATAGTTTTATTTATCGATGCACATGTGTTATGTTGCACGGTAATGTTATATTCAGTTTATTCTTTTTTTAATCAATATACAGTCCACTATAATCGTTTATTTTCAAGGTTTTTTTATTTAGTTAAGCACAACTGAAATATGGGGAATACGAGCCTATGGAGTCGCTAAATTAAGTGATAAGAATTCGTGTTTATCATGAACTAACCTACACATTTCCCTAAAATTTGCACAGTCTGCATCTATCACTATCTGCATGCAAAAGTCTAATCTCGGTCTAGCTCTACTTATTCTTTCCTATTTCTGATTGTAATATATTCCATACTATTCCCCAAAAATGCCTTAGAACGTATCCTGCCCTTCTATTTCTCCATATTTTTTTTGTTTTCCGTAGATATTTCTATTCCTCTACTAGTTCTATAACCTATTTGTTATTAACCTTGTCTGTCCATGCTATCATCCTTATACATCTGAAGCACAATATTCCAGAAGACTTCTATCTTTTTCTGTCTGCTTTTCCTACTGCCCCTATTTCATAGACGTATTGTGCTGTGCTCCACACATATGCTTTGAATAATTTTCTTCTTGTCTCTATGTTTGTTGTCTTTGAACATATCCGCCGTTCTTTCTTGTTAGATGCAGTTCAGTCACCTTCTATTGTTTTACAGTTATATACCCTATTTCCCCGATATTCAGTGCTATGTGAAGGGGGGTAAGCAGCCTGTGGCTGCCAAGTTCCCCCAGCACTCGAACATTTGTCGAATTAATAGTTTTTCCAATATATCATTTCGCACAATCAACATTAGTTGAAAATATTTCACAACCAACACCTGTAGTTGTTTATAATAATCATTAGATTTAAGTGCACTTATTTTTTCGTCCTTAGATTTCCGTCTTGAAACTGGTTGGATGCGTACCTTCGCCTATTTATGTTCTGAGCTACCCTACACAGTTCCCTGAAATTCCAACAACAGCCTATGTATAGCTCGGTTCACCTTCTATTGTTTTCTAATTATATGCCCTATCTCATCAAGATTCAGTGGTACGTGAAGGGGTTAAGCAGCATGTGGCTGCCAAGGATCCCCAATACTTAGACATTTGCCGAATTAATAGTTATCCAGTAAATACTTTCGTACAATTAACATTAGTTGAAAATATTGCAAGATCAATACCTGTAGTTGTTTATAATAATCATCATATTAATTGTTTTCATTATTAGTTTTTCCATCTTGGGACTGGTTGGATGCGTAACTCCATCGATTTCGATTCTGAGCTAGCCTACACATTTCCGTGAAATTTCTACAACCTACATCTTTCACTATCTGTGTGCAATAGTCTACCTTAGGTCTACCTTTACTTCTCTTTTTTCCTATCTCTGCTTCTAGTATATTCCGCACTATTCTCTCAGGTCGTAGTATATGACCTATCATCCCATCTCTCCTATTTTTTATTGTTTTCCACATAGTTCTTTCTTCCCCTACCATTTCTAGTCCCTTTTTGTTCTTAACTTTGTCTGTCCATGATATCTTCATCATACGTCTGTAGAACCACCTTTTTCTTGTCCACTTCTCCTACTGTCCAGGTGTCCCAGCCGTACAGTGCTGTACTTTACATATGTTTTAAGCAATCTTTTCCTTGTTTCTATGTTTGTTGATTTGAACACAGTAGTTGCTTTTCTTGTTAAATGTAGCACGACTTTGTGCTAATCTTTGTTTTATATATTTTGTGCTTTTCGCATCTTGCGTTATTTGGCTACGTAGGTAGAGGAAAACCGTAACCTCTTGTAAGTTCTCGTTACCTATTCGTATTGTTGTTTTTGGTTTATTTTCCCCTCCTTTGCATATTAGAAATTTAGTTTTATTTTTGTTAATTTTCACACCATATCTCTCTGTTAGAACTGCCTCCATTTCATTAAGAGCAGCTTTTAACTCTTCTTTGCTAGATGCCAATATCCCTATATCATCTGCAAATCTAAGCATATCAATCTTTTGTCGCTGCATAGTAATTCCAAATGTCTTCATGCATTTGACAGTATTCATTGCCTCTTCTATGTACAAGTTAAAAATTAATGGGGATAAGATACATCTGTCTCACCCCTTTCCTAATATTTATGTTCCTGCTCTAATTCTAATACAGCTGTTTGCTCTTTGTATAAGCTATGTACTATCTGTCTAACACTAAAACTCTTTCCAATCTTTTTGAGTATTTCGAACATTTTTTTTCCATTATACATTGTCGAATGCTTTTTCCAGATCTACAAACCCTATATACACGCTTTCCACCTTTTCTATTGTTTTATCCATTATCACCCTCAGAGCTAAAATAGCCTTCCGTGTTCCCCTGTATCACCTAAACCCAAATTGATCTTCTCCTAGTATTTCTTCAGCTCGTTTTTCCATTCGTCTGTACAATTCTAGTTAATGTTTTTGACACGTGTGCTGTCAGACTTATTGTTCGAAAATTTTCATATCTATCTGTGCTTCCTTTTTTTGGTATAGTTACTATGATGTTACGTTGCCTGTCTCATACATATAGCTAACAAGTTGGAAGAGACGTTCTATTACTGCTTGTCTAGCGGCTTTTAGAGTTTCTGCTTGCACCTTATCTGAGTTAAAAAAACGGTAGTAAAAATAACCATTGTAAATAAGTTTACAAATTTTCTTTAATTATCCATGTTTAGTTTTTATATCATTAATAATTAATTAAGTGAACTGATCACCAGGTTCTTTCCTTAATAGTAGCGCCTTATAGTAAAAAGCTATACCTGGGGATATTTGGAAAAAGTCAGGGAATTTTATTGATGTTACAAAGGGGGAACCATGTAGATATTTTGGAAAAGCTGTCATCTATGACAGCTTTGACGTTCACCTGCACAACAAAAAAAGATTTATGTTGAGAAAGTTACCATCTTTTTATTAAGAATTATTATATTATACTTCTTGTTGTACAAAATATGCAAAAACTGCAATATCTTTGAAACCATAAACAATTGGATTACAGCATATATTGTTATTCTTATAAGATATTGTTTACACTAGAACATCCTGCAATGTTATCCATCAGTTCTGAACACTCTATATAAATACATACTGCAATGAGTAAAAAATTTATTCATTATCACTTCTTATCCACGAGATCTGCATAGAAAAACCTTTTTGTTGTCCATGTTGTAAGCTTTTTTTGGCAAGTGTTCCAATACATTACGTGGTCATAGAACCGTTCATCATCAATAGGTCTTCAGTCCTGGAACTGTTTAGGCGTGTACCTTCATTGTTTCATATTCTGAGCTAACCTACACATTTCCCTAAAATTCTCACAGGCTACATCTTTCACTATGTACGTGCAAGTCTAATTTAGGTCTACCTCTACTTCCTATCTTTGCTTGTAATAGATCCTGCACTAATCGCCAATTCCATAGAAGTGTCCTATTATTCTATTTCCCCTATTTGTTGTTTCACAGACATCTTTCTCTCCTTACTATTTCTAGAACCTTTTTGTTATTAACTTTGTCTGTCCATACTATCATCATCATACACCTGAAGCAAATGTTTCTATCTTTTTCCTGTCTGTTTCTCTTACTGTCCCCAATTCATAGCCGTACACTGCTGTGCTCCACACATATGCTTTCAACTATTTTTTCCTTGTTTCTATGTTTGTTGTGTTCGAACACAGCAGCCTCTCCTCCCTTGTTAGATATAGCATGACTCCCCTTCTATTATTTTCTAAATATTTACCTTATTTCACCTATATTCAGTGTTATGCGAATGGAATTAAGCAACCTGAGCCTACCAAGATCCCCCAACACTTAGCCATTTGCCGAATTAATAGTTTTCCAATTCATCCTTTCGCACAATCAACATTTGTTTAGAATACTGCAAAACCAGCACCTGTAATTGTTTACAATAATCATCAGGTTTAAGTACAATTATTTTTTTTAACTTAGGTTTTTCGTCTTGGAATTGGTTGGATGCTTACCTACATTGATTTCTATTCTGAGCTAGCCTGCACATTTTCCTGAAATTACCACAGCCTATATTTTTCACTATCTGTGTGCAATAGTTTAACCTAGTACTACCTCTACCTCTCTTTTTCCTATCTCTGCTTCTAATATATCCTGTACTATTCCCTCGTGCCTTAGTATGTGGCCTATCGTCTCTTCTATTTTTTACTGTTTTCCACATATTTTTTTCTTCCCCTACCTTTTCAGGAACCTCTTTGTTCTTAACTTTGTTCGTCCATGATATCTTCATCATACGTCTATAGCACCACATTTCAAAAGCTTCTATCTTTTTTTTGTCTGCTTCACCTACTGACCAAGTTTCACACCTGTACAGCGCTATGTTCCACACATATGCTTTCAGCAATATTTTCCTTGTTTCTATGTTTGTTGCTTTTTCGTGTTAAATGCAGCACGGCCTTGTACTAATCTTTGTCTTATATCTTTTGCACCTTTCCCATCTTGTGTTATTTGGCTACCTAGATAGCAGAAATTCTTAACCTCTTTTAGGTTCTCATTTCCCATTCGTATTCTGGTTTTTGATTTATTATTCCCTTCTTGGTATTTTAGTTTTACTTTTGTTGATTTTCATACAGCATCGCCGTGTTAGTATCGTTTCCATTTCATTAAGCACTGCTTTTAACCCTTCCTTGCTAGATGCTAATACCACTCTATCATCTGTAGATCTAACTATATCAATCGTTTGTCCCTGCATAGTAATTCCAAATGTCTTCCTGCATTTAACAGTATTCATTGCCTCTTCAATACACAAATTAAACATGAATGAGGATAGGACACATCTCCCTCTCAACCCTTTCCTAGTATTTACTTCTCTACGTTCCCTGTTTGCTTTTTTGTATAAGCTATGTACTATCCATCTATCTCTAAAAATCATTCCAATATTTTTGAGTATTTCGAATATTTTTTTCATTTTACATTGCGAAATGCTTTTTCCAGACCCCTATATATATACCCTATATACACGCTTTTTCCTTTTTCTATTGTCCTCTCCATTATTTCTCTTATAGTTAAAATAGCTTCTCGTTTCCCTGTCTTGCGTAAACCCAAATTGATCTCTTCTAATATTTCTTCAGCCTGTTTTCCATCCATCTTTGTACAATTCTTGTTAATATTTTTGACATGTGTGCTGTCAAGCTTATTGTTCGAAAATTTTCACATCTATTCGTACCTCTCTTCTTTAGTATAGTGACTATGATAATACGTTTGAAATCTTTGGGTATCTCGCCTGTCTCATACATATAGCTTACAAGTTGGAAGAAACGTTGTGTTAGTGCTTGTGCAGCGGCTTGTAGAGTTTCTGCTTGCACCTAATCTGTACCCGACACCTTACTATTTTTCCGACCCTTTAATGCTAATTCAAACTTATACCGCAGTATAGGATATCCCAAGTCATGATTTTCAATGTCTGATTCCTGTTCTAATGCTGTTTGTTCCTCTCCTGTTGTTACGTGCCAAAGTGGCCCATAAACATGTTCAGGTTACGTTTGATGTGCGGAGGTTTCGCGCCATATTTTCAAAAGACGCGGTGCGCGGAATTTTAAAAGACTAGTCGCGTATTTCCGCTACGTCATAGTGCGTTTGCGCAGATCGCGCGACGCGAGAGGGTTGGACGAATAACTTCGCGCCGACGTGAAAAAGACAAGAAGTGGGGACAAGTTTCCTGTTCTCTCTATAACGTGGCGGTTTTGCCAGAATCTTCAAGGAGTGTGGACGTTAGAGATATCGTATCGTGCTTATCTTTATCTATGTAGATATCCTGCCTAATTATCTTTGTTGTCGCCCTTTACCTGGTTTTCCTTATCCGATCCCTACATAGGTAGATGAAATTTGAAGCCACCTAGGGCGAACCGTACTGCACGACCCGAGAATGAGCCGGAGACAGCACCGGAGCAAGCACCATCTTCAACCACCCCGGGAGCGGAGCCCTGATTGCTGGTCCGAACGCGTTGGAAGAGCGTTGGCGTATCACCTTTAACTACCTCGACAGGGCCTCCGTAGCCTGATGGACTTGAAAAGAAGTCAACTTTAACGCAGGGACATATCCATGTGAGTAATTATTGTACTATCTTTTGTCTGAAATCTATGTATTTGTTTCCGATAATTGCGTCGTAATTCGTGTATTGGTGACGTCATTGGCAGTTGGCTGCTTAAAATCTGTAATAAGATTGGCGTTGCTAACAGCCCGCGAAGTTGCTTTTTCATCACGCTTGCGCGATGTAATTATCGACTTTTTAATTGTAAGAATTATCGTATCGTATTTTTTCTAATTGTAACACTGTATATAAATTCCCTATATATTTCTGCGATCTAACCACTTTCTCTATATTTTGTATAATGACGTTTCTTCTCGTGTCCCTTATATTTTTGCTGTACAGTTTTATATCCCTAAAATTCATTCTAATGTTTGTATGCTTCGGCTGTCTTTCCTATATCCATCTTAGTCTGTACCTCTTTGCACTTTTCATAAATCCATTGTTCTTTAGCTTTCCTGCATTTGCGAATAATTTCCCACTTTATGACTTTGTATCTCTGTTTTCCTGTTTCGTATGATCTATTTTTGTATTTTCGCCTTTCTTCTATTAAATTTAGGATATCTTCTGTTATCCATGGTTTCTTATTTTCTTTTTGTGTATACTCCAGAATCTCTGGCCGCCATGTCTAAGCTGGATTGAATGTTATTCCATTCCGTTTCTACTCCTTAGTTTCAGAAATTTTCGCGATATCTTTCAGCAATTCATTTGACTTTTTTCAAATCTTTCGTGGATATCTTTACCTTTTAGTTTCTCAAAGTCAAAGTGCTTTTTTTCTATTCCTTTTGTTCAAATTTTTAAATTTAAGAGCGGCCTTCATAATTCCGATGTTGTGGTCAGTATCTATATCTACTTCTGGATAGCTTCTACAGTCTTTTACTTGATTCCTAAACCGTTGTCTAATAAGAATGTAATCTATTTAATATCTTCCTATATCCCTTGGCAGTTTCCATTTGTATTGTCTTTTAGCATGATGTTGAAATAATGTGTTTGTGATGATTAAATTGTTTTTGTCGCAAAATTTTACCAAACTATTTCTCCTGTCGTTTAAATAAACCTACTACTGCTCATACCCTACCCTCACCTTCCACTGCATTAAAATCCCCCGTAATTATTAAATTTTTATGTACTTTTATGTATCTTAGTATGACTTCAATATCTTTGTAGATTGATTCTACCTCTTCCTCACTGTTGCTGGAGGTGGGCATGTATACGTGTATTATTACTGTATTTACCGGTTTAGATTCTAATCTAATCATGAGTACTCTATCGTTCTTTTGTAAGTAGTTTTCTACACGTTGTCCTATCTTTTTTTGCATAACTATCTCCACACTAAAATTTCCTTCGGCTAATCCATTATGAATTACCCAAAGTCTTCACTCTAAAAATCCCCCGCTTCTGGCCACCGAACTTCGCTGATCCCTACTATGTCTAGTGCTAACCTATCCATTTCAATTTTTAAGTTCTCTAGTCTATCTACTTGCTTCATACTTCTAACATTCCACGCTCCGACTCGCAGAAGGTTCCCGATTCCTTTTCTAAATTTTTCGATCACACCTTCAAAGTAGTCCCCTCCCAGAGATCCGAATGGAGGACTATTTTACCTTCAGAAGATGCCATTATTTTAAATACAATTTAAGTATGTTGTGCACTTGGGAGGTAATGTGGTGGTTTCCCATTGCCTTCCACATCGCGGTAGTTTGTCTTAGAATGCCATAACGACCCCTATGGTCTCTGCCAATTTAAGTACCGAAAGAGCCGCTGCCCTTTTTCGGGGACCTGTCTTAGTCTGGTTTCTCACTAAAGACCCAACTAATTTGGTTGAACATGTAGTGTGGTTCTTTAGATCACTGGAACGCAAAAGTCATTCCACCGGTTCTGGTAATTTAGAACTTCTTCAAGGTGCAGGTCCATTCGGAATGGCAAAAAGTATCACCAAAAAATTAAAATATATGGACCAATATATATGCAATCCGTGCATAGACAATTTTATAATACTTACAGATTTAGAAACATAAACTGCCGAGCACCAGGATCATCTCACGACACTGCTGTATTGAGAAGCTCGGGTTTATTTCAAAACTGGGAATGTATAATACCAAAGGTAATGTTTGTGAAAGTTAAATGAAAATTTTTTTATTTACTTTGGTTTTTTTAGAATACAAGTATAGTTAATGGTATACATATACCCTGTATGATTATAGGAGATCCAGCATATCCACTTCTGCCATGGCTGATTAAAGGGTTTATTAAATCAGCACAATTATCTACCACAGAAGAATCTTTTCATGCCTATTTAAACAGTGACTGGGTGCGTGTTGAAATAGTCTTTGCTAGACTTGAAGCCCACTGACGATGTCTATTAAAATGCACTGATATTCATTATACGTTTGCACTTCATAGCATATCAACATATTGCATTTTACACAATCTCGTGGAGACAAAAAAGAAGTTATATATAGATGCATTATCCAATGGAAATTTCTGTCCCATAGGAATGCAGGGTTTGAAGTAGCTGGTTCTGCTGGGTCTTTCCAGTGTTTTTGGGAATTGGTTCTGTTTCCAGCACGTGCTTTTTGATATATGGTAACATCTCCCACCTCTGAAGGGTGTTGTGCAGTCAAGTTGATACGTAGTGGTTAAGCTCTAGTGGGTGCAAGTTGTATGTCTTTGGTGTGGATCTTTATAGCGCTCAGTTCAAGTCGAACCCAGTAGCTGTTGGGTCAGTTCTTCTTTGGTTTGGATGAGGTCTGGTCGAGTTTGTTTCGAAACGACTCTTGGATGATGATTGATTAGGCGTCGCCGTGGATCAATGTAGTCAGCGTAAGACTACGGATCCCAAGGTCCTGGGTTCAAATCCCGACACGGCCGACTGCTTGAAAAATGGCAGGTGAGCATTTTTCACAAAGATTACGCCCTCGTTCGGATGAGACGTAACATGGAGGTCCCGTGTGTGAGTGTTGTCACGCACGTTAAAGATCCCTACCTTGCCTGGAACGGCAAGGGTTCGGCAAAATTCTAAATTTCCAGGCAACAAAAAACTCACCTCCTGGCCAATGTAGTACCTTTGGGTGGAGCATTGGAAATGTACATGAACGGATGATGATTGATTTCAGATCGTAACCATATTGCCATACATGAAAAGAGCAGGGTCCACGTCGTTGGCATATTTGGTTCTGAAACGGCGTTCGCGTTGTTTTTGTTTGGTACGGCGGTGTCGGTCTTCTCCGTAGATGTCTACTGCTGGGCAGTGAAGTTCTCCCGGATGTGGTAGAAGTTGATCAAAAAAGTACCAATGGCATCTTTTTCTTGCTGTGCAGTTCGCACACGTTCTGTCAGATCGACGACGGCTGCATACTTGGTCTGTAGTTTAATTGGGTTGGTGCCCAGTGATAATAGGCAATTTTGCTGGTGCTAGCAGTGCTAGTCGGATGTGTCGGCCAATTGATTACTGAATGGAATTCTCCCAAAGGCTGCTGAACTCGGTCAAGAATTTGGCTGAAAACTGGTGAGTTGCAGTTGGCGTAGGAGGTTTGTTTGTAGTGACGGCCATCACCCTTCGGCTTCAGTGAAGCGTCTGGCAGTTGTGTGCTCTGAAATGTATGGATCCTCGCTCTTGATCCATTACTACTTTCTGGTATCGAAGCCAGGATTACTCTAAGGTGACATCCTCGGCCGAGTTAGTTACTACCAGGAAAGGTTCGTGGTTCGACACATGTCCGAGGGTGAATGACATGCAGAACTTTCTTTGGTAGCCATTTCTGTCCCTGGCTGGAGGTATAGTAGAGTTCTACCCGTGAGCCTGTGGGTATTTGATCTTCCTTGATCATACAGGACGATGCTCCTGTATCCATTAGTACGCTCGACCTCGGCATGGTCCGACCAAGAAATCATAGCCCTGGCACAGTCAGAAATGGATTTTAAAGGGCACCAAATTAACGTGCACCAGGAGAAACTTTTTTCTAAAAGAACGCTGCATGCTATTAAAACCCGACGACTGACTCCAGAGTAGAAATATCTTATTAAAAGTTTATTGCAAGCCGGGAAGCAGCCGAACCGAGATACAGAGGAGGAGGTTCAGCTGGAAGATCTGCAGTAGCCTAGGGAAACAAATATTTCACATACGATAATTTATTCCAACTATAGGGCAACCAGGCAATTAATGGTTAATCTAGAAAGAACTGAAGTTTTAGAGAAACTTCTACTGGAAAATAGGTTAGATACCACAGTGTTGGAGGGGAGACCTGATGAGGGAGTCCAGCACCCAGGTGCCATACAGACTTCTGGACATGTTCTGTTGTGCCCTCTCCTCTTCAGGGAGGTGTCTGTAGTTTTGCCACCAGTAACAACCCCGGTCTTCACTTTAAATTTGTCCTGTGCCTCGGGCCCAACCTTAATGATAATCTAGGTAGTAATGACGCCACACCAAAACCCTGTGAACGTGAATTAAAACCAAGGACGAGAGTTCTTAAGCTAAATAGTCTTGAAGGTACAGATACTGTAGGTACTACACTTATTACTCCTCGCCGTCACTGGAAATGTCAGAAATATCATACTCAACTGCTCGTTCGGGATCCAACTTGGGTTCGAAGCCCAAAACCCTATCTGGGACTCCAGACTATGCAGAAGTTTCTGACCAGTCCGTTCATTTATAATAACCTTTTTAGATAATTTATACAAGAGTAATTTGAATACCACGACATCTGGTCTACCGACGACCTCAACCTCTATAACATGGTCATCAAATCGTACGTTAAGAATGGAACACCAGCTGTAACGCATCAGCTAGAGATTTAGCTGGACGGTCTTCAGGGGAAAGCAGTTGGGGGGGCCGAACACGCACGATATCAGACTTCCCATACAAGTAAATATCAATACGGGAGAGCAAGTAAAAAGACAACTGTATAAAATGATACAACGCATGTTTAATAACGACTGGTATAAGCTGTAGATTATTTAATTAATGATAAACCGATTTGTAGCCTGGACCAGTTGCCTCCCGTAGACGAGGTCTGTAATAATTTTGTGCACTGTTCAGAAAAAGTCCTTTCTCCGATGTAGTTTCTAGCAAAGTGCCTCTGGAGAGGTAACACAATATTACCACCTTTCACCCATGCTCCGACGTAAGGAAGGCTGTGACGTCCTCCAGGTCCAGCGCTCGAAAGCCGAGATGAAATTGCTTTGACTGATCTAAGAGGACACGGCATGAAGCATCGCCTAATTTTGATTTTTAACGTGATGCCATGGTTTGGAATTGTATGGGGGACTCAGAAGCATAGCCGTACTTCCCTCGTGAATAAGAGGGGTGACCTCATTAGTGTCCATGGCTGGTGGCTGATTACAATATCTACGGCAGTACTCAGATTGATTAACAAGACCGTCGCGAGGCGTCTTAGTGATCTCCCTCTGCATCCCCATCAAAGAGAATTCACTCGCATCGATGGAGCCCTCCTGAATGCCGTAACTCTGGAGACGATAATCAAGAATCAATGTCGGAAGGTTATACCATACCACCTATTGAGTTTGGATATCTCCAAAGTATTTGATTCAGTGTTTATAGATTTTGTACGTAGGGCACTCCAAAGATTTGGAGTAGGGGAAAGGACTTATCGCATCATACTGAACGGGTACCATTGTTCACGTAGGTTATAACACTCATAAATTATAAACTCATTAATTATAGAAAGCTCAACCCTATCAATAAATCCTTGGCAAATGAATTAAAAGTATTACAACACTTACCTTGGATATTGCCAGGTGTTGGGCTTGTCATGGATTGCGGTCCATTCTGCTTTTTGTCCTGTTGTTGTTAGAGTTGCTGTTGCTACCGGTAGGACTTCACCAACGAGAAGATAGGAAGGTAAAAAGGATGGAAACGACAACACCTGCGTCAGCACTGTTCGGTACGATAAGTTTATCGATACGGTATATGTGGCGGAATGATAGAGTCCGCCAGACTAATCGGTAGTCCTCGCTTTTTATGTTTTCTCCCACCAATTGAAATCGATATAATTCTGCTTGTGTTCGTGGGAAGATGAACTCTTTCTCACGCCAGAACCCTGAGTCAGCGCTTACGTTTGCGGTGATAAACAACTGGCGCCGAGATCTGTGTGAATGTTACTAATCCCGGGGTTTCACAACATTGAAGGAATTGCACAAATTAAACGGGGTTTTTATAAATATCAAATAAAGTCCCTAACTCCTAAAATAATATTTCTAATTCCTAAAAGCTTTAAGATAACACGTAGCAAGGCCGACAGCGGACTCCCGCGATTCCTACCACCAATGGGGTTAAGCAGGGGAGCCTTTTGTTCCCCATATTGTTTAACTTCATTATGGATAAATTAATCTGTGTACTGGAGAGAAAGCGTTTAGGATTGATAATAGGTGGAGACGTGGGGGTGTCCGCTCTTGGCTATGTGGATGATCTGCTGCTGTTGGCAAACTCTAACAGGAATTCCAACAAACTCCTGGGTACTGTAGTGGAATTTCTGAAAGCAAGAGGACTAATACTTGATACCAGCAAGAGTGTGGCCGCGTCTACTAGAGTGACAACTGGAAGGAACACATTGTTCTTCTTCACAAAAGCACTCTTTTACGTGGGTGGGGAGGATATCAGGCAGATGGAACCTGTGGATCTAATGAAATATGTGTTCCAGGTACGACTGCGTGGGACAAACTGCACCCACGTCTAATAAGATTTCACTGCAGTGTAGACGCCTAGGGAAGGCTTGTATGAAGCCCGCCTAGAAGCTTTTGCTCCTTTGAAACCATTTGCTGCCAAGTTACATCGCTCTGCTGCAGGACCGGCGTCTCACTTCCAAACTGTTGAAAACCGTGGATCGGACGGTGAGAGTCGCAGTGCATAACATCCTGCATTTGAATAAAACCTGAGCCCATGCCTTTATACATTCTACTACTCGGGATGGTGGTCCGAGTATCTTTTGCTTTTTTACCCAGATTCCTAAAATATTAAAATCCAGATTACTAAAATGCTGGGAGGAGTCGACCGACTATCCGTTACGGTCTTTTCTTTATCCGCCTTTGAAGGACTCTACAAAACCATTTCTAACTTGACAAGAAAAACGGTGACAACAGCAGCATTATACGCATGAATAGGGGTGATAAGTTAGAGATCTTGTTACGTGCCGAAATCGGCCGTAAGCATTTCGAATTTTAGTTTTAATTTGTAAGGATTTCGCGCCAATAATTTGAAAAGACGTGTGTGTATTTCCGTCACTTCAGACAGTGCGTTTGCGCGAGATTGCGCCGACGCAGAGTGCGAATAAGGGTGGTGGTGATTTCCGGACACGTCAAGATTAGTGAGCCAGATGTGGAGAAATGTAGTTATCTTTGTGTTTTATCGTGTCTTCTTTTTTTGTTATGTAGGTTTCCTTTTATATACCCAATTATCATTCCTTATACCAGTTTACTGTCGCTCTCTACATACGAACGAAGAAGACAAATTTAAATTTGGATTCAACCGGGCCCAACGAATACCCACGCCCGAAAGGATCAACGAAGCCCAGCTGCCGTTATACTAACGCAATGCTGTGAGAAGTCCTACAGTTTACGTAAGTACTTTTCTCGTTTTTTATGTGATGTAATAATTTTAAACAATTATTATGTGACGTAATATCTTATTTTTGCATCATTTTTGCAATTATTCATCATTGCTACCAACTGACTGTAGTGGCTCGCGTACCGTACCGCTGGGGTTATAATAATCTCTTACTCGAGGAACGAGCTGAGACAGGAGAGTGATACAGTCCACAGCTCGTCGTGGATCTTCGACCCACCACAATACTGGACTGATCGAGATTGTTTTCGCTGCGCAGTTGCAGGGCAACTTATTACTGATCAAGGGCAATTCAACTGCTGAGTGAAAATGTCGAGCAAGTTGTGACAAAGTTGTCTCTTAGTCAGGTGCTGCAAGGATGTCAAGCAACCCACTGGAACGGAATTTGGTGTCATTTCGGAGTGGTGAATGGTCTAATTAGGACATCTGAATGCAGTGATGGTTGAGAAGGAACCGAGGTTGCGCCTCGAAAACCACAATCTACATAAGCCTAGCCTCCTTCTTTTGAAGGAAAACAAAGTGATCGTTGCTGACGTGGCTGTGCTCTGGGAAGAGCCTGCAAGTCTCTCGGTTACTATCGACGAAAGACCTATTACTATGGTGAACAGGAGGTGACGAATCTTCTAAGCGGGAAGTTTCCGAGAAAGAGATTGGTCATAATCTCCTTTGTAATCGGAGCGAGAGACACTTGGTCAGTGACGAACTGGGAGATTGTACGTGAACTGTCTGTAGCCCGTTCCACGTGTAACCGTCTATTCGGTGAAATTATTAACGGCAGTATTCTCATCCACTCTGATTATAGACAGGGTCAATATTAATACCCACACTCATTCTACTAACAATTATATCAATATGTACCATTATCCTACTGACACTTCACTGTACTTAAGCAGCTCCAACTCTTTTGCTGCTGCATGCAAGTTGGATCAAGGTCCAAACCCCTATACAGGGGTGAGGACTTCTATTGTAAATATAATTTGTTTCGATCTATACACATTTTATATCTATTGTGGCGTCTTATTTACTAATATTGTTAAAGATGTTTATTATGTTGCTACCAATTTTTTAATAAAGACTATGGGTGCCTTCAGTACTGTATGTCCTCTTGCCCAGGCATTTGGGCCTTCAGCCAAGTCGGGGTATCACATGGTAGTGTTTTAGAGTGGTTGTCCAGGATTATGTAACCGGACTAGAAAGCGAACGTCGTGCAATATCAGGCCGAAATGGGTAATTATTATTATTATTTTTATATCACTCTAATAACCTTATTCGATAGTCGCCAAACTTTTTGAAGAGAATCTAAGTTTAATGCAAGACGGAAATCATCAAGTTCCTCGTGTACTTAGGGTTTTTCTTTAGATTATCTCAGTGTGACCACCAAATCTAACAGAATAAAATCAAGTAAGCCCTCATAACCACACTACAGATGCAGGAGTACGCCACAACACAGCTTGGATCTGCTTCACCTCCAAAGCCATCAGGTCCATCTTCTAGAGCACGTGATGCCAACAAGCACGCCAGGATTGGGAGCATGCTTTAATTTTTACTAGCCACAGTGTACCGAAGCTTGGAAATTATATCCAGTCACTGCCGCTAGGTGCCGCATTGCATTCAACTTAACGATGGGCATCAGTCATACACAACACCAGATTCAGGTCTTTGTCATGAAGCCACAACGTTCAATTCTTCAACATGGAACCACATCCAGTAGCTTTAGAATCTAAAGTGATTCAGTGTTAAAAGACATTTGCAATAATTACGCACATAAAAATTCTTGTAAATATTTTCTTTGTTCATACTTTTAAAGTATAATTAGTTCGTATTTTAAACTTGTAAATAAATGTTATCTCTGTGGTTACCAGGCATTAACAAGGTGACCTCCAGACAAACCAGAACACCATAATCATTAAGACTCAATATTGCGATTGGATTAAATTTGCCCCATTTACAAAATTTTACTCTTTAAACACAAGTGACCTACCAGTTTTAAATCTAGGTATATCTCTATAAAAACAGTGCTGGTACAAGAAGACATTGTTATTTCTGTAAAAAAAAGTTTTACAATGAAATTTTATTTACTAATCGATAGAATGGCCCCCATTGTGTTGTGAAGCTATTACATATGTATCGGCTAAATTTTGATTCGTCTTCGTTTGGACTTTAACCAATCAAGAACATACTCGATTAACCATGATGTACTACAGAGTATTAACAAAACGTTTTGAGAATATACACATATTGGATAGCTTTTACTGAAGTCTCGAACAAACCCTAAAAAAGTAATGTGTATTTATCTCGTATTAGTTTGGGTGCAATTTAAAGAACTATATATATTTCAATTATTTAATTCGATCTGGGTACATAAATACCATGTGCCATGTTTTTGTAAAATTCTTTACAAGCAGAAATAAAATAAACAACTTAAACGTTTTTTTCATTTTAACTGCAAATAACATTTCCTAGTTACGGTATTTTAAATCACGTGTTCAAGAATAACATGAAAGTCAAATTCATGCTACTCATTAATTGAAATTTTATCTTTACTCAGAAAATATCATAATAAAAAATGTTTGAAATATCTTTCAATTGTTTAAGTTACAAAAATTCATTTGTGAGAATAACATCTATAAAGGCAGCAATTTATATCAAGAAGCGATAAGAGTTTATTGTTATCAAGAAATATTATAACGCGCTGGTACTGATTAACATTAAAGAAGGCACAAGGCTAGTGTAGCATGGGTTAGAGAAAGTAAACATAATTAAGAAGCTTTAGAAGGTTAAAGTAAGAGAGGAATGTTTATGTAGAATAAAAGGCTATAAATACATTGGAAGCGTTTGGCTATTTTAAAACTATGTCAGGATTAAATAAAACTGTGTCAACAATAATATGCGAATATCGATTTTATATTTCGAGACAATTTTAATGAGTAAGTTCACGTGAAAGAAGGTGTTGTTTTGAAATTATAACAATAGTCTTTTTATCAATTTTAATTTGAAAATTGTTCTTGGAAGTCTACATGACACGAAAGTGGAAAGGGGATCGCATTTAAATACGGTAGAATTAAGTTTCGCTTTCTTTCCGATTTAATCAGCAAAAAATATATGTGAAACTTTGAAGTATTTAGTTATAAATTTGTAAATAAAATTAATTCAACGATTTGTTTGAAATTTATAGTCGTGCAGATTTTCTCACGTAAGCAACAGATCTAGTTTATTTAATTGTTAAGTGTTAAACTAATTTTAATTAGGATTCTTAGTGTGGAATGGAATAAACCTCTTCGTAAATAGCATAATGATCCTGGTGTAGAATGGAATTTAATGCCTGAATAATTTTAATTATGGATTTTGTGTACAGCAGATAGAAAATGTAGTGTAAAGCAAATAAAATATCATGTGTATAAGAAGCCTGTTTGAGAAACCGCGTGAGCTGAAGAGCGTCTTAGAGAAGATTCAAATCAGGTATCGATTATACTGTTTATTTTATTATTTTATATGTGCTAAACTGAATAAGATGCATTTTAATCGAAGGTTACGTTACTGACTGTGACAAATGTTTGAGGCTCGTAATAGATAATGAGCGTCCTTGTTAAAATATGGTTTTCTTTAAGTTTCGTTGATGGTGTAAATTTGATATTTATAAAATACTAATAAAATAGGGAAATTAATTTATTGCAAGAGTCAACATATTTCAGGCTTCGATCATGCTAAATAATTTTAATTTTACCAGTATATCCTTGTGAATAGTTAGGAAATCGCATTAGTAACAAGACGTTTTAACACTTACAATAAATCAATTAATGTATGTAGTTTAAAGTCACAAAGTGTACGCATAGTATTAATATGTATATATATATATATATATATATATATATATATATAGTACATAAAGAGCACGGATTATTCGAAGTATAGTGTAAGAAAAAATACAGTAGGCTATGAAAATTTATATAAGGGCATTAGAATGCAATCATCCATAAAATTTACTAGTTCATAAACGTTATAACACTGATAACTTCAAGGATACAATAAGTTCATGATAAATGCTCAAAATATAATTTAATATAACAAACAATGCAAATAAAGTATTAATCTGTCCAAAATAGCGTGTTATTGTAAAGATTATGCAGCTAACATGTGGGGTTAAACAAAATTATCAGAACAAAAGTCAAAACATTCTGCTGTTTTGCAAGGCAGATGTGTTCTAACCTGTCATTGTCTTGTTATTTCAATGCGAGGATAATAAAGGCAAAAATAACAGGAAATCATATGTATTACAGTCGTTAAAAGCATATCAAAATTCCTTATTTCTTGGGAAATTCTAAACAACACAAATGTTGGAAAAATTTCAATGCGACTGATAAATCCGCTTTCACACGATAAAAATCCTGTATATACTAGACAAAATTTAGAAAGGAGAGATTTAGTTCTGTGATTGAATGAAGTAAATTTCAGCAAACCGATGCGCGTGAAGTTTTTAGTGAAATTAATTTAAAATTCAAGTCTAAAACAAACTTAGTGCAATTTTAAAGTAATACAGTGAGCTGTTTGCCAAACGTAAGAGGTAAGAATTTATTTAACCGATACTTATACAAAAATTTATACCGCTTTTAATGATGGTTAGGAAATGTGGTAACTTTAAATAATGGATCGAGAGTAAACTAATTTTAAATATGGACGATAATATAAAATTCTGATTTTGTAACTTTAAAGTAAATAATTTATTTCCTAATAATTTTTTTGTGGTGTAAACGTAGATTAATATAGAAACTTGTTACGTACAGTTTTGGACCGAGAAAATCTAGTGGCTAAACTAATTAATATTTCGAACCATAAAGGGTTTGTTACTCCTCTTTTCTTTGAAATTATGTTGGAGACATTATCTTATCTAATTAATATATTACCATAAATGGTCAGGTATTTGTCTTTCTCGATGTAATTATCTTCGAGATGTTACTCTATTTTTCCTTTACTTTCCAGTGAATAAATCATTTATACCTTTAACAAATTATCTTATCTGCTTGCTTAAGGGAAGTATGTATCGTTAATGCAGTAGTACTGGCTGATTTGTCAACCTAACATTTTTGCTGTTGCTACGTATTTTGTACTTATCTTGTTAAAGACAGCAAGAAATTTGTTTAGCTTAAGAGAATATCTTAAAAGATATTAACGAAAATTTATGTCTTCATATACGAAATCAAAATAAACAACGTATTTAGTTGTATAGTGATTTTACGTGTTAGCTTTAAGTGTTTGAGTCTCATTTTCTCCTACTAAATCTTTGCCAAGCGAGGTGCGCGCCGGCAGTACCTATATGCTTGGACACAGGACCTTTATAAGAAAAATCCAGGTCAGGAAGAATGTAGACTGACTTGAGCTGGACTGCGGTTCAAACAAGTTAAACCCTGACTTATTAAGAAATTTGTACAATACATTATAGGGGCACTAGCCGAAAGTAAAATATCCGAGACGGGCAAGGAAGTAGTGCCAATGGCAGTCGCTGAGATGCTAACCCCTATAACAAGCATGGAAATCGCGAAGTGATTAGTCCGCACTAAATAGTCTACTGCTGCTGATCTTGATGGTGTTTTGGTGAACTACATCAGAAGCGATGGCTGGTAAGAAGTTCTCCGTTTCCTGTACAACTTTGTCATGTTGGCATGAAGACAACTATCAGCGTGGAGAATGAACAGGACTATGCTAATTTTCAAGAAGGGTAAGGATGGTAGGAGGGCCGAGAACTGTGGATTCCTTATCATTAGCTCCAACCTGTGCCATTGGTTCTGGGGTATTATAGACCCCAAGCTCAGGCAGTATGTCCAAGTTCACGCCCCGACAAAAAGGCTTCGTCTCCAGTCGAGGTGTTTCAATAATGTGCACATCATATACGAGTTGCTGCGGCACTCAAAGCAAACGGGCACTAGCCTGGTTGCAGTGCAGATCGATATCAGTAAGGCTTTTCATACAGTTCCTATCCGACAACTGAGGCTGCACTGCACGCTCCAGGTCTTCCATAGCAGGTGGTACATATGGTGGAAGACAGATATAGGGATGTTCGTACTGAAATAAAAATTCGAGATAAAAAAATTGATCTCGTCCTTAAGAGAGGGATTAAGCAGGGTGACCCCCTTTCACAATTCAATGCAGTAATAGAGAAGTAACCAGAGTGCTCCATAGGTGGGGATACACACGTTTTCTGTTTGGTCTTTGCCGACGTTTTGACACACGTCGCGGGCACAGTATTACAACCAGAAGATCAGATCAGGCAGATGGAGCAGTACCTTAGGGACCTAGGTATGACAATGTTGGCGCAGAAGAGCGTTTGCTCCTGTTTCGCCTGGTACCTGATTGACCCAGGTTGAAAATGGAAAATGGAGATGCAATACCGTTCACAGGCCCGGGATTGTACCTTAATTACCTTGGTGTAAAAATACCTCCTTGGGCGGGGATAACCATTGAGAGCGTCAGGGTTGACTTTGTTGCAGTGCTAGCGCGTGTTAAGCAACTAGCACTAGCCAACCAAAAGTAAAACTCATCTCCAATTACCTTATCCCCACTACGTTTATCGATGGGTGGTAGCAGTCCCACCCTTAACATATTTAAGATCATTAGACCAGGAGCTGCAGGTAGTTTTTCCTGAAATCTATCATTTGCTACAGCAAACTTCGAATGGACTGCTATACTATAGCAAGAATGACGGGCGATTAATGTTTCCCAAGTCGGAAACTCTCGTTGTTTCGAGCACGTTGAAAACATTGATCAAATTCCTTAGAAGCGAAGATCCCATAATGAAAGCCCTGGAGCGGACACCAAGTTAAAAACACGGCTGATGATGATGTTCGCTGCATGCAGTATGGTCCATCTCAGAACCAGAAATCGACCTATTGAAGAGGCAGAGAGAGACGAACTTGTGGGTTGAGCCACCAAAAGCTCTCAAGAAAGTCGGTCGCGGCGCTCACCGACTATAAAATTGCCAACGCATGACTTCGCAACCCAATGTTGCTGAGGTCATGCAGACAAATAAAGATGCTCAAAATGAAAGCTAAATCATGTGCTGATAGGGTGACAATGAATTGGGTGGTTCCACAGGTCGATATCAACTGTCGCAGGTGTGAATCCCAGCTGGAGACACTGGGTCACATCCTGGGACAGTGCATTCATACAACGAGCAAAAGGATCCGCCGCCACAACGAGATTTGCGACCTCGTTGAAGATGAATTACAAAAGCAGCAGCCAGCGGTATCAGTAACGAGGGAACCTACGTTAAAGCTTCTCTCGGGCAGGAATCTCAAATCTTATCTGGTGCTACAAAACCAGAGAAGGGTCTTCGTGGTCGACATAACAGTTCGCCACGAGGACAATGATTACCTGGACCAGGGATGAATATCTAAGATCAATAAATAAAGCCAACTGGTACCGCCCCTCCTTATGGAATTAGGTGCAACCACAGAAGAACTCCAGCCACTTGTGGTAAGAGAGGAGCGATGCCGAAGGAGACGGTTAAAGTCCTAGCTCAACTGGACATCACCGACAGAAAGACGCTGTTAACAATATCGTTGATAGCGCACGTAGTTCTATAGAATTCTAACATAAGGTTATGGACTACGACGATCCAGGCCGGGAATATCGGCTACTGACCTGACCCTAAAAAATTTCAGAGAATAGCTCTCCAACATTATGTGTTGTTAATTGTGGTGTCGTGTTATTTATTATTAGGTTAGGTTTTATTATTTACGTACGAGAGTACCACTGTCCCTTTTTGGCGTGGTGTGATCCTGTTGTGACATCCTGGTGCATCATTGTCCCTTTTGGCATGGTATTATCTATTTTAACTGTGCTGTTTCATCTTTGTGACTACCTTAGCTTTATTGGCGGGTACTATGGTACCGTGATATTTATTAGGCGGCTCCGTGGTGTAGTTGGTATGCGTATGACTACTATGCCCAAGGTCCCGGGTTCAAATCCCGACATGGTCCGCTTGAAAAATGTTAGGCAAGCACTTTTCACAAAAATACTCCCTCCTTCGGATAGAGGTAAAATGGAGGTCTCGCGCGTGAGTGTTGTCATGCATGTTAAAGATCCCTACCTTGTTTGAAACAGCAAGGGTTCGGCAAAATTCAAAATTTCCAGGTTAAAAAAACTTGGTTTCTGGAAAATGTAGTACCTTCAGGTATGTAGGGAGTACAGCGATATTAGTATTAACTTTTTAGCCAGTTTATTAGAAAATGTTGGGGATGCGAGTCGTAAGGCGCCCATTGGGGCTGCAATGGCGGAGAGCGGGACCTGAGGCGCCGATGGCATCCACCACGCGGTTTTTCCTGGTCAATGACGCTCACCACGTCAGGACCTATTAACGGCTAATTTTTCCTATCCAAGTCGTACATCACTAAGTCTCAAGGTTTCATGTCTGAAGTGTTGATAGTGGGATATGAGCTAGGCACGCGTGAGGATATCGTGAATTCAGTTGATCCTTGAACAAAGAAGTCGTACTGGTCATGGGCCCACTAATCCCGAAACTTTGACCACGCATGAGTGTAGTATGCAGTCTGGACATTATTTTCAACTTTTTAGTAGTTTAAAACCAAATGATAAAGATTTATTGATGTTAGCTTCACTTAACAGTACTGTAGAGGAAAGGCAACCTATAACACTTACCTTAGCACAAACTTTAAAAGAATTACAAAGTGATAGTCCAGAAGTATATAACCTTAACATACTGTTTTCAAGACTAACGCAAAAAATGCCACAGTTTACTAGAGGCTAACAGCATGATGCACACGAGTTATTACGGCATCTGCTTGAAGTAGTTGTTATGGTACAACTGCAACATACACGAAAATGATGCCAGACTCGCATTAGTTGTAGATTTCGGTGGGGGTAGGATCAAGCACGTAATAATATATAGGCTAGCTGAAATAGAAACGTTAATATATGTACAAGGTCGACAATGACCGCACCTTGGTCAGTCTGATAACAGTATATGTAAAAATAAAAGTAATATAACATGAATAGGTATTTTATTCAGAAAATTTCAGGTGGGAACTTTTTAATGACAATTATCTACAGGGTTAATGCTTAACACAAAGGAATAGGTTACCAAATACAACTCCTCTATTAAGGTTTCGTAATTTACTATTTACTATTATAGCTTTATGCGTATTTAGAAACGTTTCCAGATAAGCAACAGCTTTTCAAACTTTCATTGGAACTTGCATAATATTGCATTTACATTTCTAATGCTCCACCCGAAGGTACTACATTGGCCAGGAGGCGAGTTTTTTGTTGCCTGGAAATTTAGAATTTTGCCGAACCCTTGCCGTTCCAGGCAAGGTAGGGATCTTTAACGTGCGTGACAACACTCACACACGGGACCTCCATTTCACCTCTCATCCGAACGAGGGCGTAATTTTTGTGAAAAATGCTCACCTGTCATTTGTCAAGCAGTCGGCCGTGTCGGGATTCGAACCCAGGACCTTGGGATCCGTAGTCTTACGCTTACTACACTGATCCACAGCGACGCCGGAACTTGCATAATAACGGGAAAATATCTATTTATAGTAAACTCTCTGGTTTCTAGTTGCTAAGATCTGACATATTTTCATTAATATATAGCGTGGTCGTGAGCCCACAAGACTCGGCTTCTAGCAGCAATATAGACGTGGAACGTCATAAACATTCAGTAATATACAGTAGTGCGTTTAGAGATTTGAGTGGTACATGTATACGTAATAAAGAAAACTATACTAGGAAGATCTCACCACAAAATAATGCGGGACAGATGCAGTACCACTAAGTTAGGGTTGCCCTGGGGACAATCGAGTAGTAACCAATCATTGACAGTTCATACGGCAGCAAATCTCCAACATCAGCAACTAGTACTCCCGTTAAGTGGTAAAATATATACCAAGAGGTAGCCCCAGGTAGGTAGTAATAGTACGAGTATAAAGGTAAGTGTCCACTCTTTATCCTACAACGGAAACACAACCATGGACGTGCTAAAAAACCAGGCACTAACTTTTGAAATTTTACAACTGACGGCTACTTACCAATTAACTGGAAAGCAGAAATTTTGAATAGGAATTGGTAATTGTTCGCTTAAAGTTCAAACACATTACGTGTGCAGACGAAACACCACGTAAAAGTCTAAAAACGGTGTCAAATAATTTTTCGTATGACAACTATCAAAACAAAGTCGAATAGCTATCTATACAAAATTAAATGTAGTACAAGCAGTGTATACAGAGGAACATTGGTTGCCTAGCTACAACGTATCCTGAATTTAGAATAAGCAAAAAAAACAGCAACTACATGATATTTAAATAGGAGTAGACCAATTATCAACCGGCAGAAAATGAACGTAACACAGTAAGTGAAGAGGATTTGTGAAAGTATCAAACAGTAATACCAGAAAAATTAAGACACAGTTGCAAATCGGATACAGCATTAGTTAGAAGAAATAGAATTATACAAATTTACGGACAGCAAGCATCTGAATTACTAACACCTACAGAAGAGTTTTTCTGGGTGCTTTAGTTAATACATTATAGTGGCAAGATTGTAAGCGTATTTCATTTCGAAACGAGTTCTTTCTCAATTTGAGTTTGCCAATACCGAAAACAAAAATTCAGCCAATATTACGCCGCAAAGAAGAAGAATTAGTCAAAAACAAATGTTCAAAACCTCAAATAAATATGATGCCCCATAAAAAACACAGAAAACAAAAAAATGGGTTCTAAACATGTAGGATTAAATTATAGTGGAGCCTTTACTATCAACGAAGCTAAAAACGTAATAGAGAACAAATCAGAATGTAACTTTTATGCCGATACAAAAGATTTTATCACTGAAAACTCGTCAAACGAAAAAGTTGCTAACGGAGTATGTTCTTGTGATAGTGGTGTCCCCAGCACCGCAATAGAATCTATAGATCAAGGCAATCCAGATAGCATTCCTTCGTCCAACGAAACACATGTTGATGTAGGTAGTTCAAATGAGATTGACTGTCCTGAAACACAAGGTGCCTTCTTTATAAACAAAAACATTGATATAACAGATGATTTAGAAAACTATATTTGTTATAATCGAAGGTATAACCGTTAGAGTCCCGCGCGCACGTGTCAGAGCCACGACGACAGTTGGCAATACATACTAAAATGTACATAATATTGCACAATAAAGCTATTACGTCATAATTGCGTCTCAAATTGTATCACATACCAAAAATGTTTATTGTGATACAAGAGGCGCCTTAAAGGAAAAGATAAAATGTACTCACTTAAAATGTGGAACTCTCCGCGATTTTGCGATTATCCTTGCGCAGGGGCCATATTCATCTTTGTGGTTCGGGCGTGGTTGGGTTACGCCGTCGTTGAAGCTAGATTAATTTTTCTTCCCTCTTCTTTTGTTTGTAGGCAGGACGAAGGAATAAGATGAAGGTAGAGATACGATAGTACCAGAGATAAATGGAAACCTACATTCTGAAAAAAAAGACAAAAAAGACGACACAGATAAACTTCACTGTTCGGCTAATCCGTCGTCGTGTCGGAAACCGCGCACTTACTTCCTCACTCCACGTCTGCGCATTCTCTTGCGCCGACGCAACTGTTTGAAGTGACGGAAATGAACAAGTTTATTTTTTAAAATATTGGCGCGAATTCAGTCACATATTTAAAACTTAAACCAAAAATGATACATAGCCGATTTTCGGCATGTAATAATCGCGACAAAGCCATAAAAGAAAAAAAAATCTCAAAAAAAGAAAATGACTGTTAGCACGGTAAAGGCTTAAAATCTAAATCCTAACTAACCTACATAAACCCTAATTTAAATTCTAGAAAATGTTTATTTTAAGCGCCACCTGGTTTTTTCAACCGGTAACACGTCTTACGATTTACCAGGAAACGGAATGTGTAGCCCCATTGTTTATGAACTACATTTATAAATGCACACACGAGTCTTTAATGTGGAGCAGTTATAATCGACAGCACAAATTTGTCGAAGAGCACGAAACATACTAAAACTAAAACAAATGCGACAAGTCGCCTAACATATATACTATAACTAAAGCTAACATTACAGTTTTTAAGTGTATACGCACATAAGCATTGCATTTAAACTGTTTTTCCTTTGGCAAGAAATGCCCAAATTTCAAAATGTCCAAAAGAGCAAGTTACTCTGCACTTTAGCAAATTTTTGTACTAGTACTTTAGCTTAATAAACAATACACATCAAAACTTGTTTCTGACATGGTTGTGAATTAATAAATTTACCAACAGTACCATCTTACTAATTTCTTATATTACTAACCTAACAAATTTCATTTCTACCATCAGGTTAGCTTCTTCACTCAATATTCAAAAAATAATTCCTACGTCTGATCGTAAATACCAAACGTTAGGAAGATAGAAAGATAAAGCAAAATCTCAAGTTATTATCAAAGATAATAGGTAAGATAACGATATAAAGCTTAAGTTATTATCAAAGATAATAGGTAAGATAACGATATTAAGATATAACTAGATAACAATAGGTGGATCCGAAACGTCCCAGCACGCTTAGGCACGCTACGACTACATACATTAAAGATATAGCGTAGAATTCCCCAGCTCACCAAGCCGTCTCGTCATCCATCTCAAAGACACAAGTTTGAGTGGCTCCTTGAAGCCGTTATATAGGTAAGATAAGACATATAAGTTAAAAAAAAATTACTATACTCTAACGAGTGCATCCACTGCGATAAGAAAATCAGACAAAAGTTGAAACAACAACTTAAAAGTATCACTACAGATACCTTCACACAAAAAACCAACTGTTGCAAGGTAATTTTTAAAAACGGTAACGCCATAAACACACAAGAATGCCTAACTATAAGTAGTTAAATACAAACACACTGTTCCAATATGCTAAGACAACTGAGAATTCGATAAGATATCAATAAAAAGCGATAGCACCTCGCCACGAAGTTAAAAAAAAACAACAAAGAAATGTTTATATGTTCTGATGACTTAGTAGAAGGAGAAATAAGGATAAAGTGGACGACTGTGACAAATGTTTGAGGCTCGTAATAGATAATGAGCGTCCTTGTTAAAATATGGTTTTCTTTAAGTTTCGTTGATGGTGTAAATTTGATATTTATAAAATACTAATAAAATAGGGAAATTAATTTATTGCAAGAGTCAACATATTTCAGGCTTCGATCATGCTAAATAATTTTAATTTTACCAGTATATCCTTGTGAATAGTTAGGAAATCGCATTAGTAACAAGACGTTTTAACACTTACAATAAATCAATTAATGTATGTAGTTTAAAGTCACAAAGTGTACGCATAGTATTAATATGTATATATATATATATATATATATATATATATATATATATAGTACATAAAGAGCACGGATTATTCGAAGTATAGTGTAAGAAAAAATACAGTAGGCTATGAAAATTTATATAAGGGCATTAGAATGCAATCATCCATAAAATTTACTAGTTCATAAACGTTATAACACTGATAACTTCAAGGATACAATAAGTTCATGATAAATGCTCAAAATATAATTTAATATAACAAACAATGCAAATAAAGTATTAATCTGTCCAAAATAGCGTGTTATTGTAAAGATTATGCAGCTAACATGTGGGTTAAACAAAATTATCAGAACAAAAGTCAAAACATTCTGCTGTTTTGCAAGGCAGATGTGTTCTAACCTGTCATTGTCTTGTTATTTCAATGCGAGGATAATAAAGGCAAAAATAACAGGAAATCATATGTATTACAGTCGTTAAAAGCATATCAAAATTCCTTATTTCTTGGGAAATTCTAAACAACACAAATGTTGGAAAAATTTCAATGCGACTGATAAATCCGCTTTCACACGATAAAAATCCTGTATATACTAGACAAAATTTAGAAAGGAGAGATTTAGTTCTGTGATTGAATGAAGTAAATTTCAGCAAACCGATGCGCGTGAAGTTTTTAGTGAAATTAATTTAAAATTCAAGTCTAAAAACAAACTTAGTGCAATTTTTAAAGTAATACAGTGAGCTGTTTGCCAAACGTAAGAGGTAAGAATTTATTTAACCGATACTTATACAAAAATTTATACCGCTTTTAATGATGGTTAGGAAATGTGGTAACTTTAAATAATGGATCGAGAGTAAACTAATTTTAAATATGGACGATAATATAAAATTCTGATTTTGTAACTTTAAAGTAAATAATTTATTTCCTAATAATTTTTTTGTGGTGTAAACGTAGATTAATATAGAAACTTGTTACGTACAGTTTTGGACCGAGAAAATCTAGTGGCTAAACTAATTAATATTTCGAACCATAAAGGGTTTGTTACTCCTCTTTTCTTTGAAATTATGTTGGAGACATTATCTTATCTAATTAATATATTACCATAAATGGTCAGGTATTTGTCTTTCTCGATGTAATTATCTTCGAGATGTTACTCTATTTTTCCTTTACTTTCCAGTGAATAAATCATTTATACCTTTAACAAATTATCTTATCTGCTTGCTTAAGGGAAGTATGTATCGTTAATGCAGTAGTACTGGCTGATTTGTCAACCTAACATTTTTGCTGTTGCTACGTATTTTGTACTTATCTTGTTAAAAGACAGCAAGAAATTTGTTTAGCTTAAGAGAATATCTTAAAAGATATTAACGAAAATTTATGTCTTCATATACGAAATCAAAATAAACAACGTATTTAGTTGTATAGTGATTTTACGTGTTAGCTTTAAGTGTTTGAGTCTCATTTTCTCCTACTAAATCTTTGCCAAGCGAGGTGCGCGCCGGCAGTACCTATATGCTTGGACACAGGACCTTTATAAGAAAAATCCAGGTCAGGAAGAATGTAGACTGACTTGAGCTGGACTGCGGTTCAAACAAGTTAAACCCTGACTTATTAAGAAATTTGTACAATACATTATAGGGGCACTAGCCGAAAGTAAAATATCCGAGACGGGCAAGGAAGTAGTGCCAATGGCAGTCGCTGAGATGCTAACCCTATAACAAGCATGGAAATCGCGAAGTGATTAGTCCGCACTAAATAGTCTACTGCTGCTGATCTTGATGGTGTTTTGGTGAACTACATCAGAAGCGATGGCTGGTAAGAAGTTCTCCGTTTCCTGTACAACTTTGTCATGTTGGCATGAAGACAACTATCAGCGTGGAGAATGAACAGGACTATGCTAATTTTCAAGAAGGGTAAGGATGGTAGGAGGGCCGAGAACTGTGGATTCCTTATCATTAGCTCCAACCTGTGCCATTGGTTCTGGGGTATTATAGACCCCAAGCTCAGGCAGTATGTCCAAGTTCACGCCCCGACAAAAAGGCTTCGTCTCCAGTCGAGGTGTTTCAATAATGTGCACATCATATACGAGTTGCTGCGGCACTCAAAGCAAACGGGCACTAGCCTGGTTGCAGTGCAGATCGATATCAGTAAGGCTTTTCATACAGTTCCCTATCCGACAACTGAGGCTGCACTGCACGCTCCAGGTCTTCCATAGCAGGTGGTACATATGGTGGAAGACAGATATAGGGATGTTCGTACTGAAATAAAAATTCGAGATAAAAAAATTGATCTCGTCCTTAAGAGAGGGATTAAGCAGGGTGACCCCCTTTCACAATTCAATGCAGTAATAGAGAAGTAACCAGAGTGCTCCATAGGTGGGGATACACACGTTTTCTGTTTGGTCTTTGCCGACGTTTTGACACACGTCGCGGGCACAGTATTACAACCAGAAGATCAGATCAGGCAGATGGAGCAGTACCTTAGGGACCTAGGTATGACAATGTTGGCGCAGAAGAGCGTTTGCTCCTGTTTCGCCTGGTACCTGATTGACCCAGGTTGAAAATGGAAAATGGAGATGCAATACCGTTCACAGGCCCGGGATTGTACCTTAATTACCTTGGTGTAAAAATACCTCCTTGGGCGGGGATAACCATTGAGAGCGTCAGGGTTGACTTTGTTGCAGTGCTAGCGCGTGTTAAGCAACTAGCACTAGCCAACCAAAAAGTAAAACTCATCTCCAATTACCTTATCCCCCACTACGTTTATCGATGGGTGGTAGCAGTCCCACCCTTAACATATTTAAGATCATTAGACCAGGAGCTGCAGGTAGTTTTTCCTGAAATCTATCATTTGCTACAGCAAACTTCGAATGGACTGCTATACTATAGCAAGAATGACGGGCGATTAATGTTTCCCAAGTCGGAAACTCTCGTTGTTTCGAGCACGTTGAAAACATTGATCAAATTCCTTAGAAGCGAAGATCCCATAATGAAAGCCCTGGAGCGGACACCAAGTTAAAAACACGGCTGATGATGATGTTCGCTGCATGCAGTATGGTCCATCTCAGAACCAGAAATCGACCTATTGAAGAGGCAGAGAGAGACGAACTTGTGGGTTGAGCCACCAAAAGCTCTCAAGAAAGTCGGTCGCGGCGCTCACCGACTATAAAATTGCCAACGCATGACTTCGCAACCCAATGTTGCTGAGGTCATGCAGACAAATAAAGATGCTCAAAATGAAAGCTAAATCATGTGCTGATAGGGTGACAATGAATTGGGTGGTTCCACAGGTCGATATCAACTGTCGCAGGTGTGAATCCCAGCTGGAGACACTGGGTCACATCCTGGGACAGTGCATTCATACAACGAGCAAAAGGATCCGCCGCCACAACGAGATTTGCGACCTCGTTGAAGATGAATTACAAAAGCAGCAGCCAGCGGTATCAGTAACGAGGAACCTACGTTAAAGCTTCTCTCGGGCAGGAATCTCAAATCTTATCTGGTGCTACAAAACCAGAGAAGGGTCTTCGTGGTCGACATAACAGTTCGCCACGAGGACAATGATTACCTGGACCAGGGATGAATATCTAAGATCAATAAATAAAGCCAACTGGTACCGCCCTCCTTATGGAATTAGGTGCAACCACAGAAGAACTCCAGCCACTTGTGGTAAGAGAGGAGCGATGCCGAAGGAGACGGTTAAAGTCCTAGCTCAACTGGACATCACCGACAGAAAGACGCTGTTAACAATATCGTTGATAGCGCACGTAGTTCTATAGAATTCTAACATAAGGTTATGGACTACGACGATCCAGGCCGGGAATATCGGCTACTGACCTGACCCTAAAAAATTTCAGAGAATAGCTCTCCAACATTATGTGTTGTTAATTGTGGTGTCGTGTTATTTATTATTAGGTTAGGTTTTATTATTTACGTACGAGAGTACCACTGTCCCTTTTTGGCGTGGTGTGATCCTGTTGTGACATCCTGGTGCATCATTGTCCCTTTTGGCATGGTATTATCTATTTTAACTGTGCTGTTTCATCTTTGTGACTACCTTAGCTTTATTGGCGGGTACTATGGTACCGTGATATTTATTAGGCGGCTCCGTGGTGTAGTTGGTATGCGTATGACTACTATGCCCAAGGTCCCGGGTTCAAATCCCGACATGGTCCGCTTGAAAAATGTTAGGCAAGCACTTTTCACAAAAATACTCCCTCCTTCGGATAGAGGTAAAATGGAGGTCTCGCGCGTGAGTGTTGTCATGCATGTTAAAGATCCCTACCTTGTTTGAAACAGCAAGGGTTCGGCAAAATTCAAAATTTCAGGTTAAAAAACTTGGTTTCTGGAAAATGTAGTACCTTCAGGTATGTAGGGAGTACAGCGATATTAGTATTAACTTTTTAGCCAGTTTATTAGAAAATGTTGGGGATGCGAGTCGTAAGGCGCCCATTGGGGCTGCAATGGCGGAGAGCGGGACCTGAGGCGCCGATGGCATCCACCACGCGGTTTTCCTGGTCAATGACGCTCACCACGTCAGGACCTATTAACGGCTAATTTTTCCTATCCAAGTCGTACATCACTAAGTCTCAAGGTTTCATGTCTGAAGTGTTGATAGTGGGATATGAGCTAGGCACGCGTGAGGATATCGTGAATTCAGTTGATCCTTGAACAAAGAAGTCGTACTGGTCATGGGCCCACTAATCCCGAAACTTTGACCACGCATGAGTGTAGTATGCAGTCTGGACATTATTTTCAACTTTTTAGTAGTTTAAAACCAAATGATAAAGATTTATTGATGTTAGCTTCACTTAACAGTACTGTAGAGGAAAGGCAACCTATAACACTTACCTTAGCACAAACTTTAAAAGAATTACAAAGTGATAGTCCAGAAGTATATAACCTTAACATACTGTTTTCAAGACTAACGCAAAAAATGCCACAGTTTACTAGAGGCTAACAGCATGATGCACACGAGTTATTACGGCATCTGCTTGAAGTAGTTGTTATGGTACAACTGCAACATACACGAAAATGATGCCAGACTCGCATTAGTTGTAGATTTCGGTGGGGGTAGGATCAAGCACGTAATAATATATAGGCTAGCTGAAATAGAAACGTTAATATATGTACAAAGGTCGACAATGACCGCACCTTGGTCAGTCTGATAACAGTATATGTAAAAATAAAAGTAATATAACATGAATAGGTATTTTATTCAGAAAATTTCAGGTGGGAACTTTTTAATGACAATTATCTACAGGGTTAATGCTTAACACAAAGGAATAGGTTACCAAATACAACTCCTCTATTAAGGTTTCGTAATTTACTATTTACTATTATAGCTTTATGCGTATTTAGAAACGTTTCCAGATAAGCAACAGCTTTTCAAACTTTCATTGGAACTTGCATAATATTGCATTTACATTTCTAATGCTCCACCCGAAGGTACTACATTGGCCAGGAGGCGAGTTTTTTGTTGCCTGGAAATTTAGAATTTTGCCGAACCCTTGCCGTTCCAGGCAAGGTAGGGATCTTTAACGTGCGTGACAACACTCACACACGGGACCTCCATTTCACCTCTCATCCGAACGAGGGCGTAATTTTGTGAAAATGCTCACCTGTCATTTGTCAAGCAGTCGGCCGTGTCGGGATTCGAACCCAGGACCTTGGGATCCGTAGTCTTACGCTTACTACACTGATCCACAGCGACGCCGGAACTTGCATAATAACGGGAAAATATCTATTTATAGTAAACTCTCTGGTTTCTAGTTGCTAAGATCTGACATATTTTCATTAATATATAGCGTGGTCGTGAGCCCACAAGACTCGGCTTCTAGCAGCAATATAGACGTGGAACGTCATAAACATTCAGTAATATACAGTAGTGCGTTTAGAGATTTGAGTGGTACATGTATACGTAATAAAGAAAACTATACTAGGAAGATCTCACCACAAAATAATGCGGGACAGATGCAGTACCACTAAGTTAGGGTTGCCCTGGGGACAATCGAGTAGTAACCAATCATTGACAGTTCATACGGCAGCAAATCTCCAACATCAGCAACTAGTACTCCCGTTAAGTGGTAAAATATATACCAAGAGGTAGCCCCAGGTAGGTAGTAATAGTACGAGTATAAAGGTAAGTGTCCACTCTTTATCCTACAACGGAAACACAACCATGGACGTGCTAAAAAACCAGGCACTAACTTTTGAAATTTTACAACTGACGGCTACTTACCAATTAACTGGAAAGCAGAAATTTTGAATAGGAATTGGTAATTGTTCGCTTAAAGTTCAAACACATTACGTGTGCAGACGAAACACCACGTAAAAGTCTAAAAACGGTGTCAAATAATTTTTCGTATGACAACTATCAAAACAAAGTCGAATAGCTATCTATACAAAATTAAATGTAGTACAAGCAGTGTATACAGAGGAACATTGGTTGCCTAGCTACAACGTATCCTGAATTTAGAATAAGCAAAAAAAACAGCAACTACATGATATTTAAATAGGAGTAGACCAATTATCAACCGGCAGAAAATGAACGTAACACAGTAAGTGAAGAGGATTTGTGAAAGTATCAAACAGTAATACCAGAAAAATTAAGACACAGTTGCAAATCGGATACAGCATTAGTTAGAAGAAATAGAATTATACAAATTTACGGACAGCAAGCATCTGAATTACTAACACCTACAGAAGAGTTTTTCTGGGTGCTTTAGTTAATACATTATAGTGGCAAGATTGTAAGCGTATTTCATTTCGAAACGAGTTCTTTCTCAATTTGAGTTTGCCAATACCGAAAACAAAAATTCAGCCAATATTACGCCGCAAAGAAGAAGAATTAGTCAAAAACAAATGTTCAAAACCTCAAATAAATATGATGCCCCATAAAAAACACAGAAAACAAAAAATGGGTTCTAAACATGTAGGATTAAATTATAGTGGAGCCTTTACTATCAACGAAGCTAAAAACGTAATAGAGAACAAATCAGAATGTAACTTTTATGCCGATACAAAAGATTTTATCACTGAAAACTCGTCAAACGAAAAAGTTGCTAACGGAGTATGTTCTTGTGATAGTGGTGTCCCCAGCACCGCAATAGAATCTATAGATCAAGGCAATCCAGATAGCATTCCTTCGTCCAACGAAACACATGTTGATGTAGGTAGTTCAAATGAGATTGACTGTCCTGAAACACAAGGTGCCTTCTTTATAAACAAAAACATTGATATAACAGATGATTTAGAAAACTATATTTGTTATAATCGAAGGTATAACCGTTAGAGTCCCGCGCGCACGTGTCAGAGCCACGACGACAGTTGGCAATACATACTAAAATGTACATAATATTGCACAATAAAGCTATTACGTCATAATTGCGTCTCAAATTGTATCACATACCAAAAATGTTTATTGTGATACAAGAGGCGCCTTAAAGGAAAAGATAAAATGTACTCACTTAAAATGTGGAACTCTCCGCGATTTTGCGATTATCCTTGCGCAGGGGCCATATTCATCTTTGTGGTTCGGGCGTGGTTGGGTTACGCCGTCGTTGAAGCTAGATTAATTTTTCTTCCCTCTTCTTTTGTTTGTAGGCAGGACGAAGGAATAAGATGAAGGTAGAGATACGATAGTACCAGAGATAAATGGAAACCTACATTCTGAAAAAAAAGACAAAAAAGACGACACAGATAAACTTCACTGTTCGGCTAATCCGTCGTCGTGTCGGAAACCGCGCACTTACTTCCTCACTCCACGTCTGCGCATTCTCTTGCGCCGACGCAACTGTTTGAAGTGACGGAAATGAACAAGTTTATTTTTTTAAAATATTGGCGCGAATTCAGTCACATATTTAAAACTTAAACCAAAAATGATACATAGCCGATTTTCGGCATGTAATAATCGCGACAAAGCCATAAAAGAAAAAAAAATCTCAAAAAAAGAAAATGACTGTTAGCACGGTAAAGGCTTAAAATCTAAATCCTAACTAACCTACATAAACCCTAATTTAAATTCTAGAAAATGTTTATTTTAAGCGCCACCTGGTTTTTTCAACCGGTAACACGTCTTACGATTTACCAGGAAACGGAATGTGTAGCCCCATTGTTTATGAACTACATTTATAAATGCACACACGAGTCTTTAATGTGGAGCAGTTATAATCGACAGCACAAATTTGTCGAAGAGCACGAAACATACTAAAACTAAAACAAATGCGACAAGTCGCCTAACATATATACTATAACTAAAGCTAACATTACAGTTTTTAAGTGTATACGCACATAAGCATTGCATTTAAACTGTTTTTCCTTTGGCAAGAAATGCCCAAATTTCAAAATGTCCAAAAGAGCAAGTTACTCTGCACTTTAGCAAATTTTTTGTACTAGTACTTTAGCTTAATAAACAATACACATCAAAACTTGTTTCTGACATGGTTGTGAATTAATAAATTTACCAACAGTACCATCTTACTAATTTCTTATATTACTAACCTAACAAATTTCATTTCTACCATCAGGTTAGCTTCTTCACTCAATATTCAAAAAATAATTCCTACGTCTGATCGTAAATACCAAACGTTAGGAAGATAGAAAGATAAAGCAAAATCTCAAGTTATTATCAAAGATAATAGGTAAGATAACGATATAAAGCTTAAGTTATTATCAAAGATAATAGGTAAGATAACGATATTAAGATATAACTAGATAACAATAGGTGGATCCGAAACGTCCCAGCACGCTTAGGCACGCTACGACTACATACATTAAAGATATAGCGTAGAATTCCCCAGCTCACCAAGCCGTCTCGTCATCCATCTCAAAGACACAAGTTTGAGTGGCTCCTTGAAGCCGTTATATAGGTAAGATAAGACATATAAGTTAAAAAAAAATTACTAGACTCTAACGAGTGCATCCACTGCGATAAGAAAATCAGACAAAAGTTGAAACAACAACTTAAAAGTATCACTACAGATACCTTCACACAAAAAACCAACTGTTGCAAGGTAATTTTTAAAAACGGTAACGCCATAAACACACAAGAATGCCTAACTATAAGTAGTTAAATACAAACACACTGTTCCAATATGCTAAGACAACTGAGAATTCGATAAGATATCAATAAAAAGCGATAGCACCTCGCCACGAAGTTAAAAAAAAACAACAAAGAAATGTTTATATGTTCTGATGACTTAGTAGAAGGAGAAATAAGGATAAAGTGGACGACTGTAATAATTCAGAAGAAAAACGCATGGAATAGAAATTCCTAGTTTTTTACAACTGCGAATATGGATATTTCTTACAATGGCATAAGCCGCATTTCCTATGTGAGCCCAAAGAAACAAGCATCCACTCAAAACATCAGCTAAAACCAATCATAAAAATTCAATGAGTTATTGCAACCAAAGTTACGACAATCACCACAAAATTAAACGATGTAAGATAAATGCTGAAAACAAAATAATATGTTGTAGAAAAGGTGCCAAGATTAATTAAACGAAGCAACAAAGTTATATTAGGCAGTCTAGATAATAAACCGATATGTGGCTAACAATAAGTTCAAGGGGAAGTCAACAAGTAGCAAAAAGATAGCTAGTTTAAGGTAAATAAATTAACCGTGTAAAGGTAGGTGCTGTATAAGGAATGAAACGAATAGATAAAGTTAACAAATTCATAACAGGGATAGAAACATTAGGTAAACCGTTAAAGAAATTAAACGTGAAAATTTTTGGATGTACGCAAAGCTTAAACGGTTTTAAAGATAATTTCCTGCCACCTAGTGTGGTTTAAATCGATATATGAAGAGATAGCAGTAATTAAAACTCGATTTACTGATAAAATTGTTGAAGAACAAAAGATATATCTTACAACGCATATAATTACTAGGGTGACAGCCCTCCTTTGAGCTTCACCTAGACTAATAAAGAAAAACTTCAACATCATTCTTAAAAAAATGATTCGAAAATTGCTAAAGCGATAAACTTATCCCGAGTCTCGTCTAGACTTATGTAATGCTGAGCGACCAACCCTTCATAAGTCTCGTCTAGACTAACATACTGCTGAGCGAGAAACTTTGACGGCAAATCTCGCCTAGACCAAATAGATCTTAAAATGCTGCGTTGCAATATCGATATATCTAAAAAATATGCTATCAAAACAAAATCATACTCGCTACACAAAAGCAATATTCTACGATACATGTATAGAAAAAACAGTATTCCAAATTATTAAAATATTCCTTTTATATCGAGAGAATTTATCAACAATCATCGTAGGGAAAGGGGATAGTAAATGAAGTTAAATGCAAAACATTATCATCAAGCTCATTATTGTAATGTTTAAAGAAGCCGATATCACGAAATCAAGTTTATTATAGCGTTGTAGAAGGTAAAAAGTAAAAATTCAGTTAATTGCATAAGCTATATTTAGAGACATAACTTTAGTGTATTTTTAAGGAGTTTTTTTAATCATAATAAATGGTAAATAAAAGCTTTTTATCTATAACTAAAATACTTACATAAAGAATTAGTAATCCAAGCACATGTTAAAGTGAGGTTATGTAATTTACTAGACACATTTGAAAGTTATACACTTTAGTTTCATTCTAAATTAGATGAAGTAATTGTTTAAGAGAATTTAGAATACAAATACACTTTTTTTAAAAGAAAAATGCCAATTAATTAAGTTAGGAATAAGTTATGTGGAAGGTAAACAAAACACTAATCAAACATGGCTACCTAAATGCTTAGATTGACACATCAGCTGCATTCAACGTCATTTCAACATGAGATAGATGTTGCCAGATTGCAATGTTGCCAGATTATATTTTTATATTTAAAAGCCATTAATAATTTTAAAAAATTATTATTTATTATTCTTTGAGTGAACAAGACCCAATTTCTGAAAAGACATTCAAAACTAACACCTTATAAGATACACAAGAGGCGAGGACAAATTTCAACAGAAACGTTCAGGCGCCACTGTTATAATCTCAGGTATAACCGTTATAGTTCCGCGCGCGCGTGCCAGAGCCACGACGACAGTTGGCAATACATATACCCTATTCACGTTAAATATGGGATGACGTCATAATTCAAATAAATGCTGCGTTGGCATGGTTAAGCTATTTTATGTGTATTTCCTGATCAGAGTAACCATTTCTTGTGCGCGCTAATCCAAATGTTTAAGCATTCTAAATGTCAAATACTCGAAACTTGCAATGTATAAAGTGTTTTAGTACTGAAAAAACTGTTTAATATAAAGCACAAACGATTTACTACAAAACTAAATAATGACAATAAAATGAGAAATGTCAAAGTAATACAAGGAAAAAGTGTTGCAACACCGAACAGAACTGCCAACTGCTACACACTAAACCCTAATATCATTAAACCTACGTTCATAGTTACGTTCACATTTTACAATCTCTAGCGCTTTATTACTGTTTATGACGTCATCCCATATTTAACGTGAATAGGGTATACTAAAACGTACATAATATTGCACAATAAAGCTATTACATCAGAATTGCGTCTCAAATTGTATCACATACCAAAAATGTTTATTGTGATACAAGAGGCGCCTTAAAAGAAAAGATAAAATGTACTCACTTAAAATGTGGAACTCTCCGCGATTTTGCGATTATTCTTGCGCAGGGGCTATACTCTTCTTCGTGGATCTCGGCGTTGTTGGCGTGGTTCGGGCGTGGTTGGGTTACGCCGTCGTTGAAGCCAGATTAATTTTTCTTCCCTCTTCTTTTGTTTGTAGACAGGACGAAGGAATAAGGTGAAGATAGAGATACGATAGGGCCAGAGATAAATGGAAACCTACATTCTGAAAGAAAAGACAAAAAAGACGACACAGATAAACCCCACTGTTCGACGCCTCGTTGGCTAATTCGTCGTCGTGTCGGAAACCGCGCACTTACTTCCTCACTCCACGTCTGCGCATTCTCTTGCGCCGACGCAACTGTCCAAAGTGACGGAAATGAACAAGTTTATTTTTTAAAATATTGGCGCGAATTCAGTCACATATTTAAAACTTAAACCAAAAATGATACATAGCCGATTTTCGGCATGTAACATATTTTAAACGATAAACTATCATTCCTTTTTAATGATAATAAGGAAATAGATGGTGCATACGAAAGCTTCGAGATAAGTCAACATAAAAAATTTGATGAAGTCTGTGGTATAAATGATACATGGGGTAACACTACATTGCCAAGATATCAGTCCGAAGAAGGCGAATGTTTTGTGCAATTTAATTTAAACCAATTCGCACCCTGCGAATAACTTACTGGAAGTAACAAAGTAAGCTGCGATTTGTGTACAAAAAAAAACATAGTGGGCCCAATAAAAGAACTGTCTATATATCAATAGCACTAAACAAATTCTAGTTTACAAGCCACCTCGAGTACTGATTTTACATTTTAAGCGATTTCAGGTTTTAAGACTACGATCTGTTAAGGTGAATAAGCACGTTTCATTCCCTTTATTACTGGATTTAACGCATTTTTGTTCAAAACAATGCCAAACGTTTCCAGCATTCAATTTTAATCAAACTAAAGTGTTGTATACATTATAGTGTTGTGCAACATAGTGGTTCAATTCATTGCAGACATTGTGACGCACAAGAAAAATTAAGAAATCTATTAGAAAACGATAGTTACTGTTAGCAATTTTTATCTAAAAATAATAGTTATTTATGTACCAAGTCAGTAAAGTGATTCTTTATTGAACAAGTCTGAGATTATGAGCCGAGTGAGCAAAGCGAGCTAGGCGAATAACAGGCGAGTGACATGGTGCATACAAACTTTTATCGCCAACCGTTAAAATTTATAATTTAAAAACAGTGTAGATATTATAACATGATATTTTATTATGACAAAGTAAATATATATATATATATATATATATATATATATATATTGTAGTGGATTTAAAGGGTTAAATTTGGGTATAAACAATGCAATTTCAAACACCCTATATAGAGGAAACAACCATAATTTACGTGCAAAATTTATTTCATTCATTTAATTTAAAGTAACAAGTATTACCATAATTTTATAATTAGGGATTAAAAATTCGTAGGTTCGTAAAGAAAATAAATTGTCTAAGCCAATAGAAATTATTAATTAATTTAATTCAGTTTAATTCAAAACATGAAAAATTGATAATTCCAAGGCGAAACGCTTTACTAACAAACAAACAGACGTCGAATATAGGAAATACCTTGAAACGCAAACTCCTAGAAATGTTATTTTAAAACGATCGTTAATTGAACACCTGCATGTTTTGGAAAGGTCATGTTCCCCTTATTTCTGTAGATAACAAGACAAGCTTCGAGGAATATCGTTCAACCGACGGTTGTTTCGCATAAACGCTAACCAAAAGTTTCTATTAGCGTAGAAGGAATGAATAATCAATGATATGCTTCAGAATGAGACGGGCATAATAGCATTCACTTCGGTAGACACGTATACAACTCCACGTGGAGTAGATATCACGCGAACAGTAATATCGATTTTCTACCACTCAAGCAAGGGTAGAAGGAAACATCTAATATGCATAAGAGAGGAATAGAGTTAATACAGGCGGGGTTTTAAGACATCACTGAAAGGTATCATTGGTTGAAATAGTTAGTTTTACAACAGACGAGCACGGGACAGATGAATGCGGGTTTTTCGGAAAATAGCGCGGCGACGAGCTAAATTTCGGGGAGTTTGAAAACGGTTATACAAAATTTAAAGAAAGAGTTAGTTCAATTAAGTATTTCGCGTTAAGAGGGTTTGGAGAGGTTACATTTTGAACCGTATAAATACGAGAGTTGAGTTATTAAGTTTCTCTTTTATTCTTTAATCTTGCATCGCATAACGACATACAAAAAGCAACTGACAAAGCTTGTAAGTATTAAAATTTGTGAAGTTCAGTATTAAATTGGTTGTGACCTTATAGTTTGAGACGCGGTTAATGTCGAGTTTATTTAAATTTAATTGAGGTCCAACGAATACTTTAACAAGCTCGTAAATTAAAAATGCGATAATAAACAAGTGTAATATACATGTATTTGGATATTGAAATTGATATTGGATGGGTAGCAGGAAGCGCAACTTAGATTGTGGTCATCTTTAAAACATCTTGTGGAGCCGCACGATTTACCAATTGGACGAGGGTTCAGGAACATAATACATCGTCAACGGTGATGGAATCTTCAAGTTTTTCCAGCTAACGCATTAGAATTTGCCGTTTTTTTTTTATAAACTGTTGAAAATTTTGTGATGTGTGAGAGTGAACTTTGATGGTATTTTTCGTTATTTTACGTATTTAAAAGGATACGTATAACTGACTAGTAATATGGTATTTTGAATATAAAACAAAAGGTGTACGTAAAGTTTATTTGAATTGCTTGATGAATTTAAATTTAATTGTTAAGAGTACATGGGTTTTTTTGAAGTTTGTAGTAATAGTATGCCAAGTGGAAAGTATACATCTTAAACTGGGTTATCATGAGCTCACCATATTCCAGTGTAGTAACAAACCAAGGTTAGGTATTATTTGGGGTCCATTTATTTCTGTTGCTGTAAATGTGTTAGAAATTTCAATTTTAAAAACAAGGACTTGACAAAAGTAGCATTTATTGAGGTGTAACATGAGCACCGAACTGTAAATAACTATGAATATTATAATTTGTAAATAGTGGTCAATAAATATTGTATGATTGTTGTATTATTTTGTGATTTTATTTGAATGGTGTGTGAACGTTGAATAGAATGAGAGTAAATTTAGATATACGAGAAGAAGCACAGCTGAGTTAGCCAGGGAAGCGGCGGAAGCAATTAATTTGATAGAGCAGAAAGCGGGTAAGGAAAATTTTGTGAAATTTTTAGATTTGTAAATAATTTTTTTTGTGAACTGGCGAGGTACCAGAGCATGAGCTCGAACAATTTTTAGGAAGTTCCAGAGGATAAGAAGGTTCCACGGCAATTTATGACGGCCCAACGTTGGGGCTCGAATGTTTTTTTTTCACAGGCGGGGATAAATTGAGGTTACACGGCAATATATATATATATATATATATATATATATATATATAAATAATAGCTAATACAAAATCAATTTACTAATTTTTTGTTATATTAAACGTGAACGTACACCCTGACGGATTATAGAAATTATTTCCAGAAGTCGAAGGAGTTTGAATCGAAAATGTTTGCTGATTATTATCTATGTTGACAAATTGTAAATCGTTAGTAGAATTATCATTGGTAATAACTATGTTGTCAGTTTGACCTTCACCTAAAATTGTCTTTGCAATTTTTGTTTTATTGAGCACAGATTCCTCAACATAGGACTCTGCAACCGTTTCGCTTTTCCATCCTCCATGACGTTTTAAATTTTCCTTACAGCCGCCCGCGTTGGCAAACAGAGTGGCGGAGGTTCGACAAAAACAATGTCCCGTATAAAGTGATAGATCTGGCAAATGGAGATAATTGGCAATTTTGCTTGGTATACTTCCAAAAGTAAGGATTCCAACTGGCTGGATTGTGTATTTGCCATTTCTATAAGTTAGAAAAAATCGGTCATGAGGCGTCTTTTTAGGACGCAGAGCTAAATAGTTGTTAAATAATTCTATGGATTTTACTTTTCCTTCAAACTCTGAAGTGATCACAAATAATCAAGGTGTATTGGTCTTTGTTTTAGTTATATGAACAATTACAATGGTTTCTTTGTGCTCTATGTCCCTTACATTTAAATTCAAAAATTTTTCATTACATATAGCCCCAGCAATACCAAACACGACACAAGTTTAAAATTTTATACTGGATTAATATCAAGCTGATTATGAAAAGTTTGTATAAATTACCTTCATCATCAAGTAGATTTCATCCGGCGCATATAGTAAAAATTGAAGTATTTCTACTTGTGTAAAAGTTTTTAACTTTTTTGGAATATGATTTCCTCCTTTTTGTTTCAAGAATGCCGTAAGTTTTCTAATATTTGCTAATATCAACATCATTTTTTGCTGAAAGGGTTGCTCTCACCATTGAATAGTATGACCATAGCGAAGAAGGAGAATACTTTTTCGATAAATCGGAAAAATACGCCAGTACAATGTTTTCACTGTATTTTGTAATTTCATGTTTGTTGCACCACTATATCAATATATCATACTGCGATTGTATTTTTCGAGTGATTTTTGTGGTAGAATTTCGAAAGACGTCTCTAACGACTTCTTAATTTCAGGTGGCGTGCACTGAATATCTTCTTCCATTATTTTATAATAAGCGACAAAACTTTCACTGTTAGAGACGTGACAATGACAATTAGTTTTCGTTTAATGTCATACATCAGTCATTGGTATGTTGATTAATTTACGGCAGGTAAAACGTTTGATTTTTACGGTAAGATAAAGTGTTTTGTTACTTCCGAAAATTGTATGGTTATATTGACGGTTGGCGATAAAAACAATTATTGTCTTCGTAGTGTAAAGGATTTGAAGCAAACTTTAAAATTCCACTGGGAAAGTGGTATAACATCAGTGATTCTTGTGTTTCAGAAGTGCCCGAAGAGAAGTTCTTAGAGACACAGGCATATTTTGTAACGTGCCAAAGATTTGGCACTAGACATCTTTCTAGTTTAATTTTGATGTGCGGGAGTTTCGCGCCTTAAATTTGAAAGACTTTGCATATTGTGTGACGTCATTGACAGATGGACGCCCTAAAATCTGTATTATAGATTAGCGTTACCAACTGCCTTTGCGTCTAGTATACCTCGTTTGCGGGACTGTAAGAATCACGCGTGAATGTAAGAATTGCCGCCTCAACGTGATTTTTTAGGTGTAATATTTCTTTTATGACTATAGAAAGTATTAATTATCGTATATATATATATATATATATATATATATATATATATATATATAGCTTTTTACTTAAAAAATAAATTATCTAGTATTCTAATGTCTATTGACCCTAAAAATTTATGTTGGTTTTTTGGAACTCACTAGATTGCCTAAGATGTCAAAAACAGTTGTTATAGGAACCAAATGAAAACCGTCATTTTGGGGTTATTGAAATACATAGCTTTCGTCTTTAAAAAGTTTTGTTAAATTAATTTTCTCCCAACTTTAAATGAAATCTACCTTTTTAACTTCAATTGTGGTAAATATTTGTATAGTTGTTTTTTGAAATGGAATTAATGTGTTTTCCTTTAGCAGTGTTTATAGGATAATATAACCTCACATACATGTTTACACCAAATAATTTTGATTGTAAGTATTTTTAATTATAAGTAAACAACTTATTTTTTTACCTATTATGAAAGAAAAATGAAATTTTTTTTAAAAAATGCTATAAAGTGCAGTTAAATAATCACTTTATTTTTGAAATTTTTCTAGCTTATCTCAATTAACTTGTTTTTGGATTAATTTTTAAAGCTACTATTCAAATAACATATATAATGTATCTTTCTATAATTTTGAGTGTTTTTTTATAACCGAAATCATTAAGTATAATTCTCAATTACTTATATATAACAAAATTCCATGTCGAAATATAGATTTCCTAATTAACTGAGTTTTTAGTGTCTTTTAAAGCGTTATTCTAACTTAACCGTGATATATTTCTTTTCTTAAACATTATCTTGCCCTCTTACAGTTTTAAATGTGTTTCCTTGATAATTTGAACAGCTGTAACCTATAGATGCTTTTTTGAAAGGAAGATTTTGCCTTTGAATAAACTTATCGTAGCGAATTGAAGTTAGCTGTACCGTTTGTTGTCGTGTGAATTACTATAGTATCGTATATCTTGTATATTATTGTCTCAAATATTATTTCAAAATGAACATTACACATCTTAAGTTTTTGGAGCTGATTTACGAAATTGAATGTAGAAACATCACCCCCGCCTCTAATCAAAATGATAGACGATTACAACTTAAAGCCATTCTAGCCCAGGAAACAAAAGGCCTACCTATTTCTAAAAAAATTGTTTCCGATTTAACTCAAAATGTATCTGAAATCAAACAGTCCTTTGAGGATATAACTAATATAATAAACAAAATAGACCCCGGCCCAAGCGAGATTGAATTAAAACGTTTGGTTTCTCGTATAATTCATCTTAAGCAGCGTATAGAACTATTGTGCTTATATGACAATGAACAAGCGAACCAAGCTAAACAAACTTTTCTATCAGATATCTTATTACTTGAAGGGATAGTTCTTAAGAGACTCAATCCAAACGCAGACATAGATATATCTATACCGTTATCAAATCTCATAATTGCCCAAGCTCAACCATTAGGGAAATCTATACCTGTTTATAAATAGGGTTTAACTTTTCAAGGGTTTGACCCTCAAATCTCTTTAATGTCTTTTAAAGTCTCATAAAGTATCTACCCTTAATGTTCCTTCTACCGCAACAAATAACTTACTTATCTGTTAGAACTGTAAGAGTAGTGGACATAATTACAACGTTTGTACATACCCCAAAAATATTTTTGTTATGGTTGTGGTCGCGCTAATATCTATAAATCAAACTGTACGAATTGTAATCCTAACGTATCGGGAAACTCCCGTCGAGATATTCCTATTCAGGGCGTGAATATCTCAAGGAATCAAAATCGTCCTCAACACCAATCATTCAACGGACCCAAACGTCAATAAACTTAAACCATAAAACTACCTCTAACGCTGTACCGTTATTAAATTTATCTAACAATAATATCGCTACTGTCAATGTACAAAATGCCTTACCTTCATTAGAAGAATTATGTTATACTACCTCGTCTGAATGGTCTAATTGGCTACAAACCGTTAATTCCTTTTACCATAAAAGGTCTGCCGCTTTACAACTTGTTAAGAAACCCTTTGATAATCGTCCACACTTACCCATCTCGATTGGTTCCTTAAATGTAATAGCTTTACTGGACACAGGCTCTTCATGCTCCCTTATAAACAACGAAGGTTTACAGCAATTATTTAAACAAAATATTAAAATTCAATTTGTTCCCGAAAAACTTCCACAAATTTAGCTGACGATAATCAAATATATGTAACGGGTTCCCTTAAATTAAAAATTCGAGTAGAATCACTTGAACGCGAGGTTCCATTTTTGATTGTGCCTGCATTAGCTTATCCTTTCCTACTAGGTGTGGACTTTTGTAAACTTTTTAATTTGTCGCTTTACTTCCAGGATTTTTCATGGCAAACTTCTCTTAAAACAAATTCCTGTGCATCTGCAGGAATATCTAATAAAATTTCTTTTACTGATTCCCAAAATATAATCCTTAACTCTACAATTGACAAATTGCGTAAACTTAATACCTCTGAACTTGGTTGCGTTACTACTGCAACACATGTTATCTCTACAGTTGATGCCCTCCCTTTTAAGCAACGTCAATATCCGTTATCGCCTGCATTGCAAAAGCATTTGCTTTCCGAAATAGATAAAATGTTAGAATCCGGTGTTATCTCTCCTCAAATTCACCCTGGATGTCTCCCGTATTACTAGTTCGTAACAAGAATGACGATTGGCGTGTTTGTTTTGATGGCAGAAAGTTGAATTCTGTAACTGTCTCTGATGCTTACTCTCTACCAAGAACTGACTCAATTTTAAGCCGGCTTCGAAACGCAAAATTTATCTCATCTATCGATCTTAGACAAGCTTTTTATCAGATACCCCTCGATTTACCTTCCGGTCCTAAAACCGCTTTTTGTGTTCCAGGCCGAGGTCTTTTCGAATATAATTTTTTGCCATTTGGTCTCTGTAACGCACCACAAACCCTACAACGTACTATGGATAAAACGTTAGGTCCTATCTTACATCAAGAACGTGCCTTTGTATTTTTAGATGATATTTTAGTTATCTCAAGTTCCTTTGATGAACATATCGCCACATTGAACGAAGTGGCAGAACGCCTAAATGCAGCAGGTTTTAAGATAAACTGGGAGAAGTGTCAATTTTGTTGTTCGTCCCTTACATTTCTTGGTTTTATTATCGATGGAACTGGTTTACAAGCAGATCCTGCTAAAGTCGACGCTATTACTAAATTCAAAACACCTAAAACTGTTACTGAAATTAAACGTTTACTCGGAATAATTAGCTACTATCGCATGTTTTTACCCAACCTTTCAACTATATCTGCACCCATTACCGCTTTAATTAAAAATAAAAAGAATTCCCAAACTATGGAGTGGAATTTAGAATCTCAACAGGCTTTCGAACAAATTAAAACGTTAATCACTTCAGCACCTATCTTAATTTCACCCAATTTTGATGAAAAATTTTATATACAAACCGATGCCTCACTTACTGGTTTAGGTGCAATGTTGTTCCAGGTGAGCAATGGTTTAGAGCACCCAATTGCTTATGCAAGTCGCGCCTTAACTTCTGCCGAACAAAAATACTCAGCTACCGAACGAGAATTATTAGGCGTTATCTTTGGCATCGAAAAATTTAGAGGATATGTTGAATGTACACATTTTACCGTAATTACCGATTGTGCAGCCCTCACTTGGCTAAATAACTTAAAACAATCCGCTGGTCGTTTGGCAAGATGGAACTTGCGTATCTCTCAATTCACCTTTGACGTTAGGCATAGGCCTGGCAAATTAAATATCGTACCTGATGCCTTGTCCCGTCATGCCGTCTCTCTTAACCTTCCAAATCTAATTCCTGATACCTGGTATCTTAATATGATTAAAAAAGTCTCTGATAATCCCGATAAATTTCCTACCTTTCGTGTAACCAACAATAGATTATATAAATTTGTATCTTATTCACCTCATAAAATATTTAACATTCCTGAATGGAAACTTGTCGTCTTTACCGCTAACCGCAGTGAGGTGCTTAAATTATGTCATGATGATCCCATTGCTGCGCATCTTGGCATTACAAAACTCTCGCTAAAATATCTGAATTATATTATTGGCCCACACTAAAACAATCTGTCTGTCGGTATATTAGGAACTGTAAAATTTGTGGTTCTCATAAGAGCTCGCAAGAGGTTCGTCCTGGCTTAATGGGTAACTTTAAACGTGTATCTTATCCTTTTCAATTAATATCGCTTGACTTATTAGGACCTCTCCCCCGATCGAAAAAAGGTAACCAATATCTTTTAGTTGTCACCGATTGGTTTTCTAAATTTGTTATGGTGCAACCTTTACGTAAAGCTACATCTGCTGCTATAATTAAATTCCTAGAGCAAAATGTATTTCTTATCTTTGGTGTTGCTCAGATTATTCTTTGTGACAATGGGGCACAATTTATCTCTAAAGATTTTTAGAATTTCGTCAAGAGCTATAAAGTACAAAAATTTGGTTTAACGCAAAATACCATCCTCAAGTAAACCCTACCGAAAGAGTAAATAAAGTTTTAATTACCGCTATCTCTTTCTATATTGATTCAGACCATACTACATCGGATGAAAATATTTTTAAAATTGCTCAAGCTTTGCGTACACCTTAACACGAAGCAATCCAATTCACTCCGTCATTTCTTGTTTTTGGAAGATATACCCCAATCGATGGGAGTTATTATGGTTTAGTTCCGGACGATACTAACGTAATTGATTTTGACGATAAAGTACGCTGGGACAAAGACCAACAATCATTACCTTCTATCTTTAACGATGTTAGGAAAAATTTGTTAAAAGCTTACGAAAAAAGTAAGGACCACTATAACTTACGTAAACGAAATATCTCCTTCGTCTTGGGCGAACAAGTTTGGAAAAGGAATTATGTCTTGTCGGATGCATCTAAGAAAATTTCCTCAAAATTAGCCCCTAAATTCATCTTTTGTTAGGTCACTCGTGTCATTAGTCCCCTTATCTACGAACTTTAAGATGCTGAAGGAAAACGCCAAGGCAGGTGGCATATTAAAGACCTTAAGCCATTTTCTGCTGACCCAAATGCTACTTAAGCTTTTCACGTTCCATTCTCCTCACAATTTACCAAATACTTTTTGTTCTCACCATCAACTAATAACTTTAATTACTTATTCCCACTCTCATACAGTATATACCTTCTACACGTTTAACTTACTTACCTTAAATTAGCTGTCTTTTTCCTTTTTGGTTGACTTTTCCTTGAACTTACCGTTAGTTATATATCGCTTTATTCTCTAGACCCCCCAGTATAACTCTGTCGTTTCATTTAATTAATCCTCGAACTTTTCCTACAGCATATTATTTGGTTTTTAGCCTTTTTCTTACATCGTTTAATTGTGTGGCAATTGTCGTAACTTTGGTTGTAATAACTCATTGAATTTTTATGATTGGTTTTAGCTGATATTTAGAGTGGATGCTTTCTTCTTTGGGCTCACATAGGAGACGCGGCCTATGCCATTGTAAGAAATAGTTCATATTCGCAGTTGCAAAAAACTAAGATTGTCTATTCCATGTGTTTTTCCTCTGAATTATTACAGTCGCCCACATTATACTACATCATTATTTGTTTCTTTTCCTACTAAAATCATCATAACTTATAAACATTTTTTTTTCATTGTTTTTTGTTGAACTTCGTGGTGAGGCGCTATCGCTTCTTATGGATATCTTATTAAATTCTCGGTTGTTTTAGCATATTGGGACAGTGTGTCTGTATTTAACTGCTTATAATTAGGCATCTTTGTGTGTTTAGGGTGTTACCGTTTTAAAAACTACCTTGAAACAGTTGGGTTTTGTGTGATTGTATATGTAGTGATACTTTTAAGTTGTTGTGTCAACTTTTGTCTGATTTTCTTATCGTAGTGGATGCACTCATTAGGAAAATGATTGTACTAGTTCTCTTAAGAGTCTAGTGATTTTTTTTTACTTATGATATATCTCAACTCGTCGGATTAATATCGCAGGTGGTCCTTCAGACCGATCTGTGTTTTAATAGGGACAATTCTCTACCTTCTCTCGGACGCTTGTCCAAAAACTCTACTTTTTCGTATCCTACTGTCTCCGTTTCTGCCTTATCTTTCCTTCGGTGGACCTGTTCTCGTCCCGGAACACCCGTCTGCCACATAAGAGTGATTTTCCCTCACTCAGGGCTACTGACTACATTGGCTGGTTGAGTAGCGCTTTGCTATCCACCTTTTTCTGTCTCTTTAGCTCAATGCGAGCCCTTCCTCTATTTTTTTCTACCTGGAAGTGCCTCTTATGCATTCCAAATACCTACCTCCCTCTTTCTACGGTTCCCATTTCTCTGCCTTTTCATTTCCGTCAGTCACCGTGTGGTTGCGCGGAGGGTTTTCACAGACACCCGGACCCCGTCACTGGGAATCTTTCGTGAGGTCATGCGGTGCCGCTGTCAGCACATAGGGGCGCTGACAGTGAAGGTATGTAAGAGTGTGTGAATGTGTGAGTGGATGATTATATAGATGTCGCTATATATCGTGTGGGTATCGGGTGATTGTATCACCGATATCAATTAACGCCGGGTGCAGGGATGCAGTCCTTCGTGCCGTTTATTGCAAACGGGCCTGCTTCACAGGTTGCTCTTTTTAGAGGGTACGAGAAATTCCCATTTAACGGCTCCACGGAGCCACTCTATCGTTATCTTTATCTATTATCTTTGATAATAACTTAAGTTAATATCTTTATCTTATTTATTATCTTTGATAATTACCTTAGTTTAATATCGTTATCTTACCGATTACCTATAATAATAATTTTAGTTAATATCGTTATCTTACCGATTATCTTTAGTAATAACTTTTGTTTAACATCGCGTTACCTTACCTACTATCTCTAATAATAACTTTAGCTTAATATTGCGTTATCTTACCAAGTATCTCAAATAATAACTAAAGCTTAATATCGTTATCTTACCTACTACCGTTGATAATAACTTAAGCTCAATATCATTATCTTATCTATTAACTTCGACAACAATTTGAGATCTTGTTTTATCTTTTTATCTTCCTAACGTTTGGTATTTATGACCAGACGTGAGAATTATTTTTCTTGAATATTTAGTGAAAAAGCTAACCTGATATAGAAATGTAATTTGTTAGGTTAGCAATGTAAGGATTTAGTAGGGTGGTACTTTTGGTAAATTTGTTGATTCACAACCATGTCATGGACAAGTTTTGATGTGTATCGTTAGTAAACCAAAGTACCAGTAACAAAAATTTGCTAGAGTGTAGAGTAACTCACTCTGATGAACATTTTTAAATTTGGCCACTTTTTGCCAATAAAGAATAGTTTTGATGCAACGCTCATGTGCGTTTGCACGTAAGAAACTTTAATGTTAGCTTTAGTTTAGATAGGTTAGGCGACTTGTCGCATTTGTTTTACTTTAAGTAGTGTTTCATGCTCCCCGACAAATTTGTGCTGTCCATTATTAATGTAGTCAAAGACAATGGGGCTACATATTCCGTTTCCTGGTAATTCGGAAGACGTGTTATCGGTCGAAAAAACCAGGTGGCGCTTTATATAAACATTTTGTAGGTTTTAAGTTAGGATTTACGTAGGGTAACTAGGATTTAGATTTTAAGATGTTACTGTGCTAACAGACTTTTTCTTTCTTTAAGTTTTTCCTTTTATGACTTTGTCGCGATTGTTACGTGCCAAAGATTTGGCACTAGACATCTTTCTAGTTTAATTTTGATGTGCGGGAGTTTCGCGCCTTGAATTTGAAAGACTTGGCGTGTATTTCCGTCACGTCAGAAGTGCGTTGGACGAACTTCGCGCCGACGCGTGTGGGGGAAGAAAAAGTGGGGAAGTTTCCGAAAGACGCTGAGGAAACGAGGCTTTTTGCCTCTGAACTTCGAGTAGAGTGGTCGTGTTTGGTATCGTATCTTTATCTTACTATGTAGATTCCCTTGCCTTTTGATTATTCGTTCCTATAAACCTGATCCTGCCGTTCTCTACATATAGGTAATAGAAGATTAATCTGGATACAACCTGGGAGCAGCCCACATCCCGCAGTCGCTAGCCGGAGCAATCCCGCAGGTCGCAGCCCCCATCTGTAAATAATCCGGAAGGGATCTACGAGCAACCCGGAAGGACATGATTCGGTAGGAAGCTGTACCTATTCATGTGAGTACCTCGCTTTAATAACATATTGTATGAATTTTATATATTTCGTCATTACGTGTAATAATTTGCATATTGTGTGACGTCATTGACAGATGGGCGCGCTAAAATCTGTATTATAGATTAGCGTTACCAACTGCCTTTGCGTCTAGTATACCTCGTTTGCGGGACTGTAAGAATCACGCATAAATGTAAAAATTTATTATTTTATGAGCGAATTTTGTAAGTTTTATATTTATTTAATTTATTAAATATTGTTATTTATTAAAAAATAAATAAATAATTGAAATCCCAGATAATTAGAGACTAGCAGTAGAATTTTTAAATGAATTCAAATTCAAATCAATGTTTTTCTTTCGAACTAGTACATACCTAGGAAAGGTCCAATAATGATCACAGTAAGTCCCTTAATAACCAGACTTAGTCCAAGCACCGCTCCTGTATCTTCAATTGAACCGTGTTCTAATAACAGAACTTGGTAACTAGTAGCTGCACACCCTCGTAAAAATCCGCCTACTCCTAAACATATTATAATAGCAACAGGATCCCTGCGGATTACCAGCACTGCAATTAAAAAAAATAATCGAAAGATTTAAATACCGCTGCACCAAAAATTTTTGTAAGGTTTATATAATGTTGAAACATGTGATACGTTAATAATAATTGAAATTGAAAGAAAGAAAAAAATCTTAAATGGACTAACTTGTTATTGAAGCACCCTTATAATTTTAATTTTCATGTACAATTTATTTGTTTATTTAACTACTTTGCTTACAAGAAGCGGTGGTAGAATAAAAAGATTACATTATTGTGCTATAGCAGAAATAAACTGGGCAGTATTTTGCAAAAAAGGATCAAAAGCTTGTTTGGGAAGATTTCTATAACCTGATTCCCACACCAATGAACGAATTATAGGTAACACTGTGCCGATATGATGGGTGGTGGATTTTAAAAGGATGATCATGACTGGAAAGGTAGCTTGCCGGTTTCAGTCTTTTGCCAAGTTCAGACGGAGCAGACTTGCCTGCTATTGTTTCATACATAACCATAAGAGCATGCTTATTACGTATACTTGTAATTGAGTCCCATTTTAACTCGTTGACTAATTCAGTAACACTGATTCGCTATCGAAATTGCCAGAACATATCTTGCAGCACGACGCTGAACAGAGTTTAATTTGTCTGTTAAATACTGAATTTGGGGGTTCCATATTCAAAGTATTCTAAAATTGGACGGATTAACGTCAAATATGCATGGCCTCTTGCCGAAGGAGAAGCTTTACGCAGGCAAAACATAACTAGATGTAAACGCTTTAGAGCTTTAGAGACCACTGCAAGAATGTGTTCGGTCCATCTTAGGGCCTTGTCAAGATATTTACAGCTGTCTGATGGATTTATGATATTATTTCCAAGGCAGTACCGATGATCGACTACATTTGAGCCAAGGGAAATGCAAACGATTATAGCTGTGTTGATAGCCATATTATTGACACGAGCCCAATGGACAATTTCATGTAGGTCAGTTTGTAGAACCCCCACGTCTGCTGGACTTTTAATGGGTCATATATAACGTCGTCAGTAAATAGCCTAAAGGTTGACTTTTTTTCAACTGTGCAGCGATTGATGAAGATGAAGAACAGAGTTGGGCCTAGCACACTCCCTTGGGGAACTCATGAGGGAACTGCTCAAGCTCTGAGAGTTGTTGATTAACCAATACCTGTTGTGTTTTATTTGATAAGTATGTGGCTATCCACTTTACAACGCGATTGTCTAAATTAATTCTCATAAGAGATTCAACCAATAGCTTATGGAGAACTCTGTCAAAGGCTTTCGATATATCTAAAAAAATGGCATCGACTTTAACTCCATTGTCGATGCTTTCAGCAATATCTTGAATGAAACAGGCAAGTGCATATTCACATAAGTAACCTGGCCGAAAGCCAAATTGTAATGGATGTAGATAATTAGAATCATTTAGCACTTTCATAATATATTTATTCAAGATCTCAAATAAACGACAAATGACGCACGTAATGCTAATTGGCCTGTAGTTTGCAGGGTTCGTTTTGATCCATTTTTATGTATAGGTATGACACGAGCTCTTAACCAATCATCTGGTATATCATTATTATTAATACACATGTTAAAAAGAAGGTTCAGGTTGGTACAATTGTATTACCGCTGTAACACCCAAGAACATTTTTAAATTAATCGAAATTTCAAATGATATTTTCTGCCAATCACAGATAATTCTATCTAAAATGTAACCCATCACTGACCAGAATTAATATAGTTACCCAACCCTAGTTTGATTTTGGGTGACAATTGACAACTTAAATGAACATAACCTATCAACTGATATCTAACATCCCGTGAAATTTAGAAGATTTTAAATTAAGGCGCCAAAGGAAATGCTAGTTTGTTCTAGAGAATTCGAAACCGGAAGTGCGTAATAATATCCCATTTTTCGCGATATCTATAAAAATATTAACAGGAAGTACTTTAGAATATTGCAGAATAACTTAAATTTAAATATAGGGTAATTTCAATTAGGAATGGCAGTAATAAAAGTTGATTTAAACCATTAACCTAAAAGCACATGTAGGGATGATGTACGATTGTGAAATATGTAAGGTTTTTGATTGGCCGGAACAGTCACGTGATCAATGGTATATAAATACGGGAAGTGGGAAAATTCAGACACGACACACAAAGCCTCCCAAGAGCAGTATTGGTTATATGCCCGTGTAAATTAAAGTAATGTTTGATGAACAAATATAAGAAGTGAGTATGCTTATTACGGGAAGAATAGTGAATTTAAGGAGTGGATAAAGAACACAGATAAGTTCGGCTCTTAAAGGAAAAGTAAATCGTAATAAATTTAAGTGTAATTAGAAAACGAAATGGTTAAGCTGTAAGGCGGTTAATGGTAGGAAGTGCAGGTTATTAACTGCAAAGAAAATGATAACTAACCACACCTACACGGTTCATTATTGATTATGAAAGTTCGGATTTTGGAAGCTCGATTCCAAACCAAGTTTGTACAGCAGTAGGGGAATATAAAAAGCTTCGAGCACAAAATTTATCAACAACCGTGTTAAGCACTATCAACCCTGGTGAGGATAAGTTACCTCGGAGGTATTGTAGAGATTGAAGCAACAGTGGGTATTGCATACCTGAAACAGGTATTGAGTGAATCTTTGAATAAATGGTTCGAGAGAACGGACGTGTATATGCATGCATACACGTGGGGGTGTAAGTATAAACTTTTATATAGTTGTACATATGCTTTTACATGAATATGTTATTAAGTTGCTAGATTAAGGTAGTAAATTATGAATGTAAATTAAGTCAAGTCGAAAAACAGGCAAGTGAAGCAATTAACAAATTAAGTAAGGAAATAAAGCAGTTAAATGACAAAATGTCTGAATCTAAAATAAGTCAACTCATTCATGTGGGTACAAGTAGCTATGAGGGCGAGAAACCCAAGTCCGATGAAAATACAGGTAAAACCCAACCCGTTAGGTGTATAAAAAACTTAGGAAAATACTTTGAAATAAGTCCAATGTCGGAAGGACAAAAAGTTAGATTTGCAACGAGCTGTTTGGAAGGGGATTTATTAATTTGGACAACACGTTTTGAATTAAATTGGAATAGATTTCAGGATTTTTAATCTCAGTTTCTGGCTACATACTGGTCACTACGAAAGCAAGAAGAAATTAGATATCAAGTACACGAACCACGTACATATAATGCACAAGTAGATAGTATGAAACACCATGTATGGTATTGGTTGGAGAGAACTCAGTTTTTAGAATCACCTATGGACGAGTCGTTATTTGTAGAAGCGATAATAAAGCATTTCCCTTTTAATATTGAAAGAATTTTATTAGCATCATGTATTAGTAAAGTAGATGATTTATTGAGAGTGGTTGAGAGTTTAGATAGGCATGGTATAAGAGGTAACAGGGGGGGGGGACCATAATAGGAACGAAGGAAATGGTAATTATAGAGACAACCAACCAGGGACAAAGGGAGGTTATCAGCAGCATAAAGGTGAAAGGAGTAATTTTGTAGCTCGTGGGAATTGGCTTAGAGGTTGACCGAATATAGGAAGCAGATGGGATAATACAAAAACGAGTGGGTCTGAAAATAGGCAGGCGGAAGTAATACACGCGGCACCAACTGGAAGTAACCCAAACTAGAAGTTACCGGATTACAAGCTCCAGTAGTTCGGTTTAGTGATAAGTCAGTGGAGCAAGTAAATTATTTGAATTTTTTTCTAAGTTTTGAAAGGAGCTAAAGGTTCATATTTGAGCCAAAACAGCTGCCACATTAAGGATATACGAGCAGATAGCGAGGTGAGAGACCAGGGTTACGTACCAAAAATTAAATGTTTAGTAGGGGATAGTTACTTTGAAGCAATAATTGATACCGGTAGCAGGGTCAGTATTATATCGGAAGACGTATTGCAAAGTTTACAAGAAGATAAGGAAGATGTACTTATACTACCAGCAGAAGGGATTTCTATACAGGGGGTAACTGGAAAAATAACAAAGGTAAATAAGCAAGCTTTATTAAATGGGGTCATAGCTGATCAAGTTATGCCTATAGTTTTCTTAGTAGTAAAAGGGGTAAATATGCCTGCTATTTTAGGGACAGACTGGATAGTAAAGTATCAAGTGGTATTAGATTTTAAAAGTAGGCTATTTAGTTACATAGATGATGATATTTCAAAGGAAGTAAAATTTCAAGAAGCTACAACAAACGAAAATGTTAGATTAGTTAGGTTTAATGTGTGTGGGAATTTAGCGAAATTAAATCTGCAAGATATAGAAAGGTTTTTAAAAATTAGGGACCACCAGTTTGCAGTAGACTTAGCAGAAGATAGGGACGTACAAGAGAGAATAGAAGTTTTGAGGGAATTATTAGCTAGTGTGGATGAGAATACCGAAAGTAATAGTGAAACGGTGGAACAGTTCCAATGTGAATTGTGCCCAGCTCGACTACCAGATTGAGAAACTGTGATAGATAGGCATATGCAGACCCATGAGAATGCTTTAACTTGTTTAAATATAAGGTTGGACGATTTGAGTACAATAGAAAAGTTAAAAATTAAACATAGGGCAATTTTTTCTGATACACCGGGCCTGTGTAATCAATATGAGTGCACCTGTGGACAAAAGAACATACCCCTTATGTTAAACGGTCATACCCTATACCCGTCTCTAAAAGGGATGCCGTGATAAAGGAAGTTAATCGAATGTTAGAAAATAAGGATATTGTGGTAGCCCCAGTAAAGACAAAGGTTAACAAAAGAAATAATTTATAACAAATGTCTTGATAAGCAACAGGCGGAGGATGAACACATAGTGTGGCGGAAGGAGGAGTTGGTAAATAATTGTCAGGGTAAACAAGCGAAACTACAGAAAAAATTTAGGATACATAAAAATATGCTGTTCAGAGGGAGTGAAAAACGTGACGAATGGTGGCTGATATATATTCCCCAGCATCTTGTGAATAAACCAATCTGAGAATATCATCTCATTTATGGTCATTTTGGAGAACAGAAATGCGCATCATTATTGAAGGATACTTGCTACATACCCAAAAGGTAATTAATTTGAAACCATACAAGAGAAATGAATTCACGCAGTAAATACTTAAGATTGTTCCAGAAACACATACACAAAAAATTTTAATTAATCGAGCTTAAATAAATACACTCTCAAATTAAAATGGGGGGTATTGTAACACCCAAGAACATTTTTAAATTAATCCAAATTACAAATGCAATTTTCTGCCAATCACAGATAATTCTATCTAAAATGTAACCTATCACTGACCAGAATTAATATAGTTACCCAACCCTAGTTTGATTTTGGGTGACAATTGAACATGACCTATCAACTGATATCTAACATCCCGTGAAATTTAAAAGATTTTAAATTAAGGCACCAAAGAAAATGCTAGTTTGTTCTAGAGAATTCAAAACCGGAAGTGCGTAATAATATGTAATTTTTCGCGATATCTATAAAAATATTAACAGGGAGTACTTTAGAATATTGCAGAATAACTTAAATTTAAATATAGGGTAAGTAGGAAGACAAATAAAAGACGACACAAAAAGCCTCACCAAGACACACAAAGGCAAAAATATATGATAGGAGACACGAAAATGTAAAACTAACTAGCCCGGGGCAAGTGCGGGTTATGCTGCAATGCCGCGTAGCAGTATCGGTTATAAGCCCGTGTAAATTAAAGTAATGGTTAGTGAACAAAGCTAATAAATTAGTATGCGTATTACGGGAAGAATAGTGAATTTAAGTAGTTGATGGAGAAGACAGATAAGTTTGGCTCTTAAAAGAGAATTAAATAGTGATAAATTTTAGTGTAATCAGAAACGAAAGGGTTAAGCTGTAAGGCGGTTAATGGTAGGAAGCACAGGTTTATTAACTGCAAAGGAAATGATAACTAACCTCACCCTACGGTTCATTATTTATTGTTTGTGGATGTTCGGATTTTGGAAGCTCGATTCCAAGCCAAGTTGGTACAGAAGTAGGAGAATATAAAGAGCTTCGAGCACAAAATTTATCAACACCCGTGTCAAGCACTATCAACCCTGGTGAGGATAAGTTACTTCGGGGGTATTGTAGAGATTGGAGAAACAGTGGGTATTGCATACCTGAAACAAGTATTAGGTGAATCTTTGAATAAATGGTTCGAGAGAACGGACGTGTATATGTATGCATACACGTGGGAGTGTAAGTATGAACTTTTATAAAGTTATACATATGCTTTTACATGAATATGTTATTTAGTTGCTAGATAAAGGTTGGAATTTTTGGACATTATTATTAACGTTACCGCTTATTATTATGAATTTTGTGTAGAATATCAAGAGTTATTGGCTATGTTTAATTCGGGGCTAATTTGTTTTAACTGTAGAATTTGCAGTGATTAGTACAATATATAACAACCCGGATTAAGGTAACTTTTAGTTAAGTAAGAGATATTTCTTTTATTGCATTCAAGTATGTCGTTATAGGAAATGTATGTATTAAAGGTTATTAAATTCATTACTGATACGAATGTTGAGATATATATATATATATATATATATATATATATATAAAATATGATTCGACAAAATGTCAAGTAATTACGAACTGCTTTAAATAAAAACTACTTGTTGTTGGATACAATTATTGGGAACTATTTATATATATATATATATATATATATATATATATATGTATATATTATAGTGGTTTTAAAGGGTTAAAAGTAATTTTAAACGAAGCAATTTCAAAACACCCTGTATAAAGGAACAACCAGAATTTACGGGCAAAATTTATTCTAATTAGTTCATTTTTAAGTAACAGGTATTGACAAAATTTTACTAAATAATAATTAAAATTTAATAGGTTTGCAAAGTATAAATGGTAGAAGCCAATGTCATTAATTTATTAATTTAATTGATTTTAATTGAACGATTATTGACGTATAATATACATAAAAGCGTGTAAAAATCCAATAATACCAAGGTGACACGCGTTGCTAGCAAACAAATATATCGGTGCGGTAGAAATACGCCGAACTCCAACTCGTGGAAGTGTTGTGGTAAAACGTCAGTTAATTAAACACCTGCGTATTTTCTAAATGTCAAGTACTACTTAAATTTTATAGATAGCAAACGGTTACAGAGAATATTTGGGTAAACCGTCGCATGCGTTCTCAGGAAATACTAACGAGGGGTTATTTAAATCACGTAGTAAGTCCACGTGGTGTAGATAGCAAATAAACAGGAATATTGATTTTCTACCACTCAAACCAGGTTAGAAAGAGACGTAGAAAACGCATAAGCATGGGACAACGGTTGTATAGGCGGGATTTGTGAAACGTCAGTAGGTCTACGATTGGTCGACATGGTTAGTTTGACTTGAAACAGACACGAGGATAGTGTAGCGTAGTTTTCTGAAAATATCAAAACGACGTGCTGAAATTCGCGGAATTAAATATTGGTTGAGTGCAAAATTGTAAGAATGGGGTGTTGTTAACAGGGAATTTCGGATAAATGTGGCCAGGAGGTGGGCGTCTAAAGGTATAAATATTTTACGAAAGCATAATTAAAGCCCTTAATATTCCGATCGCTTCAAACGACGTATGAAAGTTAACACGAGTTGTAAGTATTATAACATCATTTAAATTATATTGCATGGTGGTAGCCTCTTAATTAGTACGCGGTTAGTGTGCCGAGATTACATTTTTTAATTGAGGTATCACCTATAATTTTTAACCAACTTGTGTCGGGACATTAAGTAACGTGTATCACAGTAAATAATTGTGAAAGACGTATGTTTAAATGAAATTTGGAATTTGGTTACACCGTGAAGGCAGCGTTAGCAGTTCAACTTAGATGGAGTTCGTCTAGTAACAGCGAGAAACGGCCTGCAGACCATATAGAAGAAATACATACCATCGTCTACGAAGCGGAGATCTAGAAATTTCCAGGTAACGATTTGAAATTGTGATTCTTATAAACTGTGAATATTGGGTGACGTATGAGAGTGTTTTTGAAGGTATTGTGGATTATTTGCGCATTGAACATAATACGTGTAAATAACTTTATTATGGTATTTAACTAGAAATTTGAAGGTTTCTATAAAGCTTTTTAACGTTCCATCAGAACGTGAAATTTTTGTGCGGAGTGCATGGCTTTGTTTTTTTATTTGTTGTAAGAGTATGCAAAGTAAAAGGGCATACAGTATGCATAATTAACTGGGTTATCATGAGCTCACCATACTCCAGAGTTTACTTAGGTTAAAATAAATTATAAAGAAAGAATTTTAAAGAAGGTATTCTTTAAAGCCCATTTACTCCGGGTACATTTTATGTGTCTGATAATTTAAAAAAAAATTATAGGACATTACAAAATAGGGTTTACTGAAGTGTAATGTGAACAATGAAATATGGACAATATTGAATTTCATATGTAGATAGTAATAAATAAAAGATTGTATGTTGGTTGTATTTTGTGGTTTTATTGCGAGTGTGCGTGAATGATAGAATATGAGAGTGAATATAGATATCCAAAAGGAGATCCAACTGAGCTAGCCGAAAGCAGTTGAAGAAGGCCATTCAACCGAGGAAGAGATGAAAATGGGTAAGAAATTTTTTTGTATTATTTAATTTTTGAATTTTCGAGTTTTGAAAATTTTCAAATATATTTCGAAAATATATTTGGGGGTGAGGATTTTACCCGAGATCCACGGCAATATATATATACTGTGATCCTACCTTATTAGTGATAGGCGTCCTTGTCTTATTTTAGAGCCTTGTTGAGTTATGCCACACAATTTATCTTTAATTATTTTACACGGCTGCTGCACTTAAATATTTTACAGGGCCGTCAAACACGTGGCGGAATCTACCTAGGCTCATTACTAAAAACTCCTGCATGTCTATTAAACACCTCATATAACATTTCCTTCATATCCACCCCTATTAATCCTATCTGTTCCTCATCAAATACCTTCTCAAATATATTACATAACCGTAACTCATCAATTCCATCATAAAATCTATTCTTAGTCTTTCCTGATCCTATACTATCTGTATTTATCTCATCCCTAGTATCCCAATTATCCTTAGGCACCACCCATTTCTTCTCTAAATTTAATACCTTTACCATTCGTGCTTTACCATCTATAACCAGTCCAAATTCCTCAATTACATCTATCCCTACAATAAAATCTAAATACAATCCTCTTGCTATCCAAAACTCTACTTCACCTAGTCTGGTACTTCCTAATACAATCGATACTGTACAACTTTGTCTATCGTAGTTAACTTCCTCTTAATCGCAGACCATAAATTAATACTCTTAACCCTACAAATTTTCCCTTTGAATAATTCTGCATGTTTCAAAACTATTTCCTCTCTCACCAGCGATAACTGCGACCCTGTATCTATCAATGCCGTGTAAACAGAATCCTAATATGAATAAATGGTAACTCCCGCCTTCTTTCAAACTTATTATCTAACAACTTATCTACTAAACTAATACTATGCTGTGTCCCTAAATCTGATTTTCCTAACACTAATAAATCGACGTTTTTTTGTACCGTGGGTTCATCGTGGACCTCCACTTTCTCTATCCTATCCTCCGATCTCTGTCGCGTGTCTCTTGTTGTTACGTGTTGGATCGTCAAGTTTCTATCTGTCTCCGTTCTCGGTCTCTAATCCCTGTCGGTATTTCCCCCTGATCCGTTGATCTCTGCTCCCTTTCTTTCTGCCATCTCTGCCCAAAACCCGTCCTTTGCTGTCCAAAACCTCTGTCATTCCTATCCGTCCTGTTCCAGTCATTGTTCCCCTATAATTATCGTCTCTATTAAAACGTTGTTCCCAATTATTATTCGTTCTCCTTTGATTTCCTGATATTGCTTTCTGTAGTTGTCCTGTCCATTCTCCCTATAATTGTATCCTTGCACCCCAGTCCTCTGGTAGTCTGTGCTATTCCTATTCCTATCCCAATTCCTATTATCACTATTTTCCTGTTATTCGTTTCAAACGTCCTAGCTACGTCATAATTTCGCATCGTTTCCAAAAGTCTCTTAAAGTCCGAACGTTTTGTATCGCTACGGCCCTAGTTATTTCCGCCTCCATATGCCTTGACAACAATAATATAATTTCATCTTCTCTTAATTTAGGAATCAGGTGCTGCGCCTGGTTATACTTTTCAATCACATAATTTTCTCTCGATCCCTGGTATGACCTATAGTTCCCAGTGTTTAAATCCGTTCGAATATTAGCCTGATGCGTGTTTCCCAATATTGTTCTATGAATAGCCTTCGAAATTCCTCGTACGAACTATATTGCCTCCTCACGATACAGTGCCATTTCTCTGCACAACCCCCAATGTCACGCTCACCATCTGCATCTTCACCCTCTCAGGCTCACTCTCTACCATCTCGTCCAACTTGCTAAGATAGACCATCGGCTGCTCATTCTTTCTGCCTTCAAACCTCGGCAAGGTCTCTTTCCCTAGCCTATACTGGTATCCTGCATCACAAACAACTCTTCCCTTTCCAATTCAACCAACTGTTCTCTCATCTGTCTAACATTCCTTCAAGACCAGACAATCCATTTACCGTATTCCCCAGAACCGTCGTATCCCTTCTCAGCTTCTCTGCCACCTCCTGACTCGCCCGCAATTTGCCTATAATTTCGTTTTAGAGTTAATATTGTCCTCCGTCTGAATCCGAACTATTTCACCTAAATTTTGCAATTTTTCTGTCTGTCTAACTTCGACCATGTACAGCTCTTCCCTTAATCCATTTAAACCTGTTGTTACCTTCCTTCTACAACCTGGACTCTATCCTCTACGTCCTTCAGAACTTCATCCTTAAATGAACACAAACTGCTCTGTATTGATACATTAATTCCTTCAATTTTCATTTCCATCATATCAAATTTTTCCTTAACTTCCGCTTGTGAATTTCTAACCTCGGCCAACAATGATCCTCTCAATTCTTCATGCGACTTAGTTAACGACCCTTTTAATTCCAACAAAACCATCATCACATCTTGGATCTGCATATTCTCTTTTCCTTATCAATTTCATTTTCTCCCGATGTATCCCTGAATTCACAATAATCACCTCCGGCTCCACATATCCTCCAGCTTCATCCCTAGCATCCCCTGCTGCTACAGTCTTAACCACCGGTTGCCCTCTCACACCAGTCTCAACTCCATAAACTTTCCCTGACCTCGTGATTCTCTCCTCATCAGACATGTCCCTTTAATTTTCAAAATAAACTTCAATGATGTGCCCCACTAAGCTACACAACCTCTGCAAATCTGAATCAGCCCTATCGAGCCCCACCTTTAGGCGAACAAATATTTTGTTGCGAAGTTATTTACCTATTCGAGCCCCACCTAATGTTTTACCGCCGCTAAAATTGACCAAAGTGTGAATATCAAATTACGTCTTAGCCTACTACAATAAATTCAAAACCTTCAACAACTGTCAAATAAATATATATGAAACGTCAATCAAATATTAATTTTCACTTTTAAATAGAATATATGCAACGTACAACTAACAAATCTACTCTGCCTCACGTTGTTAGCGCCATCTGTTATATATACTGTGATCCTACCTTATTAGTGATAGGCGTAATATATCTATCTGTCACTCCTTGTCTTATTTTAGAGCCTTGTTGAGTTATGCCACACAATTTATCTTTAAATATTTTACACGGCTGCTGCACTTAAATATTTTACAGGGCCGTCAAACACGTGGCGGAATCTACCTAGGGTGGGTCCGTCCTAAGCAAACACCTCTCAACTAGACACCCAAACAAATATTCAAGGATTTTTCAAATAATTTTAAAAGCCAAAAGTATTCCCAAACACTAGTTCCACGTTTATAAATTTATAAAGCTTTTGAAACTGCATTGCATTCAACAACATATACCGGCCATAGACCAGGCTAAGCTAGTTATAAGTTTGCATTGTATACGTATTTTAATTGTTATGGTTGCACGTATATGAAATTTAATTTGAGTTAGCGTTTTCAGAACCATTTGAATGTAAAACAAATATCAAAATTGCTTGGTATACTGCACGCTTTTAAAATTTTAAGGAGTTAAGTGATACTCCCGTAAAATTTGTAAATCAATTTCAGTTTGAATATGTTTTAACAATTAAAGATTGGTTATGTAATGACAGGACGTTTACCGAATAAGACATAAATGTCTGTTGCGTACAATTTAAAAGCTGAACCATCAAAGTTTGTTAGCTATTTTCAATATTGTAAAAAGTTCAATATACATAAATCACTGGATTACAAACCATCTAGAAAATGAATGTATCTAGAGAAAACAACTGTATTATTAATCAATTATTAATAATTATAAATTACATAGTGTGCGTAGAGATAGTTGTCATGGCAACGGAAACAAAAGAAGACGGATTTTATTTATAAGGGACTTCAAATTTATATTACTGAAAAAATAGACGTGTTTTTGTACTGTTATGAGTTTTATTACATTTAAAAAGTTACGAGAAAGTTTTGAAAGTCAAGTTGTACCTGGAGATAGCAAATAGTAGCAGTTTTACGGCGAATAAAAGTTAATTAAAAGAGGGAGTGCTGGTCTGTACCGTTATTGTTTGAAGACGAAAGCATAGTGGAATTGGAGTTATCTGAGTATTTGTATAACATAAAATTTGTAGAAATATTAGTAGTTTTATAGTCTGGAGATTACCAGTTGCTCGAGTTACTTATTATTTACAGGAGGTGCCTGCAGTTGGTCACTTGGCTTCAGGACGGCTGGAAGGCGGCGCTTGTATCTGGATTCCAGGTATTAGTATTTAATATCTACGCAGTGCTTTAATCAAATTTATAAAAGTGGAACTAGTGTTTGGGAATACTTTTGGCTTTTAAAATTATTTGAAAAATCCTTGAATATTTGTTTGGGTGTCTAGTTGAGAGGTGTTTGCTTAGGACGGACCCACCCTAGGTAGATTCCGCCACGTGTTTGACGGCCCTGTAAAATATTTAAGTGCAGCAGCCGTGTAAAATATTTAAAGATAAATTGTGTGGCATAACTCAACAAGGCTCTAAAATAAGACAAGGAGTGACAGATAGATATATTACGCCTATCACTAATAAGGTAGGATCACAGTATATATAACAATATATATATATATATATATATATATAAAAGGGGTTTGTTGAAATATATTTAGGTACAGATATTTTGTAAACTCTTGGGTAAGTGAACTCACCAGTATCGGTTTCAGAATTCTAGGTCTAACCACCCTGCGGAATGTCCATGTACTCTCCGCTGTAGAGGAGCCGAGGCGTTTGAGGGAAGTAGAGTAAAGGCTGCTGGATCAGCAATAGTTGACAACCTTATGGAATAGGCAAGCGGATCCTTGTACTGCAATTTTGAACCGTAAGAAGTGAGATAGAGTTGGCATTCGATTATATATGTATTAGGTAACTCGTTCCTTGTTTCTTTGATTGTAACTTAGGACAGAGAAGGAGGGCGAAGCGTTACACCGCATAGCAAAATGAGTTGACTAGAGATGCAGTCTGGTCCCAGGCGAATATCTTTGGCGCTAAAATGAAATACATTTATAGATGCCTTATTCTTTATAACAGCTCTACTGGCATGTTGTTGGGGATCTGTATTGTAGACTTCTTCAAAGGTATTGCTTAAGATAGTTAAAGTGTCAGACCCTTTATCTTCCAGTTCAGGAATAGATGTGTTTGTGGCTCTGCATATATTAAACAAATTCCATTTGTTGGAATATGCATTAACGGCTGTTAAATTGGTCATAAAGTCATGCAAGGCTTTCATTTTTGCTTCAAGCAATTTCTCTTTTTGTGTTTTAAATTTTGCTTTCTGGGCTGTTGATTCGTTACGAAACGTCTACATTGCTTTTTCAGTATACGAACTTCATGCGTATAGTAAATTGGATCGGGATTAGTAGGTAGAGATCGTGTATGTATGAATTGTAAGCAACTATGCAGTACCGCTTTAAAAGTGTCCCAGTACTTGTTACTTGCCGAAAATTCGGCACTAAACATTCCAATTACGTTTTAATTTGTAAGAATTTCGCGCCATAAATTTAAAAGGACGTGTGCGTATTTCCGTCACTTGAGATAGTGCGTTGCGCGAGATTTGCGCCGACGCGGTGGGCCAAGAAGGAAGTGGTGGATTTCCGACATAAGTGTGTGGACTAGCCACCGAGATGTGAACAAGTGTTGTTGTCTTTTGTGTCTTATTGTATCTTTTTGTGTTATGTAGATTCCTTTTGCCTTCTCTTGATTATCGTTCCTTATATACCAGTTTCCCGTCGTTCCCTACATATAGAAAGAATTCCTTAACTTGTCGGATTAATATCGCAGGTAGTCTTTCAGACCGACCCGTGTTTTATAGGGACAACTATCTACCTTCTCTCGGACGTTTGTCCAAAAACTCTACTTTTTTCATATCCGGCTGTCTCCGTTTCTGCCTTATCTTTCTTTCGGTAGACCTGTTCTCGTCCCGGAACACCCGTCTACCACATAAGAGTGATTTTTCCCTCACTCCGGGCTACTGACTACATTGACTGGTAGAGTAGTGCTTTGCTATCCACCTTTTCTGTCTCTTTAGCTCAATGCGAGCCCTTTCTCTATTTTTCTACCTGGAAGTGCCTCTTATGCATTCCAAATACCCATCTCCCTCTTTCTATCGTTCCTATTTCTACTGCCTTTTCATTTCCGTTAGTCACCGTGTGGTTGCGCGGAGGGTTTTCACAGACACCCGGACCACGTCTCTGGGAATCTTTCGTGAGGTCATGCGGTGCTGCTGTTAGCGCACATGGTCGCTAACAGTGAATGTATGTACGAGTGTGTGAGTGCGTGTAGATATATATCGTGTGAATATCGGGTGATTATATTACCGATATCAATTAACGCCGGGTGCAGGGATGCACCCAAATGCCTTTGCCGGTCCCTCGTGGAGTTTATTGCAAACGGGCCTGCTTCACAGGTCGCCCTTTTTAGGGGGCACGAGAAATTCCCATTTAACGGCTCCAAGGAGCCACTCTATCGTTATCTTATCTATTATCTTGGATAATAACTTGAGTTAATATCTTTATCTTATTTATTATCTTGAATAATAACCTTAGTTTAATATCTTTATCTTACCTATTACCGTTAATAATAACTTAAGCTCAATATCGTTATCTTATCTATTAGCTTCGATAATAACTTGAGATCTTGTTTTATCTTTTTATCTTCCTAACGTTTGGTATTTATGACCAGACGTGGAAATTATCTTTTTTTTGAATATTAAGTGAAAAAGCTAACCTGATGGTAGAAATGTAATTTGTTAGGTTAGCAATGTAAGGATTTAGTAAGGTGGTACATTTGGTAACTTTGTTGATTCACAAGCATGTTATGGACAAGTTTTGATGTGTATTGTTTATTAAACCAGAGTACCAGTAATTAAAAATTTGCTAGAGTGTAGAGGAACTCACTCTTTTAAACATTTATAAATTTGGGCATTTTTTTTGCCAACGAAGAAACAGTCTAGATGCAACGCTCATGTGCGTCTGCACTTAGGAAACTGTAATGTTAGCTTTAGGTTAGTATATAAGTTAGGCGCCTTGTCGCATTTGTTTTAGTTTAAGTAGTGTTTTATGCTCCCCGACAAATTTGTGCTGTCGATTATAACTGCGCCACACCAAAGACTCGTGTGTGCACTTTTCCGTTTCCTGGTAATCCGGAAGACGTGTTATCGGTCGGAAAAAACCAGGTGGCGCCTTAAATAAACATTTTGTGGGATTTAAGTTAGGATTTATGTAGGTTAGTTAGGATTTAGATTGTAAGATGTTACTGTGCTAACAGTCATTTTCTTTTTTTAAGTTTTTTCTTTTATGCTTTGTCGCGATTGTTACGTGCCGAAATTTCGGCACTAAACATTCCAATTACATTTTAATTTGTAAGAATTTCGCGCCATAAATTTAAAAGGACGTGTGCGTATTTCCGTGAGATAGTGCGTTGCGCGAGATTTGCGCCGACGCGGTGGGCAGAGAAGAAAGTGGTGGATTTCCGGCATACGTGTGTGGACTAGCCACCGAGATGTAAACAAGTGTTGTCTTTTGTGTCTTATCGTATCTTTTTGTGTTATGTAGATTCCTTTTGCCTTCTCTTGATTATCGTTCCTTATATACCAGTTTCCCGTCGTTCCCTACATATAGAAAGAAGATAATTCGAATTTGGTTTCAACCGGGCCCAGCAAATCACCCACGCCCGAGAAAGACTAGCAAAGACGCCGCCGACATCATGAAGTAATTCTGCAAGAAGCCCTACATGTTGACGTGAGTACCCCTTTGGGGTTTTCTTTAAAATTTGTATAACTTTTAATTGTGTTGTAATAATTCGCATATTGTGTGAGGTCATCTATAATTTGCGCATTTTTTTACATTATCTAACATTGCTACCAACTGACGTAGTGGTTCGCGTACCGTACCGGCGGGGTTGTAATATACTGATTAGTAGTACCTGTCTGTGAGGCCCATTCATTATATTGCGTATACATATGTTCCTGTATGCTGCATTTGTCAGCCTTTTTATAGCAAAAATAGTTTTTTTTGTGGATTTAGTTAGGGCAATCCCTTCTATAACTACATGTACTGGTCAGTGATCGCCAAAATACTCCAACACCTCACGAGAGTACATATCGATTAGCAGATTAATTAAGATTATATCTCATAGATTGTTGTTTCTTGTAGGGTTTGGTACAATTTGAACTAATCCATTTGATAGTAAATTGTTCACCCGTATTTGATCACTTGAGCATGATGGAGTAATATTCCATATTACTTTTGGTAGATTTAAATCGCCTGTTAGTAGTATACCCATTGGTTTGTTGCAGTGGTGTATCAAGTCAGAGATGTGGTTAATAATGTCTAGTGGTGACGATTGAGGCCGATAAGCAACAATAATTTTTAGTTGAAGGTTAACTATGGCAATGTCAACAGTAACTATTTCATATATCGGGCCAAAATTTGGATTTTTGGAAGTAAGTCTATTGTGTACTGCAATTTAAACTCCTCCACCGCGAGAGCCTCTGTCACGTCGATAGACAGTATAATATGAGGGATAGATTTGGGCATTCGTGATATGTTCGGAAAGCCAAGTTTCTAATTTGTTTTAGCAGCCAGTCACAAAACTCGACTTTCTAGGTTGGAAGTCAGTTTCTAAAAGGTTCTGAACTTGTTGCAGGTGATAAGGATACAGCTGTTAATCTTTTTGAATTCTCCAACATGTTACCTGAGAAACTCCCGTTTATAGCAAAAGTTTTCTGGTACTTATTCCTGGGTTCTCCTGTGTTAAATTTAAAAGATGTTCTTTATTTCTCAATGTGCGTTTTACTCTTTCACTTCCACAATGTTGAGCAGCAGGTAAAACAGTTCCAGTTTCACTTATCCATTTATCTATTGCCACACAAGTTTTTCTATTGGGAACAATGCGTCCTGAATATTTCTCTGCATATCTTCTTACAGACTATTCGGAATTGCCTGGGCATTCTCTTAGTACCAAATGCATGTCAGCATATTCAGAGAATGTATGTTACCATTTTTGTGTTTGATTATTAACCAAATAATAAGAAATAAGCAAGCTGTAGTTACGTATTGAACGAGTATAACTTTTTACAACTACACAGAGTAAGAGAAGCCTACTAGATTCAGCAACAGTTTGTAATTATTTGTATTTTAATAGTATAACTAATATGAATGAAACATTATTTTTACGAAATATGTACATGTTTGTCAATTAACTGTATTGGATTTAAATCAGATACCAGTTTCGTATTAATAAAATAAACTTTCGCATTTTTGAAAGAATTAATAATATGTTGTTTTCATGCACGAGTTGAGTATGACTTAATTTAGAATATCTCGAAAATGGAAGGCTCTATAGAGATTAACCAAGAGTACCTTTTTTGTGGCCAATTGTATGAGGAATAATTATGAGTTATAATTTTTATGAAATACAAGGTGTGCAAAAAGTATAGGTCAAAATTGATTGATCCCCCCCCCCTATTCTACGTCAATGGATTATCCTATTTCGTTGAAATGAAGTGTAATAATTCGTATTAGTAAACAGCTAATGTGCACCTATTTTCAAGTTAAAGTCTTTACCCTAAATGAAAATATTCTTAAAAACATGTATTTTCAATACCACTTTAACACCTGTATAATGGAAACAAGTGGGTTTACTAGAAACTGTTATCTAACTTTTCCTGATAACTCGTCAAGATCTATATATTCCCCAAATTACGGTACTTTATTCTGAAACACCCTGTATAAAAAAACCTCACATACTTTAATACAATTTAATAAAAAATGTAGACGCTTTGTTGGCAAGATTCACGAATAATAAACCACAGATAATTATATTTTTCACTATAGTGAAACAAAGATTACAATGTATTTATTCAGATTGATTAAAAAAGTGCAAGTCATGGATACATAGTCACTTAGTCACTGAGTCGCTTAGTATAGGAATGTGATACAATGACAACTCCACAAATATCTGAAGAGTAAGAAAAACAAATGCTAGACAAATTAATTACTTGTAAGTCATAGACTGAAGCACGTGGAAGGGTATATAATGCAAAGTTCGTAATATCAAGTACATCTTTTGGTTGTAGAATAATAAACGGGCGTAACGTGGTGAGACACGAATTTTTACAGAACTCACAACACTAATATATTGGGACGGATTGGATCCCGATAAGGTTGGAAATGATCCCTGATGACCAGCTAAATTACTCTTGGCTGAAATGGACTCGTATAGCCACTTAAACACGTACCTGTAAGTCATATTTTATTAGAATTAGATGTTGGTTTTGGTGGTATTTACGCATGATGTCTATTGTTTAAATTATTGCGTGTATCATGTTGAATCATCTGGACATTGCAAGTGAATGGCCAATGAGAAGCATGCTATAAATTATTATTCTTCTTAATGATCAAGGTTATGATTAAGTGAAAATTAACTGATTATGAAAGTTTACCATTTTGTGCGTGCATTTGTTTACAGGAATATCATATGTCGCTGGCATTTACGTTGATGTAATTAACTCTAAAATTGTTGCTCGTTTATCTGTTTACAGGAAAATAGAGTAATGTTATCATAAAATAGATTTAGGTAACGCAGCGAGACTGTATTTTTGTTGATTGAATGTGAGAGAAACAGGGGATAAATGTAAATTCCTCAAGGCTACTCATTGTTTAAAGAAGATTCTTACTAGACTAGTTTAGATGAGCTTGTGCCCATAGACAATGATTAAAAGCCATTCTACGTAAGTGTTATTGGTAACGTAGCTTGAAATTACACCTAGGTAAATTTTTTTATTGTTCTATTTTCTTCCATTTATTTCTGTAGGGGTCTATTCCCGCACCATTGTAGTTAGCCAGTGCATCCTTATTTTGTTATGGGATTCGCATCTTTTTGGGCAATTCCAAGTTTAATAATTTAACGCTTCATTCACCTGTAACAAATTACATGCAGTTTCTAAAAAAGTTAGAAAAATACGCGTGAAGTCGGTAAGTAAATTCGCTGTGTGTTAAATTACTCAACGACCTCCGTATACAACTCGCATTGTGTAGCACAAACATAAATCAGGATTCTAAGATATATAAATAAATTAAATTAGAGAATTTTAATCGATAGCAATTTTGTTCTTGTTTGCTAAATTACACATTACCTTACATTGTAATTTTTGGTACAGGGTTACTAATTAGCTTATTTCACTTACCTGACCTTACAACTGCAATTAGTAGTACCGATACAATAAATATAACTCGCTTTAATGCAGGTACTTTATCGCAAAATGGTGAAATGATCAATTTTCCCAAACCATCTCCCAACGCTTGTGCAGACATAGAGAAGACAATTGCCTTTCTATTAAATCCAAAGTTGTCCAAAATAAGTGGTACAATTACAGTGAAGTTGGTTTCAATTGAATAAAAAATAGCATATATTAGAACTAAGTTCCAATACCTAGGCTGCTTCAATAATTCCAAATATAGAAATCGTACTATTTTCTGTCGTATGGATTCTTTTTTCTTGGACTTGTAATATACCGATTCTGCAAGCTTTCCCATTGACGTTTTAATATTAATCTTTGGCTTGAATAGAACTACATTTTGATTACAGTCTAGACATGTTGGCAATGATACTGCTCTTGGTCTATAGTTGTTATTAGTAGGAATTTTTTTATCGATGTGCTAAAAATATAATATAGTTTAATTTATGTCTGAAGTGGTTGAGAGCAAGTCCGTCTGTGTACATGTAGTCGTCACAACGACATCGAATGATACACCGGTGCTTTTACGCCCAGTGCTCTTCAACGTTCAAGATACTTTGCTCCATCCAAACAATCTTATTTAAGTTGCTCAATTTGTACTTATTCATTACAATTGTATATTTTACAAATATTTTTGTATACTTAAAAATTGCATACTCCTTTATTTCATAACATAAAAAGTGGTTTTCCGAGTCGGATTATTTTAATTAAAAACCCAGTGATAAAATGTTACACATTAACAACAGTTCAAAGGTTGTTTTACCTGTTTTGGATTGGTGAGTATACGCCGATTTGGGAACAAAATGAATAGCTAAGTCGCATTGAGAAACAAAACGTACAGCAAGATATGTATACGCCGCTTTGAGAGCAAAATTGTCTTTGTATGTAAATTTGGTACGTCGGGGGTCGTTAGGTCTTTGTTCTCGGGTGTGCGTTCGGGGGTCGTTAGATTTTGTCGTAGGGGGATGCGCGCGGGGTGGAGATATTTTCTTAAGAAATTTTTTAGCAGCGTTCCCGTATTACATATTAAATAAGATGGGAAAGGTGTTATACATTTTTTCAAAATGGTGTGTGTAGAACAGAGTCCACGTGTTGGTTCTTGGCCGCTTCGGAGATTTTTCTGGGTAGGTTAAGCTAAAAATTAAAACGCGGTGAAGAATTATGTTATATTAAGCAAACGCGTGCAAGTGGTAAAGAATTTTTTAGCTCTCCTCATAGGCTGCGTTTTGTATGAAGTAGCAAATAACATTTAGAAAATATACAAAATGGTATATAATGGGTCAAATTTTTAAACGTCTGCAGGTATAATCTTGTAAAAGAAGTCGTTCACTTCTCACGATTTCAATGCCAAGATAAAATAACAAGAATTCGCAGTCGAAATCTAGAATATAACATCGTTTTTTTTTATTGGAATTATAGCTCTCTGGTAATATATATGCAAATTATGCCGACATTCAACTTTTAATATAATGGATTTAATTAACATAAGGTGTGTTTGCAAAACATGTTAAGACAGGTATGCCGTATATTTCCTTCTTGGTATGCAAATTATACTACCTTTCATTACGATTTATTTGACTCTCGAATAAAAAAATTAATTTGATTTTATATCAAGGATTTCTTGCTTACATTTTAGCAATTTGAATATATTTAAATATTTAAATGTAATTATGCATTTAATTTATGTGGCAATAAAAATTCTTTTACTTTAAGCGGTTTGGTGATTATATGTAGATGACGTATTAGACATTTTATATATATATATATATATATATATATATATATATATTATAGTGGTTTTAAAGGGTTAAAAATAAATACAAACGAAGCAATTTCGAAACATCCTGTATAAAGGAACAAACAGAAATTACGTGCGAAATTTATATTAATTAATTTATTTTTAAGTAACGGGTATTAATCAAATTGTACAAATAATAATTAAAAATTTAATAGCTTTGCAAAGAATTAAATGGTAGAAGTCAATGCCATGCATTTATTAATTTAATTGGAGTTAATTGAACAATTATTGATATATAATAAGCATAAAAGCCTGTAAAACCCAAGGAAACACGTTGCTAACAAACGGATATATCAGGAGGGTTGAAATACCATGAAACGAAGCTCGGAGAATTGTATTTAAAACGTTCGTTACGATCGAACACCTGCAGACTTTTAAATGTCAAGTTCTAATAAATTTGAGTAAGATAAACATGCAGATTCTAGGTATATTGTAAAACCGTCGCAAACATTCTCTAAACATCTTAATAAGGGGTTAGTAAAATCACGTAGCGAGTCCACATGGTGTGCATAGCAAAGAAACAGAAATATCGATTTTGTACCACTCAGACTAGGTTTGAAAGGGACGAAGAAAACGCGTAAGCCAGAGACCACAATAGGATAGGAGGGATTTGTGAAGCGTCACTAGGTCTACGATTGGTCGACATGTTTAGTCTGGTTTGAAACAAACACGAACTTAGTGTAGCGTATTGTTCTTAAAATTTATGATAACGACGTGCGGAATTTCGCGAGATTTAATATTGGTGGAGTGCAAAATTACAAAAATGAATGGTGTTAACAGGGGATTTCGCGTTAAGCAGGTATGGAGAGGTTACATGTGAAGTGTATAAATGTTTTTGGAGAGCGTGGTGAGATCCCTTAAGTTTTCGATCGCTCCAAACAACGTATCTAAATATCACGAGTTGTAAGTATTACAAAATCAATTAAATTTATTACATGGTGGTAGTCTCTTAATTAAATACGCGGTTAAATGTGCCGAAATTACATTTTAATAAAGATATCATCTATAATTATAATCAACTCGTGTCGGGACATTAAGTAACGTGGTTTGAAGCATCTAATTAATGAATAAATAATTTTAAATGGAATTTGGAAGTTGGTACCATCGGGGAGGCCGCGTTTGCAGTTCAATTTAGATGGAGTTTTTTCAGTAACAGCTAGAAACGACTTGCAGAACGGATAGAAGAAATAGATGGCATCATCCACAGATCAGAGATCTACTATAAATTTCCAGGTAACGATTTGAATTGTGACTTTAGAAACTGTGAATATTGGGAGAATGTATGAGAGTGAAATTCCAAGGTAGTGTGTATTATTTATGTATTGAACTTAATACGTGTAAATAACTTTATTATGGTATTTAACTAGAAAGTTGAAGGTGTCTATAAAGCTTTTAAACGTTCCATTAGAACGTGAAATTTTTGTGAAGAGTACATGGCTTTGTTTTGTTATTTGTTTTAAAAGTATGCTAATGCATAATTAGCTGGGTTATTCTGAGCTCATCCTACCCCAGAGTTTAGTTAGAGTAAAATGAATAAATAAATTATAAAGAAGGAATTTTAGAGAAGGTATTATTCAAGGCCCATTTACTGCGGGTACAATTTCTGTGTTTAATGATTTAAAAATAAAATACTGGACATTATAAAATAAGGTTTTCTGAAGTAACGCGATCAATGGAATATGGACATTATTGCATTTCATTTGTAAATAGTTATAAATAAAAGCTTGTATGTTGGTTGTATTTGAGGTTTTATTGCTAGTGTGTGTGTGCGATTGAGAATATACGAGTGAATCTAGATACCCAGGAGGAGATCCAAATGAGCTAGCCGGAAGCAGTTGAAGAAGGCCGTTCAACTGAGGAAGAGAGGAGAATGGGTAAGGATATTTTTTTTTAATTAGTTAATTTCTGAAAATTTGTTTATTGTCGAATCCGAAATTTTATAAAAATTTCGAAAATAATTTATGGTTGGTAAGCATCTTACGCCCAATTCGTGAGGCTCGATTTAAATAAAGGATACACAGTAATATATATTACTCATATTTAGACCAGGGTAGAAAATTAAATAATCACATCAAATAATTTTAATCACCGTGTAGAAGCTTTGGGAAAAGGTACGCTTTATTAAAACCGTGAAGCATAAAAATTCATTCGTTTCATTAAAAATAAGAGATTTAAATCATTTACAAGACGCTTGCTATAAAGAAGGAAGCAGTATTAGAATGCTCTACGTGTAATTTAATTATTCCGAGTAAAGAAACAAAGAGAAATTACGTGCAAAATTTATATTAATTAACTCTATTTTAAGTAACCGGTATTAAACAAAATGTACTGATAATAATTGAATATTTAATTAGGATTCACTAAAAATTAAAGGGTATTATTTTAATTGAAGTTAATTGAACCATTAGTAACATATAATATCTATAAAAACTTGAAAAAACCCAATAAAATGCAAATCGTAGAAGTGTTATTATGTTTGAACACCTGCGTATTTTTAAAAGGCTCATTCTGCGTAAATTTGGCAGATAACAAATGGTTACAGAGAATCTTGGAGAAACCGTAGCTTAATAAGTTACGGGAAATGCTAAAGGTGGGTTATTTCATAGTCCACATGGACTGAAATAATCGATAATAAAGAATATCAATTTGCACCAATAAGAACAGGGTAGATAGAGACAGATAATATGCGCAAGACCGAGACACATATAGTATAAGGCGTGAGTGGAGCAACGTCATTGGGTTGCGATTGGGTGAAAATAAAAGGCAAAATTGAGAGGTAAAAATAACATTTCTGTATAAAATTCAATTAGTTATTTCCAGACGTTGCGAGCCGTGTCGAAATTTCTGAGATTTAACTGGGGCGAGTGCAAATTTCGTAAAAATCGCATGCCGGGCTGCGGAATGGGAACATAGCATGCGAAATTCTGAAGAATTGTCCGTTTTGGGGACTAGACCGACAGACAGGAACCTCTATATATACTCAGGTGAATATGAACAAGCTCTCTTAGATCTTCGACTTGATTCAATGCGTTAAACAGTGCTTTTTAGTTTTCCGAGTTTGATAGAATAATTTAAAGTTTGCTCGTATATTTTGGTGATTTAAAACAGTTTGTTCTTTACGTGCTACAATGAATGTACTTTAGTGCACTTAGAAAAGAAGATACAAGGTAATAAAGTCTAGTATCACTGTACCGATTAGTCTAATTTGCAACGACAAATGAATACACAAAAGTAGGCAGTTTTGGCGTATATTGGTGAAAGAAGTATGAATTTCTTTGTTATTTTTTGGGGGTATTAATAATGAAATGATTCGTAACCGTTTCTGGATCCACAAAACAAGCTTCAGATATACATAAATGAGTTCCGGAAAAGCACTGAAACTACTTTAGATGAATGGTGATGTAGAAAATTTTAAAGGCGACCAGCAATACGAGGACCTAAACATAACCCAGTTGGATTGGTGTGATTAACAGAGGACGATGTACATGGAAGCCACTAGTGCAGTAACCTTCAGGTAACTTATGCTTTGTTGTTGGATTTTGATATTTTAGTGTGTGTTGAATAACTTTATAATTGATTTACTTAAAATGGACAGTAGTGAAATTGTACTAACAATAAAATTTTAATTTTAAGGTGAAATTTGCTTGTTTAAGTAGAAAGGGGTATTTAGTATTGATGTTCTGGATTATGATGAAAATTTGGGTATGTCTTTGAGCTCAATTAGACGAACCTGGTTAATTAACGTAAAGGGGTGGTAGATGCTCCCTTTGTACTCAGACTCAGGTCTGCATATATTGTTATATTAATTAGTAGGCATCCTACAAGGACTTTAATTCTGGATGCACTTTAAAATGATAACAAATTTAATCTTGAAATTTTCTGATACTGAAATTTATGCTGAATTTTAATTTTGAAATTTTAATGTATTGTGAATATTGATGTAAATAGAGTTAATGTTGATGTTTGTGGTAGGAATGTGTTTGTTTGTTTTTATGAAAGAGGATGAAGGTTTAACTAGGTGAGCAGCCGAGGCGGAGAAGAGTAAAGAGGCGAGTAACAGAAGAAAGTCAATGGACCAACACAGTTAAGGTAATGAATAGCTTTTTGTAGGATTCACATATATTGCTGTGATAAGGGGTTGTTTAAGGGTGTACTTTATAGTAAAGGTCATTTAGAAATGAGAAATTACCATAGGCAGCAGAAAACTGCACTTATTTAGTGAAGAATTGAGAAATGGAGATAGTTTGTAAATAGTAAGCAGTCAACACCCTGTATATAAAGTATAAATAGTTTTAAGCGACGCAGATAAACATAGGAAGACGCATAGTTAGCGTAGAAACAAGGAAGACATTCATTAGGTAAATAGTAAATATTAAATACCCTGTAGATAAAGTTTTAGTTAATTTAGGTATAGCAAGTAATAATATTTTTCAGTGGAAGCACGCGTATATTTATAGGTAAATACGATAAAGTGTAAGCAGACACGCATTCAAAAGAGTTCCAAACGATTAGATTAATACGGAGATAGAAATAGAGCTTCAGGTAGCATAGGTAAATGCGTGCAAATAGCTAACCATTTTTTGATAAGAAAGGAGATTAAAAATTGCGTGAACAACATGTAGATATGAAAATTAAAAGTCGAATTGCATCAGTTGTTTATTGAAAAGCAATTAGATCTATCAAAACACAGCATGTTGATAACGAAGACAGCTGGAACCAGCTTACAATTATTGGGAATCGTGGAGAATTACATCAGAAACTACTTTGAATGTAATTATTTGATTGGTCACAAATAAGCGACGAGCTCTAGACCATACCCACTGACGGAGTGGGAACGGAATAATATATTAGCAGGCACAGTGATAACAAAGTCAGTTTGCAACTCAACGAAGGCCGAAGTGCGTCGCTATGAAAGAAAATAATACGTAATAATTTTAAAAGTGAAAGATAAAATAAGTGCCAAGATGAAAACTATAATTGCCGATTAAACGTAAGTACATTTTAATGTATATATCTTAAGCTAAAACATAAAAATAATAGGGCTTTGAAGTCCGGGGAAACAAACGACAATTTTGAGGTCCGGGGAAAATCCAGTAATACAATTTTGAAGTCTGGGGGAAGAATAATACAATTTTAAGTTTGAGGAAATTGATTGATAAGAAGTAATAAGTCTGATATGAAACGACAATAGATTGGGGTGCATAAATTAATAATGGTAGTCCATAGGGTAATGGCAATAATTGGAATGTAATCCTGAATTGGGGGAAGATAATTTTTATGCAAATGGAAGCGTCGATGTGAAGAAGATAGACCAGGTCAGAATTTTAGTTATAAGACATTTTGTTTTTCTATATATCTTTTATTTTGAACATTGAATTTGCTTAATATAATATGCTTGTGAAAAAGTCAACAAAAGAAGTTGCATAAGTATAAAATGAGTAATATGATAACAGGTTTAGAACGTTCTACGCTTCGTTGATAAGGATAATAGGTATTTTTGGTGGCTTTGGGTTTTGAGTAAATAGTAGATGATTGTTAATAAATGAGATTTATAACATTAACTAATTGAAAAGTGTATTTCAAATAATTTACAAAAGCTGTACATAATATATTGGTTTCATTATATAAAATCAAAATTAACTGAATTTTATAATTCCAAATAAATGCTAGCCGAGGTCATAAGATTTAAATAGTTCAAGGAGGAGCTACGAGTTGAATAGGAAATTGATAAGAAGTAAGGCGATAACGTACCGAGTTTTGTTATTGACAGACAAGGTTGCTTCATGATAAAATCCAGTTAAGTTTCTGGAGGGAATTGATAGCAACATTAATAAGACAGCCCAACGTCGGAGATAATTACAATCTTGTTTATTCATAGTAATATTAAAATGGTCGTCCAAATGATGGAGCGCGAATAATTTAGAGTACATAGCAAAATTAATAAGGCGCACAACGAAGGGGCATGATAATTTAGAGAGAACATAGCAATATATATATATATATATATATATTCTTATGCTCAACCCCCTCGCGCCTTTTTTATTAATTTAATTATTTTTATATAATGTGCAAGTATTTATTTTGTTACGTGCTTTAGCAACGTTTGGTTGGTTTATAAATCAAAAACTGTGTTAAATATGCCTCGACTATTTGAAAACTCTTTCTTCCCAGGGTATCCACCTACTTACCGTGGGTTCAGTGGTAAGTAGATGTGCAATGCACCAACCAAACAGCACTACCTTTTGTTTTTTGTACCTTTGATAATTTTACCTTTGTATATGCCAATTTTTTATAAGAGATCCACGTAGCCTTGTGCCAAATTAATTAATATTACAAAATTTCTGACTTTGACGTTATATCACACAGTACTCACCTGTTCTATACTTCGTTGTCGGCTTCTATGAATGCTGGCTCAAAATCCTACTCGCCGTATACGTCTTTACAAGGTTTGCACTATCACTATGATATCTGCCGTCTAGACTCCAGGTATCGTTGACTTAATTTTGATGCTCCCAAATCTAAAATAAATATGACCCAAATTTAGAATTTTGAATAACCTTTTGTATTTACTTCCCCTGCGCTAATTTTTCCGGTGTTATATCTTCTTTATCTCGTACGAATCCTCTTGCTACCCCAATGCTGTCTTTTAATCTTGCTACTCTCGTTCTAAATCACTGCTTTCTTTATCCGCTCGTTCCAAATTAATACTTCCTCCTTTTAATCCGCTCGTTCCAAATCAATCCTTCCTTCTATATACCACTCAATGCCCTGCTATACATAAAACCATATCCAATTCAATCCCAATAATATCTTCTTCAATCTTATAAATCCTATTCGATGCCTTCTGCCTATATAAATCTTGTTCCAATATTCACTTATGTTCCGCCGGTTCGCTGTCGCACTAATTCCACTTTTAAACTTGTTACTCGTGGTTGCTATCAATTATTTTATTCACTGTTGCTTATCCTTACTCTTCCTTGTATATAAATTAAACTCGTACACTTTCAAACTCATGTATTAAATCTTCAAAAATATTTACAATTTAGCGCAGTTTACAAACACGTCTTGTTACAAAAATATTTAAAAATCGACTTCTTGTTTACTTTTCCTAGGTGATAATTACAATTTTAATATGCCTACTTTTTATTACATTGTATACAAAAACCATCCAATAACATCGTCCCCAACAAGTTCGTGTCACTAATACCTTATACTTTGTCTTTTGCACTTTCCCTTTTCATACATAAATGTTCAATCATTGGTCCTAAATATCGCACAACCCTTCAATCATATTTGACAATGCTATTACTTATAATTTTGCTATTACATGTTTGTCCAAAGGTTGATTCTATTAAAATGAATGCCGAAATGTTACACATATAAACCTGGATCTGCGTGGTGAATCGTGTAATTTCTACAGACGCATCCGGTTTCTGGATTAGCAAATGTACGTTCTATGGCTTATTCAACATACAACTCAGTGTAAAACCTTGAATACTGTGTGTTTTATCACGTCATCAAGTCATTGTTTTTACGTCTTGGCACTTACATTTTGACTAATATTTCAAATACTTTAACGTTTGTAAAGTACGGCAAACATAAATTTCTCAGTTACGGGATCTGATATTTGTTGTACTTTATTTGGCATACACTACCTTCAACAAAACAACCCTAAAAACCCTTTTAGCCCCTACTAACATTACATTATATATATATATATATATATATATATAACTCGTTTAATTTCACCATTATTTGAACCTGTGTTTTTGAAGTGATCAGTATACGTGCAGTGTTAGTATAAAAAGTAAGTTATATTTTTCTTTATTTTGTAAAAAGAATATTTTTGCTTTAAAATATTTGCAAGTTTGTAACAACATTCTTTGCTGTTGTTTGTAGATGGATCAAGTAATACAAAACAATAATAAACAGTCCGTTGTAGGCTCTAGAAAAGAGGCAAAGAGGTTAGCCGAATTGCCACTAAACGTTCCACAAAGAATTTACAGAGCAAGAATAGTACATTCCAAATATGGTGATTGTGTTCTTATTGAGTTAGCGGACAATATTTCATTTCTGCCACAACGCAACACGGAATTGTGGAGAAAAAACATTGATGAATTGGGTTCTGGAAAATACGCAATAACCATATTATAACTAATAGATATTAAAAGACCCAATCAATAGAACCCATATAGAAAAACAAAAAAATAATTGGTATGTTTTTTTTAATTATTGCTTGTTTTGAATAATGAATAAACATATTAATACTTTAAGTAGCGAAATTGTTTTTAAAGTTAATAACGCCTGCAATATTTTATTTAAAAGATATACAATTAAAGAAGCTGAAATTTTGTTAAAATATATCAAACGATACTTAAGGTTATTTGCAAAGGCGGTTAGACATTGCGACTTAAATTTAGGCCAGTTAAGGCAAATTCAAACCAATATGGGATTGTTAAAAAGCATTCAATCATTAATTAAAAATTTTCATGTAGGAAGCGGCATTCGATCTGTTTCACAACCACCACGTTTGGGAGTCAAATGGATAGATTTGGTTTCCGCTTTTGCAAGAAGAACTAGAACGGGCGTTATAATAGACATGCATCATAAAGATTTGATGACATTTTTTAATGATTGTTTTAAGGTGCTTAAAATTAAAATAAAAAATAGTTTAAAAAAATTAAATTTAATCAAAATTAATATTACACTTTGCGGGGAATTCATTAAAACGTCTAATTGTGATGAAAATAATATAACAGATTTTAAACATTTTAATACGATAAATGTGGCGGTTGACGTAGGAACGGATTTAACATCATGGTTTTGCGATAATGTGGTTGATAGACTAATAACAAAACTATCGGAGTTTCAAGAATCTAAATCAGGTTGGGCGTTAAAAGAAATTATATCGATGGAGGTTAATTTAAAAAAATATGAAAGGGGCAATGGACGTGTTTCATCTTTTATTCCGCTTCCAAAGCAAATTTCAAATAAATATGCATGTATTAACGTGAAAAATTCAGATGAGTGTTGCTTTTTTTGGGCAATTGTTTTAGCATTATTTCCCTCTAAAATAAGAAGTAACCTCACATCCTCATATCCACACTACAGATTAGTTTTGAATGTTGAAGGATTGGAAATGCCAATGTCGATTAAAAATATTTCAAAATTTGAAAATATGAATAAAATTTCCATAAATGTATTCAGTTTAGAATTAAGTTGCACTAAAGAAAAGTCGTTCTATACTGTGGTGCCAATAAGGCTCACTATGCAGAAAGCTGAGAAGCATGCATTTTACTCATAATTCAAGATCAATATTTTCCAAACGTAAACGATTATAATACTCCAAGTCAGGATTTTGAAAATGCTGAATAAAATACCATTATGTTTAGATAAAAAATTTATCGCGGCTTATTGGAAACCAACTAAATAAACATAAACATAAAAAATATATTTCCGATCGTTGTCTGAATTACTTTAACACCTTCGATAAATTAAAAGAACACTCTAAATATTGTGAAAAAGTAAATATCTGTAGAATTTCATATCCTAGGCATCATCATGTTGAATTTAAGAATTATGTTTATAAGCAAAAACTACCTTTTATAATTTATTCCGATTTTGAGACTATTTTAAAACCTGTTAAAAATCTTAGTTATCAAAATATTCCAAGCACCTTAAAGTATCAACATCATAAAGCTTTTAGTGCTGGTTATTATTTAAAATGTGACTATGATGAATCGTTATCATTTTTTAAAAATTATTTGGGGGGAAGATTGTATAGATTGGTTTGCAAACGAAATGGTGGAAGTTGCAAAATTTGTTCGAAGTAAATTCAAACATATTGAACCAATGATTGAACCTCATGTTAACATTATTGCAACACATTGCTCTATATATGAAAATGCATTTTCTGAAAACGCAATCATCGTTAGAGACCACTGCCACTTTACTGGCAACTTCAGAGGTTTTACACACCAACATTGTAACCTCAACTTTAGAAATAGTTTTGTTGTGCCGGTTGTGTTTCATAATATGAGTGGATACGATTCCCATTTCATGATACGAGAATTGTCGAAAAAGGGTAATATTAGTTTATTGCCAATAAACAAAGAGAAATACATTTCATTTACTCTGAGCGATCTAGATGCTGATGATGATGGTGATACTAAGATAAAGTTTCGTTTCATTGATTCTTTGAGATTTTAAATTCATCTTTAGACAGTTTAGTGGCCACATTGCAACCTTCAGATTTCAAATATTTATCTAAACTGAATGAATTTGAACTTCCAAAAATTGAAAACTTCTATAGCATGTTGACTGGTGAACATGTCACTGAGGATATGCATTTCAAATAAAAAACATTTCGGAGTATACCTTACTTTATATGAAAACCGATATAATGTTGTTAACGTGTGTTTTTGAACGATTTCGCGAAAAGTCGTTTGCCACATATGGGCTCGATCCTGCTTGGTATTTTACCTTACCGGGATATGCTTGGGATTGCATGCTTAAGCATATAAAATGTAAGTAGAGTTGCTTATGGACATCGATAAAATTATGTTTATTGAAAACGCTATTAGAGGTGGTATCAGTCAGGTGAGCAACCGATATTCCGAAGCTAACAATAGATACATGCATGATTATGATACATTTAAACAATCCAAATATCTTCTATATTTGGATGCCAACAATCTTTACGGGTGGGCAATGTCGCAAGCTTTACCATACGGCGACTTTGAATGGGTTGACATTAATCTCGAAATTATTTCAATTCCAGATGATGCTCCAGATGGATATATTTTGGAGGTTGATTTGGAGTATCCTGAATATTTACATAATTTACACCGCGATATGCCGTTTTGTGCAGAACATCAGATCCCTCCAGGATCAAAATTACCTAAATTAATGACCACCTTATCCAATAAAATTAAGTATATTTTAAATTACAGGAATCTTAAATAGGCGTTGTTAAACGGGCTTAAATTGACAAAAATCCATCGAGTTCTAAAATTTAGACAAAGTTGTTGGTTAAAGCCCTATATTGATTTGAATACTGAGCTTCGGAAACTTGCAAAGAATGAGTTCGAGAAAAATTTATTCAAATTAATAGACAATGCGGTATTTGGAAAAACAATGGAAAATATTCGAAAGCGCCGTGTTGCAAAGCTAGTTAAACGTTGGGAGGGTCGTTATGGAGCGAAAAATCGGATAGCAAGCCCCATGTTTCATAGTTACACAATTTTCGATGATGAGTTAATGGCTATTGAGCTAAACAAAACCGAATTAATCTTTAATAAACCATTATATGTTGGTATGTCCATATTAAATATTTCTAAAATTTGTATGTACAATTTTCACTACAATTTTATGCTTCCAATCATGAAGGTGGAAAATTGCAAGCTCATGTATAACGATACCGATTTGTTTATTTATGAGTTAACTTGTGACGATGTATATAAAGAACTTATTAAGTCAAATCTCTCAAAGTTTGACACTTCTAGGTATGATGTAAATAATCGCTACGGAATACCTCAGGTTAACAACAAAGCTTTGGGGCTCATGAAGGATGAAACAAACGGTGTAATAATAACACATTTTGCTGGGTTACGATCGAAAATGTATAGTTACAAGTTGGAATGCAATCCAAATGAGAAGGAAAATAAAACACGTAATCACGGTGTTATAAAAATATCCAAAGGTATCAAATATAATGTAGTAAAAAATGAAATAACTTTTGAAGACTATGTTTCATGTTTAAAAAATTTTAAAGAAAAGAAACTTAAACAAGCTACGTTCCGTTCCTACGCTCATGATGTATTTACAATAATTCAGGAAAAAATTGCATTAAGTCCATATGATGATAAACGTCGTCTCATACCACATTCATATGATACATTACCGTGGGGACATTATAGTATCGCGATGATGGAATAAATATCTTTTTAGAAGTTTAAAACAAGCAATAATTAAGAAAACTTGCTAAATATTTTATTTGTTTTACAGATAACCGCTTCCCATTATAGTTAACAGTATGGATGTTGAACAATTAGTAAAAAATCAAAAAGAAATTGAAGTGCCTAGTTTACTGACAATTAGCATTAAAACAATACTGAATCAAATTGGGTTAACCAACCAGAGTCATATTGGTATGTTAAAATCAATACTTCCAAAAACAGTATACAAAGACATAAAAAGAACCGTTATTGGAATGTTTAATAGTGCAGATATTTATGAAGTTAACCTCAAATTGTGCTACTACAAAATGATTTTGACAAACATGTGTCGAAGTATTTGGACAAGTTGGTCAACTACCTCAACGATCCAACTAAAATCAATATAATGTATATAAAAGAACACATCAACCCAATAATGTATTCCAGTTTTCTAGCAGAATACCTATACATATTTGAGGAAATTGGATGGGATCATTTTTTGGATACTGTTTAACAACAGATGAAGAGGACATACTTCATAAGTGGGATTTTACAAAGTTTTTGTCTGAAGAGCAATACATGTGTTTAATGTATATTCCAACAAATCGCATGCCTCAATTTGCAGAGCGATACAATCGTGTAGTTGTACATTCTTGGAAAAAATTAAGTACTATCACAGCTTCTACTGAGAGTTATTCATGTTGCAAGGAATGTATGAGAGGTGTTAAGGGTGTAATTAAAAATACAAAATTTATGGTATTTGAAGATGCTTGTATAGTACCGGATCTTATATGAAACATGAGTTATTGGTGTTGCAGATGTGAAAGAATGCCTTTATTTCAAGTAATTGATGAGTCAGAATATCATTCTGATATTGATTATATTACACAAGTTTAAATGTTGTATAATGGATTGCGGTTGTTGTATATGTAATAATAGAAATAAAAAATGTTTTTCTCAATTTGTATATTATTGAACTGAATACACTATTTTAAATCATTCAAATCGCATAAAATTCTATCATAATAGTAAAAGATACATTGCTTTAGACCAATACACAAACTGCATAAACTACATAAATTATCAAAAGCCTCCAAAGTCTGAAACATGCAATATTCATCATTATTAGAATAATTTTTCACTAAATCTAAAACATTTCTATAGTATGCATAAAAGTTCATTTTTTTAAAGAGGTTTACTTGATCAACCACTACACATTGATTTGCTTCCAAAATCTGAACTACATCATTTTCACAAAGCATATATTCAACATCATGTTTAGTAAGTTTTAAAAACTTTTCATCATTGTATACGACTTGTTGTAACTTGCACGTGTCAATGATTGAATCATCGTCATTACCATTACCACCCAATGGTTGTAGCATAATAAAGAAGTTAACTTTGTTATTAAGCAGTTCCATAAGGTGATTCCACTCAACATCGCTTAAACTAATTTTATTGTTACCATCATCATTTAAGTAGCTATGTCGATTTAAATCAATTGTAGGTGTAAACTGTCGAGCTGGAGATAAACCTACTTTGATGTTATAGTATGAGAGTGGAAATGTGGTTTGTAGCAGTAAATAATGTTCACTTTTGCTAGCATGTTCAACTTTATCTAGATATTGATTGATTGCAGCATCATAATCAACATCTTCGGATGATGATGATGATACATCAAAATCATAATAATCAGTTTCAACACTACTTTCTTCAACCATGATTGCAAAGACCTTTTGCGATACTGAAATCACGTGAGAAAAATGTTCATTATATTTTTTGTGAAACCCCCACTTCCCCCGCCATTACAAATTGGATTTTTTTATCCATGAATTGTGAGAATTATCAAACCCCAACCATTTTACAAATAGACGATTTCCTTTTTGACGTAACACTTTTTCAACAAGAAAAACATCAGGATGTGAGGTTTTCTGCAGTTCTTCTGCATAAAATTGCCCCAAAATCGGTTCACCTTTAGAATCTTCAAGTAGATAGGTAGCAGGGTTGCCAACTACTATTTTAACAATTTTAAAGATTTCTGTGGAATAATTTGGCATGTAACCTTTAGGAAAATCAGACTTATATTTCGAAATTCGGACATGGTCGCCAACTTTAAATTTTATCATCCCCATTACTTTCAAGGCATTAAACATTGGTAAATATGTGAATTCGGTGACATTTTTAGGCTTTATTTTAATTTTCGAATGTTTTTTGTTATTATACTATTGAGTAATATTAGACAATGCATCCAACCATTTACATTTACGTCTAAGGCTAAATTGTTTGAATAATTCATTCTTTAACGTTCTAATTACTCGTATAACTATGGCAGCTTTTTTGTACTGAATGTAGAGTAATGATTAATGTTATGCGTCTTTATTAATTTTTCATATCTGCTGTTGTAAAATTCTTTACCATTATCCGTTTGTAAATTATCAGACACACGGCCTTCGTTAAAAATGGATGTAATTGCCTGGCAAACATCAATCGCATTTTTGATTTTAAAGGACGTGTCCATAGATATTTTGAATAACAATCTATTACCATCAACACATACCTATAATTGACATTCTCCTTAAAATATTGATTAAATTCGATAAAGTCAACTTGCCAGAGATCGTCTCTGTGTTTAATAATGGTACGTTTTCTAGGAAAATTTTTTCTGGCTGCTTTATACAATTCTTCAACAACGGCAAGCTTTGGCATTATATGGAAAGTGCACAATACTGGGTACCTATTATTTTTCCTCTTGATGTGCAACCGACAGTCGAAACCGTTGACATCAATAATAATACTAACGATTGGAACCTTGCAACGCTGGAGATGATAAAGGTGGTGTTGTAGTTAGTGAGATTGATGAGGTTATAGAGGTTGATGCTGTTGAAGTTGATGTTGTTTGTACATTACACTTTTCCTCAATTGTATTCAGCAGCTGTTTGTATAAATTACTAATACAGGTATCCACGTATCGCTTATTGGCAGCATCATAATCAGCTTGTGGTTCTATAACATTACAAAGTTTTTTGTATTGCATATCATATTGATCATGAAGCCGATATTTTGTGGATGAATGTGTACCAAACTTATCGATACTCATCTTTCAAAATGCTATCATGCAATGATCCCTTCTTCTCTGAGCTCTTCTTCAATACTAATTATTTTATTATTGTGACCAGTATGACCTGCCTATTTTGATGCGTGTAACAATCTAAGTCGCTCAACTAGTTCGTGAACATCTGCAATTGATATTTACAGAATAAATATCAAAGCTTTTATACTAGAGGTATGTGAACATCCGACGACTAAATACCTTATCATTAATAAACTTGATACACCCTCGGCATAGACAGTTGGCATAGCCACCTGTATCCACGCGCATCTAAACATCAACTAGCTACCCGTCCCCTCGATTGACCTTCCTAGTTAAGCACCCTATATTTTATCAAGCACGGCTGGAAATACCAGGCTCATGTATTTACCGCGCAGCGCCCATATTTTAAATAAACTTATGAAATATAAGATTAATATATGTTTACATATATGGCGCGTTACATTACCCCCCTGTTGAATTTGAATAATTAATTATACAAAATCAATACAAAGTTGAAAGCGCAACTAAACTAAACCTAAAAATAAACTTCTAAACTAACTCCTAGAAACAAGACATCCGCTTGCCCTATCCCCCAACTTACAGAAACTGAACGAGTGGCACACATTTCTTCAAGTTAAATACAGTATGTATACCTAAATTAATCTGCCCTTCATCTAAACACACTTCATACGCATTATATCCCTTTTTACTCTTAAATAACAAAAAAAACTTTTTAATTTCACTACTCTGAGACGCAGATTGAGGATGAGTACGCACCCAAACCTTTTCACCCACGTCGAAAAAAGTTTTGAATTTATGTTTTATATCATGGCTAAGGCGCCTCTTTTCAGTTTGTGCAAACTAAACCAACTATGATTATTAATTGATACTTTGCTGTCACATTTCACTTTTCTCAAATATTTAATTGAAGTCTTCGACACCTCCATGCATCTTTATTTAGGTCCAAATTCATAGGCAACTGACACTGTGGACAGTCATCTTATCCTTGAGAAAACCCATGGACTGTAGAAAGTTAACAATCCTTTCTTTTTCCAAATTATCAAAACCGAATATTGTCTTTAAATTCTACTTTTTCATGATGAAATGATAAAATAATTTAAAAAATGATAAAATGATAAATTTAAAGTATGCGAATGAAAATGAAAATGCATATATAAAAATAAATGAATTTTATCATCCATATTAATTAGCATATTGCATATTCTCAATTTAAATATGAATTTTACAGGAAACAAAAACTTTTGTAAAAACGCGAATATTTTAATTTTGACTCTAAATAACTTTTTAACAATTAATTTCTGAACAAAACTAATTTTATATTTGAAGTTAGCGTAAAAAACAGAACATAATGACATACTAATTACCTTAATTGGCGAGGGGGCTCTTTGCTTAGAACTACCCGTAGTTTGAAACAGTACAACGCAAAAAGCCTATAAAAAGAGGCTATAAAATTTGGTGCCAGGCGGCTCAAAATGCATACAGATCAGATTTTGAAGTATATCAAGGCAAAATGAAAAGGTCCAACATGAATTTCAAGATTTTGGCCTTGGTGAATGTGTTGTATTGTCTTTGACAAAACTTGATTCGGATAAAAAGAAAGTTTTAGCCTGTGGTACAATTTAATAAAAGAGAATAGGTACTTCCAAAGACTATGGTTGACGACAAGAATTTGAAAAGAGGTGATTACAATTTTCGAGTTTACACAACAGACAGGGCTTTTCAAATGGATGGACAATCTGTGGTATATTTTGCATCAAACTTTCACGATGCAAAAGAAGTCAGAGTGAAAAGAACGCAAAATGATTATTCCCGACTAGATGTAAAATGTCCTTCGATAGTGGCCGATTACAATAAGCATGTTAGAGGGGTGGGGTGGATAGAGTAGATCAATTGATAGACAGACGTATGGTGTGAACCGTATGCTGGCAGCGTCTATTTTGGGGCTTGCTTGATATAGCTTTTATAAATGCCAGCAGTATTTATAATATACTTGATATCGACATTTGCATTTAGAAGAGCAATTGCATTGGGGTTTATTTCACATTCCTCCAGAAAGTCAAAGGGTTCTATATTATCTTCAACATCAAAACGTCGAAAACATAATTATTCTGTTCATGAAGATATTCGGCTTAGCAATCTTGGATCACATTGGGTTATTTTTGAAAAACTAAAGGACCATGCGAAATGTACAGCAGCAAGAGCATACAATCGAGACCGCATTCCAAATGTTCCACTTGTGGTGTTTTTTTGTGCTGCAATTCGAAAAAAAATTGCTTCGCTGAATATGACGAAATTTAGTTTTAACTCCTAATTTTGTTGGTGTTCCGTAATAAAATTTCATTTTCTATACTGTAATAAAATATATGATTTGATGTTTTAAACTTTAATTAATGTGTTTATTTGTCAATATTTAATTCCTGATGGTATTTTTCAGTCCAAAATTTTGAAAAGATTTGATAATGAATTTAAAATTTTTTAAAAAATCACACAGTTTAAGAAGTAATATCTAAACAAGAAAATATTTAAAAAAAGCAATAATTTTGATAAATTCTGTCATTGTGCACTAAAGGATTAATGGTTGTTTTTTTATTTGGTAATGTTCTATTTTATTTAGAAAATGTTTATTTTATTTGGAAATTGTTTAATTTGCTTTATAAAATACGTTCTGCTTAAATAATTGCCATCTGTTTGAGGCATAAAATACCATAAACTTTTGTTTAAACAAAAAAGTAGTACAACGAAAAAAGCATCGTAGTAAGTACTATTCTATTTTATGAGATATATCCTAGAACATTAACGATGCAACTCATATGTTTCAGTTGCAACACACTAAAATATAAAAAAATTGTTTTTTAAAAATATTTCTCAAACTTCTGTTTGTGTTGTAACAAAAACTTTTGTTATATTAAAATCTTTAAAGAAAAACATTTCTAGCCATTGTTATTCTACAGCATACGAAATTGTCATTTAGCGTGAAATCGTTAAATAGTTTAGTTTACTATAAGGAAGAACACCTCTTTCCTTTTTTACATTATCTTCACCTATATAAAGCATTTAATAGTGACTCCTACTTGATATCTGCAAATATCCTGAACGTAACTTGTGTTGCATAAGCTACAGGTATTCTTAAGCCCACTTGTGTAATTGCTGGACAGACACAACGCCTGCGCGTAAGGTGACGCTACAGGTAGGGTGTTGGCTGGTTGACAGCAAGGCGGGCGAGGGCGCGGCCATCTTGCAAGCAACAACGAGCAGGTACGGTTCGTTTTTAAGATGCGGAGTTTTCCAAGCTCCAAGTGGGGCATTAGGATTGCCCTACTATCGAAGAGGGTGTAAAAGTTGTCGTGTGTAGGGGGGGGGGGGAGCTTTGCAAAGGAGCTCTTGTAAAGCCGCCCCGGACAATGAAGAAGAGAATGTAACAACACGTACTGGTGTGAAGTCCGTTAATGGTGAGATTGTGTAATAAAACTACCTTATATAAAACTAATAGATGCTTTAATTTCCTTAGCACATCTAAGTATGCTCATCTAAAGAATAAAAATTTTAAGAAAGCACGTTTGAGAATGGTAGAATTGAGAATTCAAGTGGTTTGTTTGTATGTCGAGCAGAATTCTATGTAATGTTATTGGAACGTAATTATGTATTGAGGAATCACTCGTTTTGAAGCTGTCTGTGGGGCTGTTCATGTAAGAATGCTGTATCTAGCAAATGCCAACTTTGTACCTTTTTAAAACTTCAATAAGATGGAGTATAATGTTGTTTTGGTTGGTCTAGAGTGTTTTGCTGCATCACCATCAAGCAGTTAAAACAAAACCATCCAGGTACTTATAAAACTATTTATTGAGTGAATTAATTTTATTTATTAATTACGGTCAAAGCTCTGATTTAACGTTTTCCAAATTATAAGAAACTTTTGTTAAACGAATGTTAATGTTAAATTTTTTGCAAGATATGTCTATGCTTAAATCCCAAATAAAAATCTGTTAGAGAATTATATTCTAGTAACCTAATAGATGAAATACCTTTTTGTTCAGAACTAAATTTTTTTGACATAAGAGAAATTTTTGAACTTTTAGAATAATTAATTTAAAGTTGTTATTCAAAGCACGTAAGGAATGCACATTTTATTGAGAAAAATAAGTATAAAGTTCACTTTTAATTGAAAGATGTTTAACTACAATTGCTACGTGCCAATTAAATTGGCCCTTAAACATTGTTATTAGGTTAATTTTGATGTGCGGAGGTTTCGCGCCACAAATTTAAAAGACTAGGCGCGTATTTCCGTTACGTCACAGTGCGTTTGCGCCAGATCGCGCGACGCGAAGGGGTTGGACTAATAACTTCGCGCCGACGTGAAAAGACGAAAAGTGGGGACAAGTTTCCTATGCTCTCTATAACGTGGCTTTTTTGCCAGAACCTTCGAGTGGAGTGGACACTTTGAGTTATCGTATCGTGCCTTATCTTTACCTATGTAGATTTCCTTGCTTGCTTATCTTTTGTTTGCCGCCCCTTATACCATGTTCCCGTCATTCCCTGCATAGGTAGGAAGAAATCTGAAGCCACCTAGGCGAACCGTACTGCACGACCCCGGGATGATCGATCTCATGACTGCCGTAGCTGGTCGGAGCGCTTGAAGGAACGTTGGCAGGAGTCACCATCTTTAACTACCGCAAAAGGGCCTTTAGTAGCCTGATGGACTTGGGAGAAGCCAACTATAACCCAATTCCGTCGAACGCCGGATATCTTATGTGAGTATTCTCTCTGTTAATTTGTTCGTTATTATCATTTATTGTTTTAATTTTATATAAATTTCCGATTATTGCGCAATATAAATTGTGCATTGGTGACGTCATTGGCAGATGAGCGCGCCCAAAATCTGTACAAGATTAGCGCTACCAACTACCGATGGTGTCTAGTAAACCCCGCTTGCGGTGTTGTATTTATCGAACTTTAAAATGTAATTATCGTTTTTGAAATGTAAGAATTTGCCGTCCAACGTGTTGTTTTTAGGTGGTATAATTCCTTTATGCCTATGGAATGTATTAATTAATGTTTTAAATAGCTTTTTCATCTAAAAAAAAATTTAATAAACGTCATTATCTATGTTCCCTAAGATATCTGTGGATTTTAAATTTCAGGTTGGTATCCTGTGAATTCCCCAGAGATTTTCCTGAATTGACATGTCAACTGTTGTAATGAAAACCGTCATTTTGAGGTTATTGTAATTTATACCTTTTGTCTTAAAAATGCTACATTAATTAATTTACTGTAACTCTAAATGAAGTGTATAACTGAAATTATCCGAAATATGTGTTTAGTGGTTCTAAACTTTAACTTCAAGTTTTTAGAAGGATTTATACGTTAACCTTACTTCTGTATTATACGGGTAAGCGAATTATTTATACAATCAACTAAGTAATTGCATCCCTTAAACACCGTTTATCACGAAAATTATCTATTTCTATTAAATTTAAACATAACCCTTGCTGTTTTAAAAAAAACTGTACCTAAATTATCTCGTGTGTTTACACTTTTAAAAAAGTCATTTACCTGTTTGAATAGGATATTTAAACTCGCTTTCAAAGACACCTTATGTTTAAAAAAACGTTTAATGTAGTGAATATCTTTTGAATATCTTTTGAAAATGCTAGATTACAGTTCTTGTTTTATTTCTTAAATAACATATTACCTATGTGTTTTTCTAATTTGGAGTGTCTTTTTGTTAGTTTATCAATGATATATCCCTTTATTAAATATTAACCTTGCCTCATATAGTTTTAAAAGCTGTTCCCTTGAATGTTTTAAACAGTATAATCTATAAATGCGTTTTATAGAGGTTCTTGCTTTATATATAGTAACGAAATTACTTAACCATATTTTTACCTTTCAAAATGTTGTAATAAACTGCATCTCTTTATATCTGCTCCTTTGAATACTAAAATAAAGAAATTTCCGTTAACGTTTATTATTTAAACTCATTTACGATAGTTGTTGATAACTTCTGCAATATTGAAAGAACATTCCAATAATTTGGAATACCTTTTGTATAGGTATCGTGGAATTTTTCTTTCATGTAGCAAGTATGATTTTGTCTTGATTGCATTTTTTTTTTTAGTTATTAATATTTCAACGTACCTTAACATCCGTTAAGCGAAATTTACTGTCGGATTTGGTCGTATAGCTCTGTAAGTCTAGAACGAGTCCCAAAGGACCAGTCATAGAGCATTATAAGTCTACACGAGAATTTGCTTGGTAAGTTTGTCGCTTTAGAATTTAATAATGATGTTGAAATTTTTCCTTATTGGTTTGGGTAGAACTCAAATGAGAGCTTCCCATCCCAGTAAATATATGCTTTATAAAGTATCTTTTTGTTTTTCAACAATTTTATTAGTGAATCGAGTTTTAATTACTCTTATCTCTTCACATATAGATTTAAACCTCATTAAATGCCTTAAAATTGTCTTTAAAATCGTTTAACTCTACGTATATCTAAGAGCTTTTCACGTTTACTTCTTTGACAATGTACCTAATGTTCTTAGCTCTCACTTGGCTTAATAACTTGAAACAGCCCGCAGGTCGTTTGGCAAGATGGAACTTGCGTATATCTCAATTCACTTTTGACGTTAGGCATAGGCCTGGCAAATTAAATATCGTACCTGATGCCTTATCTCGTGATGTTGTTTCTCTTAACCTTCCAAATTTAATTCCTGATACCTCGTATTTTAATATGATTAAACCCTTACGATTTACCTAATATTTTTTGTTCTCACCATCAATTAGTTAACTTTAATTACTTATTCCCTCTCTTACAGTATATAATCTCTTACACGTTTAACTTTACTTACCTTAAATTGGCTATCTTTTCCTTTTGGTTGACTTTTCCTTGACCATACCCTTACTTATATATCACTTTATTCTCTACACCCCCAAATATAACCTTGTTGCTTCATTTAATCAACCCTAGAACTTTTCCTACTGCATATTATTTGGTTTTTAGTGTTTTTCTTACGTCAATTAATTTTGTGTGGTAATTGTCGTAACTTTGGTTGTAATAACTCATTGAATTTTTATGATTGGTTTTAGCTGATGTTAGAGTGAATGCTTTCTTCTTTGGGCTTACATAGTAGTCGCGACCTATGCCATTGAAAGAAATAGTTCATATTCGCAGTTGCAAAAAACTAGGATTGTCTATTCCATGTGTTTTTCCTCTGAATTATTGCAGTCGCCCACATTATACTACATCATTATTTCTTTCTTTTTCTACTAAATCAGCATAACTTATAAACTTTTTTTTTTTCATTATTTTTGTTGAACTTTGTGGTGAGGTGCTATTGTTTCTTATTGTTATCTTATTAAACTCTCGGTTGTTTAAGCATATTGGGACAGTGTATCTGTATTTAACTGTTTATAATTAGGCATTTTGTGTGTTTAGGGTGCTACCGTTTTAAAAAAAACTACCTTAAAACAGTTTGTTTTGTGTGTTTGTATCTGTAATGATACTTCTAAGTTGTTGTGTCAACTTTTGTCTGATTTTCTTATCATAGTGGATGCACCCACATATCTTTGCCGGTCCCTCGTGCCGTTTCTTGTAAACGGACCTGCTTCACAGGTTTCTCTTTTTAGAGGGCACGAGACAATCCCTATTTAACGGCTCTACCGGAACCACTCTATCCTTACCTTATTCATTGTCTTGGGTAATAACTAAGCCAATACCTTTGTCTTGTTTATTATCTTTGATAATAACTTTAGTTTTAATATCGTTATCTTACCGATTACCTTTAATAATAACTTTAGTTGAATATCGTTATCTTACTGACTACCATTAGTAATAACTTTTGTTTAAATTCGCGTTATCTTACCTATTATCTTTAGTAATAACTTTTGTTTAATTTCGTGTTACCTTACCTACTATCTCTAATAATAACTTTAGCTTAATATCGCGTTATCTTACTTAGTATCTCAAATAATAACTAAAGCTTAATATCGTTTTTATCCATTACCTTTGAGGATAATAATTAAAGTTCTTATCGTTATCTTATCTCTTATCTTTAACAACAATTTGAGATCTTGTCTTATCTTTTTATTTTCCTAACGCGTGGTATCTATGACCAGACGTGGGAATTATTTTTCTTGAATTTAAGTGAAAAAGCTAATCTGATATAGAAATGTAATTTGTTAGGTTAGCAACATAAGGATTTAGTAGGGTGGTACTTTTGGTAAATTTGTTGATTCACAACTATGTCATGGACAAGTTTTAAATGTGCATCGTTAGTAAGCCAAAGTACCAGTAACAAAATTTGCTAGAGTGTATAGTGACTCACTCTGTGAACATTTTTAAATTTGGGCACTTCTTGCCAACAAAGAACAGTTTTGAGGCAACGCTCATGTGTGTTTGCACGTAAGAACTTTAATGTTAGTTTTAGTTTAGATAGGTTAGGCGACTTGTCGCATTTGCTTTAACTTAAGTAGTGTTTCATGCTCCCCGACAAATTTGTGCTGTCGATCAGTAGTGTAGTCTAAAACAATGGGGCTACATTTTCCGTTGCCTGGTAATTTGGTAGACGTGTTATCGGTCGAAAACCAGGTGGCGCCTTACATAAACATTTTGTAGGTTTTAAGTTAGGTTTTATATAGGGTAGTTAGGACTTAGATTTTAAGCTGTTACTGTGCTAACAGACTTTTTCTGTTTTTAAGTTTTTTCTTTTGTGGCTTTGTCGCGATTGTTACGTGCCAATTAAATTGGCCCTTAAACATCGTTATTAGGTTAATTTTGATGTGCGGAGGTTTCGCGCCACAAATTTAAAAGACTAGGCGCGTATTTCCGTTACATCACAGTGCGTTTGCGCCAGATCGCGCGACGCGAGAGGGTTGGACGAATAACTTCGCGCCGACGTGTAAAAGACGAAAAGTGGGGACAAGTTTCCTGTGCTCTGTATAACGTGGCTTTTTTGCCAGAACCTTCGAGTGGAGTGGACGCTTTGAGGTATCGTATCGTGCCTTATCTTTACCTATGTAGATTTCTTTGCTTGCTTATCTTTTGTTTGCCGCCCCTTATACCATGTTCCCGTCATTCCCTGCATAGGTAGCAAGAAATCTGAAGCCGCCTAGGCGAACCGTACTGCACGACCCCGGGATGATCGATCTCATGACTGCCGTAGCTGGTCGGAGCGCTTGAAGGAACGTTGGCAGGAGTCACCATTTTTAACTACCGCCTTTAGTAGCCTGATGGACTTGGGAGAAGCCAACTATAACCCAATTCCGTCGAACGCCGGATATCTTATGTGAGTATTCTCTCTGTTAATTTGTTCGCTATTATCATTTATTGTTTTAATTTTATATAAATTTCGGATTATTGCGCAATATAAACTGTGCATTGGTGACGTCATTGGCAGATGAGCGCGCCCAAAATCTGTACAAGATTAGCGCTACCAACTACCGATGGTGTCTAGTAAACCCCGCTTGCGGTGTTGTATTTATCGAACTTTAAAATGTAATTATCGTTTGAAATGTAAGACAATATGCCATATGATGAGTAGAATATCAATGCTGCTTCTAACATATGACGAACTAACTTTCTTTAATTTCATATAATGTTTGAGCCATATAAACTTTTTGTATAATAAATTCGTTAGAGAAATTTTGTAAGCCAGAACAGATCTGTTTTATGGATGTTTAAGAACCCGACTGCACTAAAGAATTTAATAATGTTAAGATCTCTCTATGTAGAGGAAAAAATTCAGAGATTTTTGAAACTTATTTTATATTGATTATCAGATTTTTTATATATAATTTTTGCAACAAAGAGAATTACATTTAGATTATACTTTGGTTTAAAACTTTCGTCTTTTTATTTCACTAATTGAAATTAATAATATCCAAATTAGATTAACAAAATTTTGAATGTGGGGACTAGAAAAAAAGTTAATACAGCATTAGGTAATAGAAACAGAGTAAGTAATTTTCAGTAGAGCACTTTTTCACAGGTAAGGTGTTGTTGAGATTTTGAATTCAGGACAGCCGATCTATAAAGACTGAAATATTTTGTTGTCGTAAGACACAAACAGTGTCTTATATTTTATTTTTTTGTGTGACATTTTCTTGCAGGTCCGACATCGCAGAAGCTGAAGCAGAGGTCCAAGAGGTTTCCAGAGGTATTGCTTATTTTAATTTGTATGCTTTTTGATAGTCATTATATCCTATAGGTTTCTGCGTCTTCCTGTAGGATACTTTAGTTTTATTTATTGTCAATATAGATGCAGTGGCGCTCATTTCCCTTTTTTTAGTTCCCGTTTGTAGTCGAGCCCACCCTATATCCACGCCCAATCTCATTGCTCACCCTTGGGGTAATTCCCAGACTAAGCCGCGAATATAGTAAAGCACGTGGGTCCACCGAGGTTTTGTTCACTAATTGACTCACTCCCCATTAAAGAATAAAAAAAAAGGTTCAGTGTTACATAGTGTCTTATGCTTCCGATGTACAGATATATAAGCACGTACAATATTGTTACTTTCAAACGAATTTTATTTATTTTTATAATGTGTAAGGCTTACCTGTAAGGGGAGTTGAAGCTCTACTCCAAAAATTTTTTCACTAGGAATAGAGGGGTAGCTAAATGAGCATAGTGTTTTATGGGCATTTGCTAAGTTTGAACTTAAATCATTTGGTGCGTTTGGGTAACTCACAATTCTATCATTTGAACCATCACTTAAAATAACACCCATTAAAGATTTTGTTTCTTTATCTTCTGGTTTAAAGTTGTCATAATCCTTTGAACTAACTGCCTATAACTGCACAAATCAGTCGCCCTAAATAAAAAATGTAAAGAGATACTTACAATATATTCCTCTTTCTTTATTTTATTCTCTTCTTGAATAAGGTGCCTTTTCACTGGTTGAAGGAGAAGACTTCCAACAAAAACATGTAAATTGACTCCGCTTATAATTAAAATTGCACTTCGGAATCCATACTGTTCTAAAAGCAATCTTATTATATGTGGTAACAACATTGCTCCTAAAGATGCTCCAGATAGTGCAAGCCCGACTGCTAAGCCTTTACGTTTTAAAAAGTAGCTATTTAGTGCTACAAATGTAGCCCAAACTGTCATAGAAACGCCCAAACCTGAAAAGGGTTTAAATAATTTGACTACATAAACTACTGACCTTGAATTATGCTAAAAGTTATAAAAAGATGTACTACGCTACGTGCCTCAGAGGCCAAAGCCATACCGATGAAACTTAATATACTTCCAACTAGTGCTACTTTACGATATGAGTAGGTGCGAATTAGAGGACCCAGAAAGAGTCCACAGCCATGACAGATACCATCGTATACGCTGGTTATCAAAGCAGTAGTCATAGTGTCTACTCTAAGTTCTTCTAATAAATCTCTAAATAGCAGTACAAAGTAAGTAATGATCGTTTTCAAGAAAAACTACAATAGTATATTTTAACAATTTGAGATTGAAATGATATGACTTACATTTGCACAACAGCACGAAAATAACACAAACCATGCCCAACCTCCATCGGGTGGCACCATTTTTGGTAGAAGGTTATCCATGGTTGTCTGTAACAATCTAGAATATATATATATATATAAATATATATTATAGTGGTTTTAAAAGATTAAAAATAAATATAAAAGAAACAATTTCAAAACACCCTGTATAAAGGAACAACCAGAAATTACGTGCAAAAGTTATATTAGTTAATTCATTTTTAAGTAACGGGTATTAATCAAATTGTACAAATAATGATAAATATTTAGTAGGTTTGCAAAGAAATAAATGATAGAAGCCAATGCCATTAATTTATTAATTTAATTGCATTTAATTGAACGATTATTGATGTATAACATGCATAAAAGCGTGTAAAAACCCAATGATACCAAGGTGAAACGCGTTGCTATCTGACAAATATATCAGTGGGGTAGAAATACGCCTAACTCCAAATCGTGGAAATGTATTTAAAACGTTCGTGTAAAATTAAACACCTGCGTATTTTCTAAATGTCAAGTTCTATTTAATTTGAAGATAACAAACAAATTATTCTAAGGATTGTACAAACGGTCGATGTTTTAGCATGAAATACTAATGAGCGGTTATTTAACTCACGTAGAAAGTCCACGTGGGGTAGACAGCGCACAGACAAGAATATAGATTTTCTACCACTCAAGCAAGGTTAGAAGGAGACGTAGAAAACGCATAAGCATGAGACAACAGTAGTATAGGAGGGATTTAAGAAACGTCAGTGGATGTACGATTGGCCGATATGTTTAGTTTGACTTGAAATAAACACGAGGATTGTATATTAATTTTCAAGAAAATAGCATAGCGACGCACTGAAATTCGCGGGATTAAAAATCGGTTGAGTGCAAAATTGTAAGAATTATTATTTTAAATAAAGGATTTCGCGTTAGGTAGGTATGGAGAGGTTACATTCGAAGTGTATAAATGTTTTTGGACAACGTGGTAAAAGCCCTTAATATTTCGATCGCTACAGACTACGTATGGAAGCTACCACAAGTTGTAAGTAGAATAAATTATTGTAAATGATATTGCACGGTGATCCTCATAATTTATACGCGGTTTGTGTCCCGAGAGTACAGTAAAATTTAATTGACGTTTCACTTATAAATTTTTAACAAGCTCGTGTTGGGAAGTTTAAGTAACGTAGTTTAAAGTATTGTAAAAGACTTATGTTTAATTTGGATACATCGTGAAGGCAGCGCTAGCAAATCAAATTAGATGGGATTCGGCTAGTAATAGCTAGAAACAGCTTGCAGATCAGATAGAAGAAATACATGACATTGTCCTCGAAGCTGAGATCGTCTAGAAATTTCCAGGTAACGATTTGAAATTGTGATTCTTAAAAACTGTGAATATTGGGTGACGTATGAGTGATTTTGAAGGCATTGTGGATTATTTGCGTATTGAACATAATACGTGTAAATAACTTTATTATGGTATTTAACTTGAAATCTGAAGGTGTCTATAAAGCTTTTTAACGTTGCATCGGGACGTATAATTTTGTGAAGAGTACATGGCTTTGTTTTTTTAGTTTGTTGTAAGAGTATGCAAAGTATAAAGGCATACAGTATTCAGAATTAACTGGGTTATCATAAGCTCACCATACTCCAGATTTTACTTAAATTTAAAATAAATTATATAAAAGGAATGAGAACTAAGGTAGTATTCAGGGACCATTTACTCCGAGTACATTTGATGTTGTTTCATAATTTAAATTAAAAATACAGGACATTACTAAATAAGATTTACTGAAGTGGAACGTGAACAATGAAATATGGACAATATTGAATTTCATTTGTAAATAGTAATAAATAAAAGATTGTATGTTGGTTGTATTTTGTGGTTTTATTGCGAGTGTGTGTGTACGACTGGAATATGAGAGTGAACATAGATAAGCAGGAGGAAGCCCAACGGAGTTAGCCGGAAGCAGGAGCAGAAAATTGGCAATTCAACCGAGGAAGAGAGGAAACGGGTAAGAATATTTTTTTTGAATTAGTTAATTTTTGAAAATTTGTTTATTGTCGAATTTGAAAATTTAATAAAATTTTTGAATATATTTTATGTGTGAGGACTTTACCCGAGTTCCACAACAATATATATACATATATATATATATATATATATATATATATATATATTACTCATATTTAGACCAGGGTAGAAAATTAAATAATCACATCAAATAATTTTAATCACCGTGTATAAGGAATTTCATTAAATAATACACGTTATTAAAACCATGAAGCATAAATAAACTCGGTTGTTTCAGTAAAAATAAGAAATTTAAATTATTTATAAGACGAAGCAGTAGTGAAAAGCTCTGCGTGTAAAGAGAAATTACGTGCAAAGTTTATATTAATTAACCCTATTTTAAGTAACCGGTAGTAAAACAAAGTGTACGTATAATAATTAATATTTAAGTTGTATTCGCTAAAAATGAAAAGGATAGAAATCAATTTTAATTGGAATTAATTAAACCGTTAATAACATATAATACCTATAGAAACTTGTAAAAACCCAAGATTAAAATACCACGGAATAAAGCTCTGAGAATTAATATTATTTTGAACACCTGCGTAGTTTAAATGTCACATTCGGCGTAAAGTTTGCAGATAATTAATGTTTCAAAGAATCTTGGGGAAAACGTCGCATAATAGTTACGAGAATTGCTAAAGCTGGGTTATTTCACACTCCATGTGGACTAAAATAATCGATAATGAAGAGTGTCAATTTGCACCAATAAGAACACGGTAGAGAAGGAAAGAGAAAATGCGTCAAGCAAAGACACATATTGTAAAAGGCGGGATTCAAGCAACGTCACGGGGGTCACAATTGGTTAAAAATAGGATGCAAATATCAGAGGTAGAACAACAATTTCTGTACAAAATCAATTAGTTTTTCTCGGACATGCTTGCGTGCCGTGTGGAAATTTTCTGAGATTTAAATGGGGCGAGTGAAAATTCGTAAAAATCGACGCGCGAGCGGCAGACTGGGAACATGGCATGAGAAATTCTTTAGAATTACCCGTTTTGGGGAACAGACCGATAGACAGGCTTTTTGATATATATACCGAGATGAATATAAACAAGCTCTCTGAGACTTTTGACGATTCGATGCGTTAAAAGCTCGTACATACGCGACTTGATTGAAAATGTTAAACCGTGCATTTTAGTTTGATTAAATAATTTAAAGTTTGCTAGTATATTTTAGTGATTCAAAATAGCTTGTTATTTACGTGTTAACATGAATGTACTTCAGTGCACTTAGATACAAGGTAATAAAATTTAGTTTCACTGTACCAATTAGCAAAATTTACAACGACGAATGTATACACAAAAGTAGGCAGTTTTGGCGTATATTGGTGACAGAAGCATGAAGTTATTTGCTATTTTTCGGGGGTGTTAATAATTAAATGGTTCAAATACGTGTCTGGATCCACGAAACAAGGGTCAGATATACATAGATGAGTTCCGGAAAAGCCCAGAAACAACTGGTGATGGAGAAAATTTTAAAAGCGTAGAGAATCAGAAGCCGTAATTATAATCCTGTTGAATGGTGTGATTAACTAAAGAAACGATACTTTGAAACGACGAGGACAGTAACCTTCAGGTAAATTATACTATTTTGTTTGACATTGTTGTGTGTATTGAATGACTTTATAATTGATTTACTTTAAATGGACATTAGTGAAATTGTTCTAACCATAAAAGTTTAATTTTAAGATGAAATTTGCTTGTTTAAGTAAAAGGGGTATTTTGTTTTGATGTTCGGGAATATGATGAAACTTTGGGTATGTCTTTGAGCTCAATTAGACAAACCTGGTTAATTAAAGTAAAGGGGTGGTAGATGCTCCCTTTGTACTCAGACTCCGGTCTGTTTATATTGTTATATTAATTAGTAGGCATCCAACAAGGACTTGAATTCTGGATGCACGTTAAAGTGATAATAAAATTAATTTTGAAATTCCTTTTAAAAACTGAATTTTATGCTGAAATTTAATTTGAAAATTTAATGTATTCTGAATATTGATGTAAATAGAGTTAACGTTGATGTTTGTGGTAGGAATGTGTTTAATTTTTATGAATGAGGAGATTTATAAAATTAGGTGAGCAGCCGAGGCGAAAAGCGTAGTTCACGGATGATGGAGGTTTCACAGCAATATATATATATATATATATATATATATATATATAATCGTGTAAATTATATGTAAAGAGTAATTTTGTAAGGACCGTGTATATAGAAAACAGGAATAAATTATTTACGCTCCAAATTAATTAGTTTTGACCTTAAAACAAACGGATAATAGCATACATTTGTATTAATAAATCGCAATTTTAAAGTTGCATAGTGTGGAAGCTTTGTAGTACGTAAAAACTCAAGGGGAATGCGGGGACAATTAGCTTTAATATTCCAAGGTTGTAAATAGAGCACATCAAATAATAAGGGAGAGCTTTTGTCTATATAAAATCGATAATGTAAACTCATATATTCATTTAACTAACAAAGCGTTCGTTAAAACGAACATCCTAGAAAATCTACAGGTTAAACAACATGGGAAAGTACAATTTCAAACTGGCAATCGGTTCATACAATAGACTGACAGACAAATAAACAATTCAAGAAATCAAAATGTACGTTGAAACATAATTCTTTAGAAATTTGAGCAAACGGTCGAAGCGAAGGGTGAGAAACAACAAGTGGTTTGAAAACAAAGTAGAGACGGGATATAAATAGCATAGGGAAAACGAGGATGACAAATAACAGACGTTGGATAAAACAGCCATTTAAAACACGCGATATAACAGCTATTTAGAACACGCGATAAAACAGTTATTTAAAGCGCGCGATAATTTGTAGAGGCTAACAGCAATATCGATTTTATGTTGCTATAGTGAGATTTTAACAAAGACAACAAATATGAGTTAGACGAGGATACCATAATTGAATGATAGACCTATGAGGGGAAATGGTCTGGATTAGCTGATTGCGAGTGGAGTGAGAGACTTTTCTAGGAGCATTGCAACCGTTGTGCCTGATATAATCAGTATTTTTGGACTAAAGCTAACTGGAATGAGAAATTAATCTTTGTCTAGAAAGGATACGGTCTTAGAGGCGTTCAGGGTAGGTGTTTTGGTAATGTAGTTTGATAATTTTACTTCCCAATTACATTTTACAATTCATCAATTTTTTTATATAGGAACCTCCTCCCGCACCACTGTAATTAGCCGGTGCACCAGTATTTTGTTAAGGGTTTCTCGATCCTTTCGAGCACTTCAAAGAGTGTTTCACCCGCAACATCCGGTTGACTTTGCAGGTCAAAATTTTGTTATTTAACGCTTTTTAGTCCCAATAACTTACATATAATACAAGAGTTTATTGTTGCATTTGACTAAAAGTTGCTGTAACACATTTTGTCTGATCATTTTTTAATTCTAAAATAATTGCGACTTACCCTGGCTCCGTTTTAATAAGAATAGAGCTTGCGTCCTTTGTTATTTAAGTTGGTAGCACACGTACCATTTACATAGCAGGTACAACATACCTACAATGGATATGGAATGAATATGGGAATATACCGTATCCAAAACAGATAACTGAGACGAAAACCGGTTACAGTAGAAATCCTAGATAATTAATTACCATTATTTATGTAGTTTTTAATCATTTAATTTCCATATGTCATAGAAACAACGCATAATGTCAGCTTGAGTTATTTTTGAACTCTACATTCTTGCATATTCTCTGCACGACGCACATCGAATTGTTTACTTTGACTTATATTTTAAAAGACCTATTTAAAACTTGCGTTATCCACTTTTGCGTCGACAATTTAAATCTCTTAGATATTGTAATGCACTTTAAAATTAAATAAACTTTCTGGGGATAATCACCTGGATTAGATAAATCAGACAAATATTATAGGTCCTGCAACCAGAATTACACATTACTTATATCAAAACGCACGAGCTGGAAATAGAACAACCCCGAAGAACGCCGAAAATTTTCAACTAAGAAACGAACTATTCTGAATCCTGCATTTCCATTGGTTAAAGCTCTATGGACATTCCTTTACATGCTAAAACTAAACCTCACGTTTTCATTGGTTAAACATCTAATTAACCTTTTTCTACACAGCCAGCAAAGGGCGAAAAACAGTATAAATATTTGTTATCGTTGGAGTGGGAGGCGTTTTAAAGCAAGTAGGCTTGGCTTAGTTAATTGTTTAGTAACAGAAGCAAAAGTTGGAGCTGCGTCAAACCGACCTTAAGTAAGGTCGAAAACAAAATGATGAAGAAGCAAAATAATTATAAGTTAAAAAAAACATAAATTAAAGTGAAATTGACTGATTTTGGTTCTTGGAGTAGTTCGGAAGTCTTCGGTTATCTTCAGAACTCTTTGGAAGCTCGAGGCTTGCTTGTGAACACCAAAATAAACTCAAACGCTTGTATAATGAATGTTCAAAGAGCTCAAAGACGGTGGAAACGGCTTCCGTGGTCTTCGGAACTTTTCGGAATGTTTCGTGTTGTCCCAAAGAGTGCAATATTTACAAGTATGGAGGGTTCAGAAGTCTTCTGTTGTCTTCGGAACTACTCGGAAGGCTTCGGACTTGAGTCGTGAAACCCAATAATAACTGGAGCGGTGGTGAATAGTGATTAGTTGCAGGTTTGGAAGGTCCAGACGTCTTCGGTGATCTTCGGTATACTTCGGCAGACGTCGTGGGCGTGACGTCTCAGGCCTAGTAGAGCACGGCTCCGTCGAACTCTACTGGGGTAATGTCCCGGAGGTAGACCTGGCAGATGCAGTCGTTGTCATTACAATAATCTACCTCTCGGGATATGTGTGGAGTATATTGAATGACTGTTTTCGGCGACGGCGGTAGCGGAGATAGAAGCTTCGGGTGTGATCGCATGGAACGGATCGCACGACGAAGAGCGTTCTGTTCTTGTTTGCGGGCCGCTTCATGTGCAGCACGAGGCTTACTACCCATACGTAGTTTTGTTGTATTGATACTAATGAATTACTATGACGGCCTCCAAGTACGGCGGCGGACAGTGAAACGTTCGGACAGGACACAGGCTATGATGAGCACTGCGTTAGAATTTAGCAGGCTATGGCGATCGCTGCTTGGATAGGTCCTACAGGCTATGGAGAGCACTGTAAAGGAGAGGAGTCCCAGGCTATGGTGAGCACTAGGATGTCTTCTGCAGAATTCGAAATTATATTTATACAGTTCTGGTTACTATCCTTCCTGTCTTGAAAAACGTTTATCAGGTCTTTAACCAATGAAATGCGTTGTCGATTTTTGATTTCGAAACAAGATTATCCAAATTTTATTAGAACAAAATTTAGTTGGAATTTCTCGAGATTCTTTGGGTTGTTCTATTTCCAGCAGGTGTACTCTGATATAGTCAAATTTACATTCTCAGTTTGTTCAGTGCTCTGCCTGTGATGATAGAGTCAACATTATTTACTTAGAGCTCACCATAACCCGTGGAATCAACCAAGAGTATGACCCATAGCCTGCCACTTTCTCCAGCACTAGCGGCGCTATCCTATAGCCTGCTTACGCCGATGCCTTGACGAGTAAGGCCCTGCATCACGACGCCGACGCCTTCACATATTAAGCAGTGCTTAATACATAGCCTGCCAATATTTTTACAATCTGCGCTACCCCATAGCCTGTCACCTTTTACAACGCTAGCGACGCTGTCCTATAGCCCGCTTACGCATCCGCCTTGACGAGTGATAAACTGCATCACGACACTCGTACATCCACATGTAGCCAGCAGCGATTAATCTATAGCTTGCTAACGTCTACGTCTCCACTAGAGGTGCACTGCATCACGACGTCGATACCTCAACGAGTGGTGCGCTGCACCACGCCGGCGCCGTCTCCAACATCCACACCTTGACCAGCACTGCTCATTTCATAGCCTGCTTACACCGCAACGAATGGTACGCTGCATCACACGCCGACACCTCCTATTCTAGGCCCCTGCAGCAAACCACGACGCCTTCCGAAGAAGTTTTCCGAGAATTGCTGAAGACTTTCGATTTCCAACTGCTTTAAGCTATATATATATATATATATATATATATATATTGCTGTGGTAACGCCTTGTTTTGGGGCGTTGCTGAAAGGGTGATAATGGCCGCACGTTGAGGCGCTGCTAAAAAAGTGATGTGATAAGCGCCGCACGTTGAGGTGCTACTGAAGAAGTGCTTTGACAACGCTGCGTTGAGCGTCGCTGAAAGAGTGCTGTGATACAGATACAGTAATTTGTAAAATTTGAAATTATTCACTTACCTTCCTTTTTAACTTTACTTGGCTAGTTCAACGGAATTGACGGAGTTTTAAAATGAAATCAAACACAGCAATATCACAAAGCATTTACATAGTACGAAATATTTTCTCTCATACCAAAGCAAATAGTACATTTACAACATCGCTTCTTTCAAACATAAAATAATTTCTAAGAAGTATTTATTACAAAAAATATAGTTTCTTACCTTATTTTAGATTTACGGAATGAAACTTCTTCTTTTGAGGATGGTTTACCTAGTTATATAATTATTGCCACGCTTGTAATATTTGTTTAGCCAAAAAATCAATTCTATATTCATTGTATCATAATAATTATTAAATCAAGGAATGCTTACTGCATACTTCTAATATCTTTGCGACGCATTAGTTAGCGTTTAAATCAAAATAACATTTCGCGATTCAATTTAAGAATCGAATGAATCCTCGTTTTTAATAAACGCTTACTTATATACACTAAATTATCTATATCCAGAAGGTTGTAGTATGTGCGCGATTTCCTTCTAAATAATAAACGCCTATCTTACGTGAACTTCTTGGAAATCCTCATTAGCGTTCAAAATTGTTGAATTTCTGACCTTTTTCTCTGGTTCTAGTTATTCGTGACGCGTTCTGTTGGTCCTGCTCTCACATATACTATTATTGTGGCGTATCGCTTCTCTCCAACAGTGAATGCGAAAATCATAAATAATTTTAATAAGTTATTCCAGGAATTTTGCAGGTTTTTCGTGTTCCGGCCGCTTCTAGGAATAAAATTATTTATTAATTAGTTTATTTACATAGTTCTAAATACCGACGACTCATCTTTTATATTCTAGAAAATTCTTTATTTAAAATAAATTTTAGTAATCCACAAGGTCATTAATTTAAATTTTAATTGCTTTTTAATGCAAAAGGGGTTGCATTTTATAAAAAATATTTGCTTTTAACATCAAAAGGTGTTTGTAATACACTTATTAAGATTAGAATTGGAGTTCGTTTTAACAAGATTAAAGTTTTTTATGTTAAATGCGCAAAGCTAGTGCTATTCTACGCCATTCACAGGATTTCTTTATATGTTGGTAAGATTTATTTGTAGAATTGATGTGATAAGGAATCACAAGAGGTCATTGAAACTCAAATTTCACAAATAAATCTCACCAAGATATAAAAGAATCCGAAAAAAGTAGAACTTCCCGTAAGTTCATGGTTACGCACTTTTATTATTTGATGTGCAAGCAAAAAATGTAATTCCCCGTGTATAAATAATCACCCTGTATGATATAAGCATATTGTAAATACATAGTAAGTAACGTAAATTGTATATGTAAAATTAATTAATTGTAAGTTACTTTAAAACACTTTAAATGCGAACGCAAATCGATCATTTTAAGATAAATACAAAGTCATTTATTTTCGGTTATTAATTATCAATACATTTTTGATAAAAATGCTTTTCATTTGCTGTAAATAGCATAGAATAGTACTAGCTTTAAGCATTTGCATAAAAATAAGTAATTTGGTGTATTTGAAAATCCAATTCTAACCTTAATAAGTGTATTAAAAACACGTTTTGATGTTAAAAGCAAATGTCGATAAAATGCAACCCCTTTTGCATTAAAATGCAATTAAGGTTTAGATTAATTACCCTGTGGATCACATAAATTTATTTTAAATAAAGAATTTTTTGGAATAAACGAGATTAAGAAAAACGTTTTGAAAGAAATTGGAAAAATACGTCAATTCTTATGAAGTCATTAATAAATAATCATTTATTTCAAGAAGCGGTCCGATCATTGAGAAATCCATAAAAACTAATAAAAATTAATTATTATCTTTCGCATTCACTGTTGGAGAGAAGCGATGCAACACATTAACCTTAGGTGTTAAACAAGGACAAACAGCGCGCGTCAGGAATAACTGGAAACAAATAACGAGGTAATAAAGCTCGACGATTTTGAGCGCTAATAAAGATTTCCTAGAATTGTACATAAGATAGGCGTTGATTATTTAGAATGGAATTGCGTACATTCTGCTACTTTCTAGAAAATAGATAAATTAGTGTATATAAGGAAGCGAAACACTCTGACCTTTTAATAGATTAACTGCCAAGGATTTTTTTGGCCAAAACAAAACTTACAAACGTGGAAATAATCATAACCAGGTAAACTATCCATAAAAGAAGAAATTTAATTCTGTAAATTTAAAATAAGGTACGGAACTGTTTTGTTTAGAAATTATTTTATGTTTAAAAGAAACAATGTCGTAAATTTTCTATATGCTTCTGTATGAGAGAAAATATTTCATACTGTATAAATGCTTTGTGATATTGCTGTTTTATTTCAATTTGAAAACTCCGTCAATTCCGTTGAGCTAGCCAGGCAAAATTAAAAAGTGAACAATTTCAAGTTTGACAAATTGCTGTATTTGTGTCACAGAACTCTTTTAGCATTACAACAAAGGGCGGCGTTTCCATTGCATTCTTTCAGCCACGCTCCAACGCGGCCACTTACCACAGCACTCTTTTAGTGGCGCTCCAATGCGAGGCCATTTTCATACAATTCATTTAGTGGCGCTCCTACGCGATGCCATTTTCATATCACTCTTTTAGTGACGCTCCAACGCAAGGCCATTTTCATATAACTTTTTCAGCCACGCCACAATGCGGTCTTATCATATCAATATACATATAGTTAATTACACAAGGAAAGTTAATAAATACTAACGTATTGTAGTTAATAAGATGAAATAAATAATAATAAATAATATTACACTTACCTTGTGTAATTAACTACCTATATATAAAATACTCAAATGTAGACCAGGGTAGAAAATTAATTAACGACATCAAATAATTTTAATCACCCTGTATAAAGAAACAAATAGAAATTACGTGCAAAATTTATATTAATTAATTCAATTTTAAGTAACGGGTATTAAACAAAGTGTACAGATAATAATTAATATTTAATTAGTATTCGCTAAAAATTAAAGGGTAGAAGTCGATGCCATTCATTATTATTTTAATTGGAGTTAATTGAACCATTAATAATAATATAATATGCATAAAAGCCTGTGAAAATCCAAGGTTAAAATACCATGAAAACAAAGCTCAGAGAATTATATTAAAACGTTCATTAGGAGCACACCCCTGCAAACTTTTAAATGTCAAATTCTAATAAATTCGAGCTGATAAACATGCAGATTCTACGTATATTGGAAACGGTCGGATGTTTTAGCAGGAAAGGCTAGATGAGAGGTTATTTTACTTACGTAAGAATCCACGTGGATTTAAATAACAGATAGTAAAGAATATCGATTTGTACCACCCAGACCAAGGTAGAAAAGGACGGATAAAAAGCGTAAAGCAGAGATATTGATAATAGAAGGCGTGATTTGAGAAGCTTCACTAGGGCTACAATTGGTTGAAATAAGATGCAAACATGAGAGGTGTAAACATAACAATTTCTGTATAAAATTAGTTAGTTGTTCGCGGACGCGTTGCGAGGCGTATGGAATATTCTTAGATTTTCAACTTGGATGTGTGCAAATTTTAGTAGAATCGCTGTGCCGGACCGTCGAAAGGGAAAAGAGAATGCGAAATTCTAAAAATTGTCCGTTGCGGGACAAATTCGACGTGCAAGCGGGCCATTATATAAACCCGTGTTTATAGGAGTTTGGCTCTCTTAGATTTTTGATTTTATTTGATACTTTAAACAGTTTTGCTCTTTATTTTTTGATTATTTAATACTTTAAGTAGAATACGTGGTGATTACGTGCTACAGTAAAAGTTATTAGTACGCTTAGAGAAGATAGATAGGGTAATAAAGTCTAGTAATATTTGCGGGTATTACTGTACCAATTATTCAAATTAGTAGCGATAAATAAATACATTGAAGTATGCAGTTTTGTATAGCGTGAACGAATTATGAATTTCTTTGCTATTTTGTTCGGGAATGAGTAATCAAGTGTTATTTGTAAACGTGAATGGATTTACAAAACAAGATTTAGATATACATAGATGCGTTCCTGAGAAGCCCTGAAACTTTTTAGACGAATGGTGGTGTAGAAAATTTTTAAAGGCGACCGGAAATCCGAGGACGTAAACATAACCCAGTTGGTATGGTGTGATTAGCAAGGACGATGTACATTGAAGCCACGAGTGCAGTAACCTTCAGGTAACTTATGCAATTTTTTTCGATCTTAGATGTTTTGGTGTGTGTTGAATATCTTTATAATTTGTTTGATAAAAATGGACAGTAGTAAATTTGTATAAACAACAAATTTTTAATTTTAAGGTAAAATTTTCTTGTATAAGTAGAAAAGAGTATTTATCAGGTTTATGTTTTTGATTATGATGAAAATTTGGGTCTGTCTTTGAGCTCAATTAGACTAACCTGTTAAATTAACGTAAAGGGGTGGGAGATGCTCACTTTTATTCAGACTCAGGTCTGCAAATATTGTTTATTTAATTAGTATGCATCCTACAAGGACTCTAATTCTGGATGCAAATTAAAATGATGACAAATTTTAACTTGAAATTTTATGATGCTGAAATTTATGCTACAATTTAATTTTGAAATTTTAATGTATTATGAATATTGATGTAAATAGAGTTAACGTTGATGTTTGTGGTAGGAATGTGTTTGTTTTTTTTATGAATGAGGAAGAAAGTTTTAACTAGGTGAGCAGCCGAGGCGGAAAGAGTAAAGATGCGATTATCAGAGAAGATTCACCAGGGCTAGAATCACAGCAAATCTTGGTGCCCAATTCGAGAGGCTCGAATATTTTTTTTTACTCTGGTGAAGCTTTTTGTAGGTTTCACAGCAATATATATATATATATATATATATATATATATATATATGAATAAGATGAAATAATAACTTAGACTTTTTAAGCAAAGCCCAAATGATCATTTCAAATCGAGCTAGTAATTGAAAGAAGGAAAATATAAGGCCTTGGACAGGATTTGAACCTGCATCTCAGTTTTGCCGGAACTGTGCGTTATCCAATTACGCTACCGAGGCCGATGGCTATAATTGGAAAATTTACAAATCTAAATCGTGTACAAGTACCATATATAAACCTAACTTTCAATTACGTTTAGCATTTTGTCAATCATATCTGAAATTGTCAAGTTTCTGACTTATGTCAGATATAGACAGGAAGCACTGCTCAAAATCACGGCTATAAGCCAAGTATTAATATATAAATATTATTATTAGTTTTTACACAAGGTAAGTTGATAAATACTTACGTATTGAATGAATAAGATGAAATAATAACTTAGACTTTTAAGCAAAGCCCAAATGATCATTTCAAATCGAGCTAGTAATTGTAAGAAGGAAAATATAAGGCCTTGGACAGGATTTGAACCTGCATCTCAGTTTTGCCGGAACTGTGCGTTATCCAATTACGCTACCGAGGCCGATGGCTATAATTAGAAAATTTACAAATCTAAATCGTGTACAAGTACCATATATAAACCTAACTTTCAATTACGTTTAGCATTTTTGTCAATCATATCTGAAATTGTCAAGTTTCTGACTTATGTCAGATATAGACAGGAAGCACCGCTCAAAATCACGGCTATAAGCCAAGTATTAATATATAAATATTATTATTAGTTTTTTACACAAGGTAAGTTGATAAATACTTACGTATTGAAATGAATAAGATGAAATAATAACTTAGACTTTTTAAGCAAAGCCCAAATGATCATTTCAAATCGAGCTAGTAATTTATACATTGTAACAATCTAACTTAACTTTTAATAATTCTGTTTGATTACATATATATTCTAATTTGGGGAATATGGAACTCGTTTCGTAGAATAAACGTTTATTTATTAACGAGATCAACGAAGTTGACGCATTTCTTCTCAATTTTTCTCGAACCTTCAAGAAAATGTTTTATTTAAATTGAATTTATGTAATACACAGGTTAATTAGTTTAAACTTTAATTGCCTTTTAATGTAAATGGGTTGCATTTTTATAGAAAATATTTACTTTTACAGCAAAACGTGTTTTAGTACACATAATTAAGATCAGAATTGGGGTTTTAAATACAGGAAATTATTGATTTTTATGCACGAAAAGTGCACAAACAAATAGTTTTGAATTTATTTTAAAACGATTGATTTGCATTCGCATTTAATGCACTTTAAAGTATGTAAAAAAGTTATTATTTTTATTATGCTGCTTACATTATTTGCTATGTATTTACAATACGCTTGTACATACAGGGTGATATTTATACACGAGCAATTGCATTTTTTTGTTTGGAATTTTAATGAAATTATATTATAAAGGGCGTAACCATGAATTTTCGGGAATTTATATTTTTCATGGATTGTTTTATATTTTAGTGGGCTTTATTTGTTAAATTTGGGTCTCAATGACCTTTCATGACCCCTTATTACGTCAATACATATATATTGCTATAATTATAGGGTAGTTTAGGGGTAGGTTAATTTTGGACCAATGTGAATTTTGCCTCACGTTGGGCGCCAAAAATTAACATTTTCAAAAAATTTTAATTTTAATTTGGGGGATTAATGTTATAATTATAGGTAGTTTAGGGGTAGGTTAAGTCACAGGGGTCCTAGAATAAATAAAAGCAACTTCCAGTTAACAAAAGCACATAATTACAGATATTATAAGAGTAAATAGGTCACTATACATATTGTTGGTTGATAGCACACTGTATATAAAAATACATGAGATTAAACGCATAAGAATATAGAAATATCCAAGAGTGGTTACAAGTTAAGATAAGATTTGAAAACGTAACAAAATGCATCAAAATTAAATCAACGGGAAACCTATATGAATTGTCTTGATAAATATTTAACAAGTGCGATATCATCGTATACGCAGTCTAAATTATGTATTATTTGAAAATCGTACGTGACATGAAAAATCACATTTGTTCAAAAATCCAATATTAACTAGGAAATAAACAAGCACCATATTATTTCGGTTTAGATTAGAATAAGTAATAAACAATGAATACGTGATTTAATAAACGGAAATTGTTGGGATTTTTCAATTAATACCATGGTATGTGAGTGTAATACGTGACAAGTCAGCATTCATCCGAATATTTGAACTATACAATTGGTAAAATTCCCGGAGTACACAAAGATAAAGGCAAAAGGTGTCGTCCCAACACGTGAATGAACGAATGGAAAGCAAGATAGGTAAGGTTTTAAATACGATAAGAATGGAGCGACGAGTTAGTATACATTTTAAACTGGGCTACGACGATACTCTGAAGTGCTAAATTATTTACGTAACCAGTGAGACAAAAGTTAAATTAAAATCATTTCGAAAAGTGTACGAATTGTGCAAGGGTGAATCGATCTATTATAAACGGCTCTGGTTAATTACTTCTTGTTAAATACTGACATGGAAAATGTTCTATTACTGTCTTGTTAATTACCGACATGGAAAATCTTTTTATTACTGATATTCAAATTGAATCTTAAATTGGATTAACTTATTACTGGCATCTTAATACTGGCTCTAACACTGAAATTTATATGGGATTTTTAATTTATTGAATTGGATTCTAATAACGATTTGGATAGTATTTTGGTTTTGATGTCGACTTCCAATTTCGACTCTAAATATTCAGACTTGGAGGGAAAACTCTTGGGGGATGTAGAGGAACTACAGAACCATTCCAGGTTAGCGATATTGATATAATTTATTACTGAAAACTGTTTTAATTCAATATTTTTCGTATCTGTAAGAGTCAACAAAACCGTAGCTTCATTGATCAATTTATGAAAAAGGTAATAGGCATCTTGTAACGTTTCAAAAGGTCTCTAAATATAAGCAAAAGGCTAGTTTTGCTGGCTTCAATTTCTTAAATCTGGTATATGTAAGTATTCTGAAAAGTGTTACGTGCCAAAGTTTGGCACTAGACTTTTTAGTTTAGTTTTGATATGCGGGAATTTCGCGCCACAAATTTGAAAGACTTGGTGCGCGTATTTCAGTTACTTCAGAAGTGCTTGCGCGAGATTTCGCGCCGACGCGAGTGGCGGAAGAAAAGTGGGGGGTTTCCGAAAGACGCTGGAAATAGGACTTTTTGCCTGGAAACATCAACAAGAGTGGTTGGGTTTTGGTATCGTATGGTATCTTATCTTTAATTATGTAGATTCCCTCTGCCTTTTGATTGTCGTCCCTATAAACCCGTTCCTTATCGTTTCCGCTACATATAGGAAAGAAGATACAAATTTGGAAGCAACCTGGCCGAACCGCAGTCCACGCCTGTGATCCATCTTTAAATAATCCGGAAGGGAGCCCTGCAGTAGCTAGCCTGGAGCAATCCCGAAGGACGCTAGGCAAACCATCTTTAAATAATCCCATAGGACGCCACGAGCAATCCTGAAGAAAGTGATTCTGTAGGAAGCTGTACCTATTTATGTGAGTACTCCGTTTTTTATACTACATTTCATGAATTTTACATATTTCTACATTATAGATTAGCGTTACCAACTGCCGTTGTGTCGCGTATGCCGCGTTTGCGGGACTATAAGAAAAGGGGAAGATTTTTAAAGTTGTAAATGTTTAATCATGATATTGTGTATTGTAGAATTGCTTTATTTAATTGAATCAGCTAGTTGAGACAAAGAAAATCCATAACTAAACATTTCACATCATAGGTGCTTAATAAATCAAAAGGGTAAATATAACAACATAAAACAGCATTTTATGGTACCCAAGTCGAGGGGATAAATATTAATATAACATCAAGGGGGCAAAGAAAAATATCACAGCATTTTATGATATGTCCAATTGTGGGGCTGAAATATCACAGCAATATCTAAATTTTTTTCAAAACAACTGAATTATTTTGTGTATTATTGTAGGTACAAAATGTGGAACAACTTTGCAATTTAATTAACAGATCGTACGTTGTGTTTTATATGAAATCAAGGACTTATTAAGAATTCAAAACTTATTTAGATTTGCAAAATAAATATTTTTGCAAATTTTTTCTTTTTTTTGTATTGCTTTAATACAACTTTGTTTTTCTGTAAAGAAATTTTGTTATACGCTAAAAAAAATTGTTGTAAGTTGAGAAAAGCGTATTTATTTTTTTTGTGTAGAATACTGCTTGGTTGTAAAAGAAACACCATTGCACTATGTAGGTGAAATAATCAGGATCCACTAGTAAAACCCGTCTTCCACAGTATCGTACCTTAGACCAAACGAGTTTGCGCCTATTAATTAGACAGTACCCAAAGGATTTCAGGGTAGGTGTTTTGTTGTGTAGTTTGATAATTCTACTTCCCACTTACATTTTGCAGTTTATCAATTCGTTTATATAAGGACTCCCCTCCCATACCACAGTAGTTAGCCGGTGCACCCTTATTTTGTTAAGAGATGCTCGATCCTTCCGAGTACTTCAGAGTCTTTCACCCCTAACATCCTGTAGACTTTGCAGGTCAAAATTTTGACATTTAACGCTTTTTAGTCCCAATAACACACATAATACAAGAGTTTATTGTTGCATTTGACTAAAAGTTGATGTAACGCATTTTGTCTGATCATTTTTTAATTCTAAAATAATTGCGACTTACCCTGGCTCCGTTTTAATAAGAATAGAGCTTGCGTCCTTTGTTATTTAAGTTGGTAGCACACGTACCATTTACATAGCAGGTACAAGTTTGATAAAACACTAAAATTGTTTATAAACATTCACTTTAGTTAAGTACAACATACCTACAATGAATATGAAATCAATATAGGAATATACCATATCCGAAACAGATAACTGAGGCGATAACCTGGTTACAGCAGAAACCTTAGATAATTGGCATTATGTATGTAGTTTTTAATTATATAATTTATTTTCCTTATATCCAAGAAAAAACGCAAAATGTCTGCTTGAGTTATTTTTGAACTTTACATTCTTCCATATTCTCTGCACGACGCACTTCGAATTGTTTATTTTGGCTTATATTTTAAAAGACCTATTTAAAGCTTGCGTTATCTACTTTTGCGTCGGTAATCTAAATCCCTTAGGCTTTGTAATAGATTTTAAAATTATATTATCATTCATGGGGTAATCACCTGGATTGGATAAATCAAATAAATATTATTATATATTCTGCAACCAGCATTACGTATAAGCTCATTCTGGGATGCTTATGATGTGTTGTATATTAAAAAGCAACTTATAGAAACAACTTTTAAATGCATAAACAAAACCGACACACTTAAGCATTTTTAATCTAAATAAAATGAAAACAGAAAGTGAAATGAGATCATTTTGGCGCGTCTAATTACTTCGGAAGTACCAATGCGAGCGATGAACGCATGCTTTAAGAAAACAAAAAATTAGTTTAGGAAGCTAACTTTAAGATTAATTTAGATTATGCATATAAGGATTTTTTGAGCGTAAATTCTTGTAGCTAATAGACAATTTTCTTCAGCTTTGCCAACTACCAACATCATATCAATCCTTTCGTTAAGACCGTAGGTTTTCATTTTACAAATGTTCACCTCACAACAACACAGATACAAAACTGATAAACAACAAAAACAAAACTTAAACATGGTTGCTGTTGCAACGAAGTCAAATAGTTAATATTATTTGGTAGGCAACGCGCCGCCGCCTGTGATCAAAGTAAATTATACCCAACTTTAGAATTATGTACCAACATTTTTAATTATTCGCTAATAACTCGGAAACGGTTGAATATGAATATAGGGTAACCTTATATTGTTTAATGGAGAATTTAATTCTGCATTTTACTACTTGAAAATATACAGGGTGTTCCATTTGAAATAAGCGATTTAATGGCATTAATTGTTTAATAAACGGAGAACGATGCAATGAACACCCTGTATATTATTTTCATAACTAGTGTTATGTTTCCATTAACTACAAGTTTATACTATTCCCCTACAAAAGTTAAATGTTCAGCATCATCTAAATCATGGTGTTACAAAAATTTTTAATAAATCATGCGATTTTGAAAAAGTTGAATATCTCAACAACTATGAGATTTAGGTATAGGTAATCCTGATAAAAGTTACCTTAGTTTGATACGAGAAATCAGAATTTGTAATAAAATACTGGGTGTTCCATTAAAAAAAACATAACTTTGGTATATAACTTTTTTATTGAACACCCTGTATAACACTAATGAATTTTACGTTGTAGCCATTTTGAATATACATAACATTTATTTGAAAGTTTTTTCGCTAAACGTTACCATTAAGCAGTAATCGATCGTTTCGTATGCGTTGGGACACCCTGTATATATATATATATATATATATATATATATATACAGGGTGTCCCAAAAGTTATGGTCCAAATTGAAGGGTTTGATAGCTGAGATTAATACCTATTCAAATAACTATATATGTTGTTATCCAATTGTTGATGGTTTCAAAGTTATAACAACTTTTGCGTTTTGTGTCAAAATCGTGCAGAACTTCGAATATTAATTTGCAATAAAAGAAATACTGACCTTTTGAGGGTAGTTCGTTTTCTGTTGTATGCGTGAATGTTGCGTGTTTAATAAATGAAGACTTCCTCAAACATTTACTTATTATCGCAAGAGAAAATCATAATTTTTCCATAATTTTGGTTCTATGAAAAATTATGCGTGCTTTTCAAACTGAAATTACTCAAAAAAAGTATCATCATCGAAAAATGCACACCTATCTAAAAAACTTCACTAATCTAAGCACTTTGTTTAAAGGTATAACTGGTAGGTCTAAGATTAAATGCATAGAAAATTTTTGGGTAATTTGTAGGTACAATCCCAAGAACAGCACTTTTATTAAAGAATTCGTAAGTAATAGCCAACTTATAATTTTTGTGATTATTGTTGCTTTTGTTGTTTAGTTTCAAAATTCAACATTTAGAAAATGTACTATACTGCTCGTGAGTATTCTGAAATGCATTTTGTTTATGGAGCATGTAATGGCAATGCATGACAAGCTGCTAGAGAATACAGAATTCGGTTTCCTAATCGAGCCAAGAGTGCATCACGTTTATGTTAAAGGTGAAAGTCTTAGTGCTTTACGACAACGAGAAGGAAGGCCTAGAATTGAAGATGCAGACGAAGCCATGGCATTAGATAATCCTATAACGAGTGTTAGGGACATTGCCAGGCAATCTGGAGTTCCACGAACTACGGTACATAGAATGTTAAGCAGAAACAATCTCCATCCATACTACGTGCAACGCGTGCAAGCTCTATTACCAACGGACTATCCGCAAAGAGTAGCGTTTTGCCGCGAAATGCTCCGCAGACACCGCCACGATCAACAATTCTTTGAAAAATTTTTATGGAGTAATGAATCGTCTTCCCATAGGGTTGGAATATTTAATATTCACAATCTCCACTTTTGGGCAATTGAAAACCCGAGAACTGTAGGACATGACCGATTTCAACAACGTTCTAGTATTAATTTGTGGGCTGGGATAGTCGCAAGTTGGACCATTTGAATAACCAGTCAGGCTCAATGCACAACGGTACCTTCACTTCTTCGACACGAAGAAGCGATCTTCTAGAATATATCACTCTAGAAACTAGGCGTATAATGTGGTTTCAACACGATGCGGCGGCTCCGTGGCGTAGTTGGTATGTGTGTGACTACTATGCCCAAGGTCCCGGGTTCAAATCTCGACACGGTCCGCTTGAAAAATGTTAGGCGAGCATTTTTCACAAAAATACACTTTCGTTCGGATGAGAGGTAAAATGGAGGTTCCATTTGTTAGTGTTGTCATGCACGCTAGAGATCCCTACCTTGCTTGGAACAGCAAGAGTTCGGCAAAATTCAAAAATTTTCCAGGTAAAAGAAACTCGCTTTCTGGTCAATGTAGTACCTTTGGGTGGAGCATTGGAAAATCAAATGTAAGGTTTCAACACGATGGCGCTCCAGCACATAATGCTCGTTATGTTAGGGAACACTTAAATCATGCATATTCCAATCGTTGGGTAGGACGAAGAGGTACTATCTATTGGCCACCGCGTTCGCCCGACCTCTGTAGAGTTATATGAAAGAAAATGTGTATAAAACACATACCACAAACGAGCAGAACCTTTGTACAAAAATACGCGAAGCCGTTGGAAGGCTGAGAGGAGACTGTCGCGCCTTCAGGTTTTTAAAACGAAATTTTTTATGACGGTGTCGTTTATGTATAAGAACTAGTGGCAGAACATTCTTTAAATACATTTGTTTATTTTGAGTTCATGTTTTCCAAAAATTATAAGTTGGCTATTACTTATCTTTAATAAAAGTGCTGTTCTTGGGATTGTACCTACAAATTACCCAAAAATTTTCTATGCATTTAATCTTAGACCTACCAGTTATACCTTTAAACAAAGTGCATAGACTAGTGAAGTTTTTTAGATAGGTGTGCACTTTTCGATGATAATATTTGTTTGGAGTAATTTCAGTTTAAAAAGCACGTCAATTTTTCATAGAACCAAAATTATGGAAAAATTATGATTTTCTCTTGCGATAATAAGTAAATGTTTGAGGAAGTCCTCATTTATTAAACACGCAACATTCACACATACAACAGAAAACGCACTACCTTCAAAAAGTCAGTATTTCTTTTATTGCAAATTAATATTCGAAGTTCTGCACGATTTTGACACAAAACGCAAAAGTTGTTATAACTTTGAAACCATCAACAATTGGATAACACCATATATAGTTATTTGAATAGGTATTAATCTCAGCTATCAAACCCTTTAATTTGGATCATGTATTTTGGGACACCCTGTATATTGTAGTGGATTTAAAGGGTTAAATTTGGGGATAAGCAATGTAATTTCAAACACCCTGTGTAGAGAAAAGAACATAATATATACGCGCATAATTTATTTTATTTATTTAATTTAAATTAACAAGTATTGACATAATTTTATAATTAGGGATTAAAAGTTAATAGGTTCATAAAGAAAATCAGTTTTATAAGCCAATAGAAATTATTAATTAATTTAATTTAGTTTAATTCAATGAGTAATAACGTCAGAAAACGCATCAGAGCATGTAAAATCAATAATCCCAAAGTAAAAAGCTTTCTTAACTGTTATTTTAACCGATCATTAATTGAGCACACCTGCATGTTGGAAAGGTCATCTTCCGCTTATTTGTGAACAAAACAAAGCGAGCTTCAAGGAAAATATTGTTCAACCGTAGGTGGTTTCGCATAAACGCTAACAAGAGTTTCTTAAAGAGCAGGAGGAATGAACAATCAATAATATGCTTCAGAACGAGACGGGTATAAAAGCATTCGCTTTAGTACGCGCGTATTCGATCCACGTGGAGTCCATAAGACGCGGTCAGCTATATCGATTTTCTACAACTCAAGCCAGGTTAGAACGCGACCTCAAATATGCATAAGACAGGACTAGAGATATTACAAGCGGAGTTATAAGATGTCACTGAACTGTATCATTAGTCGAAATAGATAGTTTTAGAACAGACGAACACGCGACAGGTGGATGTGATAGTTGGTATGATATGGCGTGTTGACCAGGGAATATTTCTAGAAGTTTTAAAACGGTTACGCAAAATTTGCGGTAATATTATTTTCAATTAGATTTTTCACGTAAAGTGTGTTCACGAGGGGCCTGGTTTTATTGTATAAATACGGGAAAAAAATTAATAGGGCTCTCTTTAATTTTGCATCGCTTAACGAAATATAATAATCAACTGACGAGGCTTGTGAGTATTAAAAATTTATAAAATTCAGTAAAATAGTATTAGATTATTTGGGGGCCTTATAGTTAGTAACGTGAGTAGTGGCGAGTAATTTAAATTTAACCGAGATCCCCGAATACTTTAACAAGCTCGTAAATTAATAATGCAATAATAAACAAGTGTAATATACATGGATTTGGATGTTGGAATTGATGTTAATTGGTAGCAAGAAGCTCAGCTTAAACTGAGTTTTCATCTATAAATAGCTGGTGGAGCAGCGCGCATAATCACGAAGCTGAGGGGTTCAGGAGTAAAGCATCTTCAACGGAGATTGACTTTTGAAGCTTTTTCCAGGTAACGCATTTGAATTTGCTGTTTTTTTTTAATACTGTTGAAATTATTTGTGATGTGTGAGTGAACTTTGATGGTTATTTTTGGTAATTGAACGTATTGAAAGAGATACGTATAACTGACTATTATTATGGTATTTTGAATATAAAACAAAAGGTATACGTAAAACTTTTTAAATTGCTTGATGAATATAAATTTAATTGTTAAGAGTACATAGGTTTTTTAAGTTTGTAGTAATAGTATGCAAAGTGGAAAGCATACATTAGTAAACTGGGTTATCATGAGCTCACTATACTCCAGTGTGTAGTAATAAATAAAGATAAGGTATTATTTGGAGCCGTAACCACGGTTCTTAACCTTCTATGACCTGCCACCTGCAGTATCACTATCGTCTGGAATACAATGTATTGTATCCGTTCTCACAACTGTTAATAATAACCTTTATTTAATTGTCCTTGAATTACATTGTTGCACTTGACTTAATAATTCTTTAACAATTTTTAATAATTCTAATAACTTCTATTTTATAAAACATGTAAAGATTGGGGATACATAACTCACGTAGTCGGTTGTGTGAATCCAGTTCTTCGCCTATGTACTCTCACAGGTCGTAATCTAGGCTCTTAATTTTTTCTAGAACGTCGGGAATGTCTTGTCCAGTTGAGGTTTCTCTTAGTCTTTTATTCCTTGTTGTTGTTTGGGCATTTTCTGGGGTGGGGACAAGAGTTGAGGTTACTAAGTTGATTACTCCAGCACTCCGGAGGATTGGCTGAGGGGTGGGATAAGGTTGGTTAATTGGGTTGTTGGTGTTAGTGGTGATTGTGGTGTGGGCATTTTTGATATTTGTTTATTAGGACCGGAGTCTATATATGTAAATGATGTCTGCATGCCTTGATCGTGCGATGCAGATGATGGTGTGTAGGTCAACATTCGCCCTTTTCTGTCAACCGCCTTTAGTTTTTGGCTTCTCTGCTTCTTTTTTGGGCGGGTTACATGTGAACTGTATATGCTCAAACTCGTGCAGTTCTAGTATTAAGATATTTGTAATTGAACTATGCACACAAAAATATGTGTAAATTAATCCCGTGCGTTGTTACACTTTCAGGCATTTGTTATACTATGCACAATTGTTATACTCGCGATAACTACACGTCATTGTTATACTTTAACGCGTAATTACGCGGCAATTTTACCCGCCATATTGAACTTATACCGACCACGCTTTAAAAGTGATGCAACCGCTTTTTAAGTCAATTTGCAAGCACAAATTAAATCAAAACAAATTACTTACGTGGTGGCATCTCGGAAATTCATCTCAGGGCACCACGATTATTTGCAGGTTGGGTCCACAGTTACGCCATGTTGAATCAAATTACCATCCGTCCTTCCTTTTACGGCTGTACTCGTAGGGGAACGATAGGAATTAGGTAACAGGTACACAAAGGCAAAAGTAGAAGGAACCTAAATCCCTAAAAAGAAAAGACACACGACACAGATAGATGTTGCTTCGTCGAGGGCTCGTAACTTAATGGCGTTTTTCTACACCACGCGCGCACTCCGCACTACTTTTGCGCAGACACGACTCTCAGGGACGACGGAAGTTGGCTTTATTCATTTAAAAATAAACGCGGGAATTTATTTACAAATTAAATATAAACATGGTGCATGCCAGTTGGCATGCAACAGCGTTTAATGTTAATGTATAAGTTCAAATTGATATTTTAAATAAATGTCATCTCTGTTGCTATGAAGGATTAGCAAGACTACCCCAGACAATCTGTTATACGCGAAAACTGTTTGGATGAAACAATGTCACTTTGAAACAACGCAGTAGAAAATTAAATAATTTGGAATAGCTTTAAAAATTATAAACCTCCAATAACTGGCTGCCAATTTCATGCTCCTCGTGCAATATTGTCCTAACGTGTTAACCCTCTATTGCATGAATTGTTATTGTTTGTGTCTAAAAAATATTTTATGCCACTTTTGTATGGGAAAGGGTATAAAAATATATTATGAGCATGTTTGGTTTGAAATTTGTTCCCGTTTGTGCACAATATGTGTACATAGTACAAAATCAAAATTTATTTATTATTTGTTAATACCTACAAAATTATAATAAAAGAATTAACAAATTTCTAATAACTATACTAGATCGCTATCAATTGAGGGTATGGAAACCTTTGAAGCAATTATTTTTGTTATTTAGGCATAAATAAATGTTACATTTATCAAACATTATAAGGAATTTTCCTGCACAATTAATTTTTTTGTACCGCTCTCTCTTTGGTGTGTGGGGGCCAATGACCTATGCTATCACTATGTATCATCTTCGTGGGCGAAATTCCAAACATTTTCTTTTGGGAAAGTCAAGTGTAGGTGAAGAACGAGGACTGTTATTGGTACTCGTTGGCCTGCCCCTCTATTTGTATATTCTTTTGTCCACTAAACAGAGCTGTTGTGCCAAAATAGTTTTGAATTGTAGCAGTGACATATAGTTTTTCTGTTGGTCTAATTGTTTGTCAATCCTCCTTGAGAGCAGTCAGGCATTGATTACAACAACATCTATCATATGATAGAATATTCTCATATATCATTTCTTGCTTTTTAATTTGATGGGATAAAGTCCCAGCAAAGAATTTTGCAAGTCAACCCCGCCCATATGCATGTTGTAAACAGTGACTATATTGTTATAGTCTAGGGTATAACCGTTATAGTCCCGCGCGCGGGTGTTCGGAGACACTACGATAGTTGGCAACACATACTAAAACGTACATAATATTGTACAATAAAGCTATTACGTCATTAGTGCGTCTCAAATTGTATCACATACCAAAAATATTTACAGTGATACAAGAGGAAAAGATAAAATGTACTCACTTAAAATGTGGAACTCTCCGCGATTTTGCGGTCATCCCTGCGCAGGGGCCATACTCTTCTTCGTGGATCTCGGAGTTGTTGACGTGGATTTGGTTAGCCTTTGTTGAAATCAAATTTTCTGTCTTCCCTCTTCTTCGTTCGTAAGTAGGACGGAAGGAAAAAGGTGAAGGCAACGATAGACGTAAAAGGAAACCTACATTCTGAAAAAAAAAGACAAAGGCACGGCACAGGTAACGTCACTGTTCGACGTCTCGTTGGCTAATAATCGTCGTGTCGGGAACCACGCACTTACTTCCTCACTCCACGTCTGCGCATTCTCTTGCGCTGACGCAACTGTCCAAAGTGACGGAAATGAACAAGTTAATTTTTTTAAAATATTGGCGCGAATTCAGTCACATATTTAAAACTTTAACCAAAAATGATACATAGCCGATTTTCGGCATGTATCAACCCGCGACAAAGCTTTAAAAGAAAAAAAATCTTAAAAAAGAAAATGACTGTTAGCACGGTAAAAGCTTAAAATCTAAATCCTAACTAACCTACATATACCCTAACTTAAATTCTAGAAAATGTTTATTTTAGGTGCCACCTGGTTTTTTCAACCGATAACACGTCTTACGATTTACCAGGAAACGGAATGTGTAGCCCCATTGTTTATGAACTACATTTATAAATGCACACACGAGTCTTTAATGTGGTGCAGTTATAATCAACAGCACAAATTTTTCGGAGAGCACGAAACACTACTAAAGCTAGAACAAATGCGACAAGTCGCCCAATATATATATATATATATATATATATATATATATATATATTATAACTAAAGCTAACATTACAGTTTTTTAAGTGCATACGCACATAAGCATTGCATCTAAACTGTTTCTACTTCGGCAAGAAATGCCCAAATTTCAAAATGTCCAAAAGAGCAAGTTACTCTGCACTTTATCAAATTTTTTATGTACTGGTACTCTGGTTTAATAAACAATACACATCAAAACTTGATTATGACATGGTTGTGAATCAACAAATTTACCAACAGTACCATCTTACTAATTTCTTACATTACTAACCTAACAAATTACATTACTACCATCAGGTTAGCTTCTTCACTCAATGTTCAAAAAATAATTCTTACGTCTGATCGTAAATACCAAACGTTAGGAAAATAAAAAGATAAAGCAAAATTCTCAAGTTATTATCAAAGATAATAGGTAAGATAATGATTTATTATCAAAGATAATAGGTAAGATAAAAATATTAAGATAAAACTAGATAACAATAGATGGATCCAAGGCGTCCCAGCACGCTAAGGCACGCTACGACTACATACACTAAAGATATAGCGTAGAATTCCCCAGCTCACCAAGCCGTTTCGTCATTCATCCCAAAGATACAAGATAGAGTGGCTCCTTGAAGCCGTTATATAGGTAAGATACTCGTACCCCCTAAAAGAGAGCGACCTGTGAGGCAGGCCCGTTTATATAAACGGTACAAGGGACCGCTACACAAAAGCAATATTTTACAATACATGTATAGAAAAAAACAGTATTCCAAATTATTAAAATATTCCTTTTATATCGAGAGATTTATCAACAACCATCGTAGGGAAAGGGGATAGTAAATGAAGTTAAATGCAAAATATTATCATCAAGCTCATTATTGTAATGTTTAAGGAAGCAGATATAACGAAATCAAGTTTATTATAGCGTTTTAGAAGGAAAAGGTAAAAATTCAGTTAATTGGGTAAGCTATATTTAGGGACAAAATTTTCTTTAAGGAGGAATTCGTAACTTATAGTTAATTATTAGATTATAAGGGAACACTTTAGAATTATGGTAAGGTAAGATAGTATATGTTATCTAAACAACGGTTTTTAAAAAGTTAACCCAAAAAACAACTTAGGATAAACAAAGACAAATTTCAGGATTAAAATAATTATTCTAACTAAACTTAGTGTCATTTTAAGGGATTTTTTCCTTTTTTTAATCATAATGAATGGTAAATAAAGCTATTTATCTATAACTAAAATACTTACATAAAGAATTAGTACTCCAAGCACATGTTAAAGTGAGGTTATGTAATTTACTAGACACATTTGAAAGGTATACACTTTAGTTTCATTCTAAATTAGATTATGTAATTATTTGAGAAAATTTAGAATACAAATACACTATTTTTATAAGCGAAAAGCCAATTAATTAAGTTAGGAATAAGTTATATGGAAGGTAAACAAAACACTAACCAAACATGGCTGACTAAATGCTCAGATAGACACTTCAGCTGCATTCAATGTCATGTCAACATGAAATAGATGTTGCCAGATTGCAATGTTGCCAGATTAAATTTTTTCTATTTAAAAGCCATTAAAAATTTTAAAAAATTATTATTTATTATTATTTGAGTGAACAAGACCCAATTACTACAAATATATTCAAAACTAACACTTTATAAGATACACAAGAGGTGAGAACAAATTTCAACAAAAACGTTCAGGCGCCACTGTTATAATGCAAGGTATAACTTATACAGGGTGTCCCAAATTGAGTAGGATAGCATGGGTATCTTTCTTATTATTAATAATAGAGATCTGCTTAAATGAGCAAAGTTGTGTCATTTGGATAGCTTATTTAAATTCCGCATAGATACATTCGAAATTCCAAACGGTTTAGAAATTATTTAAAAAAACTGAAAACTGCCAATTTCTTCGAAGTCGAATATTTTTGTTATAATAAAAGATACGAAAAAATGTTTCTTATAAAAGTTACTTAGTTCAATTGTGTGCACTTAAAACTGATATTAAAATTAAATTCAAGATGGTGGTTATCGAGATATTAGCATCAACTTTCATATTTTAAATGGACGCCATATTAGATTTTTAGATGGTTAGATAGCATATTTTTTTCTTTTTTCAACGCTGTATTACAACATATGTTTAAATGAAAAAATTTACTGAAAATAATAAGTTTAATTTTTTTATCAAGTAGGCATCAACACAAATCAGTTTTAAAACAAATTAAACGAAAAAAAACATTAGAATAACATTAAACACCAACTGATAAATCATAGCAATTGTTCAAAATGTTGACCGTTATTATTTAAACAGAATCGGCAACTTTTTAGAACACTTTTTGTTACGCGTCGTAATGTATTCCCATTAAGACCGTTTATTGCCTGCATAACCGCTTCCCGTAGTTCATCTACATTATTGTACTGGAAATTACTTCCATATACATTATCTTTTAAAGTGCCCCCTAAACAAAAATCCCGGGGTGTTAAGTCTGCTGATCTAGGCGGCCATTTTACAGGTGTGTGAGTCGTGATTACCCTGCCATCAAAACGGTTACTTAAGTAGGTGATAACATCTCTAGCGTTGTGTGGAGGTGCGCCATCTTGTTGATACCAAATTTGATTATTTTGTGTAAAAGGTAGGTCGTCTAATAAATCTTCTAAAGATGTTTGAAGCATTTCCAAATAACGTTGAGAGGTTAAGGTTCCGTCGAATATTATAGGACCAAGTAAACGGTTTCCCAATATACCACAAAAACATTACATCCAAATCGAATTTGATTGCGGCGTGGAACTGTTATGCGTGGGTTTTCCTGTGCCCAATAGTGTTCATTATGACGATTAAATATTTCACAGTTAGAAAAATAAGACTCATTGGTCCACAAAACGCGATTAATAAAATCATCATTCTCCCTAACTTGATTGATAAACCATCTGCAAAATGTTGATCTGCGGAGATAGTCGTTTGGTTGTAAGTTTTGAGCAATGTGAAATCTGTAAGGGTGATATTTATGCTTTTTTAAAATTCTTGATGCTTGAGACTTGGATACGTTTACTTGGGTTTCTATTTCCCGTGTTGAAATGTTTGGATTAGCTTCCACACAGGCCAGTGTCAACACCTCATCTGCAATGTCTCCATTTATGTTTCGAGTAGGTTTTTTTAAACATCCATACTGCTGCATATTTGTGTCCAATCTTTGAAAGATTTTAATGTTTGGCTGTCTTTTTTCGGAAAAGTTTGTTAAGTATGTTTCGGCAGCAAGGCGACTGTTCTTATTACATTTTATGTATGTACAAAACATATGATATTGTTCGCTTGTTGAAAAATTTGCCATTTGAATATTTTATAGAATAAGTATATCACAACTTATAACTGGGAAAGAGAATACACAAATGCCAATTATTATTATTATACACTAATTCAACATGACAGTTTGTTATAATTTCATTTGTTTAAGAGAAATCTGATGATGCCTACTTTATAAAAAATTAAAATTATCATTTTCAGTAAGTTTTTTCATTTAAACATATGTTGTGATACATCGTTGAAAAGAGAAAACAATATGCTATCTAACCATCTAAAAATCCAATATGGCGTCTATTTAAAATATGAAAGTTGATGCTAATATCTCGATAACCGCCATCTTGAATTTAATTTTAATATCACTTTTAAGTGCACACAATTGAACTAAGTAACTTTTATAAGTAACATTTTGTTGTATCTTTTATTATAACAAAAATATTCGACTTCGAAGAAATTGGAAGTTTTCAGTTTTTTTTAAATAATTTCTAAACCGTTTGGAATTTCGAATGTATCTATGCGGAATGTAAATAAGCTATCCAAATGACACAACTTTGCCCATTTAAGCAGATTTCTATCATTAATAATAAGAAAGATACCCATGCTATCCTATTCAATTTGGGACACCCTGTATATTCCCGCACGCGCGTGTTCGGAGCCACTACGATAGTTGACAATACATACTAAAACGTACATAATATTGCACAATAAAGCTATTAGGTCATAATTGCGTCTCAAATTGTATCACATACCAAAAATGTTTACAGTGATACAAGAGGCGCCTTAAAGGAAAAGATAAAATGTACACACTTAAAATGTGGAACTCTCCTTTTGCGGTCATTCTTGAGCAGGGGCCATACTCTTCTTCGTGGATCTCGGCGTTGTTAGGCGTGGGTTTGGTTAGCCATCGTTGAAATCAGATTTTCTGTCTTCCCTCTTCCTCGTTCGTAGGTAGGACGGAAGGAAAAAGGTTATAACATTTACTTATTCACTAGTCGTAAATTTGTTACGGGTTTTTTATCCCCTAATGTGACCAGTGACCTTTAAGGGAGGGTTTCCTTAAAATGATGGAACGCAAATATCTTCCGACTATGCTAGGGGTCTATTCCTTGGGCAGAGCTTATAAAGATTGGTCGTGGTTCTTTTTACAAAGCATTATTTTCTTACTAGGGCTAGATTCTCAACAAAACAGGGGTTTAAATAGGGCGCCACCAAGTCATTAACTTTAAACACAGGGTTTCCCTAAGGAGGACTTGGGCGTACTTAGGGAGGCATACCGTATTAACTGCTAATGCAGAAGCTGTAAAGAAAATTTGATTAAATTTACAAAAATGAGGACACAAGAGGTATTCTCTTGTTACCTCATATAAAAAAAACAACAAATATTAATCAGACCACAATAATATGAGCACAGATTTTATGCTTCAAATTCTGAAAAGGCTATCAAAGCTTCTTGTTAAATTGGGTTTACCACTTTACTCTATTTGACAATAAAAATTTACTAAGGTCCTTCTTAATTTGTGAAACGGATTTATGATAATAGATAGTTACAAAAATATTTTCTGAAGCAGCCTCGTATCAAAGATCACCAAATGTAGACGTGATGCAAGAATAATTCTAATCTTTTACCTTGGCTCTGCAGGTGTTGTTTACATGTTGTCGTTACAACATGTTAGGGCAGCTGTTAATACATACATCTTTCAGAAAACAAGTGACGTAAAATCCACATGTTCCACAGAACACGAACAGCTGTGTGACCCTTGGACCGGACCATACGAACTTCCATGCGTTTTTGTTATACGACAAACTGGACCAACCAAATTCCAATACTAAACTTAGATGTTCTACTGTGTGTAAATCTTGAACAAAAGTTTCAAAAGTACCATTTCAATGCATTATCGGACTTAATTCCCAAACCATAAAAATTTCTGCATACTTTGTAGAACGTTTGCTTAAAATTCGAACTTATTGTTTTCTCCATAACATTACATAAAATCCAACTATCCATCGTACGGTTGAAGGACGTTCATATTGGATCGATACCCTATCGCAAAGTTGACGTGAATGAACCATAAGTTGATACTCGCAGGTGCAAAAGTAGAATTTATATCTTCTTTAAATACAGCATACACGCTGCCTAATTTTTATAAAACCAGATAATACAAAACGACTTCTTTAAAGTTGAGAATTATAAAATAAATAACTAATTAAAGATTTTTCTACGAAGCGTTGAGAAACTGGTTTTATTGTAACTTTTACGAAATTATTAAAGGAATATTTTAAGTGTTATTTACACAAATGTCCAAAAAATTATTAAATGAATTTATCAAAAGAATTATCCAAACGAAGTTATTTATTTAAAGTCATTTAAAGACGTCGTTAAAAAGACGTAAAAAAAGAAAAAGGGGAACAGGAGGAGCGCTACAACAAAATTATTCAGTTGGTCTAATAAATTATTATTTTAATTCTTACCATCGTTAAAACACAAAACCTAGTGTTCAGCGCACTAGGGCTGCACTACCGCACAAAGGCGAGACGCAAGTTACATGCCAGAACCCTTATTAGTTCCATAATCGTTCTTGACGAGAGCTGTAGCTAATGTGTGTGCAGATGTGCTATGCACGAAACAGGAAAGCTGCTTGGCCTTGATAATAATTGTATTAACATTCGGCGCCTGATGTTAGCAACCAAACTAGCATTTCTGTATGGCGGTTAGCACTCTCAATATCAATACTGGTATTTATTTATTTAAAAATGGTTTTCCTGATATAAATGACTGTACCAGGGTTTGTAAAACTAAAAATTCGTTGATGTTCTGCAGCGGTCAAAAAATCTGCTACAAGGTGAAGGCAACGATAGACGCTAGAGGTAAAGGGAAACCTACATTCTGAAAAAGAAAAGACAAAGGCACGACACAGGTAACGTCACTGTTCGACGTCTCGTTGGCTAGTCCCCGTCGTGTCAGAAACCGCGCACTTACTTCCTCACTCCACGTCTGCGCATTCTCTTGCGCCGACTGTCCAAAGTGATGGAAATGAACAAGTTAATTTTTTTAAATATTGGCGCGAATTCAGTCACATATTTAAAACTTAAAGCAAAAATGATACATAGCCGATTTTCGGCATGTAACAATATCTGGACGTTCTATATCTTTTTTGCAGTTTTCTGATTTGAAAAATCTTTTTATTTTAGTGAGAGGTTCAGTTCCTGATAAGGTTGACATCAGTGAAACTACCTGGTTATCATACCATTGCACAGTATGAATGCTTTTCCTATCCACGATGGCCGAATTTTCTTCATAATAACCCATAGTTTTTCTTCATTTCTTTCAGTGTTATAGTTTTTAATCCGCTGAGGCGATTTGATCTGACAGTTGCTACACTATTTATACCTCCATTTTCCAAAAAAGTTAATAAACGCAAGCTCGAGAAATATTGTCATAGTACACTTTGTGGAAGATATTTTTTGAAATGTACCTACACAAGCGAACTACATTACTAGCTGCCCCTAAATCTGGTTCTCCATTTATTATTTGTATGTCTGCTTTATTATTTGTATACAATTCAAAATTGTAGCTTATGCCACTGACACCGGAAAGAACATTCATTTTATAACCTTATTTGTGGGGGTTTTTAGGGTTGTAGGTCTTCATAGAAGTCCTTCCTTTAAATGGAATTATCTGTTCGTCACAGGAAAGATTTTCTTCCAAAGGTATTTGCTTACAAACTGCTTTTATTTTCTCAAGCATTGGCATAATTTTATCTGTATTCCTAGTAGATTGATTATTATCACTGAAATGAAGAAAGCGTTTTATATCCTCAAATCTGTTCACTGTCATAACATCTGCAACTTGTACAGTTCTGGTTTGAGGAGCCCAATATCCTCTAGTTGAGTGCTGTCTTATCAAAGACATCCAAAGAACAATACCCAGAAATTGCTCTATTTCGTTTGTATTAGTAGCTAACGGCTTATTTGGGCTTTGTTGAGTAGTATATAGACAGGTTTGGTCGACTATGTAAGAAATAAATTCATCAGTCATGAAGAATTTGAACAATTCAACAGGGTTGGGTAAATTGAGAATGTGTTCAGGAAGACTTGCATTGCCTAAAAATAAATTTTCGCTGGGTATTCTGGTAGTTCTTGTTTTCTTCCAAACTATTTTATCCTTCTTTTTCTTTGAATCGACCTTTTTATTTGCAGGAAGCCGAAACAATAGCGCTAGAGGCATTCCATCCTCAAAGGTTTTCTAAATCTAATTCCACTTCTGTGGAAGCATTTTCATTGTATTTGTTCTTCCACTGGAAGAAATTTCACAGCTTATTACAATCCTCAAGTATATGACTAAAAATATGTTACCTTCATCGTCATTATCATCAGATAGTTCTCATTTTCACTATCAGAAGTGATATCACAAATAATCTCATGTCTTTTTAGCCCATAAGAACACTCAGAACTTATGTCTGGAAACTCCTTTTCAATTCCACAACAGAAGCTATTGATAGTAATATAAATGAATCCACTGAATATAAGAACTTTGAATGCATGTTGTTCCCAATCGGGAACACATATACTATACGTGTTTCTAAGTACAAATATTTGAATAAATCAAAAATATTGCATTAGTCTATTGCTAATACTGTTTACTAAACACACAAAAATAAAAACCTGATGTACGATTTGAGGGCGGAATTTTTTGGAATAAAATTAGCACACTGGTAACTACCACTAGAACCTAACCTTTAAGCATTCAATCTTATACATGACTGTTGGAATGAGACATCTACAGACAACTAATGTAACACTAACTGTAAAACTAAGCAGGAAACAGTTTCATATTGAATTAAATATCAATCCGATAAAAGAGACCTAAAATATTGTTCCCATTTGGGAACAATATGCAATAAAGGGTTAAAATGTATTATTTGAAAAGTAACGTTTACAAGTGTCTTTTTCTCATTGATAAAAAGTGGTAACTTTAGTAGGAAATTCGTGCGATTTCCCTACTTCTTCTACCTGTAGTTTTTAATTAATCTATTTTGGTTGCATTGTAAAAAAGAAGTCGTTTCTACCGATGAATCACAGAAGGTAACACAATAAAACAATACATAGATGATTCATACTTCCATATCTTTAGCACTAAACTTTTTGTATATAATAAAATTGGGTGATTATATCATTCTGTTCTCATTAATGAGTCACCTAGTTTATCTTTATACTTTACTGTTCAATGAATAATAGTGTTAACTGTAAATAAATTTACGATAGAAGCTGAGATATTGCGTATTGCATTTGTAATAAAGGATTACGATTCATGAACTGACCTTGATCTAGAAGAGTCATTTATTTAGTCAATACAAGTTTAATAGGTAGGTACTCATAACCTCAATATTTGCAAGGCGGGGTAAATGTTTTTCTCGCACAAAGATTTTATACAAATGTGGCTGTGATTTTCTACAAGTAGAATTAAATTGTTTGTTACTAAGAATAATTATTTAATTTTTGAGCTTAAATAAGTTTAAATTGTAAAATGTTATAAATCTTAAGACCCGACAGGGAAAGTGGTATAAGTTCAAATTATTAAGAGTTAGGGCCGGTTTTATAATCAGTTTCCTAAAGTAGCTTTAGTAAAAGGAAACTTTTACCTAAAGTATCCTTTAAACGGATCCTTACTTTAGGCGCGTTTCATAAACCATTTCTTATATACACTTACTAAAAGATATTATTTGCTTAAAAGAACTACCTACTGTTGTCAGCCCTGTAAGGATAAAGTGAAACTTCGTGTTATTGATGTTGTTATTTCTAACCTCAATTTAGCATCATTCTTGTATTCATTTTAAGAGATGTTCACCACAGTCCCGTCCATGACGTCACAAAATATATATTTATAGGAAATCGGATAATTACCAAGCTTTTATTCATATAAAAAGTAAATGTGAATACGGATAGTTCTTATTTATCATTTTCTAACCTACTAAAATAGGTAGAATGCTTAAATTCTGAATTTTATAACCCTCATCAAACTGAAGTGGTTTCCATATTTCGATTATTTTGATTTTATATTTAAATTATTCCATAGTTAAAATAAAAACTGTTTCAAACCAAATTTATAATTATATAACCGAGACATCATTCTCAACTTTAAGCACGCAATAGCCGAGATTGATATTTTGTGACGTCATGGTCGAGACTGCGGTGAAATTCTTCTATTTTTTCGATTTTTTAAACTTCAACTTCTATAAAATATTTAATTTAGTATTAGTATTATTACATAAGTTACAAATCATTTTTGTTACGAAGTTCTTGATTAATTTAAGACGACTATAAAATGTAAATATTGAACATCTCGAAAATATTGCCTTAGCGGATAGGTTTAGTGTATGGCTACAACAAAAAGAAAACGAAGTTGCAACTGGTCAAACGAGGAGCAGTTACACTATTAACCAAGTACCTTGCACTCACAAAGTAATTATTCATAAACATTATTAGAACCCGTGTAATCTAAAATTTAAACAATTGAGAAAGGCTAAACGAGAGGGATGAGATCTAGGTAAGCTGAATGATAGTAAGGTAAAAGAGGAATATAAACAAGTATTAGATAAGATCAAAGAGATAGCTATAGGAGGGAACGTAGAAAATAGATGGAAAGAAATAGAAAGGGATGTACATGATACAGCAACACAGACTATAGGTAAGAAAAAAGTAGAAGCGAGAAAACCCTGGGTAACAAAGGAGATATTAGGTTTAATAGAGAATAGAAGAAAGCTTAAACCTTTCAGAGAATTGGATACTGAAAGTAAGCAAAAATATAATAGAATTAGAAATAAGATAGTACATGAGTGTAGAAAAGCTAGAAATAAATGAATGGAGGAGAATTGTAAAGGAATGCAAGTTGATTTGAGAGTAGGTAAGACAGACAGGGCTTACAGGGCAGTTAGAAAGTTGTTCGGGGAATATAGGAAAAAATATAATGGTATTAAGGGTGAGAATAACGAACTTCTAATAAATAATGTGATGGCCCCACGTTGGGCGCCAAAAATCCTGTTACGTTTTATTCGTGGCAACCACGTTGGGCGCCAAAATTTATGTTACGTAACACAAAGAAAGTCAAAGAAATGACCCGGCTCAATCGGAGAGTAGGGGGGGGGGTGTAGAAAGCAGACTGACCTATGATGTATGCGGCGGTAAGGAGTTAGTAACAATACCTGCAAGAAAAATAGTTAAGCAAACCTGAAAAGTATAGCAGTAATGAAAAGTCTAAATTATTCAGTACTTTGTAGAATGTAAAAAAAAGAAACTGTTTGGATAATCTATATAATATAACAACGTTAAAAGCAATATAACAAATCTTTAGTACAAAGTGAGGCAATATTGGGGAGTAGCAGAAACGTTTCCTCACACACCAATTAAACATAAATCAGATAAAATGTTGACAAAAGATAAATAGATAAAACACAATTGGTATGAGTAATTCAGTAGTATTGATTGTTTTTTTTTCTTTTTTTTTTTTTAATAGCAGGTAAGTCTATAGTAAAAGGTATCAGGACGACGAAGACATGGCAAAACAACGAATAGATATTTAAAGTAATCATAAGTAGGAAATAGTTCAACTTACAGAAAGTCCGTCAGGAACGCCTCCTTGCATTTGAAGTGTGGGATTCACGATGTCCTGCACTAACGAAGCACTTCACCCTTGACCGTGAGGGTGTTGATGGAATTTCTTACACTTTACATTAATCACACCTTCGTATTTCACTGGTGTTAGCAGCAGACATTATCAGGCTGATGGAACTATGTAGCATTGATACATTTATTGTTAATTCTATTTCCTGAGACAATAATGTCGAAATACTTTGTAACACAAATCGAAAAAAATGGTAATAAAAATTTAGAATCACGGGCCTTCAAGGCACGATGTAATGCATTAAACTAACAGTAACGTGAGGACTAGATCGCACGCACAGTTCAAATATAAAAAGACAAATCAACTTAAAAACACAATCAATAAAGCAACGCGTATCACTAAGTCAATGTTCCGTCAAAATCCTTAAAACATTTATCTCACAAGAAAAACAACTAAAAACAATTAGGAAGACACGCGTATCACTAAAATAATGTTCCGTAAAACAAGCACGTGCGGTCGAGTCAACAAGTACTATCACTTTTTTTTCAACAGAAAAGCAACAAAAAGAACAATTAGTAAAGCTACGCGTATTACTATAACAATCCGACCCTTTTCAAAGCAAAACCGCACACACTATGTTTTACGTAATTAATTCGTAGGATCGAAGAGCAAACTCAAACTTTTAAAGCAAACAGGAAAACGTATTTTTAAAGTTATTTATGTCTAGGAACAAAGAACCAATCGACAACTGCTCTACAGTTAAAAAAACAACTTTTACTTCACAAGAGAAACAATTAAAATTGAGTCGTGTCGTGCAGCACTTTTTAACGCAATCTACATATAGAAACGAAGAACAATACAACACTGCCCGTCTGTAGATATAAAATCGTTGTTATTCCAACCGCTTATCGCCTATCAACTCGACTCGTATCTCGGCTTGTATATTCACATAAGGAACATCCAAATAAAAGAATGCAGCACTCCTATCTACATAATTAATTACCGCGGTTTATCATTTCCGATAAGTTGGGAAAGTAATTTATTTATTGATGAAAATCAATCTTCAATTTATCTACTTTTAATTAATACACGCGAGTTAAATTGTATACGATTCTGAAACCTATGCGAAAGTATTTATTTTATACAAACAGCGATCCACTCATTATACATAAAATATAGGAATAGTAATTGCCGAAAGGTATTTACTAGTTGAGAAAACGTAAAATGTTACACTTAATAAAAATGCACGTTACAAAAGTTGAGGTAGCAGATAGATGGAAAAGATATTTAGAAGATTTATATAAAGGAGACGGCATGGATGAGTTAAAGAACGACCAAAAAGAGAATGTAGAAATAGAGTTCTCAATGTTAAGAGAGGAATTTGATAGAGCTGTTAGGTATCTTAAACTAAATACAGCGCCGGGGATAGACGATATACCTGCAGAATTAATAAAACATGCAAGTCAGAAAACTTTAGACAGATTATATGAATTAGTAAAAGTAATATATGACACAGGCGAGGTCCCAATAGATTTCGAAAAAAATATTATTATCCCAATTCCAAAAAAGTCAGGAGCTGATAGATGTGAGAATGATAGAACGGTTAATTTAACTTCCCACGTTTCCAAAATACTAACAATAATAATTAAAAATAGAGTAGAGCTTTTACTGAGAATTATTTAGGCGAAGACCAATATGGTTTTCGTAAAGACAGAGGGACTAGAGAACCGATACTATGTAACATACTGTTTTACGACGCTCTAATAGTTCTATTATTTCTAAAAACAGTTATTTTCTAGTATAATTTTAGCATTCTAATTATTAGAATGAAGGTCTTGTAGCATAAGTATGTCTGCAATTGTAAACAGCTGCAAGATTACCCAAGTAGCGTCCTAGTGAAGTTCCAGGAAGATATAATCCAAGAGTTAATTAATTTTTCTAAAGGCACTTTACTTGAAAGGCACTAAACACGTCAGATTAGTTGCTATCTATGATTAGATGTCAATCATGTTCTAGGACCCTATTTATGTCTGGGTGGTCGGAAGGAATTTTTCAATTAGCGGAGTACTCAACTAAAAATTAGTCCCGAGATCTACTTGTGTGGCTATCTTAGTGCAATTGGCAGTTTAATTAATCTTAAAGATTTACGACCGGCGTATCCTAAGTCGAGTATGAGAGCTAGGCAAAGGATTATTTTTCAATTAACTTAAATGTATATAAGGATGCCAGCCGGGTGTAATGGGGGTTGTTTATTTCCAGACGCGTTAGAGTTTAAAGCTGGCGGTTATTTGCACGATTGAGTGAAGTGTTTTATTTCTCTGAATTCAAGTGCGTGCCGTTATGTTGTAACAAAATTTTTGTTACATTAAAATCTCTAAAGAAAAACATTTCTAGCCGTTGTTATTTTACGAAATTGTCATTTAGTGTGAAATCGTTAAATAGTTTAATCTACTATAAGGAAGAACATCTCTATCTTTTTTACATTATCTTCACCTATACAAAGTATTTAATAGTGACTCCTACGCTTTTGATATCTGCAAATACCCTGAACGTAATTTGAGTTGCATAAGCTACAGGCATTCTCAAGCCCACTTGTGCAATTGCTAGACACAACGCCTGCGCGTAAGGTGACGCTATAGCTAGGGTGTTGACAAGAAGGCGAACGCAACCATCTTGCAAGCAACAACGAGGAGGTACGCTTCGTTTGAAGATGCGGAACTTTTGCTTCAAGTGGGGGATTAGAATTGCTCTATCATCGGAGAGGGTGTAAAGGTTGTCGTGCGGAGGCTTTGCAAAAGAGCTCTTGCAATGCCGCCCAGACAATCAAGAGAAAACAGTAACAACACGTGCTGATAGAAGTCCGTTAGTGGTGAGATCGTAGAATAAAACTGCTTTATATAAAACTAATAGATGCTTTAATTTCCTTAGCACATTTAGGTACGCACATTTAAGTATGCTCGTCTGAAGAATAAAATTTTAAGGAAGCACGTTTGAGTATGGTAGAATTGAAAATTTAAATCGTTTGTATGTCAAGCAGAATTTCATGTAATGTTATTGGAATGTAATTATGCATGGTGAAGTCATTCGTTTTGAAGCTGTCTGTGGAGCTGATCATGTAAGAATGCAGTATCTAGTAAATGCCAATTTCGTACCTTTTAAACTTCAATAAGATGGAGTATTATGTTGTTTTGGTTGGTCTAGCGCATTTACCAGCATCACCGTCGAGTAGTTAAAACAAAACCATTCAGGTAATTAATTTTACGTATTAATTACGGTCAAAGCTTTGATTTAACGTTTTCCAAATTATAGGAAACTTTTATTAAAGAATGTTAATGTTAAATTTTTTTGCAAGATATGTTTATGCTTAAATCCCAAATAAAAATCAGTTAGAGAATTATATCCTAGAAACTTAATAGGTCAAATACTTTTTTGTTCAGAACTAAATTTTTTCATAAGAGGAATTTTTGAACTTTTAGATTAGATAATTTAAAGTTGTTATTCAAAGCACGTAAGTAATGCACATGTTAATTGAGAAAAATAAGTATAAAGTTCACTTTTGATTGAAAGATGTAACTACAATATGCTATATGATTAGTAGAATATCAATGCTGCTTCTAACATATGATGAACTGACTTTCTTTAATTTCATATAATGTTTGAGCCATATGAACTTTTTGTGTAATAAGTTCTTTAGAGAATTTTTGTAAGCCAGAACAGATCTGTTTTATGGATGTTTAAGAACCGACTGTATTAAATAATTTATAAATGTTAAGATCTCTCTATGTAGAGAAATAAATTCAGAGATTTTTGAAACTTATTTTATATTGATTATCAGATTTTTTTTATAAATAATTTTTGCAACAAAGAGAATTACATTTAGATTATACTTTGATTTAAAACTTTTGTCTTTTTATTTCACTAATTGAAATTAATAATATCCAAATTAGATAAACAAAATTTTGAAAATGAAACTTAGAAAAAAGTTGATACAGTATTAGGTAATAGGAACAGAGTAAATAATTTTCAGTAGAGAATATTTTCATAGGTAAGGTGTTGTTGAGATTTTAAATACGGGACAGTCAATCTATAAAGACCGAAATATTTTGTTGTCGTAAGACACAAACAGTGTCTTATATTTTATTTTTTTGTGTGACATTTTCTTGCAGGTCTGCCATCGCAGGAGCTGGAGCAGAGGTCCAAGAGGTTTCCAGAGGTATTGCTTATTTTAATTTGTATGCTTTTTGATAATCATTATATCCTATAGGTTTCTGCGTCTTCCTGTAGGATACTTTAGTTTTATTTATTGTCTATATAGATGCAGTGGCGCTCATTCCCTTTTTTTTTTGTTCCCGTTTGTAGTCGAGCCCACCCTATATCCACGCCCAAACTCATTGCTCACCCTTGGGGTAATTCCCAGACTAAGCCGCGAATATAGTAAAGCTCGTGGGTCCACCGAGGTTTTGTTCACTAATTGACTCACTCCCCCATAATTAAATTAAATAAAGAAGAAAATTATAAGTTTCACTTAAGGTTCAATGTTCTAAGTTAGTTATTTCTCTGAGTAAGTAATTAGTATATGTGGTATTACCATGAACTCAAGGCTGTGTTATGCAGCATAAGTCAGTTATTTGTTTAAATACAGTACTTGTCGACTTCCATAAAATACAATTCCGGGTTAAAGCTCAGTTCAAGTAAATTGATACGTTAGATTATTGTTTTAGAGACCGCATTGCTGTAGAAGGGTCTCCTATTATATTGTGTTTTGACAGTGTCAGAGGCCGTTAATCACTAAGCCCCGAGATTACCTGAGTATGCAAAGCTCAGGTCAGGAGTCACGTTACTGTACTATTTGACCCTTGAGAAGGTCGTATTTTTCTTGGTGTTGACGACCCCGTGGTTAAAGGAGGGTCGTCGCCATATGCAAGTTAAGTAGACTACGGTAGAATTAATTAATTATTGTATTGGGGGTGGTTTCACCCAGAACTGTTATTAATATTCATAAAATAAGGATTTTAGTTTTGTTTAGTTAAGTTGTGTTTGTGCTAGCCGGAGACTTTAAAAGATTAGCCCCTGTGAAGTGATTTATTTTCTGTCCTGCAATCTTGGTTCATCACCCACGAACAAAGTGCGACGAAAGCTATTACCGCGATTGATCCATGGGCCGTTTAATTCCCATGGTGGCGCCCTATTGTAAATAATGTTAATTACTGTATATTTTTGTATGCATATGTAATTAGGTGAAGTTTTAGTTAGTAGCTCATTTAATAAAACAATCGGAATTTCGTCTTAGTGTGTTTGTTTAATGAACCCCTCCTCTCACCGACTGCTGCAGCTTGCGAGGCAATGTCCCGAAACGTGAGGGTACGATAGTGCTAGAGGTCCTGCCATTTATTATTTATTGTTAATTGGATACCCTCACGCGGTAGGTAAATATTACAATTACAACTAATAATTAGGGTAATTATCGAAAAAAGTTACAAGAAAATAAAAAGACTCATTTCGCGTTTGTAGATTTAGAAAAAGCATTTGATAGGGTTAATTGGATTGTTATGTTCAGGGTTTTGCAAAAAATAGGAACCTCTTATAGGGATAGAAAAATTATTTATAGTCTATATAAAAACCAAAGCGTAGTAATCAGATTTGATGAAATAGAAAAGGAAGTTAAGATTAGAAATAATGATAGCAGGACTGTATCTATCTCTACTTGTAATATATCCCGTACTATTCCCCAAAAATGCCTTAAAACTTATCCTGTCCTTCTATGTCTCCTATTTGTTTCGTTTTCCACAGATATCCTTATTCCTCTACTATTTCTACAACCTATTTGTTACTAACTTTGCGTGTCCATGCTACCAACCTCATACATCTGAAGCACAACATTCCAGTAGGCTTCTATCTCTTTCTGTCTTCTTTTCCTACTGTCCCTATTTCATAGACGTACTGTGCAGTGCTCCACACTATGCTTTGAACAGTTTTCGTATTGTATCCATGTTCGTTGTCTTTGAACATAGCTGCTGTTCTTTCTTGTTTGATGTAGTTCGGTCACCTTCTATTGTTTTACAGTTATATACTCTATTTCCCCGATATTCAATGGTATGTGAAGGGGGTAAGCAGCCTTTGGCTGCCAAGTTCCCCCAGCACTTGAACATTTGTTGAATTAATAGTTTTTCCAATTTATCCTTTCGCACAATCAACATTAGTTGAAAATATTTCGCAAACAACACCTATAGTTGTTTATAATAATCATCAGATTTAAGAGCACTTATTTTTTTGTCATTGGGTTTTACGTCTTGAAACTGGTTGGACTTGTACCTCAGCTTATTATGTGCTGAGCTAGCCTACACAGTTCCCTGAAATTCTCACAACAGCCTAAATACAGCTCGAATTCGTTCATTGTTTTCTAATTATATGCCCTATTTCACCGAGATTCAGTGATATGTGAAGGGGAGGGCTGCTCTGTGGCGTATTTGGTATGCGTGCGACTACTACGCCAAAGGTCCCGGGTTCGAATCCCGACACGGTCGCACAATTAACATTAGTTGAGAGTATTGCAAAACCAATATTTGTAGTTGCTTATTATAATCACCATGTTTAAGTACAGTTATTATTTAGGTTACTAGTTTTCCCATCTTGCGGCTGGTAGGAAGCGTACCTCCATTAATTTCTATTCTGAGCTAGCCTACACATTTCCCTGAAATTCTCACAGCCTACATCTTTCGCTATCTAACCTAGGTCTACCTCTAATTCTCTTTTTTCCTGTCTCTGCTTCTAATATATTCCGCACTATTCCCTCATGCCGTAGTATGTGGCATATCATCCTATCTCTCCTATTTTTTATCGGTTTCTACATATTTCTTTTTTCCAATATCATTTTTAGTACATCTTCGTTCTTAACTTTGTCTGTCCATGATATCTTCATCATATGTCTGTAGCACCACATTTCAAAGGCTTCTACCTTTTCCTTGTCCGCTTCTCTTACTGTTCAGCCGTATCGTGCTGTACTCTACACATATGTTTTAAGCAATCTTTTCCTTGTTTCTATGTTTGTTGATTTTGAACACAGTAGTTGCTTTTTCTTGTTAAATGTAGCACGACCTTGTGCTAATCTTTGTTTTATATCTTTTGCACTTTTCCCATCTTGCGTTATTTGGCTTCCTAGGTAGCAAAAAACCTTAACGTCTTGTAAGTTCTTGTTACCTATTTGTATTCTTGTCTTTGATTTATTTTCCCCTCCTTTGCATACTAGTACTTTAGTTTTATTTTTGTTAATTTTCATACCATATCCCTCTGTTAGAACCGTTTCCATTTCATTAAGAGCAGTTTCTAACTCTTCCTTGCTAGATGCTAATATCACCAGGTCATCTACAAATCTAAGCGTATCAATTTTTTGTCCTTGCATAGTAATTCCAAATGTTTTCCTGTATTTGACAGTATTCATTGCCTCTTCAATGTACAAGTTAAAAATTAACGGGATAGGGTACATCCCTGTCTCACCCCTTTCCTAATGTTTAATTTTTACGTTCCTGCTCTAATTCTATTACTGCCGTTTGCTCTTTGTATAAGCTATCCCTATAACTCATTCCAATCTTTTTGAGTATTTCGAACATTTTTTTCCATTTTACATTGTCGAATGCTTTTTATACAAGTTTTCTCCTTTTGCTATTGCTTTCTCCATTATCACTGTCAGAGCTAAAATAGCCTCCCGTGTTCCCCTGTTTCACCTAAACCCAAATTGATCATCTCCTAGTATTTTTCAGCTGGTTTTTCAATTCGTCTTTGTACAATTCTAGTTAATATTTTTGACACGTGTGCTGTCAAACTTATTGTTTGAAAATTTTTATCAACTGTTATTAAATGCCTATAAACTATTCTGCCTCCTGGAGTTGCCGTCTTATATTCATTCGGATAGAAGAAGCTCTTTCATGTCTACCAATTTGATCTCTTATTTACATACGCAAGGGATAGCCAGTAGTAGTACTACCCGTTACAACCCTGAAGGAAATAGCCAGGTAGAAAAATATAATGCTACAATTTAGAAAGCTGTTAGTCTTGCTCTGAGAACTCGAAATCTAAAAGAATTTTAATGGGAAATAGTTCTTCCAGACGTTTTACATTCAGTTCGTAGTTTGCTTTGTACCGCTACTAACTGCACTCCCCACGAAAGGCTGTTCAAGTATGAACGGAAGTATTGTTCCGGCACTTCTATTCCTTCGTGGTTAACGCCTCCACAGAAAGTATTCTTAAAGAAAAGCTTTAGAAAAAGCAAATATGACCCTTTAGTGGAAGAGGTTGAACTTATCCAAGCCAATCCTAAATACGCTTTTATTCGACATGAAGATGGTAAAGAATCAACAGTTTCCTTGAAACATCTACCCCTCGAGGGGATACCAGTTTTTTAAATAGACTTGCAATAAATTACCCGAAGAAAGAAATATTCCCACATTATAGAATGGTCTCGAGCTGAGACTAGAGACTCCAGAGACTCCTACACCTGAGATTATTCCGTATCCAGATACTAGTAATAGAACCCCGAACTTTGGAAACTCTTCTAACTAAAAAGATGAAACTGACGTCTTGACGGATCTTTCAAAATTCACCGGCTTTTCTGATGGTACTTTAAGAAGGTCTTCTAGAAGTAGACAGTTTCCCCTAAAGTTAAGTGATTACGTAGTGTATGAATTAATTATAAGGGAAAAATGTAGTATTTATTATCTTAGTATGTTTTGATTTGTAATTGATTCATCTTGTATCTAGTTGTACTACAATGTCTTGTTGACATATGTAGAAATTGCAATAATTGTGTTCATATTTGAAATTTAATCTGAATAAAGCCTTAATTCTTCAAAAGGTATATTTCACTACATAAACAAATAAATCTAATGTCATTTTCTTCACAAAGGTTCATGACTGTATCATTAAAATGACAAAAAATTATCCCCTATAATTGCCTTTGGGCCAGGTAATTTCTTTGGCGCAAGCACAAAAATAGAGGCAAACCAGTCGAAAAATGCACAGGAGTCAAACCATCCACTGTTCGTTCTTCCATATCTTGCTTTCGGAGGACCATTCTCACACCAGGTATTCCGCAAGTTGTGTGTTTGGTAAACTACGTAAGCTGGTAGTATGTCACCTGATGCACTGCCAGTAAACATGACAGATACAGCACTTTTAGAAAAGTCTTGAATACGTTCTGGATATATCACTCCTTGTTTAAAGATACATTTTTTGGTCCATGATCCCATTTTTGTGTCTGCTCAAAATCTGCACACCCAGTCGGATGAAGATAGGTTGTTTAAATATGCTGACAGTCTTTCTTGCCTTTTCCAAATAATACATAACAAACTTGCGTATGTCACGTAGATTAAGTGGAAAGTCCTATGTGGCCGTAGCTTGTACGTGTTTAACAATACATAATTCTTCTACATCAGTAAGTGCGGTTTGGAGGACCAAATTTTTGTAAATGCTTTCCCTTCATTTTATTGCTTAATGTTCCTAGTGATATTTTAAATTCTTTTGATGCTGTCTCATAGTCAATTTCTTGGTTTTTGTTGCATCAATTGCCTTCTCGAGTATCTCATTGTCAAAGTTCTTATAATTCCGACAACCCAGTTTTTTTTTGTAGGTCCGTGTCATGATTCTGTAACAGAACAATAAGGAATAAAACTATGTAAAGAATAATCAGGTTTAGAGGTTACTTTGAACATGTTCAAAGTAACCCCTAGTTTTACTATAATGAGAAGGTTACTACAATAAAAAATATTTACACAAAACCACAAAACGGATTGAAGCAAACAATGTTTTAATGTGGTACCTACAATAATGTGGGTTACGAATAAAATGTTCTTTCACTGATTACAGCCGTGCTTTGCGCTGCAATAACAAAAGTATTCCACTGTTATAAAAACACAAAAAATTGAAGGTTATGATCTGACATATGACATGTAGGATTAGCGTCCGCTCCATAGCGCGCGTTGCCAACCGTTAAAATATATTCCCCTATCGAATAGTACTAATAACATAGAGTACCAACATCTGTGATAGATAGGAAAATTGAAATAACAAAATGGAACTTTTTGTTCAAAGTCACTCCGCCGTTCAAAATTAGTCCCATCTTACGGTAATCATAACCTCAATATTTTCATGGCGGGTTAAACGTTTTTCTCGCACAAAGATTTTATACAAATGTGACTGTGATTTTCTACAACCAGAATTAAATTGTTTGTTACTAAGAATAATTATTTAATTTTTGAACTTAGACGAGATTAAATTATAAAATGTTATAAATCTTAAGACCCGACAGGGAAGGTAGTATAAGTCCAAATTATTAAGAGTTAAGTGAGATAGGTTTTGGGCCTTTGGGAGCTTCTTTTTAAAAAGTTTTGTCGCCAAAAACTCTTCTATCAAATTTATTTTTAATTGTATAATTACAAAAACAACTTATTTCAGTTACAACAACTTAGACGTTTATATTCATTAAACATTAAGTAATTGAAATTGCCAAAAATCCTTAAAGTTAATAAATCAATAGTTAATAATTAAAAATTACGGTGAGTAACTTGAACTACTAATAATATTAAAGTTATGAAGTTCGAAGACTGACTGACGATCAGTGGCTTCTCACACTATTTATGGAATCCCTGCTCTCACATCATCTCGTGGGAAAGTGCAGATCTCACCGCCTGCTGCTTCTTGATCAACATACATTGTCTTATTCTAGGTAATTTTAATTAAGACTGCTTTATTGCAGATCATTGTGTCTGCACCTGAAGTATCAGGTTGCGACTGGAATACAAAGTAGTTGCTTCCGTTCTCATGTCTGATATGAACTTTGATTAACCTTTAATATTATTACTTTCAATTAATACAATGCAATATGCTATTACTAAGACATAATAAATACGTTTAGTTTTATATACATTTTAATATGGGGGATATGTAACTAGTACACAACCGAAATAGAAGAAATCTAATCTATATTTAAAAAGGGAGGGAGTAATGGTACAAGTAGAGTTATGCCATTTCCACTCAAAATTCCAAAACGTATTTTAATACTAAAATCGGATAATATAATTATATCACTTTACACAACCCTATTGATGTAAAAGTATATAAAGTATATATAGTCGACTAAAACTATCCACATATAACTAAATTAGTATTTAATAATGGATTCAAAGACTACGAAAGATCGCAGTAGTCAAGCATAGAATGCATACAGTATAATTTAAGTAAGGACTGCCGCACGTTTCCAATGCTCCACCCGAAAGTACTACATTGGGTTGAAATGCAAAAATAAACGTATACTTCAAATAAACCTGATTTCAAAATTAATTAATCGTGAATATAATGTCTAAACTAAATCTAAAGTTGGAGTATAAATAAAAGTATCCCTAGCGTTTATTTTGGAATGTGTCTGATCAACAAGATCTTAGCAAAGGTAAAAGGGGAGGGATCTAAAGGGTCCAAATCTAGCCAATTAATATTTACCAATGGATTCGATTGTTTAAGCATGCACCAAATTTATTAATAACGAATCCAGACATTTGTTCCTACCCTATAAATGTACCTAGTCTAAGTATTTTATTCTAACTTCATCCTAAATTCGCCCTAACTTTCCCTATCGCTCCCTAACTGACTTAGTCTAATTTCAAACTTCCTTCCTATAGATACTACGACACAAAAAACAGGCACAACGTCAAACAAAACAAATCCGGTAACCAAACAATAGTATATTACATTCGGTGTGTATACTATTTTTTCCCTACCTCTAAATCATTAAAAATCGCTTTAAATTAATAAAAGTTTGAAATTCAAGTAAAATTAAAAGAATTATTTAATGTAGGCTTAAACACTAACTAGAGATAAGATCGAGGCGAAGCTCGATCATAAAATAGTGCAAGGGCACGGCGCCTTGAAAGCGTATTTGCAAAGATTCGGTTTAACCGGCAACGACCGCTGCGAAGGTGGTGAGAGCGCAGAAAGCGCAGAGACGTGCTCTTCGACTGCCCACTCGAGGTGGCTCGATTAGCTGATGGGAAGTTAGCTATAGTAGGGCTAGCAAGGCCAAAGTGCCTAGAGGAAGTCGGGAAAGTGGCTAACCAGAAGGCGCTCTGGACAGCCATCAAAGAATTTGCGGGAAGGGTCGCGAGATTGGACGGTGATAACCGTGCGTAAATCAGAGGTTGAAGGAGTGGGGGGAGGATTGAACAATTTTTGAATTTGACTGCAAATGTGCACGATATAACTAAAACCTGTTAATTAAAAAATAATAAAATAAATAAATAAAACAAATAAATCATAAGTCTAATATGCACGACGAACCCCCACACTACTAAAACAATGACTGCGTCACTGTCTCGCCTTATACGGACGGAAAATCGGGAATAAATAATAACAAATAAATCAAGAACCCTAACTAAATTAAATCAATTAAGTAAACAAAGAAAATAAAATGGAGTGAAAACGCGCACCCCCCCAGGACTTAAAAGTGATAGTGATTGTGATTCCCCCAGGTCGTTTAGTGCATACCCACTAGACTTTATCAGTGCAATCGTCCAATCTCGCGACCCTTCCCGCAAATTCTTTGATGGCTGTCCAGAACGCCTTCTGGTTAGCCACTTTCCCGACTTCCTTTAGGCATTTTGGCCATGCTAGCCCTACTATAGCTAATTTCCCATCAGCTAACCCTCGATTTGCCACCTCTAGCGAGCAGTCAAAGAGCACGTGCTCTGTGCTTTCTGCGCTCTCACCACCTTCGTAGCGGTCGTTGTCCGTTACACCGAATCTTTGCAAATACGCTGTCAAGGCGCCGTGCTCTGTTATTAACCGCTCCATTTTATGGTCAGTCTTCATCGCGATCATATCTCTAGCTACTATACTCGGTATGAATTTATCTATCAACCTGCTCGTGGCAGCGTTGTTTCACCTCTTCCCATTGTCGTATTGATCTTTCCTGCAGCTTTCTTTTAATCAGAGACCTCGGTATCGGAAGTCGCCCGTCGCGGCCTTTTTAGCTAATTCATCAGCTCTATCATTTCCTACGTTAGCATCGTGTGATCTAACCCAACAGAATTTTAAATGTCGAAACCGGAGCGCCGTATGTGCTACCTTCCAGACGTCCGCCTGGAGGTCAGTCGAGTTGTTCATATTGGGTAAGGTCGTCAGCGCTGATTTACTATCGCTGATGATGTAATACACGTTTCTACCCGTGTGATTTATCACATAATCGATAGCTTCCCGTATAGCAACCAATTTGCACTGGAAGATAGTGTTCCAGTTCTCGAGTTTGGTCTGAAACCGAAATACTTTCCTTTGCTCACTATATACGACAAACACCGCGCCCGCTTGTCCATCATCCATACGCGAACCGTCCGTGTAAATCCTGATCCTTACCGCGTCCCCATCACCTTCGACAAATTCGATAGCTCTAACATCGGCCAGGTGCCCTAACTCTGACACGATGATTTTCCTCTCAGCTTCCCTATTTGTAAGGTTTATACTATCTATAATTCCCTGTCCTTTTCATGTATTAACTAATCTCCTATCTCTGATCCCCTTAACAACATATTCGATAGGGAGAGTCCTACTGATCACCAGGACCACTTCCGTGGAGGTGGTCCTGTACGCCCTCGTCGCCTTGACCGCAGTTATGCGTTGCACACTCTTTAGCTGTCGTGTTTTCTTTACTTTACAACCCTCTGCCCAAACGGATGCTGCGTACAGCATCGCCGGCTCTATTGCTCCGCCGTAAACTGTCCTAAGCGATTCGCCTCTAAAACCCCAATTTATTTTCACCACCCCCATAATTTTATTTGATATATCGTTGCCCTTATTTTATACGTACTGTACGTGCGCTTTCCAATTTAATTTATTGTCGATCTTGACACTGAGGTATATGTTAGCATCCTCAAACGGGATTTTATCCCCTCCTAGCTCTAGCCTAGGGGGACGCTGTCCAGGTTTCGTCTCGAAATAAAGCGCCTCTGATTTCAACGTGTTAAATTTTAACTTTGCTTTCTGCGACCATTCGTGTAACTTATTAAGCGCCTCGTTCGGTTTTGTGCGCATATCCATTAGTAATCGCAATCTAACAATTAAAAGTGTATCATCCGCAAACCTAACGATTGAGCATCCTGTGGGCAGCCTGACCCTTAAAATGCTCTCATACAACAACTTTCAAAATGTAGGACCACAGCATGACCCCTGCGGGCATCCCCTTTCCACCTCGCGCGACAAAACTTCGCCCGGAATTTCAACCTGTGCCAATCGCCCCGAGAAATAACTCTTGACCAAAGACATCAGGTTTTGCGGAGAACCCCTACTTTCCAATTCGCAAACGATCAGTGGCCACCAAACAGCATCAAATGCTCCTGAAATGTCCAAAGCAACAACGACACAATGCTCCGTTGCATCTCTCGCCTGCTTAATTTTCACGACAACGAACTCTAATGCCTCTATAGTCGACTTTCCCTCTTAAAAACCGAACTGTCGGTTATTAAAACCGCCACTGTCTCGCAGTAAGTGCTCAAATCGCGTAGTCATAACGCGATGCAAAGTTCTCCCCAGCACCGGTAGCAAGCTAATTGGACGATAGACCTTCAGAGCTACATCTGAAGTGATTCCGTCATGCCGCGGTGCCTTCTTGGGGTTCATCCTCTTAACAGCCCTAACGACGTCGTGAACTAGGATTGTCTTATCGGTACCTGTTCATTGCGCCTCTGTAGTTTCTCGACGTACTTAAATCGTGGGACCCCTCACCCTTCTCGGGATTATTCGATGGGAAGAATTTCTGTAGCAGATATTCTGCCGTGGTTTTAAAACCTTCCGTGTATTCGCCATTTGTTTTCCTTATGTTTCCGAGCGCGTTTTTTGTTGTTTACCTCTTATTACACGGTATACGGTTCCTCAGGGTTCCTTCTCGGAGTTTCGCGTGCAAAATTCTTTAAATTTATTGCTTCGCGTTTCTTCTTTTTATATTTTATATTCGCGGTTGCTTTGATTATATTCAATTATTTGTTGTTCTCTTATTTCTTTCGAGGCGCGTTGATAGCAGCACCTTAGTTTACGCGTTTTTGCCCGCTTAATGGTTTCTTCCCCGGTCCACCAGGGTACGCTGTCTTTAAATGTTTTCTTTCGCGGCATTGAGTACGACGACGCGTCGTTTAGTTTTTTTGCGAGTGTTTCTATTTGAACGGCCTATCGGCAGTTTAATAGTTCGTTCTCGAGCGCGGGGATGCTTTCGCCAAATTTTTCTTTTAACTGCTCCCAATTAGCTTTTTTATTACAAAACCGCAGAAATACTGCTGCTAGTCGACATCTTATGCGGGGCCCTTGAAGTCAAGGGCAATTCCGGCGCCGCAACCACCGCAGGAGGCTCCAACTTCCCCGACACGACCGCCGCAGACGCAAGCTCCTTCTCTAAGCCCTTAACCTCTTCCTGAGTCCCTAACATAACATCTTTCAAAACTATCTTCAGCTTTTTCCCCAAACAGCGCTCTCAGCCTCCGACCTAGCAGACTTCGACCTCACTGACTCCGACCGATCTGCCTTCGTCTTCTTCGGCAAGAACTTCTGGTCTTGGTGGATCACCATGCTGGCAAAGCTAACGACAAAAAGACAACCAACGAAAAATGCAACTCAAAAAACGACCTGACCGTTACAACGCTAAAAAAACACAAAGATAGGATGAACCTCTAAACGTCGCAAATATCAGCGACGGCGAAACACAAACGTTGGTCCAATAAAATACTTTGGTTAAACATGAACCGTAAGCAACCCCCGTATTGATTTATTTAAATTTCAAATTTATCAAAGGTTTCTTGTTATTCTCTCTGGATTTTTCCTAGAAATCCCTGTATTTCGAATTTAGGTGGCGGCCAAGATAATTCCCGATTAAGACGGGTATTTTATAGAAGCTAGTTTTCCGGGACCATCTTTAAACACTTACGCCACCCGTCCCATTCAGTTAGCCGGCAATCATTCGTGTTAGTACAATCGAAGTTTTCGGTACTTCATCCAAACAGAATTTTTAGCGGAGTACTTCACCAAGCCCCGGGTTCAAATCCCAACACGATCCGCTTAAAAAATGTCAGGAAGCATTTTTCACAAAAATACACCCTCGTTCGGATGAGAGGTAAAATGGAGGTCCCAAGTGTGAGTGTTGTCTCGCACGTTAAAGATCCCTACCTTGCTTGCAACAGCAAGGATTCGGCAAAATTTAAAAATTCCAGAAAGAAAAAACCCACTTCCTGGCCAATGTAGTACTCTAAATGTGATCATCCAATGCTCCACGCGAAGGTAATACATTGGCCAAGATGCGATTTTTTTTTACCTAAAAAATTTGGAATTTTGCCGAACCCTTGCTGTTTCAAGCAAGGTAGGAATCTTTAACGTGCGTGACAACCTTCGGGTGGAGCATTGGCAAAATCAAATGTAGGGAGTACTTCACGGAATTGCTGTGTGGATCACCAGCTAGATTTTCTGAGGTAAGACTTTCAGTTTTAAAGGCTTAAAACTTAAAAACATAAAACATAAACGCCCAACGTTCTGAACGCTCAAAGTCTTAAATGCTTAAAGTCTTAAGGGTCCAAAATTTTAAAGGTTCAAAACCTAAGAGACTTAAGGGTTTAAAAATTCAAAGTCTCTAGGGCTTAAAGGCAAAAGCCTTAACGACTTATGTACTTAAGTGTTTAGAGCCTTAAACGCTTAAAGACTTAAGGGAAGGTTCAAAGACTTAAATGCTCAAGGTCGTTACGGTCTCAAGGTCTTAAAGAAGGCTCAAAGTACCTAAACGTTTAAAGGCTTAAGTGCATAAAAACTAAAAGGCTTAAAGGTTCAACGGCTGAAAAGCTTAAAGGCACAGGGATTTAAAGACCCAAAGTCTTAAGTATTCAACTTCTTGAATTTGCAAAGCGCGAGGGCTCAAGGCCTTAAATGCTCAAGATCTTAAAAGTGCTTAAAGGTTAACCAAATTTGGTTTATTACAGAATCTTACAGATAGTATTGTTGTATTAAGTAACGCGTTATGACGATTAATAATTTTTAAGCCTTGTAGAAAATAAAACGGACTCGTAAATAATTCGTTACACATTATTTTCGAAAACAAAAATATTTCCGGCATCACTAACACGATATCTTACTAAAAATTATTATAAAGAAAAGAACTTCTCTTTGTCACTTTCTCGCTTTATCGACCCTTCCGACTCTGTGCGCCGGCGTTAATCTTACCAGACGTATTTTGCTATTGGATATAATTTCTATCGCATCTAAACTGAGGTGGATTTGAAATGATATATTCACGTGTGTCACTCTCGACTTGTACGTCTGGTAAGATTAAGGCCGGTGCATTGAGTCGGGAGGGTCATTAAAACGAGAAAGCGACAAAGAAAAGCTTTCTTTTCTTTATGGTAATTTTTAGTAAGATATTGTGTTGGTGATGCCGGAAATATTTTTGTTTTCAAAAATAATGCGCAACGAATTATTTACGGTCCCGTTTTATTTGTTAGCAGTAATTTGTTTACAACTGTATAAAGTTGATTGCTGTGCATCTGTAATGAACCAATATGGATGTTTGTGCAAGGGATGTGGAGATTCATCTAAAGCTGAACCCTGTAGAAGTGGATTGCCAAAGCACGTACTTTGGCCTTTAAAATTAACGAAGTTCGAGAATATGGTGATAGTAGCGAGATCTGTTATGATTTAGTTTGCATCAAGAAAGCAAATTTACATTTATCCTGTAAGGCTGCCTGGTAAATCTGAAATTCATTTACATCGCTGAATAAAAAGGTATACAAGTAGTCAATTAAATACTTATATTAGCCATGTTTGTATTGTCCCTTTTATTAAAAACTTGGTTAGCTACAAAGAGCAGAGGAGCACATGTGTTAAGGTGTGATAATTATTAACAAAACACAATTCATATTCTTTCGAGTAATCTACTAAATTATTACACAGTAATGGATAGTGATTATATTATTGTCCATATTTAATTTTGTACAACTAAAAGACTGACTCATATTTTCCTAATTATTTTTTATTTTTCAAGAAAATTGCAAAAAAAGGTTTTCTTACTTGAAAGACATTTTCATGCTACTATTAAGAAAATTCATATGTATTTTAATTTATTTGTCTTATAATCTGCACACAATCAAACTTATATTTCACATGACTACTTTTTTTTTGAAGCCGATATAATACACTACAGAATATTTTGAAAGGTATTAAATTTTAATGCATATCTAACATACGAATACTTTTGTATTATTTCTATCCGTATATGCAAACAATCTGTGTTGTTGATAAGTAATTTAATTGTGATCCAAACACGCCAGATCTGTCCTATAAGAGTTCAAGATAATTGTTTGTAAATACCTTAAAGGGCTTTTGACCTTTAAACTTGTTTGTACTTTAGTGAACATTATATCTTTGATTTCAAACATCTAAATTTTTTATCAAGAGCTTGATAGAATTTTGAAAGTACAAATACACATTTATTGTAAAAACACAAGGTGTTTCTCTCTATGATAACTTAATTGTTTTATGTTTCAGGAATAGCCTGATATGCCGTTGCATTAATTATTAAATTAGAATATGCTTACTGCATTCTTCAAATATCATTTTTGCAAAGCAACAGCTCGCGACTTAAATCAAAATAACATTTCGCGATCGAATTTAAGAATCAAATGCATCGAATGAATCCCTAATTAATAAACGCTTTCTTATATATACAAATTATCCATTTTCTAGAACGTACTAGAATATGTATGGAACAATATGATGCAAGGGTTCGCAGAAAAACTCATTAGCGTCTAAAATCGTAGCATTTACCACCTTGTAATCTCTTTCCATTTATTCGTGACGCGCGCTGTTTGTCCTTGTTTAACACATATACGATTATTCTGGCGTCGCATACTAATGCAAAAGATAGGCAATTTTATCGAATATTTTTTAATGCAAAAGGGGTTGCATTTTATAGACATATTTGCTTTTAACATCAAAACGTGTTTTTAATACACCTAATAAAGTTAGAATTGAGGTTTTTCAACAAGATTGTAGTTGTTTATGCAAATGCGTAAAGCTAGTACTATTTTATGCTATTTACAGCAAATGAAAAGCATTTTGATCAAAATTGTAGTAATAATTAAGTAAGTGAAAATAAATGGCTTTGTATTTATCTTAAAACGATCACGTTTTTGTTCGCATTGAATGCGTTTTACGGTATCTTATTATGCATTTAATTATTTTTACATATACAACTTACGTTTCCTGCTCTTTATTTACAATACGCTTATATCATATAAGATGATTATATATACACGGGAAATTGCATTTTTCGCTTGTACATCAATGAATAAAAGTACGCTTGTATTGTACAGGACGCAACTATGAATTTACAGAAATTTCTGTTTTTCAGAATTCTTTTATATTTTAGCAGGATTTATTTGTAGAATTTGGGTTTCAATCACCTTTCCTGACCCCTTATCACGTCATTATATATATATATATATATATATATATATATATAAAATGCGGTGATGTGGCTTAGAAAGGTCAATAGGACAAGCAGTTATTTATTTATAGACACCCTGTAAATAAAAATCAATCATTTATTTATTTAAAAGCTTCAATAATTGAATTGGGAGTTAATTACAATTTATAGTGTAGGTTTAATTGGTAGACGTTAATATAAAACAAGGACAACAATTAAGATCTTGTACATTAATTGATAATATCAAAGCTTTGCAGTAGAAAAATCAATAATTTATGCAAGGTACGTTTATTTAAAATAGCATATGTTAAAAGCTTTCGTAGAATGCTACAAGCTTCAATATCGAAAACACGTTTTAAAACCGTCAAGTATTTCATGGAACAAACTTGGGGTAGGCAAACATTTATAAAAAAAGCCAGTTTACGTTGGAAATAATTTTTGGTAGTTTATACTAACGGACGACTCAAGGCACACAACAGCGTTTGACTAGTTCAAAACAAATCGATGTAATCCTGAGACAGACTATATCTAATACATAACAAAGAAAGATGAAAGATAGCAGGTGGCGATATAACAAGCAGGTTCAAACGCGTGACAGAAGAGTGTAGTTTAAAAATTAAATAGGCGGGACGGAGATGCAACATGTTTGTGAACGTTATTGAGTTTGCAAGGCGCACGTGTAAGAAGGGAACATTAACCGTAGACGACAGAGCAAAAGTGGGACTATTAAAAAGGACGAAAAATATGCGGTGGATAAAGATAGCAGTAAAGTGGAAATAACGTTGACTTTGTAAGTAGAAAGACAAGACAGAGACAAGACAAGGTGATTATTAGAGCATGAGTGCAATAAAAATATAGACGTAGACATAAGAGGTGTGTTTAGGATTCGTTAGAAGGAATAGTAGAGGGGCGGTTTTACACGGAAAACACGGACGGTTGACCAGTTTAATTAGTTTTTCGAGGAATGTATCGTTGGAGTGGTAAAATTCGTAGTTTTGAAAGTTCGTTATGTCGTTTGTACAGAAGAATTTTGTGGAACGATGTGGCGGTGCTACAATTCAAAGAAAGCTGAGTGAAAATATGTCAGAAGAGGGGGGTTTTAAGCTTATATAAACTTTGCCGGAGGTGGCAAAGCTCTCTTATCTCTCTTATTTCTCCTATTTCTCGCTCATTTTCTGCTTCACTTCGCTTGCATTGAGTACTGTTTAGAAGACATCCTAGCTTAAGAACCGGGCGATAATGCAGTCCGGCGTATGTATTTTTTAGTGTTATAAAAGCACAAGTAGGTGCAATTGAAGTAAACGGGCTGAACATATTTGTATAAATAATGATAACAAATAATGCTGGATGTTACTGAGGTAAGCGAATGAACTTCATCTTGAACGAGAGTGCTGGTTGGACGTTAAGCGGAGTTTGGACTCTGGAGGAGTAGCTGTATGAAAGGTATCCACAAATCGTTAGGAAAATTGGATAAACGAGTCGAGATGGAATGGTTGTCCAAGTTAGAAAGCAGAAATTGGGGGTAGTCCAGAAACGTGAGCTTGGTGCACGTCATCTATAGAGGTGGTGATTCCGAAGAACACTCCAGGTAACGAATTTTTTTTATTGAACTGTTGTGCTGGTATTGATTTATAAAAACAATAAGTGATTTGAGTTACTTGGTGACAAATTTTATGAACTGAAAATTAATTTGATTACATATGAAAAGACACTGTTTTAAATTTAAGGGTGTAAATACATGAATATTATTTTTATTTGATGTAAGGAGTAAACGGGTCTCTAGTATAGTTTGATAATGCGGTGTTTTATGCATACAGAATAAAAAGGGTTTATACTGAGCTCATCATAGACCTGAGAAAAGTAAATTTGGGGTTTCAGGATAAGCCCATCTACTTCTAAATGAAATGTTGAAGTATAGAGGAACATAAAAGTCACGAGACTTTCAAATTGAACTTAAGTGTGCAATGTTTTAATGTAAATAAACTGTAAATATTGAGATTGTGCGAAACATAATTTATGTCACTCGAATAGAAGGGTGTATATTTTGTCGAAAGATTTTATTTTGAATCCTTTTTATTTTTTTTTAATATAAAGATGTTGAGAGAATGAGCAACCGTGGAAGATTAGCTTGGAGAAGCATAAATTGTTTATTTAGGTAAGGATTCGAGGAGTTTGGTTTTGAGTTCAGCTAGGGTAAGTAGAAATTCATCAGAAGGGCACTAACTAAGGTAAGTGGCACCGAATACAAAAAGGAGATCTACCCAAGGAGACACAGCAATATATATTATATATATATATATATATATATTACTCAAATTTAGACCAGGGTAGAAAATTAATTAACGACATCAAACAATTTTAATCACTTTGTATAAAGAAACAAATAGAAATTACGTGCGAAATTTATATTAATTAATTCAATTTTTAAGTAACGGGTATTAAACAAAGTGTACAAATAATAATTAATATTTAATTAGTATTCGCTAAAAATTAAAGGGTAGAAGTCAATGCCATTCATTATGATTTTAATTGGAGTTAATTGAACCATTAGTAATACATAATATGCATAAAAGCTTTTCAAAACCCAATAATACCAAATATGAGACGCGTTGCTAGCATACAAATATATCAAGGAAGGTTAAAATACGTGGAATATCCAAATCGTAGAAGTATTACGATTGAACACCTGCGTATTTTTAAATATCACGTTCTGTTTAATTTGTTTGGCTAAACATGAAAATTCTGCGTATATTGCAAACGGTCGGATAAACCGTAGCTTATATTAACGGGAAAGGCTAGATAAGGGGTTATTTAACTCAAGTAAGTCACGTCGCGAGTCCACGTGGATTTCAAATAACCGATAGTAAAGAATATCGATTTGTACCACTCAGAACAGGGTAAAAGAGACGGATAAAACGCGCAAGGCAGAGACACTAATAATAAAAGGCGGGATTTGAGCAACGTCACGAGGTTTACGATTGGTGAAAATAAGATGCACATATGAGAGGTGTAAACGTAACGATTTCTGTATAAAATTAATTAGTTGTTCGCAGACGCGTTGCGTGTTGTGCGAAAATTTCTTAGATTTAACTGGTGTGAGTGCAAAATTTTGTAGAATCGCTGTGCCGGACTGTCGAAAGGGAACATAGAATGCGAAATTCTAAAAATTGTCCGTTGAGGGACAAATCCAACGTGCAAGCGCGCTATTATATAAACCCGTGTTTATAGGAGTTTCGCTCTCTTAAATTTTCGATTTTTATTCAATACTTTAAAACAGTTTGCTCTTTATTTTTTGATGTTATACGATACTTCAAGCAGAATACGTGCTACGATACAAGTTATTATGCTTTAGTGCACTTAGAAAAGATAGATAAGGTAATAAAGTCTAGTTATATTTGCGGGTATTACTGTACCAATTATCAAAATTAGTAGCGATAAATAAATACATTTAAGTATGCAGCTTTGTATAGCGTGAACAAATTATGAATTGCTTTGCTATTTTTCGGGGGTGTTAATAATCAGATGTTATTCGTAAACGTGATTGGATCCACAAAACAAGATTTAGATATACATAGATGAGTTCCTGAAAAGCCCTGAAACTATTTTAGATAAATGGTGGTGTAGAAAAATTTTAAAAGCGGTCAGAATCTGAGGACGTAAACATAACCCAGTTGGAATGGTGAAATTAGTAAGGACGATGTACATTGAAGCCACGAGTGCAGTAACCTTCAGGTAAATTATGCAATTTTGTTCGATTTTTGATGTTTTGGTGTGTGTTGAATATCTTTATAATTTGTTTGATAAAGATGGACAGTAGTGAATTTGTATAAACAACAAATTTTGAATTTTAAGGTAAAATTTTCTTGTTTAAGTAGAAAGGAGTATTTAGCAGTTTATGTTTTGATTACGATGAAAATTTGGATCTGTCTTTGAGCTCAATTAGACTAACCTGTTTAATTAACGTAAAGGGGTGGGAGATGCTCCCTTTTATTCAGACTCAGGTCTGCAAATATTGTTAAATTAATTAGTATGCATCCTACAAGGACTTTAATTCTGGATGCAAATTAAAATGATGACAAATTTAAACTTGAAATTTTATGATACTGAAATTTATACTGAAATTTAATTTTGAAATTTTAATGTATTATGAAAATTGATGTAAATAGAGTTAACGTTGATGTTTGTGGTAGGAATGTGTTTGTTTTTTTTATGAATGAGGATGAAAGTTTTAACTAGGTGAGCAGCCGAGGCGGAAAGAGTAAAGAGGCGATTATCAGAAGAGAGTCAACAGGGCGAGAATCACAGCAAATCTTGGTGCCCAATTCGAGAGGCTCGAATATTTTTTTTACTCAGGTGAGGCTTTTTGTAGGTTTCACAGAATTCTTGACGGCCCAACGCTGGGGCTCGATTCGAAAACCTTAGTTCACGAATTTTGGAAGTTTCACAGCAATATATATATATATATATATATATATATATATATATATATGTTAGGTAATTAATTACACAAGGTAAGTTGATAAATACTAACGTATTATCGTTAATAAGATAAAAAAATGACTTAGACTCTTATGCAAAGTAATTGAAAGATGGAAAAAAATATAGGGTCCCGGACTTGACCCTGAATCTTAGGCTTTCCGGGCCCATACATTTTCCAATTACGCCACCGGGACGGGTGACGACAATTGGAAAATTGACAAATCTAAATTATTACTTGAAGGTGTAATTACCATTCAGGTAATTAAACATTTGATTTTGAATGCATTCTTTTCGGCTAGCAGTTTTCGTTTACGTTTATTTTGGGTTGGTTTAAGCATTAGTGTACTCTATTTTTTCTAGTGTGAATTTTTGGCCATTTTTGGCACTCTCTTGTTATTCCTTCTGGTTTTTGTCCTAAAAATCCTCGTATTTCGAGTTTAGGTGGCATCTGTATTTCATCATGTATTTCATACAAGCTAGTTTTCCGGGACCATCTGTAAACACTTACACCACCCGTCCCATTGAGTGCCGGCAACTATCTGTGTTAGTACAATCAAAGTTTTCGGTACTTCATCCAAACATAATTTCTAGCGAAGTACTTCACCAAGGTCCCGGGTTTAAATCCCAATACGATCCGCTTGAAAAATGTTAGGCGAGCATTTTTCACAAAAATACGCCCTCGTTCGGATGAGAAGTAAAATTGAGATCCCGTGTGTGGGTGTTGTCTCACACGTTAAAGATTCCTACCTTGCTGGGAACAGCAAGGGTTCGGCAAAATTCAAAATTTCCAGGGATAAAAAACCCGCTTTCTGGCCAATGTAGTACTCTACATGTGATTTTCCAATGCTCTATCCGAAGGTACTACATTGGCCAGGAAGCGAGTTTTTTGTTTTACCTGAAAAATTTGGAATTTTGCCGAACCCTTGCTGTTCCAAGCAAAATAGGGATCTTTAACGTGCGTGACAACACTCACACACGGGACCTCCATTTTACCTATGTAGTACCTTCGGGTGGAGCATTGGAAAAATCAAATGTAGGGAGAACTTGACCGAATTTCTCTGTGGATCACCGTCTAGATTTTCTGGGTTGACTTTCAGTCTTGAAGGCTCAAAACTTAAAAACATAAAACTTAAATGCCCAACGTCATGAACGCTCAAAGTCTTAAATGCGTAAATGCTTAGTCTTAAGGGTCCAAAATTTTATAGGTTCAAAACCTAAGAGAGTTTAAATGTTCAAAGTCTCTAAAGGCTCAATGGCTTAAAGGCAAAAGCCTTAAAGTCTCAACGACTTAAATGTTTAGAGCCTTAAACGCTTAAAGACTTAAGGGAAGGTTTAAAGACTTAAATGTTCAAGGTCGTTACGGTCTCAAGGTCTTATAGAAGGATCAAAGTACCTAAACGTTCAAAGGCTTAAGTGCATAAAACTAAACGGCTTAAAGGTTAACGGCTGAAAAGTTTAAAGGCACAGGGATTTAAAGACCCAAAGTCTTAACTATTCAACTTCTTGAATGTGCAAAGGCGCGAGGGCTCAATGTCTTAAATGCTCAAGATCTTAAAAGTGCTTAAAGGTTAACCAAATTTGGTTGATTACAGAATCTTATAGATAGTATTGTTGTATTAAGTAACGCGTTATGACGTTTAATAATTTTTAAGCCTTGTAGAAAATAAAGCAAGTTCAGCAGTGTAATAAATGTTATTTGCGACTTGTCCTTACTGGACGGACTAATCCATATTAAATCATTGACAATGACAAACACTGTTTAAAAAAGTTCTACGTGTATATAGTACTTATTATGTTATTTTTGCAAAGCGAAACTATTAATCTTTATATAAATCATATGATTTAAACCAAGGCGTTCAATATATCCAACTCACTTCAAAAACAAAATAATTTACTATAAATATTTTAACAACTTAATGTAAATTACGATAATGAAGGTCTTGTTTGCATAACAATTATTATGATATTACCTTCTTATACGCAATGCTAACTCTAAGGTTAAATGATATTTCCTATCTTTGTGTAATAAGTATATTAATTTCAACAATAGCTTCTTTATTCCAACAGTTTTTGTTGCTGTTTGTTGGTTTTTCTTTGTTGTATTCATTATTTCAAGTCATGCTAGTTTATTCAAGGTTCTCTAGCGCGTAAAAAATAATTTGTCAAATTATATTATATTCGGCATATATTTTTCAAATACGAGGGCGGTCCGATAAGTACTTAGCCTCACCGCCCGATGGCGCCCTATCGCAAGAAAAATTTACTAGCTGTAGTACCATTCCCGTAGACGTCTATTGTCAAAATTTCAGACGAATCGGACTCGTAGTTTTGTTTTGACCGCGCGTGGAAATGGTCGTATCCGCGGATTTTAGAAAAATGGAAAAAGAGCAATATCCACCGGTGATGATTCTTGTTTTTGGAAGGGAAATCGCGCAGCGAAATCAAAGGGCGCTTGGATGCTGTGTACGGTGACTCTTCTCTTTCGATGGCGACCGTCAAAAATTGATTTAACGAGTTTTAACGTGGTCGCATGTCGTTTTTTGATGAGTCACGCTCAGGTGCCCCGAAAACGGCTACCACTACATGGACATAATCAAAGAACACGACAGCTACTCTTGAAAGGCATACCGAAAACCGTTAAAACCACCTCCTAATCACATACTATCTACAACCTCCAAGCAAACTGACCCCTCATTTCAAGATACCTTAACCACCCTCGTAGACACAGTCATCCCCTTCACCATCCCATACGTATCTACACAAGAACAACAAAGAATATTAAACTACGCTAATACACCACCAGATAACACACCTGACTATGACTTAAACATAGACTCACTAGATCTAATAGTTAAAAACCTCGATCCTAAAAAAGCTCCTGGACCAGATCAAATTTCCAATATTATTATCCAAAAATCCTGGCCTATCATAAAAGACCTCTTGATCCAACTTATTCTTAAATGCCTCAAATCAGGTACATTCCCTAACGTTTTTAAAAAAGCATCCATCACCCTCATATTAAAACCCGGTAAACCCCCAGAAGATCCTAAATCATACCGTCCAATAGCACAGCATCCGACAATTAGTAAAAGATTAGCTCACACATAAACAAAAACTCCCTCCTTTCTGAAAATCAACATGGCTTCCGTCCTGGACACAGTGCCGAAGATACCATCCGATCCCTTATCACCACTGTTCAAACACCCACCTTCAAATATGTAATAGCCATTTTCCTTGACTTCCTTTGATCTTCTCTGGTAGCCGAATATCCTATCACAAATTAAAAATCCAACTTTCCTCGTAATATATACCAAATCCTAAAATCCTATTTACGTTCACGAACTGCAACCCTTAGCTCCAATTACTTCTCCGTCACAAAAGTCCTATCCCAGGGCTGTCCGCAAGGATCAGTCCTCTCACCCACATTATGGAACCTCTCCATAAATCCCCTCCTAGACCTAGACACCCCTAATATCTCAACATTTGCCTATGCCGACGACCTTACCTACCTTAGACGCGGAAACTCCCGAAGATCCTTAGAAAACACCGCCCGCATTCTAATCCAATATATTGAATCCCGGTCCCTACTGAATAAACAACCCTTATCACCAGCCAAATCAAAAATCCTCCTATTAAAAGGCCACCTCCAACGAACCCCTACGATCCACTTATTTAATACACCCCTAACCCTCTCCGAAACAACCAATTACCTTGGCATCCAAATAGAATCCCGACTCAAAATACATGCTCACCTATTATATCTTCGATCCAAAACAAAATCAATCCTAAACAATATATATCAATCCATACCAAAATTCACGGAACTGACTCTTCTCACTCGTAAATGAATCCTTCAGGAAATAATTACACCTATCCGAAGCTATGCAATTGATTCCTGGTACCCGTTAACAACACCCCGTTCCCGCAGAAACCTAAATCCAATTATAAGACCTTTCCTATTATTTTTACAAGAGCATTCAGAACCTCACCCACCTCTGCATCATACACTATCTTAAAACAACCACCTCTAAACATACTACTCCAATCCAAACTCCAAATCCGAAACCTTAAGAACAAAATACCAATACAATTACTTGACCGCACCCTTCTACCCGCAGAATACGAAACAATGACAAGGACAAGCATAATGAACTAAATAAATGATTCACTAACATACACATGGCAAAACCAATGGGACAACGACATCACCGGCAGACACACATACGACTTTTTCTCGAAAATCACGGACGTTCTCGACCATATATCCAACTCCAACTGATCCACGATTCAATTCCTAATAGACCACAGCAAATTCTGACAGAAATTACTACCTTCCGATTAATTCCCTCTCCTTACCTTCCCTGCTTTAATCAAAATATTCCTGAAACCCCCACCACCTAATATATTTATGACCCAACTCCGTCCCCCACCAAACTCACTTAAAACACGCGATCCCACTACCCAGTATAAATTTCCTAGTAACAAACTATCTCCTCCAATGTGACCATTTCCTTAACAAAATCCTAATCACTAAACCTCTCGTACAATAAAATAGCTCAAATCCCCTCTAAAACCCTCTCTAAAACTATTACCCTTTACACCATCATCCCCAACACCACAACATTACACTACACTACAGATTCTCCACCACCAGCTACACCTCAGATCAAACCGGCGATAAGGGCAAATTTCAATCAACAAGACCGACCTATATCGGAAAATTGTATATATTGTAAACTTGTTTATGATTTTGTAAATAAGCATTTATGCACCGATTCACTAGGATAGGCCTTTGGCCTAGATATAGTGTTAAACAATAAACGAACAAACAACAAAACCACTACCACTACAACAATAGGGCTTCATTGGAAATCTGGCGCCCTATATCTGGATTTCCGGCTGCCGATGGTCCGGACTGACAAGGCAATGTCCGTTGTGCGTTCTTCCTTGACGACTGGGATATCCGGCTGCCGATGGTCCTGGTCCTAGAGGAGGAACAAAACACGGACCAACATCACACACAACCATCCCCCCCACCCACACACACATACACACATACACACATAACACATGATGGTTACTTTCTGTGGTGAAGCCAGGTCTACTTAAATTTCAGGTAGCAGACTACTGAAACGTTGGAACAAATAAATAAACAAATAAATAAAATATACCTAATCTTCTCTACTTTCAATACGGACAAGACATCAACACTACTTACAACAACTAGATAACGCACTTAACGTTATAGGACACCGACCCACAATTATATGCACAGACGCCAACGCACGATCGACCCTATGGAACAACGACACCACTGACCAACGAGGCTCCCTTCTTGAAGACCTTATCCTCTAACATAGCTTACAAATCCTAAACACTCCCTTCCATATCCCAGCATGGGAATGCTCTAACCACCAATGCAATATAGATGTAACACTCGCCACCTCATCCGCCGCCAATATCATCTCGACTTGGAAAATATCCCACATAATTCAAACCAAACTTTCAAAATACTACCTGTAAAATATTGCGGTAAACTACGATAGCTAATTAAGAGAGAAAAGTGGACTGTATATAAAATTTAAGTGATATTTGAACAAATAATTAATGTTTTTAACCAAATCAAACGTTTACTTAAAGCACTTACTTGGAGATTTATGAATCCGTGCCAACGAAAAAAACGATGTAACAAATACTACTCTTCTCTTTGGCGGGTGTAGCGAAGCACATTTATAACGATAGCGGTGTTCTAAAGACAAGCGGTTCATGTAAATACTTTGTTCTATGTAGAACGTGTAAAAGCGATGCGGACCGTTCGAACGATAAGTCGATTCTCTTTGAGCTTCGTGAATTTTCCAGTTACTACACTTGCACATACGAAATAACAACGGTCATCACTCACGGCACTAGTTGGCGCGTGCTTCAGTAAATCAAGAAAATTCCACTCTAACAAATTTAAATATACCGCGGCGAATTCAAATAATCAACAAACTCAATGTATTAATAAAATTGGCGGTAAAATTTACAATATAAACGGAACATACCGCCCACCAAAATGCAAGGCATTTAAAAAATAATTATAAGACGGGGGGGGGGCGGAATGACCAAGCGAAAAAGCAAAAAAAAAAGTATCTACAAAAAACAAAAAAAAGAATTGTTTTTTTACATTGCGGACAAAGGGCAGTGCTTTGACACAGTCATAGAAAAGAGACCAGCGAAGTCGACGCCCAAACATAAAAAAGGTTTGACTTGAGTAACTCGACATGAAGGCAGGTTGCCCATGGGAGATTGCAATGCGACCGGATTGGTCTTCCAACACGTTAAACAGTGACTTAAAATACGACGGATAGATCGCCTTCCAGAAATAATCCAGAAATGTTGACTGACGAGAAAATGTACCATTTGAGTACCCGCGTGGAACTATTTAAAATGAACGTAAGTAACATACAGATCAGTGAATCGACTTTTGCTGGGTAACAAAGCAGGGAATTTACGGTCAGAGGACAAAGGCACGTGAGCCAGGCGACCTCCGACGCGCAAGATTCCATTACGAATAAAAGGGTACAATTTGCGAAAACTCTTTTTTAAAGGGGATGCAGAAAGAATGGCTTCAAGCTCGATAGCAAAATAAGATTGTTGAGTATACGCAAGCAAAGGGATCAAAGCGTTGTGCAACTCAGAAGATGACAAACGTCGGGAGTACCTTTCGAGTGGGTGACGTAGATTATGACGAAAACGGAGAATCCAAGCAACAATGCGAGTAATAAATGGAAAGGAAGAGTGATTTTCTAGAATTGATTAAATCTAAAAGAATGTTACGACAGCGGATAAAACAATAGAGCGTTGTTCAGTGAGAACTTCAGAAATATCTGAAGGCGGAATATATGGACTAGAGTTTTTGAAAGACCGATACAAGGTTGGTGAAGCCGCCCACCATAGAGAACACTGGCACAAGTTTGTAGGGAGTAAACCACGTGACCCGACTTCGGCAGGATTCTCGGTGGAGGGGATGTAATGCCAAGAGGCGCGAGACGTGTTGTCCTGAATTTAAGCAAAACGATTGGCGACGAAAGTCTTCCAACGCTGCGGCAGGGAACAAATCCACGAAAGTACTACCATGGAGTCAGACCAACAGTAAATTTTATGAAAAGTAAGGTTCGAATCAAAAGTTTTGAGGATAAAGACTAATAATTTTGATGCCAATGTGGCGGCCAACAATTCGAGACGGGGTAAAGAGATTGTACGAAGAGATGCGACCTTAGACTTAGCGCACACTAAGCGAACCTCAACGGTGGAAGAGGTAACAAAGCGAAAATAAACAACAGCACAGTAGTCACGTTCGGAAGCGTTAGAAAAGCAGTGAACTTCGCACGTAGTAAACTGTGCCGGAATTAGCAAGCGGGGTAAAGCGAAATCCGAAAGAAGCGGTAACTCATGCAAATATCTCTTCCACAAACGGAGGAGGTCAGGGGGGTGGGAGCATCCCAATCTAATTTTAACGACCATAAACGTTGAATTAAGTGTTTTACCAGAAAAGTAAGAGGGGATAAAAGTCCCATGGGGTCGAAAATACGGGCTAAAGTAGAAAGTAGGTTGCGTTTGATACAGCAGGTACTTAGTGGCTGAACTAGAAAACAAAAATTATCTGAAGTGGGATTCCATTGAAGACCTAAAACTTTTAGGGGTTGAGTATCAGGATCTTCAAAGGAGCGGGGTTGCGCGATTTGCTGCGTACCGGATAGATCTTTTAACAATTCGGGATGGTTACTTGACCCTTTATGAAGTTCGAAACCACCAAGTTTTAAAAGAGCAATTAGTTGATTACGTAGAGCGAGGGTTGAGTCAATAGAATCTCCACCAGTAGCGATGTCATCAATATAAGTATGGTGGCGAAGTGCGAAAGCGGCTAACGAATAAGAATTCCCTTCGTCCACGGCCCACTGCTGAAGCGTTCGTATGGCAAGAAAGGGAGAACAATTGATTCCATACGTAACGGTATTTAATTTAAAATTCTGAATGGACTCCTCAGGGGAGAAGCGCCTAACAATTTGTTGATAGTCACATTGAGCGGGATTTACAAGAATTTGTCTGCACATCTGACGAATATCGGCAGTGACAACATAAGGATGTAAACAAAATTGTAACAAAATTGCGGTAATATCGGGTTGCAACTTCGGCCCAACAAACAAGTGATCGTTTAAGGACGATTGAGACAGAGATTTAGCGGAAGCGTTGAAAACAACTCGTAATTTCGTACTTACGCTTTCGGGTTTCACAACGCAATGATGCGGGAGGTAATAAGAAAAGTCCGAGTGAGACCCAATAACAACAGATTGCATATGTTGAGAATCAAGATATTCACCCATAAACGAAACGTATTGTTCGTAAACACGAGATTGCTTAAGTAGACGATTTTCTAAAGCGATAAATTGTTGTAAGGCAAGATCACGACTACCTGGAAAAAATGGTTCTTGATCTCTAAACGGCAATGAGAAGACATACCGACCTTGTTCATTGCGGCGAAACGTATCGACAAAATGTTTTTCAACAAGAGTTTCTTCAGGCATGAAAGGTTGAACGGTGGGGACAGTTTTGACTTCCATAGAATTTAGCGACAATATTTTCTAATGGGGAAGTAGAATCTGTCATACAGAACAAGCTAGTTATTTCAGAAGCGGGCGAGTAAGGTATGTTTCCCATTAAAACATATCCGAAGATGGTATTAATAGCAACAGGTTGATTGCTATCACCCTGGATGCGACCGTCTAATAACACTTGGGGGAAGATATCCGCGCCAAGTAAGAAATCAATGGGTCCAGATTGAGCAAAGAGCGGATCAGCTAGCTTGAGGTTAGCCAGATGATTGAAATGTTGTAAAGAAATATTAGAAGTAGGTAAATTTTCACAAATTTTGGGAAGGTAGGTAGTAGCAATGAGTGAGAGCAAAGATAGAACGCCGTCAATGTCAAAGTCGTCAAAAGACGGATGCTTCTTCAGCAAAGAAACAGAACTGTTTTGAACCTCAAAAGACGATTGGTTTCTTGCAGAAAACCAAAAGTAACGAAAAGAAGCGAGGAAGAAAATCAACAGTAATCGCCAAAAGTGTCAAGCCTCAAAGTAAGCCAGGAAACAACAAGAATGCTGGATAAAAAAAAATCAAAATACTTCAAGCTGTGGTACCCAAGAACTGCAACAAACGAAAAACCGAAGAAAAGAATTGCTATCTAGACTTAAAGTGGACTAAGTCGTGGTTTTCGAAGAAAAGAAAAAATGAACTAGAAAGCACCTACCACATGAAGTGTATCGAAAATCAAACCAAGTCAGCACGAAGACCGACAGAAAGTAAGGCCAGCCACAGAAAAGAGGAATGTGGAGCGAAAGGAACGAGGAAAAAAAGAAAAACCCAAAAAGAACACCAAGCAACGAGTAGAAGAACTCTAAGGATAGCACAAAAGAAAATAAAACAGAATCCCAGTGTAGTAATGTATGAGTATGTGTGTGTGTAGATGTATGTGTATGTATGTGCGTGCGTGTGTGTGTGTGTGTGTATGGGTGCTGGACCGCTTTAGTCGCTTCTTACGACAGGCAGGTCGTACTGTAGGGCTATTCTAATCCCGGACCCACAGGGGGGTGGGGCACAAGGAGAGAACGGAAGAAAGGAGAACGAAACAGAAACGTGTGCGTGTATGAAGTGTGTGTGTATGTGTTGGACCGCTTTAGTCGTCTCTCACGACAGGAAGGTCGTACCGTGGGACTATTATATTCCAGAACCCACACGGGGTTGGGGTACAAGAAAAGAACGAAAGAAAAGAGAACCAAACAGAAATGTGTGTGTGTGTATGAAGTGTGTGTGTATGTGTTGGACCGCTTTAGTCGCCTCTTACGACAGGCAGGTCGTACCATGGGACTATTCTATTACCGCACCCACACGGAGTTTGGAGTACAAGGAGAGAACGAAAGAAATGAGAACCAAACAGAAATGTGTGTATGAAGGGTGTGTGTATGAAGTATGTGTGTATGTGTTGGACCGCTTTAGCCGCCTCTTACGACAGGCAGGTCGTACCGTGGGGGTATTCTATTCCCGGACCCACACGGGGTCTGGGGTACAAGAAAGAGAACAAAATAAAGGAGAACCAAACAGAAATGTGTGTGTATGAAGAGTGTGTGTATGAAGTGTGTGTGTGTGTGTGTGTGTGTTGTGTGTGTATGTGTTGGACCGCTTTAGCTGCCTCTTACGACAGGCAGGTCGTACCATTGAGCTATTTTATTCCCGGACCCACACGGGTGAAAGAAAAAGAAAGAAACCCGAGCCACACAGAAAAGTAAATAAGTAAATCTTAAAATACAGAAAAAAAATCGGGAGAAAGTAACTAAATAAAGGCTAACCGTAATTCGATAAAAGCTAAAAAGAAAAATCTTAAATACAAGACAGTTTAAACCATATCCGACGGATAAACTTCGGGAACACCAATAGGAGCGAAACAACAAAATAGAAGTTAAGAATCGGAGTAAGGCGTCTGCGTTTTCAACGGACTAGAATTATTAGCGAAAACACAAGTCCAATAATTCGAAATTAGCCGGCCAATGATATTTAGCGATCAAGAACGAAAACAAAATCAAAATTTAAAAAGATCGAACCTCATGTGAGGGACACCAAAGAGCCGGAAAAAAATAACCGTTTAAACGTAAAGAAAGAAAAAATAAGTAGCGCCAGGCCGAGTAATGCGTGTAATGTCGGCAATTAGGTAGTAACAACAAAAAAAATCGGAGCAAACGTTACCCAAAACAAAATTGGAGCCCCACGTCAGGGCGTCAAAATTTATGCTACGTACATCGACGTAGCTGGACGGACAATACAAGAATGACCGGGCTCAATCGGCGTGTGGCCGGGGTTTTATAAATGGACCTGAAATAAAAATACACACGCTCATTTATAACTCACAACAAAACATAAAAAACCTCTAATTAAAAAGAAACATGTTACAAAAGAACAGTAGTACCAAAAAAAATTGAACACAAACATAATTAATACTTATAACTATTATACATGAAACTTTAAAGAAACATAAAGCACAGTATAACCAAACACAAAAAAATCAATAACCCCAACATACGTATATCAGGAGAACAACAAAAAAAAAATCATCACTTAAAATGGCGAGCTGCAGGTTTTAGGTCACTACAAATCTTAAATAACCAAAAAAACAAGTCAACACTAAAAACAGCATCCTCATGATAAGCATAAAGTTACATACAGTACATTGGCACTACGATGCCTTAACTAACAAAAAAAGGACTTGTAACCCAAAAAAAAAAAGAAAACCAACAGTTCTAAATCATCCTTGCGAGCCTACAATTAAATATGTAGAATGGTCACAATAAATATCATCTTAATAATAAATATCATCTCACATAAAGATAAATATAATCATTTTAAAGCTACAAAGTTCAGACATCCAATAGAACCTGAGAAACATACTGTTTCGACTATTTTACAGGATCAGTACAAAAAAAATCGTGGATTAACACTCACCCACGTGTCCAAGGAGTAAGTTTTCGTTCACATCTTCCCTAATGACAAAGCGGAACAGATGGACTCGGGATCACGCAGTGCGGATGTCCTCCCATACCAAAAGGAGCGGTTATTCAACGGATCGTTATGTCCCCCGAAGGAAGCTATAATAATTACGAGTAACAATTAAACCCTTTACGAAAAAAAAATACCTACCACACAGTGGTGAGTGCACGAAATTTTAACAAGTAACGAAAAATAAAAAAGGTAACGACGAGTAATCGTTTTCGTAAGCAGAAAGGATCGAGTAATGTACTCGTTTCTAGCAAGGACTACATTCATTACCGGCGTTATCAAATATACCAAAAGGTGATTAGAAACTCGAACCACGCTTTATCAAATAAAGTATGATCCATTATTTCAATGAATCTTTAGGTCTAGATTGAAGTAGTATACGAAGTAATTATACGCTATAAGAGTATGGGCCAAACCAAGAAACGCCTAAAACAAGGTACCGACTATTTGATTCTAAAAGAGCTTCTTGTTTTAAAATAAATAGATTTAAATGCAAAATATTAGGAAGCGTACTTATTGTAGGAAGGTCTAATATACCGGGTTTTGTTGGAGGATTGAAGCAGAATCTACGTAAACGAATAATAAAAGACAAAAGAGGTAAGTTTTAATTTTACCGTTGGAAAGTGAACGTAACAAATCCTCTCCCCCCGCCCAGCAATTTTAAAAGGTCGGAGTAGGAAAGCAAAAGTAAGGGAGTGGACAAAAAATAAACAAACAAAAAAAATTGGATAAGTAAATTAAAAAAAATCCAAAAAAATCACCTGATAACTCGAATTAAAAAAAACAAAAAAGCACTCCAAAAAAAATTCTCATCCGGCTCGAAGAGCCAAAGAACAGGACAAAACCAAGAGTGAAAAGGACCACAGGGAAAGATAGGTAAGTAGTAGCAATGAGTAAGGGCAAAGACAGAACGACGCCAATGTCAAAGTCGTGAAAGAACGGATGCTTCTTCAGCAAAGAAACAGAACTGTCTTCAACCTCGAAAGACGATTGGTTTCCTGCAGAAAACTAAAAGTAACGAAAAAAAGCGAGGACGACAACTAACAGTAATCGCCAAAAGTGTCAAGCTTCAAAGTAAGCCAGGGAACAACAAGAATGTTGGATAGAAAAAACAACAAAATACTTCAAGCTGTGGTACCCAAAAATCGCAACAAACAAAAAACCGAAGCAAAGAATTGCTAACTAGGCTTGAAGTGGACTAAGTCGTGGTTTTCGAAGAAAAGAAAAAATGAACTAGAAAGCACCTACCACATGAAGTGGATCGAAAATCAAACCAAGTCAGCACAAAAACCGACAGAAAGTAAGGCCAGCCACAGAAAAGAGGAGAGGAATGCGGAGCGAAAGAAACGAGGAAAAAAAGAAAAACCCAAAAAGAACACCAAGCAACGAGTACAAGAACCACATAAAGAACCTCTAAGAATAGCACAAAGGAAAATAAAACAGAATCCCAGTGTAGTTATGTATGAGTATGTGCGTGTGTGGATGTATGTGTATGTATGTGCGTGTGTGTGTATGGGTGTTGGATCGCTTTAGTCGCCTCTTACGACAGGCAGGTCGTACCGTAGGGCTATTCTAATCCCGAACCCACACGGGGATGGGGCACAAGGAGAGAACGGAAGAAAGGAGAATCAAACACAAATGTGTGCGTGTATGAAGTGTGTGTGTGTATGTGTTCGACCGCTTTAGTCGTCTCTCACGACAGGCAGGTCGTATCTTGGGACTATTATATTCCAGAACCCACACGGGGTTGGGGTACAAGAAAAGAACGAAAGAAAGGAGAACCAAACAGAAATGTGTGTGTGTGTGTGTGTATGTGTTGGACCGCTTTAGTCGCCTCTTACGACAAGCTGGTCGTACCATGGGATTATTCTATTCCCGCACCCACACGGGGTTTGGAGTACAGGAAGAGAACGAAAGAAATGAGAACCAAACAGAAATGTGTGTATGAAGGGTGTGTGTAGAAAGTGTGTGTGTGTATGTGTTGGGCCGCTTTAGCCACCTCTTACGACAGGTAGGTCGTACTATGGGGCTATTCTATTCCCGTACCCACAGGGTGGAAGAAAAATAATGAAAACACAGCCAAATAGGAAAGTAATTAAAGAAATCTTAAAGTACAAAAATCAAGTCTTAAAGAGAGAAAAATCGGCATAAGAATCGGGGGGCGCGAGGACTAGATATTGAGCTTAAGACATTTGCGCCGCCAGAAGAAAAACGCGGTAAAGTCAAGAACATTAGGATTTCGCCGACATACATCTTCAGGTTCTGAATCAGCATAGACTAATTTATGTCTGTTTTGTGCAGTTTTCTGCAAAACAAGAACAGCAGTGGGTGTAGTAGTTGTAGCACGCGATTGAGGAGGTGGCGGCGAGGGTAGTTTAGGAAACTCCAAAACGCGTTATTGAAGAAAGTGGTTTGTTTTTAGAAATGGTTGAAAAAAAGTTGACGGTAGAAAAGGAAACATCATGGGTTGTCAAAATATCAACTGTAGAAAAAGAAAACTTTTTGTAGGAAGGTCTAATATACTGGGTGTTGTGAGAGGATTGCAGCAGAATCTACGTAAACGAATAATAAAAGCCAAAAAAAGGTAAGTTTTAATTTTACCGTTGGAAAGTGAACGTAACAACGTTTTTCGCCATAAGAATTTTGTAACTTTCCGATTGAGTTTATCTTATTATCACAAAAGAACCCATGCAAACCAACACTCAAAAGTATAGTGACAAAGGTACAAAGATTAATTTCCAATTTTATTCAAAAAAGCAACATTTGGGGAGTTCTTGGCTGTCAATCACATGCCTAGATAAGGAACTAGAAAGTATAATATATCAAATGCGGCCTCGTAAATTAAATAAAAGGACTAGCAAAGTCGGTTGCCTAACTAAGCTCGTACAAACTTAAAATAATGAAGGCGTAGGAAGTCCGTACACTTAAATAAGTAGAAATTGAAATGGTCTTTAAATCAAGAAGACATAAAAAGTTACACGTACGAAATGGAACGTAACAAAGTTATAGCCCATTGGAAACTTACTCTGAGACGTTGTTATTTGTTTTCTTTCTATTTTAATTTATAACACGAGAAATACACTTTCTGAAACTCAAAAATTGAACATAACTGAAAGATTAAAAAAAATTTAGTAATGTAAAGATCACATGAACACTAATAAAATTGTGCAACTTCTCCGTTTAACTTACACTGTATCTGTTGCCGTTACCAAGATACACATACTGTGGATTCTTTTGTTAGACACCCTGCATACTAAATTAGGCTGATATAATTTTTCTGGTTTAGAAATCATAGAAAATAAAATTTCGATGAAAAAGCTAAATCTGTTTGGGAAAACAATTTCAAAATAAAATGTATTAAACCCTTCTAAGTCTGGCATTCAAAATAGGTATACGAATCTGGACTAGTTTTTGCCCCTAATCAGTTAAGACAAGTTTTACTGTACAGAGACGCATAACAGTATAACATGCCACTTGCTACAAGTCTAACAACAAAAATCACACATGAAGTCTTCCTTTCATTGATGTATGTGGGTCAGTTGTGTAACGGTAAGTTTTTGTTGTTCTTTACACGGTTGAGATGAACTACCCGATATGGGCAATTGTAATAAAACGAACTGTATATGCAATTTCATTTAATTACAGCTGAAAGACTTGTTTTAACAATTAAAATACACTGTTTTACATAACAGAAGAGACAATAACCCGTTTCATTCAATTTTACTTTTGTATAGAATTTTTTGGTGCGTTCGATTTTACGCTTTTTGATCTAGAACTAGCGGATTAATAACAGATTGTACGTACAATTACAGTTACTAAATAATTTGCATGAAAAATCTTGCAGATAATGATGTGTTTGTAATTTATCTACAAAATTAATTTTTGTACTGAATTCTCTTTTAATAAATTACATGACACACGAGACACTTGATTACAGCAGTTTAGATAAAGAAAAGTTGTCATTTTTGATTCTTTATAAAGTAGCCATTTTTCAAATATGATCGGATATTTTCCCCAGTCATATAAACACACCCTCTGAAAACCCACCCACATTTTTTATAGTGGTAAAAGATTTTATATCCGTTGTGTAGGAGGACTCTTCCTTGCCGAAGCAAGGATATACATACTAAAAATCCACTTTGGTGTCGGACTCGAGATCCCTTGTCATACACTTTATAGGGATCCCGTGACTAGCGTACCTGGACTAGGTCCTTCACCGCCGTCGCGAGTTGGAAAAAACATGGCGTTACGCTCAGTTTATTTCTTTCGGACGTCTGATGGAATCGCAGCAAAGATCATTGCTGGGGCATCGCCCTGAGGTGTCTATGTCGTTGCCATAGGACATCGTCATACGTTCCCAGGGCTTGTATGAGCTGGTTTTTGTGATCTTCTAGAGATCGGTAAAACCTCTCTGCGTTCGGCCGGAGCCATTCCTTGATGGTTTGCAGGTTTGCCTATCTGTGAAGCTGAGCGTTTTGAATGAACCAGGGAGCTTTAAAGACTCCTCTTAGGACTTTGTTCTGGATCACCTGGATCTTACGCATGTGCGTTTCCGCTGCGTTGCTCCACACTGCTGATGCGTATGTAAACGTCGGTCTGATTATCGCTTTGTAGAGCCTAAACTTATTAGCATACTTCGGCGATTGGTCAAATGGTATAGCAGAGCCATGGCTCTCTTGGCGTTGTTTGCCGCATACTTGATGTGAGCTTTTCAAGTGAGCTTCGAATCAAGGATTACCCCTAGATACTTGACGTCTAAACGCCAAGGTATCGGTTCGTGGAATGCTCTGACGTCGTCTCCAGGTCGGTAACGTCGTTTCGAGAAGAAAACTGCCGTGCTCTTTTTTAGATTGACCTCGACTCGCCAGAATCTTAACCACTCCTCGAGAGCGTCCATCGCCGTTTGCAGTCTCTGCATGATGAGGTGCAGAGCACGGGACCTGGCTAGAATGGTTGTTTATCGACGTATAGTGCTATCCTAATGTCTGTCGTTTTTGGTAGGTTGGTCACGAAGATGCCGAAAAGTGCCGGCGAGAGGAGAGAGCCGAGGTGGACACCAGCCCTGATTCTCCGCCTCGTAGACCGCAGTCCGTCCAGCCGGATGCAAAACCATCTATCGTTGACGATAGGATTTCGTCAGTTGGACGAGAGCGCGTGGTAAGCCCCTCTCCAGCATCTTGCAAAGTAGGCCATAATGCCAAACCTTGTCGAAAGCTTTAGACACTTCCAGGAACACTGCGTCTGTTGACTGTCGCTAGTTAAAGCCTTCCGCGATGTGCTCCACCACTCGCAGTATCTAGTGAAAGATGGAATGCTCCTTACGGAACCCAAACTGCTCGTCCTAGATCACGTGGTGTTCCTGCATCGCTGCGTAGAGTCTCCTTAGGAAAACGGCTTCTGCTATTTTCCCAACCACCGACAACAAGCTAATTGGCCAGTAGTTCTGTGGGAATGTCACAGATTTGCCTACCTTCCGGAAAACTACGACGTCCGCCGTCTTCCACGCGGATGGGAAATGGCGGAGTCTAAACATGGCATTGATGATTCCAGTTAACACCCGAAGGGCGTTTTCTGGCAGCGCTTTCAGAGTCCACTTAGAGATTCCGTCCGGTCCAGGAGCCTTCTGACCCTTTAGGCCTTGATAAGGTCCTTGACTTCTTCAACTGTAGTGGGGTCAATTTCCAGAAGGTCGTCGTCCCTTAGCCTCCGTCGGACGAGGTGAACCTGTTCGATATGTCCAAGGTCTGCGTGGGTATAGTTCGGCTCGAACTGACGCTCTATACTATCTGCGAAGATTTCTGCCTTTTCAGAGACTGAATAGGCTAAGGCTGTTTCGCCATGGATAGGAGGCATTGGGGACGTCTTGTTCCTCAGTACTTTCGACATGCTCCAGAGAGAGTTGTCTTCGGCTCGGAGGTCCTCCAGTCTGGCTTTCCAGGCCTCCTTTCGGTGCCGCCGAATCGCTGGTCGCATTTCGTTGACCAATCGATTATACCGTCGTTCTGCAGGATCTCAGGTGTTTTGCCACTGACGCTTGGCCCGGTTCTTATTCCGGATGAGGTCACGGATGTGCAGAGGGAGAATGTCCCTCTTGTCCGCTACCGATCTCATGGAAGTGGCTCTACTGACCGAGGTTTTAATAACCGACAGTTTGGTTTCGTGGAGGGCATGTCGACTATCGACGCGTTAGAGTTCGTTGTCGGGGAGGCAAAAGATGCTAAAGAGTACTGTGTCGTTGTTGCTTTGGACATTTCAGGAGCATTTGATGCTGCCTGGTGGCCATTAATCGTTTGCGAGTTATATCGTAGGGGTTGTCCGCGAAACTTGATGTCTTTGGTCAAGAGTTATTTCTCGGGGCGATTGGCACAGGTTGAAATTCCGGGTGAAGTTCTGTCGCGTGAGGCGGAAAGGGGATGCCCGCAGAGGTCATGTTCTGGTCCCACATTTTGAAAGTTGTTGTATGAGAGCATCTTTAGGGTCAAGTTGCCCGCAGGATGCTCAATCGTTGGGTTTGCGGATGACACGCTTTTGATTGTAAGATCGAGATTGTTAATGGATATGCGCACAAAACCGAACGAGGCGCTTAATAAATTACACAAATGGTAGCAGGCGGTAAAATTAAAATTTAACACGGCGAAGTCAGAGGTGCTTTATTTCGGCACGAAACCAGGACAGAGGCTTCCGAGGCTAGATCTAGGAGGGGAGAAAATCCCGTTTAAAGATTGTATTACCTACCTCGGCGTCAAGATCGACGATAAATTAAATTGGAAAGCGCACGTACAATACGTTAAAAGTAAGGGCGGCGAAATATCAAATAAAATGATGGCGGCGGCTAAAATAAAGTGGGGTTTCAGGGGCGAATCGCTGAGGACGGTTTATGCCGAAGCAATTGAGCCGGCAATGCTGTACGCAGCTTCTGTATAGGCAGAAGGTTGTAAAGTCAGGGAGGTGCGTCAATTGACGAGCGTACAACGCATAACCACGGTAAAAGCGGCGAGGGCGTACAGGACCACCTCCACGGAGGCGATCCTGGTGATCAGTAGGACTCTACCTATCGAATATGTCGTTATGGAGATTAGAGATAGGCGATTAATAAATATAGGAAAACGGCGCGAAATTATCGAAGATCTTAATCTTGGTAATAGGGAGATTGCAAGAAAGATTGTTGTATCTGAGTTGGAGCACCCGGCTGATATTAGACGAATCGAGTTTGTCGAAGGTGATGAGGACGCGTTGGTATCAGAATTTATACGGACGGTTCACGTATGTACGATGGGCAAGTAGGCGCGGCGTTTGTCGTGTATAAGCAGGAAAGGGAGGTGTTTCGGTTTCAAACCAAACTCGCAAACTAGAGCACAATTTTCCAGTGCGAATTGGTAGTCATACGAGAGGCTATCGATTACGTAATAAACCATACGGGCAGAGACGAGTATTATATAATCAGCGATAGTAAATCGGCGCTGACGGCTTTAACAAACATGAACACCTCGACAGACCTCCAAGCGGACGTCTGGAGGATAGGGCGTACGGCGCTCGAGTTTCGACGTCAGGTCGCACAATAGTAACGTAGGAAACGATAGGGCTGATGAATTAGCTAAGGAGGCCACGACGGGAGACTTTCGAATATCACATTTGTCGATACCGAAGTCTTTGATTAAAAGAAAGCTGCGTGAAAAGTCAATCCGACAATGGGAAGAGAGGTAGAACAACGCTGCCACGGGCAGGTTGACCCACAAATTCATACCGAGCTTAGAAGCTAGAGGCAAGATCGAGGTAAAACTCGATCATAAAATGGTTCAGTTGATAACAGGACACGGCGCCCTGAAAGCGTTTTTACATAGGTTCGGGTTAACCAACAACGACCGCTGTGAATGCGGTGAGGGCGCTGAAAGCGCAGAGCACGTGCTCTTCGACTGCCCGTTTGAAGCGGCAAATCGAGGGTTGGCTGATACGAAATTAGCTATCGTAGGTCTAGCATGGCCAAAGAGCCTAGAGGAAGTCGGGGAAGTGGCTAACCAGAAGGCGTTCTGGACAGCCTTTAGAGAGTTCGCAGGAAGGGTTGCGAGATTAGACGGTGATACTCGTGTGTAAGTCGGGAGGGGATGGTGGGAGGATTGAAAATTATAGATTTTGATCTGGCGTGATTTTGACATGATAAGAGCATGATAACCAAAACTTACAACAAAAAAAAACAAAAAAAACAAAAAAAAAGGAAAAAGAAAAAAAAGAAAGAAAGAAAACCAATAATAATAATAATTAAATAAGTATACCCAAAACTCTAATATGCACGATGAACACACCACTAAACAATCACTGTCCCACCTTCTACGCGCGGAAAATCGGGAATAAACGAAACAAATAAATAACAACAAACTAAATCAGGAAACCTCATTAATTTAAATAAGTGTAATAAATAAAGAAATGGTAAAATTGAGTGAAACCGCGCATCCTCCCAGGACTTAAAAGTGAAGTGATAGTGATTGTGATCCCCCCCAAAACGTTTAGTGCATGTCCACCAGGACTTTAACAGTGCATATTCAACTCCCACATAAAAGTAGAAAACCGATAGATGTAGGTAGACGACCTGATCTTCGGATGTTGGAGAAATTTATATTGGAGGTAAGAATAAAATTGTGGCGGCTGTACCCGCATGAGCATTGATTTGTGATTTTAAACAGATTTTGAAATAATCTAACAATCACGTTTTTGTGTAATGGCGCTAGTCGATATAATGCTCATGCGAGTGCACCTGATAATGTATTTGCTTTTGCTAATATATGCACTGTTACATGCTTTTGCTTATTCAGATATTTATTTATATATTTATTATATGTTTATTTATATATTTATATTATATTTATATTTATTTTTACACTTATATTTTTGCCTGCATTGTATTGTTTTGTGGCTTGGTTTAATTCGTTTGACGTTCTGTCGCCAATTTTTGGTTGCAGTATAAATAGAAAAGAAGATTGTATATATAATATGTCAGTTAAGGAATGATAGGGAACGTTAGGGACAAATTTAGGATATAATACTAGATCAGGGAGGACGAATTTGTAAATTTATAAAGCAGGCAAAATAGCTGGATTCACTATTAATACATTTGGCAAATGCTTAGAAATTTGAATCCATTTTAAATTAGCTAGCTAGATTTGGATAGTTTTAAGTTGATCCTTCAGGTCGGACTGGTAAGCAGAGCCGGTGTCTGTTATCCGGTATTACGGATCCCTCCCCTCTCATTTTTGCTCGTCTTGTTGATCGGACACACTCCAAAGTCAATGCTAGGGATACCATTATTTAAACCCTGTTTTTAGTTTTTGTTTCAGTCTGTTAGATTTTTATTTAGGGTGGATTAATTATGAAGTTAGAATAAATCAGAAGCACGTTTATTTTTCGCGTTTAAACCCAATGTAGTACCTTCGGGTGGAGCATTGGGGACGTGGACGCAAGTATAGCGGCCCTTATTCAAATTATAATGTATTGTAAGCGAAGGCGGCTCCGTGTCGTAGTTGGTATGTGTGTGACTACTACGCCCAAGGTCCCGGGTTCGAATCTCGACACGGTCCGCTTGAAAAATGTTAGGCGAGCATTTTCACAAAAATACACCCTCGTTCGGATGAGAGGTAAAATGGAGGTCCCGTGTGTGAGTGTTGTCACGCACGTTAAAGATTCCTACTTTCCTTGGAACAGCAAGGGTTCGGCAAAATTCCAAATTTTTCAGGTAAAAATAACTTGCTTGTTACGTGCAAATCGAATTTGCACTTAAACATGTATGTTAGGTTTAGTTTTCTTGATGTACGGAAGTTTCCCGCCATAATTTTTAAATACGCGAGACACGGGAACATTTTAAATAGACTAGGCGGAGCTTCCGATACGTCATAGTAGTGAGTTTGCGTAGTGTGCATATCCCTATAGGGGTATGGCAATACTAGACAAAGAGTGGGGTCGTGTTTCCGTGACGCCCTGGAATCGAGGCTGTTTTCTTTCTACCTTCAAGTGAACAAGTCGTGCCGGGTGTCGTGTTTTATCTTATTATGTAGATTTCCTTATCTTGATTATCTTGTTTTGTCGTTCCTTAATTAACCTATTCCTGTAGTTCCACTACATATAGGAAACGGAGATGACCCTGGAGCAGCCCACGACCCCGAGATAAATTGGATGTCCAAGCTCTACCAGCAACATCGGAGCAATATCTTCATTTTCGACCCGGAAGGATGATAGGCGTACCTGGAGAATGTCGGATTTCCGGGGTGAGTAATACCGTTTAAATGGTTCATGAATATGAACTTTTGTTAATTGTTTATTTAATTTTTATGTTTCCGATTATGGCGTAATATAAATTATTGCTGACGTCATGGTGGGGGCCGCGCACCAAATCTGTAAAAGGTTTGCGTTTTCCTCCGCCAGGGCGTAGCATTGCTTTTTAATCATTGCGCTGCGCGATGTATCTTATGAACTTTGGTAATTGTATTACCGGCTTTTAAGAACCATCTATCGCCATGTAGATGTACCACCATCTAAGTGTAATACTTTGTTAACTGTATTACCGACCATATAAACTTTCTAATAAAAGTGTAACAGTTCTAATAAAAAGTGTAACATGCTTTCGGATGGAGCATTGGAAAATTACATGTAAGGTATTGTAAGCGAGAAAGACACGATTAAAAAGATTAAAGGGGTCTCACGAAGTGTAATTAAGTATATTAATGTAAATAGTTTTAAGGACATTGTACATAATAATTCTGGTGCCCTTATGCATAGCATGGTGTGTATTCGAAGTCATAAACACCAACTTTATACTCAATTAATTAATAAAATTAGTTTGTCGGACGAGGATGACAAAAGGTACGTCATCCCTAATAGTACAGCAACCTATGTATGGGGTCATAAAGATATAGGTTAGGTGTTAGTTGTAAGTTGTATAGATTAAATGTACATAGTTTAACATTGACTTAACTACATAATTATGTTATGACATGCATTTAGAAATTAAAATGTAAAGCTAGGAAATTGATAAAATTTTTACCCTGTTTAAAAGTCTCTCATGTTTTTGATAAAGTGTGTTAAGTTTAGAATACTTTATTAAAGAACAGGTTTCGAATTTCTCTATAATGCTTAAGAATAAGGTACATTTATCTCGAAAGAAACAAAAATAATCTTTTATATGCTCGCTAGAGGGTATGTGTGTAAACGGTAAGGGGTTGCCCCGATTTTAAATCTGTTTGCAGATTCAGATTTCGCGTAAAACAGCAAGATGAATCCGTTTCTCGATCCCCCTAAATAGTATATACGGAGTGATTAAAAAACCAGTTGGTAAAAAATTCTTAAAATGAGGTTAACTCCCTGGAGATGGTGCAATCTGAAAAATTCCTAGAAATTCGGGTAGCTGAGATAAATCTGATATTAATTGATACTAAACAAGGTACATTTATCTCGTGGGTGGAAACGCGGAGAAAGATTTATCTCGCAGAGGGGTAAGGGGTGGTTGGATTTTAAATCTGTTTACAGATTTGAATTCTACGTTAAATTTCAGACTAACTTCATGTGTAGCATGGCTAAAAAATTTTATAAGGAAGTCAGAAATCGCTGCTGGTAAAAAATCTTAAAATGAGGATAGCTCCCTGGAGGATGATGCTTTATAAAAAACTCCTAGAAGTTAGGATAGCCGAGAAGAATCTAATATTAATTGACACCAAACAAGATAGATTTATCTCGAAACATGAAATGGTTAGTCGAAGATAAATTTGGTTCAGAATGTTACCGGTAAAATTCTTAAAATGAGGGTAAAAATTTCACAAGGAGGCCCACAAGGAGGGAGCAAGGAGGAAATCCCCAGTAAATGTCCGAACGAGGTTCACTTCCAAAGAATTTACATGTAAATTCTCATAAGCAGGTGGATTCGGTGGATTTTATAGGTGGATTTCATAAGGTGGATTTGTATCAGAACGAACACCATTCTCTACTAGTTTCTTTATACATCTCTCGCATTTTCCCTTTATGTTAAACATTTCTTTATATAATAATAGTAATTCTACGATACATTTCTGTCCTTCTTGCACAGCATTTTGTCTTCAACACCTGTACATAATTTGTATTTTAATTATCCCTCTTTTCCCTAAGTAATTCTCTTTGTTTTTCCCTACTTTCATCATATTCTCAATATACGTTTTATCTCTTCTCGCCTTTTATAATTTCCCTGTTTTTTTTCTTTCTGCTCAATAGTTTATTTCACCACATTCGCAATACATATAAGGTGCGTTCATAATTTAATTTGCAAATTCATATTTACTAAATATTTCTGACTCATCTAATTTATAGCGTACACCTATTTATTTATTTCAACTTATTTAATAAATAAGTAAATATAAAATATAAACATAATATAAAGCTGTTTTATATTAAATACGACCTTGAGACATGAATAGTTGTACCCGTCTAGGGATAATAAGGAATGAATTATTAAAATTCCCCCAACAAAGGAAATGAAACTAAATTGGTTCAAGTTTAAAATAATTTGATTTCGTAGAATCATAAACCCAAAACCTCTTTTAGATTTGGTCCTGACTTCACCTGGATATTTTCAACAAAATAAATAATAATAACTTAATGTTTTAAAATTCATCAACACAAAATTTATGAAATGAAATTTAACTTTAACAATTTAGAATGAATTAAGTAAAATATATCAAAATCGTTTTTTTTATCAAGGTAATTAGTAGTGCTTTCTTAAAATGTCGTTCAAAGTATTGGTCGTGTCTCGTACACCAACGGTGGCAAAAGTTTTTCTAAGCGCTTACCATGATGTACAATTAGGCTTTTGTCCAGCCTCTAACGTGCCGAAAAATTTCTAGTAAGAAATAAACAGTAAAAATCTAATTGTTATAAAATATTATTAAATTAAAGACTTAAGAATTGACAAAATAGTTGTACACAGTACATTTTGCCATATAAAAGTCAGTACTAATTATAACCTTTATTCAATTGATAGGTGGATCGGCAAATGGTTACGACGCATGGTAGTAGTTTTATCCTGAGTAGAGGGTTTAGTGACGATCTGGGCCCACATTTGCTCCCACATTTGCTCCGCATTTGCTCCCAAATCCCTCATTTTCCTCCTCATTTTCCTCCAGCATCCTCATTTACATGTAAATTCCCATAAGGAGGAAATGAGGAGGAGTGACTTTCCCCTTCCACATTTGCTCCACATTTGCTCCCACATTTGTTCCCTCAAGGTAAATTCCCATAAGGAGCAAATGTTGAAATGATTTTCATAAGGAGCAAATGTGGATATGAACTCATTTGCTCCCTCATTTGTTCCCTCATTTACATATAAATTCTCATAAGGAGCGAAATGTGGAGATGAACCCCATAAGGAGGAAATGTGGTGGAGGAACTCCTAGGAGGAAATGCGGAGATGTAAATTCCCATGAGGAGGAAATGCGGAGATTCATCTCCACATTTCCACAAGCATCCACATTTCCACACACATCTGAACCAAATAGTTTTCTTTGACTAGCCATTGCATCTTTCAAGATAAATGAGCATCCTCATTTGCTCCCACATCTAAACCAAATAGTTTTCTTCGACTAGTCATTGCATCTTTCGAGATAACCCTATCTTGTTTTGTATCAATTAATATTAGATTTTTCTCCGCTACCCGAGTCTCTATGAATTTCTTAGATTGCATCATCCCCCAGAGAGCTACCCCTATTTTAAGATTTGTTGCCGATAGCGATTTCTGACCGTCCTTATAAATTTTTTAGCGATGTGACACATTTTGTTAGTCTAGAATTTTACGCAGAATTCGAATCTGCAAACATTAAAAATCGGTTCACCCCCTGCAAAGTTATACTTTAAAGCCTCAAACCTCTTTAAATTGTTTTGCTCATCTATAACATATGCTTTAACCAACCATTTCCCTAGAAATCTAAAACTATGGGGATTTTAGAAATGAGTTCTTTATAAGCCATAAGTGTATAATATTTAAAATCATTTTCAAACAGTAATGTTACTGTTTTTAGAATATTCAAAACCGCGGCTTTTTAAAATTTTAAACAGCTATCAATTTCTGGTTTAACATCATCATAACTAAGTACGTCACAAATTATGTTCAATGCTAAATATGTACTTTGGAAAATACATTTCATCCCCGAGCTAATTGCTTACAATTATGTGACGTAGAAGTGAAAGTAGCCTTTCTCTTTATTATTGACTATATGTTTGAGAAATATATTTCAATGTCATGCATTAGGAAATTTCCGTATAATTGCTGGTGTACACAATGTACTTTCTATTACGACCTCGACTAGGAAAAATGCAAACTTCATCTTGTAATACAGATCGATTAACGGTTTTCAAACCGCATAAAAACGCGATCTGATTAGTAAAAACCTATTCGTTTCGCATGCTTTGTGTAAGTTTGTTGAAATTTTCGTTTCGTGTAGCGATTTTTCCTCAAAATTTTAAAAAAAAAATTTAAGGTATGTCTGCATTTTTTATTAAAATAGAACTGAATTTATTTGCAAACACCAATTAATGTGTATTTTGCTATTGTTTCTGATTGTATTTTTAAAACATTAATTTTTACAAAGTAATGCGCTGTTTTACATATATATTTTTTTCAAATTTTAAAGATAGGCTTTTAGCTAGACGAATGTAAGGCGTATCTATCAACCCCAATTCCGAAATGACTATTTTTTTTGGAATTGTAGAATATGGTGTTGCAGATTGTGTAAAATATGTACTACCTACTTTAATGTAGCACTTGTGTAAGATTTTTATTTTATCTTGGCTATCTTCCTCCTCGACTATCTCCAAATAATTTACATGGAAGGTGGGCGAAGAACTTAAAAATTACGGAATCTTAAAACTAATATATACAATAGATTTACAGCATACCTCTTCTTCGGTTCGGACACTCCATCTTCGACACTGGTATTCTTTATGCGATAGCAAGTCATACGGTTGTTAAACGCTATGCTAACCATTTCTACACTATCTTCGCCAGTAGCGGTTTTTCCAGGTATATGAAACACTGCAAGAGTTGCATTTGAAACGTTTGCAGGTACCATTTTAGTACAAAACAAAATCCGCACTATAGGACTTTGGTTAAACTTGTAAGCGAACTAACTTATAAACTAAAAAGTTTACTCTTGCGTAGCTGCTTTATACTCCCTATAGAGTGCAAACCGAATGTTTCCGAAGACAGCCGAAGGAAGTTGAGGATTCAGTAGGGAACTAAATGACGTCATTTTTTACCAATCCTTGCTACTCGTCCAGTACATTTAGCACCATGCGAATGCAGTTAGTAGAGTCATCGGAAACGTCTTCCATGTTATACAGGTCGGCAATCGCATCGCGCACATATTAAAAATCCAAAAGGGTTATAGCACAAGCACACAAATTGGTTGCAAGCCGTGCAGTAGAAGATGCAGTGCTACTATAAACAATAACTTAATAAAACATTTTAAACCTTTACTAAGGGGATACCAAACTTGTTGCCTACAGAATACTTACTAATAAAGCAATTTAATTTAAATAATTTCTACGTAATATTTTAGAAAATGATAGATTTGAATATTTTCTTTGAAAACAATCGAAGATTGCCGAAGACACTCGAAGAGTGCACAAACGCGGTCACTAAACCAATCAGCATTAATACCGAGTATTCTATGCTTTCGTAGGCTTCTCATTTCCTAGAACCAAATCTTCCGTATAGCGGTTGGTAGCATGTAATGATTTCTAGAACCGGCAAGTACTCGATATCGCCCAAATACAGAATTAGATGCTCGATGTCCGTCAACTCCCGATTCCCTCGTGAAAGGTAGAAAAAACTCGGTCAAACATCCATCTAACTTAAACTTCGACCCGCCACCGTTTTGATAATTTCCAATCATTTTTCAAACGACAATGGGTTTCCACACTAACACCTAACGTATCTTTCCTATTATTTGTTAAACAAAAACTTGCTCCTTATGGGAATTTACATTGAGGGAACAAATGTGGGAGCAAATGTGGAGCAAATGTGGAAGGAGAAAATCACTCCTCCTCATTTCCTCCTTATAGGAATTTACATGTAAATGAGGATGCTGGAGGAAAATGACTAGGAAAATGAGGGATTTGGGAGCAAATGCGGAGCAAATGTGGGAGCAAATGTGGGTTTTGAGAGCAAATGTGTGCCTAGAACGTCACTAAACCCTCTACTATCCTACTTGGCTTCCTTAGCTTAGATCCTAATTTTTTCTCTTGCAACTTGCATTATCTTATGTATAGTTACAGAACCGTAGATTAATGTTAGGCACGCAAGGGAGGGGGGACCACCAGGTCCAATAATTTAAAACTTATTTTCTCCGAAATCCGAATGTGCAGTAGATGCATGGGATTACGATGCAGAACTAATCTGTGAAATTTAAGCGTTAGAGGAAATGGCAAAATTAAATAAAAATCCTGAACTTTTACGGGAAATTACCATATTTAGTCAGCAGCTATCAAATGTTACTTTAATAAATATCAATGAAACTCAAATGGAAACCGTAAACGATAAAATCAATCAACCCTACTAGAAGACATAATGTAATAATCAACGGATTTAGGACCGTACGTGGTCATGTTTGAAAAAGAGAGTAAAAACATTGGAAAATATCTTCCAATGGCAATGGGAGAAACTCTAACTAATGACAACATAGAAGGAATTAGAAAGATAGAAAACAGGGCATTATCATAATACCCGTGGAATTTATAACATCGGAAACAGCAAAGAAATTCTTAAAGAACAAACAAATGCAAAAAATGGAATACAAACGCTTTATTCCGGCAAATATGACATGTAAGGGTATTGAAAGATGAATTTATGAAGACCTAACAGAAGAAAAGCTTCTCAGATACACTAAATCTAAATACAAACAGTGGCTGTCAGAAGGTTTGTTAAAAAAGTTTCTGAGAACTGTGAAATAAAATACATTCCTACAAGCACAGTATTGTTTACGCTTTCGTTTGGATGAGATGTAAAATGAAGGTCCCGTGTGTGAGTGTTGTCACGCACGTTAAAGATCTCTACTTAGCTTGGAACAGCAAGAGTTCGGCAAAAATTTAAAATTCTCCAGTTAAAAAAACCGCACATCCTGGCCAATGGTAGTACCGTCGGGTGGAGCAATGGAAAAATCAAATGTTGCAATGCAAAGCTCGCATAGGTCCCGGGTTGGAATCCGTCACGATCCACTTGAAAAATTTTAGGCGAGCATTTTTCATAAAAATACGCCCTCGTTTGGAAGCGAATTAAAATGTAGTTCCTGTGTGTGTTGTCGCACACGTTAAAGAACCATACCTTACTTGGAACAAGGCTTTGTTAAAATTCTAAATTTTCAGCTAAAGAACTCGCTTTGTGGCCAATGTAGTATCTTCGGGTGGAGCATTGGAAAAAAACCAAATACTAAGCTCGGAAAGTGTAGGTCTTGTTTCTTTGCGTGTTCTCGTAATTTCTCTGAAAAAATCGCGTTACTTGCTTCTAATTTCACAGACAGGCTTGCATGGCTTTAGTGTTGTTTCTTTGAATTTTCAGCCAAGCTCTCTGCAGCGGTTGAGTTGAAGTCCTTAAAAAAAAAGTATTTCACTATTCGTTTCCTTCTTTTGACTGCGCGTTGCAGGCATGCAAATAGAGATGCTTCAAAAATCTTAAATCCCACTACTTAACACCAATGTAACGAAACATTTATTTGCTATAAAAACAGTTCTTTATTTTCAAACGAAGCTTTAGTGCTTACAAAGTCGCGGGTAACTTCACGCACCTAACAATATGTGCAGTGTGGTATACAAATATTTTTTCTCGTACATTACAATGTACTTTGAAAATTACGCTGAAAATAAAAAAAAGTAAAATACTTGATTGGATATTCTATTTAAACATTTATTAATTCCTCTCCATAGAAATTAATTTTTTACCACACATGAGCAACGTGCAAGACGTGCTTGTATGCGCGTTCACAAAATTCCGAAAATAATTCTGACAGTACTGGATAAATCCAGATAATTATTACATGTCTGAAAACAAATCGAAATATAGCTGACTTAGCCTCAAGAGTCTGTGAAAACGATTTGGAGATAATTATCGGTGAAATTTTCGTTTATTGTTGTGGCGCTTCTGGACCTAAAGCACGAAGAATACAAGCATAACTCAAAATGTATCTAGGTCGCTTGCTAAACTCGATTACATATTAGATAATAGCATAACCTAGATATCATTTTATTAGTTAGAATCACCAGTTGTATTTACATAAATTAACGGGATTACCAGCACGTATATACAAATTAGAATTAACCAACGGCGACGCACGTTTACAATTCAATTTCTAACCTCAAAGCAGTTATAAATCAGTTTTGGCAAAACTGGTGATGTACTACCTATGACGTACAGTTTTAGCACATATTGATTAAGCAGGAACCAACAATTCAAAAATTTCTCAGACATTTGTAACATTTGACGACAATTGTGACATTTGACAACATTTGTGACATTTGTTACATCGACAATAATTGTAAAACGTTTGTAACATTAAACGTTTGTAGCATTTGACAACATATCTAAGCTATTTGTAACATTTAACAAAACAGCTTATTTACGGCTATTAAAATTATAAGAAGAATTAGGGATGTTTTGACTAAATTTGAATACGGATTGAATACTTCAAACATTCTGCAGACTTTTTCATATTTCAAACGTTTGCCTAACATTTGAAACAGTTATAAGGCATTTGTAACATTGTGACATTTGTAAAATTTGAATACATTTGTATCAATCGACACTAATTGTATAACATTTGTAGCGTTGTGTGTTTGTAGCATTTGACAACATATCACGCTGTTTATATCATTTGGTGACATTTGATGATATTTGATGACATTTGCTGACATTTGATGACATTTGATGACATTTGATGACATTTGATGACGTTTAGCAATATAGCTTATGCATAGAAATTAAAATACCAAGAAGCATTAGGAATCTTTTGACTAAATTTGATAAAAGATTGATCACTTTCAAACATTCTGCAAACTTTTTTCTTACTCCAAACGTTTGCTAATATTTGAAGCATTTGTCACAAATTTGTGACATTCGGCAGTAATTGTAAAATATTTGTATCATTGGGCATTTGTAGCATTTAACAACTGTGCAAGATATTTATATCGTTCGATAACATTTGTATCATTCGATAGCATTTGTATCATTTAAAAATATAGTGTGCGCTCGTGATAAAATAATAAATTATTATAGTTGGGGATTCGGTGGTGCCAAGACTATTTAAATATACTCATTGGCATGGAAATGAGAACACCAAGAAAGATTACGCTACGTTTTGAATAAATCTGATTCGAAATTGACAACTTTTACACATTCTGCAGACATTTTTGATATTTTAAACGTTTGACTAACATTTGAAAAGTTTGTCACGTATTTGTAATATCTGATGACATATGACGACATATTGGACATTTGTAACATTCGTAAACAATTGTACATTTATAACGTCGGGCATTTGTGACATTTGACAACATATCTAAGCTTTTTGTATCACTTGGTGATATTTATAACATTTAACAATATAGCTTACGTTCGTGAGAAAATACTCAATTATTATAATTGTGGTTTCAGCATTGCTACTATATGAAAATACTTTTTGGCATATGAATTTAAAAACCAAGAAGAATTTGGCATATTTGACAAAATTTGAATAGGGATTGATCACTTTCAAACATTTTGCAGACTTTTGCACATTCCAAACGTTTGTTTAAAATATGTGAAACATTTGTCAGGAACTTGTAACATTTGTAACATTCGGCAATAATTGTAAAACATTTGTAGCGTTAAACATTTACAGCGTTTGGCAACATGTGTAAGATATTTGTATCATTTGATGGCATTTGTAACATTTAACAATGTAACATGTCCGTGATAAAATAATAAATTATTTTAGTTGGTCCTAGGACTATTTAAATATACTCAATGACATGAAAATTAAAATATCAAAAAGAAATAGAAATTTCTTACTAAATTTGTAAAGGAATCGAACACCTTCAAACATCCTGTAAGCGTTTCTGTAATTCCAAATATTTCTTAATAATTAAATATTTGTCAGGCATTTGTAGCTACGACAATTGTGACATTTGACGATATTTGTAACATTCAACCATTATTGTAAAACATATGCAATATTAGACGTTTGTAGCATTTGGCAACATTTCTAAGTTATTTGCATCATTTGATGACATTTGAAACATTTAACAATACAGCTTCTAAGTGAAAATTAAAACTCCAAAAAAGACTAGGAATTTTTTGACTAAATTTAAATAGAGATTAACCAAACAACGTTACAATCACGATCACGTTATCCAAATATACCAGAAACGTTTTCCATGATAGTCCACGCAAGATGTTATCCATTTAACGCTCGAAGACGGCAGGAGCGTTGCAGACGCTAAATGGCATAACTTTAAATTGCCATAGGCCAGTACCAATAGTGAAAACAGTCTTTTCTCGATCTTTGGGTTATATCCATCTGCCAGTAGCCAATGTTCAAATCGAAGATTGAGAATCAGCGCGACTGAATGTTTATCTAGGGTACCGTCAATTCTTGAAAGTGGGCAGATATCCTTTTTGGTCACGTTATTTAATCACCTGTAATTTACACGAAATCTTGTGCACAACAGGCGGTGCCCAAGGGCTATCAGTGTGCTCAATCACTCCTTGTCCCTCCATATTTCCAATAATTTTCTCGACCTCCTCGAATTTGTCCAACGGAAGTCGTCTTAGCTGCTGTCTTATTGGCCGGGCATCTCCTGTATCGATTCTATCCTTAACTACTACGGTCTTTCCCAATCGACCTATTTGTCAGGCATTTATAGCGACGACAATTGTGACATTTGGCGACATTTGTAACATTTAACCATAACTGTAAAACATATGCAATATTAGACATTTGTAGCATTTCATAACATATCTAAGTTTTTTGCATCATTGGATGACATTTGCAACATTTAACAATACAGCTTAAAGTGGAAATTAAAACTCCAAGAAGGATTAGGAATTTTTTGACTAAATTTAAATAGAGATTAACCAGTTTCCTATTTTCTACAGACTTTTTTTATATTGTAAACGTTTGCCTAACATTTGAAACATTTGTCGACGTTTGTAACATTTGGTAACAATTGTAAAACGTCAGTATCGTTGGATATTTGTAGCATTTGACAGCATGTGTAAGATGTTGGTATCTTTTAATGCCATTTGCATCATTTAATAATATAGTGCTAGAACTATTTCAACAAACTCAGTAGCATGAAAATTAAAACAATAAAATTGATTAGAAATTTTTTGACTAAATTTAAATAAGGATTGACCTCTTTCAAACAACATGCAGACTTTTCACACTCCAAAAACTTGCCTGATATTTGAAACATTTGTTAGGAATTTGTCATATATGTAACATTTGGCAACAGCTGTAAAGCATTTGTAATGTTAGGTATTTGTAGCATTTGACAACATATCTAAGATATTTGTGACATTTGACGACATTTGTAACATTTGTAAAATTTGGTGATATTTCTAACACTCGACAACAATTGTAAAATATTTATAACTTTGGGCATTTGTAGCATTTAACAACATATCTAAGCTATTTGTATCACTTGATAGTCTTTGTAATATTTAAAAATATAGCTATGATCCTGTTTAAAAGATAAATTTTTATAGTTGAGGTTACAAGTACAACATTGCTACTCTATGTAAATATACTTAGTGGCATGAAGATTAAAACACCTAGACTTAGATTGGCTTCTCTTGAAAACACTTTTTCGAAATTTCCTAAAAGTTCCCCGAACGACTTTCCAATCACCATCACGTTATCCAAATATACCAGACACGTTTTCCATGATAGCCCACGCAAGATGTTTTCCATTTAACGCTCGAAGGTGGCAAGAGCGTTGTAGACGTAAAATGGCATGACTTTAAATTGCCATTGGCCAGTACCAATAGTGAAAACAGTCTTTTCTCGATCTTTGGGTTATATCCACCTGTCAGTAGCCACTGTTTAAATCCAAGGTTAAGAACCATCGCGACTCTGAATGTGTATCTAGGATGCCGTCAATTCTTAGAAGTGGACAGCTGTCCTTTTTGGTTACGCCATTTAATCGTTACATGTTGAACAACGTCATCCGTAAAATAAACTCGCACAGACACGTCGTCTGTTTCGCAAAACGGCACTTCCTTGATCCCTACTCTCAAGGTACCCTTTTTTATATCTACATGGAATCCGTATCTCTTCAAGATATCCATTCCCAAAATAACTTCCTGAGTGATGTTCACTATTACTACCTAATGGTCAAATATCTTGCTCGCAACTCAGATTTGTACATTCAGCATTTCGTGTGTTTGAATTTCTCACATACCACAGTTCGACCAAGAACTTCACAGTCTTGCCGTTAAATTGACCATATATGTATATGCTGTACGCATGTTTAGATCGTTCGCTGCGGATGTTGGTTTCCGGGCAGAATCCGTGCAGGTCGACTTTTACCCCCTCTTGTCGACCCCTTTTAGTTTTCCACCTTCTCTGTTTCTCTCTTGGGTTGTTTATATTTGAACTTCTGGTAACGGTTCTTCACTTGAGCGTGGTACACCTGTTGCAGATGAGAGTCACCATACCTCATTCTCAACCTTGATGTTGAGACTCCGTAGCTTACTAGGTCATGCTCTGCAGAATTTTGAAGGTCTCACTTGGAAACGTGACAACAATGCGGTTGCCATTCACTGATCGTTCCAGATGTAAGCTCCCGCGACAGCTTCGGATTGCTTAACATATGTGTACCAAGGTGAATTTTCATCAAATGTGGATGATTTTACTATGAACCTTGACGTTTAGTCACGTTTCCCGACATGTTTAAATTCTGGGACGTGCTGTTGTATCATCGGCACTGAGGGTTTTGGTACTTTCACATTGTTTTCGAAAATCTCGCTTCCAATCCTTGCGAGGTTTCCAATAGATCATCTGAAAGCCTGGTTTCCAATTTCTGTAAACCGTTGGAAAAATTGACTTACAGTGGATGCAGGCTTTCTGGAACTTTCGCTTCTAGTTTTTCCGCAAAGTTAGCATTTTTTTAATAAATTCTTTTAATTGTTCAACCGTTGTTGCGGTTTTTATAACTTCCTGTACAAACTCTTTCAATTGTTCAACGACTTTCGTGTTTTGGTGCAACTGCGCTGTCAAGCTTGTAGGCGGTTTCGTGGCGTAGTTGGTATGTGTGTGGCTACTATGTCCAAGATTGCAGGTTCGAATCCCAACAGGGTCTGCTTGAAAAATTTCAGGAGGCATTTTTCATAAGAATACGCCCTCGTTCGAATGAGAGTTAAAATGTAGGTCCCGTGTTTGAGTGTTGTCGCGCACGATAAAGACCCCCTACCTTGTTTGGAGCAGCAAATGTTCGGCAAAATTTAAAATTTTCAGGTAGAAAAAATACTCACTTCGGGTGGATCATTGGAAAAAATCAATGTAGTGTCAAGCTCGCAAAAGCGGTTGCGTTCCGAGTTCGAATCCCAACACAGTCCACAAAAATACGTTCTCGTTTGGATGAGAGGTAACTAGGTCCTGTCTGTGAATGTTGTCATGCACGTTAGGGATCCCTACCTTGCTTAGAATAGCAAGAGCTCGGCAAAAGTTCAAACTTCTCCAGGTAAAAAACGCGCATCCTGGCCAATGTAATACCTCGTATAGGTCTCGGTTCGAATCTCGACACGATCCACTTGAGAAATGTTAGAGGAACATTTTGCACAAAGATAAAGTAAAATGTAGGTTCCGTTCGTTAGAGTTATCACGTTCGTTAAAAATCCCTACCTTACTCGGAACAGCAAAGGTTCGGCAAACTTCAAAATTTTTGAGGTAAAGAAAAAACTTGCATTCTGGTCAATGTAGTATCTTCGGGTGGAACATTGAAAAAAAATCAAATGTAGTGCAAAGCTTGCAGGCGGCTCAATGGCATAGTTGGTATGCGTATGAGTATTATGCCCAAGCTCCCGGGTTCGACTCACGACACAGTCCGCCTGAAAATGTTAACTGTGCATTTTTCACAAAAATACGCCTTCGTTTGGATGAGAGGTAAAATGGAGGTCCCGTGTGTAAGTGTTGTCACGCACGTTAAAGGTTCCTATCTTGCGTGGAAGAACAAGAGTTTTCCTGGTAAAAAAACGCGCTTCCTTGCCAATGTAGCACCTTCGGGTGGAGCGTTGGAAAAAATCAAATGTTGCAATGACAAGCTCGCATAGGTCCCGGGTTTGAATCCGGACCCGATCCACTTGAAAAATGTTAGACGAGCATTTTTCATAAAAATACACTCTCGTTCGGAAGAGAGTTAAAATGTAGGTCCCGCGTGTGTTGCCACGCACGTTGAAAACCATTACCTTACTTGGAACAACAAGGTTTTGTTATAATTCTAAATTTACAGGTAAAAAACTCGTTTTCTAGCCAACGTAGTACCTTCGGGTGGAACATTGGAAAAAATATCAAATACTAAGCTCGCAGAGTGTAGGATTTGTTTCTTTGCGTGTTCTCGTAATTTCTCTGAAAAAATCGCTTTACTTTCTTCTAGTTTCATAGACAGACTTGCATGGTTTTAGTCTTGTTTCTCTGAATTTTCAGCCAAGCTTTCTGCAACGCTTGAGTTGAAGTCCTTCAAAAAAGAAAGTATTTCGCTATCCATTTCCTTCTTTTGCCTGCGCGTTGCAGGCATGCAAATAGAGATACTTCAAAAATATTAAATCTCACTACTTAACATCAATGTAACGAAATATCTATTTGCTGTAAAAACGATTCTTTATTTTCAAACCAATTATACAGGCCTTTTTGCTCAATAAATCTCAGCTACTATATAATTTCTAAAAGCTCACACAACTATTCGTTTTCCTAACTTATCACTAACAGTACGAGTATAATCTTCTTAACTACGATTCTATCTTCTTAGTTAATTTAATCTCGAAGCACTACAACTAATTTATCTTACCATTACAATAATTTATGTCCAAACTCATTTATATCAACAGTACAGAGAAATTTATGTCACATCTTTTAAAGCATGTCATGATAGAAACTTAACTTCAATTAGAACTAACATCGTAATTTATTATAATCATAGCCGTAATCAGAACTGAATGCGTAGAATCCATTAACGTCAATTTATACTCTATCCAATTGTTGTGGATTAATCTACAATAACCCAGAATATGCAAATTAAATTTTCGAGATTTCCTACTGTGCTTTAATAACCTTTAAATGTAAAAACCTTGTACCTGGGAATCAAGTGATTTCACACTGCAGAGCTTGCCAATACCTTATATTTAAAGATGTCACGTCACATGGTGTCTACCAAATGTCTTTTGTGTATTCAAACTCTTATTCTGGTCAACGCCAGCATGAAAAGCGTTGAAATATTTTTCTCGACAGACCTTATTGCTTCTTTTAACACTTACAATAGTAATCTACATAACAATATGAGGTGCGTGAAGTTAGCCGCGACTTTGTAAGCAATAATGCTATTATAGGTGCCGAAAGTTAGTGCTTCGTTAGTGCTCTTTAGTTTTATGAAAGAAAATTACCGAATAAACGTCTCTCCGAAAATGGCAATTCATTATTTTTCGGCGAAACTTCACCAGAGTTTTCTTCAATTAAATAGCTTTTTACAGCTGAAAGATAGTGTTTCGTTAGTGCTCTTTAGTGCTTTATATTTCAGAGGCGTAGGACGAATAATAAAAAGGTTATGTTTATAATTGTAGCCGTGGTATGTTTCAATTTTGTTACAGGCGGAAAAGCTACTACGTATGTATTTTCTAGCAAAATTATAAAATGGGGGCGGCCTGTAAAACAAAAATTAAAGGGGGGGTCACCGGCACTAGCTAGCGGAAGGTCGTGGATCATTTAGAGGGTTAAAATTTTGCAGACAGGGCTAAATTAATATATAATATACTACAAAAGATTTGGCACTTACCTTTCATAAAATATTGTGGCTTAATGACAATTGCCAAGGGCGCCAGACAAGTCGAGAATGTCCAAATTTTCGTACAAAACCTTGAGAGACTTGTTATCCCAAGGAGGACAATTGTTCCTTTTAATCAATTTCTCACTTTTTTACTACTTATAAAAAAAATAAGAAAAGCTATTGACTTAATCAACGACAAACAAAACTATTTAATTCACAGAGCAATAAACGTGAACCTCTTACATTCATTGATTTTAATTTAGAAATTTAAGTGAATAGGTGACTATGGAATTTATGAAAATTTTGAGTACATAAGTAGTTCCCAAACACTTGTATATGAACGAAAACTGATATTATAAATCTTACACTAAATTAATCCTACGGTTTATGGCCAAAACGTCCTAACAAATAAATTAACTAAAAATTGGTCATGCTACTTAACTATAAAACTTACTTACTACAAATTGTCCATTGTTTGAGGGTTTGTCTTCCAACGTAGAACAGTTCTTAAATTGGGGAAGAGAATCTCGCTTGTTGCTTCTGTTTCTAATTTTTAAAGAATTGACTGGCACGCGAACCCGGCAGGATCTTGACAATATTACTTACTTGTGCGTCACACGCCTACAAGCTTTTTAATAGTTACCTTGTATCACTATAAATCCGCGAACATATGGGCATGACCCACGCGAACTGGAAAAGTAATCACTCCTTTCCAATTTTTAATATCGTGATATTAAGTGAAATATTATATCTGTGATGCCGGAGAACGCTACCCGCGAACTACGATTCTTTCTACTTCTTGACCACGGACAGCCCCATTGAAAAAATCCCTTTTTTTGGCTAAAGCCTTAAGTTATATAAACTAATTCCTACCCTAATCATTATGTACGTCATTTTCTGTTATCCAATGACTGAACAGAACCTTCCACAAACCAAGATTTCAGAAACCAAATCCAACCCCTTTTTTGATGAGAGTCACGGAAGCAATTATTTTCCCAAGGGTTTAAATTATATTGTACCTTCTACGAATTTCTTAATTATTGAAATGTGGAACCTACCTATGGCGACAGTAGTCTGCCATTAACAAAGACCGGCTAACCTACTTGAGCCGAAATGGATTTTAAATACAATGGATGTCTCCAGACTACTTAAAATTACTTTTAATATTTGAACAAATCAAATTGGAAATAGTTTTCGCTATTTATAATGTTTCGTTTTCTATAACCCGCTGTCAATCAACGAAAGTATTAAGAAGGTTAAGCTTTTCAAACTGAAAATTGCTTTCATTTATTTACGCTAAAAGGTACTATTACATTTTAATTTTATCAGATTCGTCAATCTGTAACCGACCTAAACTTTAAGAGGTTTATTGTATTTGATTTACGAAGGTAGAGCTTTAAATGATGAAAGCCGCTGGAATTTACAATAGTTTAGCCTGAAGCTATTTGTAACCCTGGTCTTTTATTGTAAGGGAGCCTGACTGAAATATGAAGCAACTTATTGTGGAATTTTTGTCTATAAGTTATGCAAGTTACTGAATTTTAATTAATTAATTGATTTGTTTATTCGTTAACATTACAAAATAATGTTACAATTTCAAAAAACTTTTGCAATCGAAAGTTAGTGCTTCGTTAATGGTGTTTAGTGCTTCATATTTGTGTACGACTTCTAATGAAATAGTTATAGTCACTAATATTTTTAATTCTATCCGCGGTTTGTTTCAATTTCAAAAACTTATGCAGTGGAAAGTTTATGCTTCATTAGTGCTCATTAGAGTTTCATATTTCAGTAGTGCATATCTGCAAATAAAAAAGTTAGGACCATTGTTACAGCTGCCCGCGCTTTGTTTCAGTTTCAAAAATTTGGTACCGCCGTAAGATAGCATTTCATTAATGCCCTTTAGTGCTTCAAATCTCAGAAAACAGTAAAAAATAGAAGAGATAGGATGATAGGCCACATACTAAAGCATGAGGGAATAGTGCGGAATATATTAGAAGCAGAGATAGTATTACAGTCCCGTAAACCGGCACATGCGACACAAAAGACAGTTGGTAACGATATTACATGATGTGGAAATTAGCGCGCTAATTGTCAATGACGTCACACAATATGCAAATTATGGCACGTAATTTACGAAGTATACAAATTTTACACAGCCCCTAGGGGGGTACTTACGTGAATAGGTAAAGCTTCCTTCAGGAATTACTTCATGATGGTCGCTCGTGGCTTCCTTCAGGATTATTTCATGATGGTTCTCGGGTCGTAGGCTGCTGTTAGGCAAGGTTGCGTCCAAATTCGCTGCTCTTCTTCCTATGTAGAGGTACGATAAGGAACGGGTTGAAGAAACGATAATCAAAGATAAGGCAAGAGAATCTACATAATAAAAAGATACGATAAGATACCAGACCAACCACTCTTATTCACGTTTCAAATGCAAGTCCTTCCACGTCTTTCGGAAATTCCCCACTCCTCTTTCGTCCACACGCGTCGGCGCGAAATTCGCGCAACGCACTTCTAAAGTGACGGAAATACGCGCAACCAGTCTTTTAAATTTATGGCGCAAAATTCCCGCACTTATTTATTTTAACACTTATTTTAAAAATGTCTAGTGCCGAAATTTTCGGCATGTAACAATAGGAAAAAAAAGAGGTAGAGGTACACCTAGGTTAGATTACTGCACACAGATAGTGAAGATGTAGGCTGTAGGAATTTCAGGGAAATGTATAGGCTAGCTCAGAATAGAAATCAATGGAGGTACGCATCCAACCAGTCCCAAGATGGAAAAACCAATGACGAAAAAAGTAAATGTACTTAAACATGATGATTATTATAAACAACTACAAGTATGGGTCTTGCAATATTCTCAACTAATGTTAATTGTACGAAAGTATTCACTGGAAAACTATTAATTCCACAAATTTCGAAGTGTTGGGGGATCCTTGGCAGCTACAGGCTGCTTAACCTCTTTCGCATACCACGTCCCACCTGTTCCAAGATGAAAAACCTATTGACTGAAGAAAATAACTGTACTTAACCTGATGATTATTATAAGCAACTACAGGTATTGGTTTTGCAATACTCTCAATTAATGTTAATTGTGCCAAAGGATTTACAGGAAAACTATTAATTCAGTAAATGTCTAAGTGTTGGGGGATCCTTGGCAGCCACAGGCTGCTTAACCCCCTTCACATACTACTGAATCTTGGTGAAATAGGGCATATAATTAGGAAACAATAGAAGGGGAACCGAGTTGTATCTAGGCTGTGGCAATTTTAGGGAACGGTGTAAGCTAGCTAAGAATAGAAATAAGTGAAGGTGCGTGTCCAGCCAGTTTCAAGACTGAAAACCTAATGACGAAAAAAATAATTGCACATTGAAATATTTTTAACTAATGTTGATTGTGCGAAAGCATATATTGGAAAACTATTATTTCGGCAAATATTCAAGTGTTGGGGGATCTTGGTAGCTACAGGCTGCTTAACCCCTTTCACATGCTACTGAATATTGAGGAAATAGGGTATATATTTATAAATAATAGAAGGGGAACCGAACTGCATTAAGCAAGAAAGAGCAGCGGCTACTTTCGAGAACAACAAACATAGAAACAAGGAGAAACTTGTTGAAAGCATATGTGTGTGGAGTACAGCACAGTATGTCTATGAAATAGTGGACAGTAGGAGAAGCAGACAGAAAAACGGTACAAGTCTTTTGGAATGTGCTTCAGATGTATGAGAATGATAGCATGGGCAGACAAAGTTAATAACAAAGAGGTTATAAAAATAGTAGGGGAATAAAGATATCTGAGGAAAAAAATAGGAAAAATAGAAGGGCAGGATACGTACTTTGGGGACTAATGCGGAATATATTACAAGTAGAGATAGGAAGAAGGAGGTAGAGGTAGATCTAGATCAGACTATTGCACATAGATAGTGAAAGATGCAGACTGTGGAAATTTTAAGGAAATGTGTAAGTTAGCACAGAATTGTAACAATGAGGGTACGCGTCTAACCAGTTCTAGGATTGAACACCTAATGATTATGGTACCTATAGGAAGTGTTGTTTTAATATCGAGATTTTTTTATTAAATCGCAGCTGTACAAGAACATTTAGAGAAATACTATCACGATATCCTATTTCAATTCTAACTCTGTAAATGGCATTCGTCTAAAGTTTATCGGCATTATTTTCGTATAAAATTAATCAAATTAATTTGTAGCCTTAAAATTTTCCCATTTCTCTGGTATCTATATTTACACCACACTGATATATAGAGCACTCATGAGCACAAAACACTATATTTCGACTGCAAAAAATCTTTGTAGTTGAAAGAAATTGCGACCAGCGGTTTTGTTAGTAGTCATACTTCACTGAGATATGAAGCAGTAAAGAACATTACTGAAACGCTTTCTTATGACGGTATCAAATTTTTGAAACAAACATACCGCGACCAGCTGTAAAAATGTAAGTGGTCGTAACTTTTTTATTTGCAGTCGTATACCACTGAAATATGAGGTACTAACGAAGCTCTAACTTTCGGCTGCAAAAGTTTTTGAAATTGAAACAAATCCCAGCTAGAATTAAAACTATAGGTGGCCATAACTTTTATTAAAAGTCCTAAGTCGCTGAAATATGAAGCACTAAGATGCACTATCTTTCGGTTAAAACGAGTTTTGAATTTGAAATAAACCCCAGCCGGCTGTGAAGTTAGCCGCACAAATAAGCGGCCACAACTTTTTTATTAGTAGACTGGGATATGAAACACTAAAGAGCACTAACGAAGCACTAACTTTCGGCTGTAAAAAGTTTTTTTAATTAAAGAAAACTCCGACTAAGTGTGAAGTTCCGCCTAAAAATATAAATTGCCATTTTCGGAGAGGCGATTATTGGGCGATCTTCTTTTATAAAGCACTAAAGAGCACTAACGAGGCACTAACTTTCGGCACCTATAAGAAAATTAGTGCTTACAAAGTCGCGACTAACTTCACGCACTTAACAATATGTGCAGTATGGTGTACAAATATTTTTTGTCGTAGATTTCAATGTACATCCTGAAAATACGCTGAAAATTTAAAAAATATCAAATACTTGATTGAATATTTTATTTAGACGTTTATCAATTCCTATCCATAGAAATTAATTTTTTACTACACATGAACTACGCGCAAGACGTGCTTGCATGCGCGTTCTCAAAATTCCGAAAATAATTCTGAAAGTACTGGATAAATCCAGATACATATTACATGTCTGAAAATAAATCGAAATAAAGCTGACACAGCCGCAAGTCTGTAAAACGATTCGGAGATAATTATCGGTAAAATTTTCGTTTAGGGACACCACCCAACCGTTGTATTCTTTTTCAGCGCGATATCGTAGTCATTGGCGTTTAAAATTCTAGAAGGAGGTACACAATTCGTCACTTTAGTCATTGTCTTTTCCACAAGCTCGCCCTTTCCCAGTTATTCGTCACTAATCGGTTCAGTAGAGCTTACAAAATCTTCGCAGAGAACACCATCCAAGCGTACCATCACAACATTTACTATCGTTACAGGTCCAAACAACGTCAAATAAACTCGCACAGACACGTCGTTTGTTTCGCAAAAGGGCACTTCCTTGTTCCCTACTCTCAAGGTGCCCTCTTTTATATCTACATGGAATCCAGGTAAAAAAACGCGATTCCTGGCCAATGTAGTACCTCGCATAGATCTCGGGTTCGAATCTCGACACGATCCACTTGAAAAATGTTAAACGAGCAGTTTTCATAAAAATACGCCCTCGTTCGGATGAGAGGTAAAATGTAGGTGCCATGCGTGTTAGAGTTGTCACGCACGTTAAAGATCCCTACCTTACTCGAAACAGCAAGAGTTCGGCAATACAATTTTTTAGGTAAAGAAAAAACGTGCATTCTGGCCAATGTAGTATCTTCGGGTGGAGCATTGGAAAAAATCAAATGTAGTGGAAAGCATGCAGGCGGGTTAGAAGCATAGTTGGTATGCGTGTGAGTAGTATGCCCCAGGTTCCGGGTTCGACTCACGACACAGTCCGCCTGAAAATGTTAACTGTGCATTTTTCACAAAAATACGCCTTCGTTTGGATGAGAGGTAAAATGGAGGTCACGTGTGTAAGTGTTGTCACGCACGTTAAAGCTCCATACCTTGCGTGGAAAAACAAGAGTTTTCTTGGTAAAAAAAACTCGCTTCCTTGCCAATGTAGCACCTTCGGGTGGAGCATTGGAAAAAATCAAATGTTGCAATGACAAGTTCGCATAGGTCCCGGGTTTGAATCCGGACCCGATCCACTTGAAAAATGTTAGACAAGCATTTTTCATAAAAATGCACCCTCGGTCGGAAGAGAGTTAAAATGTATTGCCGCGCACGTTGAAAACCACTACTTTACTTGGAACAACAAGGTTTTGTTATAATTCTAAATTTACAGGTAAAAAACTCGCTTTCTAGCCAACGTAGTACCTTCGGGTGGAGCATTGGAAAGAAAATCAAATTCTAAGCTCACAAAGTGTAGGTTTTATTTCTTTACGCGTTCTCGTAATTTCTCTGAAAAAATCGCTTTATTTCCTTCTAATTTCACGGACAGCCTTGCATGCCGTTATTCTCGTTCCTCTGAATTTACAGCTAAGCTTTCTGCAACGCTTGAGTTGAAGTCCTTCAAAAAGAAAGTATTTTGCTATCCATTTCCTTCTTTTGACTGCGCGTTCCAGGCATGCAAATAGAGATACTTCAAAAATCTTAAATCCCACTACTTAAAACCAATGTAACGAAAAATCTATTTACAATAAAAACAGTTCTTTATTTTCAAACAGATTATGCAAGCCCTTTTGTTGAATAAATTGCAGCTACTATAAAATTTCGACAAGCTTACACAACTATTCGTTTTCCTAACTAATCACTAACTGTACGAGTATAATATTCTTAAACTACGATTTTGTCTTCTTAATTAATTTAATCTCGAAGCACTATAATTAATTTATCTTACCACTACAATAACTTATATCCAAACTCATTTATATCGACGGTACATAGAAATTTATGTCACATCTTTTAAAGCATGTCATGATAGAAACTTAACTTCAATTAGAACTAACATCGTAATTTATTATAATCGTAGCCGCAATCAGAATTGAAAGCGTAGAACTCCTTAACGCCAATTTACACTCTATCCAATTGTTCTGGATTAATCTACAATAACCCAGAATATGCAAATTACATTTTCGAGATTTCCTACTGTACTTTAATAACCTTGCAATGTAAAAACCTTGTACCTGTCAATCAAGTGTTCTTACACTGCAGAGCCTGCTGATACCTTATATTTGAAGATGTCACGTCACATAGTGTCTACCAAATATCTTTTGTGTATTCAAACCCTTATTCTGGTCAACGCCAGCATGAAAAGCGTTGAAATATTTTTCTCAACAGACCTTATTGCTTCGTTTAACACTTACAATAGTAATCTACATAACAATATGAGGTGCGTGAAGTTAGCCGCGATTTTGTAAGCAATAATGCTATTATAGGTGCCAAAAGTTAGTGCTTCGTTAGTGCTCTTTAGTTTTATGAAAGAAAATCACCGAATAAACGTCTTTCCGAAAATGGCAATTCATTATTTTTCGGCAAAACTTCACCGGAGTTTTCGTCAATTAAATGGCTTTTTACATCTGAAAGATAGTGTTTCGTTAGTGCTCTTTAGTGCTTTATATTTCAGAGGCGTAGGACGAATAATAAAAAGGTTATGTTTATAATTGTAGCCGTGGTATGTTTCAATTTCAAAAAGCTTTCGCAATCGAAAGTTAGTGCTTCGTTAGTGGTGCTTAGTGCTTCATATTTGTGGCGTACGACTTCTAATGAAAAAGTTATAGTCACTAATATTTTTAATTCTATCCGCGGTTTGTTTGAATTTTAAAAACTTATGCAGTGGAAAGTTTATGCTTCATTAGTGCTCATTAAAGTTTCATATTTCAGTAGTGCATATCTGCAAATAAAAAAGTTACGACCATTGTTACAGCTGCCCGCGCTTTGTTTCAGTTTCAAAAATTTGGTACCGCCGTAAGATAGCATTTCATTAATGCCCTTTAGTGCTTCAAATCTCAGAAAACAGTAAAAAATAGAAGAGATATGATGATAGGCCACATACTAAAGCATGAGGGAATAGTGCGGAATATATTAGAAGCAGAGATAGTATTACAGTTCCGTAAACCGGCACATGCGACACAAAAGACAGTTGGTAACGATATTACATAATGTGGAAATTAGCGCGCCAATTGTCAATGACGTCACACAATATGCAAATTATGGCACGTAATTTACGAAGTATACAAATTTTACACAGCCCCTAGGGGGTACTTACGTGAATAGGTAAAGCTTCCTTCAGGAATTACTTCATGATGGTCGCTCGTGGCTTCCTTCAGGATTATTTCATGATGGTTCTCGGGTCGTAGGCTGCTGTTAGGCAAGGTTGCGTCCAAATTCGCTGGTCTTCTTCCTATGTAGAGGTACGATAAGGAACGGGTTGAAGAAACGATAATCAAAGATAAGGCAAGGGAATCTACATAATAAAAAGATACGATAAGATACCAGACCAACCACTCTTATTCACGTTTCAAAGGCAAGTCCTTCCACGTCTTTCGGAAATTCCCCACTCCTCTTTCGTCCACACGCGTCGGCGCGAAATTCGCGCAACGCACTTCTAAAGTGACGGAAATACGCACAACAAGTCTTTTAAATTTATGGCGCAAAATTCCCGCACTTATTTATTTTAACACTTATTTTAAAAATGTCTAGTGCCGAAATTTTCGGCATGTAACAATAGGAAAAAAAAGAGGTAGAGGTACACCTAGGTTAGATTACTGCACACAGATAGTGAAGATGTAGGCTGTAGGAATTTCAGGGAAATGTATAGGCTAGCTCAGAATAGAAATCAATGGAGGTACGCATCCAACTAGTCCCAAGATGGAAAAACCAATGACGAAAAAAGTAAATGTACTTAAACATGATGATTATTATAAACAACTACAAGTATGGGTCTTGCAATATTCTCAACTAATGTTAATTGTACGAAAGTATTCACTGGAAAACTATTAATTCCACAAATTTCGAAGTGTTGGGGGATCCTTGGCAGCTACAGGCTGCTTAACCTCTTTCGCATACCACGTCTCACCTGTTCCAAGATGAAAAACCTATTGACTGAAGAAAATAACTGTACTTAACCTGATGATTATTATAAGCAACTACAGGTATTGGTTTTGCAATACTCTCAATTAATGTTAATTGTGCCAAAGGATTTACAGGAAAACTATTAATTCAGTAAATGTCTAAGTGTTGGGGGATCCTTGGCAGCCACAGGCTGCTTAACCCCCTTCACATACTACTGAATCTTGGTGAAATAGGGCATATAATTAGGAAACAATAGAAGAGGAACCGAGTTGTATCTAGGCTGTGGCAATTTTAGGGAACGGTGTAAGCTAGCTAAGAATAGAAATAAGTGAAGGTGCGTGTCCAGCCAGTTTCAAGACTGAAAACCTAATGACGAAAAAAATAATTGCACATTGAAATATTTTCAACTAATGTTGATTGTGCGAAAGCATATATTGGAAAACTATTATTTCGGCAAATATTCAAGTGTTGGGGGATCTTGGTAGCTACAGGCTGCTTAACCCCTTTCACATGCTACTGAATATTGAGGAAATAGGGTATATATTTATAAATAATAGAAGGGGAACCGAACTGCATTAAGCAAGAAAGAGCAGCGGCTACTTTCGAGAACAACAAACATAGAAACAAGGGGAAACTTGTTGAAAGCATATGTGTGGAGTACAGCACAGTATGTCTATGAAATAGTGGACAGTAGGAGAAGCAGATAGAAAAACGGAGAAGCCTTTTGGAATGTGCTTCAGATGTATGAGAATGATAGCATGGGCAGACAAAGTTAATAACAAAGAGGTTATAAAAATAGTAGGGGAATAAAGATATCTGAGGAAAAAAATAGGAAAAATAGAAGGGCAGAATACGTACTTTGGGGACTAGTGCGGAATATATTACAAGCAGAGATAGGAAGACGGAGGTAGAGATAGATCTAGATCAGACTATTGCACATAGATAGTGAAAGATGCAGACTGTGGAAATTTTAAGGAAATGTGTAAGTTAGCACAGAATTGTAACAATGAGGGTACGCGTCTAACCAGTTCTAGGACTGAACACCTAATGATTATGGTACCTATAGGAAGTGTTGTTTTAATATCGAGATTTTTTTATTAAATCGCAGCTGTACAAGAACATTTAGAGAAATACTATCACGATATCCTATTTCAATTCTAACTCTGTAAATGGCATTCGTCTAAAGTTTATCGGCATTATTTTCGTATAAAATTAATCAAATTAATTTGTAGCCTTAAAATTTTCCCATTTCTCTGGTATCTATATTTACACCACACTGATATATAGAGCACTCATGAGCACAAAACACTATATTTCGACTGCAAAAAATCTTTGTAGTTGAAAGAAATTGCGACCAGCGGTTTTGTTAGTAGTCATACTTCACTGAGATATGAAGCAGTAAAGAACATTACTGAAACGCTTTCTTATGACGGTATCAAATTTTTGAAACAAACATACCGCGACCAGCTGTAAAAATGTAAGTGGTCGTAACTTTTTTATTTGCAGTCGTATACCACTGAAATATGAGGTACTAACGAAGCACTAACTTTCGGCTGCAAAAGTTTTTTGAAATTGAAACAAATCCCAGCTAGAATTAAAACTATAAGTGGCCATAACTTTCATTAGAAGTCCTAAGCCGCTGAAATATGAAGCACTAAGATGCACTATCTTTCGGTTAAAACGAGTTTTGAATTTGAAATAAACCCCAGCCGGCTGTGAAGTTAGCCGCACAAATAAGCGGCCACAACTTTTTTATTAGTAGACTGGGATATGAAACACTAAAGAGCACTAACGAAGCACTAACTTTCGGCTGTAAAAAATTTTTTTAATTAAAGAAAACTCCGACTAAGTGTGAAGTTCCGCCTAAAAATATAAATTGCCATTTTCGGAGAGGCGATTATTTGGAGATCTTCTTAAAGAGCACTAACGAGGCACTAACTTTCGGCACCTATAAGAAAATTAGTGCTTACAAAATCTCGGCTTCACGCACCTAACAATACGTGCAGTGTGGTGTACAAAAGTTTTTAGTACCATACGTCTCGTACATTACAATGTACATCTTGAAAATTACGCTGAAAATTAAAAAAAATAAAATACTTGATTGGATATTTTATTTAAACATTTATTAATTCCTCTCCATAGAAATTAATTTTTTACCACACATGAGCAACGTGCAAGACGTGCTTGTATGCGCGTTCACAAAATTCCGAAAATAATTCTGAAAGTACTGGATAAATTCAGATAATTATTACATGCTGAAAATAAATCGAAATATAGCTGACATGGCCGCAAGATTCTGTGAAAAGAGTTTGGAGATAATTATGGGTGAAATTTACGTTTATTGTTGTGGCGCTTCTGGGCCTAAAGCATGAAGAATACAAGCATAACTCAAAATGTATCTAGGTCGTTTGCTAAACTCGATTACATGTTAGATAATAGCATAACCTAGATATCATTTTATTAGTTAGAATCACCAGTTTTGTAGTTGAAACAAATCACGACCAGCTATAAGTGGCAGAGAGGGAGATGAAGCAAGAAGAGCTCGTGAAGAGATTGATTGTTCAGAATCCCCGCTTCAGGGGGTTTAGGTTCGAGGAGGAGGTCAAAGAGAAGTTTTGGTTTGGCGGCAAGGGACCCAGAGATCCCTTGGCCAGCGTTGTTTTTGAGGTGTCGCCGGAGGCTAGGAGGTGTTTCGTGGTGGATTCGATTAGTCTGGGTTGGCGTAAGGTCTGGGCTCGTGATCACTTCTCGATGGTGCAGTGTTATCGCTGTTACGAGTTCGGTCATAGGTCAGCGGAGTGTAAGGAGCGGGTGCAGTTTTGCGGTAACTGCGCCGAAGTGGAGCATGGGTTCAAGAACTGTAGGCGGGCTGTTTCTTGTTGTGTTGTTTGTGCAAAGGTCGAACGATAGGGTTGGTAGCATCAGGGTCGACAATCGTCACGACGCCAAGTTCAGCCAGTGCCCAACGATGCAGCGTTTGAAGGCACTCATCACCAAGAACATCGACTATAGATCCTAGGCCATTAGACGATATTCCGAGAAGCTCGAAAATTAAATGTGCGCAAATTAATTTAGGCAAGGGCAAAGGGGCCACAAATAATTTCGTTAAATAAATGAACGAAAACAAAATCCACATCGGGTTCATACAGAAACCGCACCTGTATAGCCATAAAATAACATGGTTTTGGGAGGGGGTTTACCGTCTTAAACGCGAACGGCAAACGACCGCGCAGCGGAATAATAATAAATAATGGGGCGTGTGCAGGAATTATATTAAATAATTTATCAAACGAATTCCTAACGACGGCCGAAATCAAAACCGGATTAAATACGTTTTACGTGATAGCGCGTACTTTCCACCGGTCGACTCCAGCCGGAAAAATCCTCAGAGGACTTAATAAATCAAATTAAAGGAATTGTTCGTAAAATCGGTAGGAATAAAAATCTAATTATCGGGGGAGATTTTAATGCCAAGTCGCCACCATGGGGTAGCCCTATAGAAGACGATAGGGGTTCACATGTTGCTGATCTTTTAACGGAATGAGATCTTAGCGCGATAAACACTAATGATTCACCTACGTTTGAGGGGCATAGAGGCAGCAGTTTTATTGATATTACTGCAGCCTCGCACGAGATGTTAGAAATCATTTGTAATTGGAAATTGAGGTCGGACGAGGAAACGCTCACTGACCATAAATTAATAACATGGGACGTTGAAACCAAAACAAGCGCAAACGAGCAGCTAACTATATTTCCCCGGTTCTGTAATAAAAAAGCAAATTGGGAGCGGTTTAAACAAAAATTTGGCGAAGGTATCTCTGCGCTCGAAAACGAGCTATTTAACTGCCGATAGGCAGACGAAATAGAAACACTAGCAGAAAATTTAAACGTCGCGGTGGTAGACGGGGCGGAAGAAAACATTTAAAGAGAGCGTATCCTGGTGGACCCGGGAACTAACCACCAAGCGGGCAGAAACGCGTAACTTAAGCGCCGCTATCAACGCGCCTCGGGAAAAATAAGAGAACAACGGAAAATAGAATACAATCAAAGTTACCGCGAATATAAGATATTAATATAAGAAACGCGAACAAATAAATTCAAAGAATTCTGCACGCGAAACTCAGTGAAAGAACCTTGGGGAACCGCATACCGCGTAATAAGGGGTAAACAACAGAAAATCGCGCTCGGTAACATGGCTCCAACAGCGTTGACGTTACTACAATATGTCAGAGCTCTTAGGAAGATGAACCCTAAGAAGGCACCGGGGCATGACGGAATCACTTCAGACGCTGCTCTGAAGGCGTACCTGTTAGCCCCGTGTGTGTTTACCGTGTTGTTTAATCTTTGTTTAGAAAGGGGCGTCTTTCCGCGTTGCTGGAAAGTCCAGAACATGAATTTCATACCTAAACCTAAAAAGGCGGTTGCGTCAGACCCGGGCAGCTATCGTCCAATTAGCTTGCTACCGGTGCTGGGGAAAGCTTTGGATCGCGTTATGACTACCCGAGTTGAGCACATAGTGCGTGAGAGCGGCGGTTTTAATAACCGACAGTTCGGTTTTATGGAGGGAAAGTCGACTATCGACGCATTAGAGTTTGTTGTCGGGGAAATTAAGAAGGCGAGAGATGCAAAGGAGTATTGTGTTGTTGTTGCTTTGGACATTTCAGGAGCATTTGATGCTGCCTGGTGGCCATTGATGGTTTGCGAGTTGGAAAATAGGGGTTGTCCTCAAAACTTGATGTCTTTGGTCAGGAGTTATTTCTCGGAGCGATTGGCACAAGTTGAAATTCCGGGGGAAGTTTTGTCGCGCGAGGTGAAAAGGGGATGCCCGCAGGGGTCATGCTCTGGTCCCACATTTTGAAAGTTGTTGTAAGAGAGCATCGTTAGGGTCAAGTTGCTCACAGGATGCTCAATCGTTGTGTTTGCGGATGATACGCTTTTAATTGTCAGATCGCGATTGTTAATGGAAATGCGCACAAAACCGAACGAGGCGCTTAATAAACTACACGAATGATCGCAGGCGGTAAAATTAAAATTTAACACCGCGAAGTCAGAGGCGCTTTATTTCGGAAAGAAACCGGGACAGCGACCCCCTAGGCTAGAGCTGGGAAGGGAGAAAATACCGTTTAAGGAAGCAATTACATATCTCGGGGTAAATATTGACAATATTTAAATTGGAAAGCTCACGTGCAGTACGTTAAAAGCAAAGGCAGCGAAATATCAAACAAAATGATGGCGGCGGCGAAAATCAACTGGGGTTTCAGAGGGGAATCGCTGAGGACGATTTATGCCGGCAATGCCGTACGCAGCTTCTGTATGAACGGAAGGTTGTAAAGTCCAGGAGATGCGTCAATTGACGAGCGTACAACGCATAACCGCGGTGAAAACGACCAGGGCGTACAGGACCACCTCCACGGAGGCGGTCCTAGTAATCAGTAGGACTGTCCCTATTGAATATGTCGTTAGGGAGATTAGCGAAAGGAGATTGATAAATATAGGGAAAGGGCGCGAAATTATCGAAGATATTCATCTTGGTAATAGGGAGGTAGAGAGAAAGATCGTTGTATCGGAGTTGGGGCACCCGGTCGATATTAGAGGAATCGAGTTTGTAGAAGGTGATCGGGACGCGTCGGGTATCATAATTTATACAGAAGGTTCACGTATGGATGACGGGCAAGCGGGCGCGGCATTTGTTGTGTTTAAGCAGGAAAGGGAGGTGTTTCAGTATCAAACCAAACTCGCAAACTGGAGGACTATCTTCCAGTGCGAATTGGTAGCCATACGAGAGGCAATCGATTACGTCATAAACCACACGGGCAGAGATGAATATTATATAATCAGGGACAGCAAATTCATACCGAGCGTAGAAGCTAGAGGTAATATCGAGGTAAAAATCGATCATAAAATGGTGCAACTGATAACAGGACACGGCGCCCTAAAAGCGTATTTACAAAGATTTGGTTTAACCGACAACGAACGCTGCGAATGCGGCGAGGGCGCTGAAAGCGCACAGCACGTTCTCTTCGACTGCCCGCTTAAAGTGGCAAATCGAGAATTAGCTGATAGCAAATTAGCTATCCTAGGTCTAGCATGGCCAAAGAACCTAGAGGAAGTTGGGGAAGTGGTTAACCAGAAGGCGTTCTGGACAGCCTTTAAAGAGTTCGCGGGAACGGTCGCGAGGTTAAACGGCGATAACCGCACGTAAAACGGTTAGGGGGGTAGGGGGAGGATTGGAAATTTTTAATTTGACCTGGCGTTAAATGATATGAGTTTGGTAACCAAAACCTGTATTTAAATAATTATATAAAAAAAAGTAAAAAAATATATAAAACAAAAACTAAAAAAAACAAAAAAAAAATATCATAATATTTATAAAAGTCCATATGCACGACAACTCCCGCACTACTAATACAATCACTATAACCACTATATAACCTTATACGCGCGGAAATCAGGAATAAATAAAAAAACTTAAAACTTAATCCGAGCAAATAAATAAATAAGAACATATAAATCAAAAACCTCATTAAATTAAATCAGTGAAATAAAGAAAGGAATAAAATAATAAATAAAATAGAGTGAAACCGCGCATCCCTCCAGGACTTAAAAGTGAAGTGATAGTGAGTGATAGTGATTGTGAATCCCCCAGGACGATTAGTGCATACCCACCAGAACTTAGCAGTGCATCCATTTCTCCCTAGCAGTAAGTTTAAAGGTATGCAGACGACCAAATCCTCGGATGCTGGAAAAATATATTAAAGAGGTAAGAACAAAATTGTGGCGGTTGTGCTCGCATAAGCATTGATTTATGATAATTAGTAGATTTGAAATACTTTAACGAGCACGTTTTGTGCGTAATGGCGCTAGCCGGTATAATGCTTATGCAAGTTCACCTGATAATTTGAGTTATGCTTTTTGCAATTTTATGCACTGCTCAACGCTTAATACTTATAGATGTTTATTTATATATTTACATATATATATGTATTTATTTTTATATTTATATTTTTGCCTGCTTTTATTGTTTATGGCTTTATATTATTTGTTTGACGTTCTGCCGCCATTTTTGGTGGCAGCTTATATATAGGAAAGAAGATTGTTTTAGAAGATTGTAATTATACAATATAAATCAGTTAGGGAATGATAGGGAAAGCTAGGGACGGACTTAGGCTAACAAATTACTTAGACCAGAGAAGATGAATTTGTAAATTTGTAGAGCAGGCAAAATAGCTGGATTCACTATTAATATTTGGCGTATTCTTAGAAAATATGAATCCATTTTAAATTAGCTAGCTAGATTTGGATAGTTTTAAGTCGACCCTTTAGGTCGCACCGGTAAGCAGAGCTGGCAGCTGCTATCCGGCATTACGGATCCCTCCCGCTCTCATTTTTGCTCGTCTTGTTGATCGGGCACACTCCAAAGTCAACGCTAAGGATACCATTATTTAAACCTCCTCATTAATTTTGTTTGTGTTTTGTTGATCGTGCACACTCCAAATCAACGCTAGGGATACCATCACCGAAACCCTATTTTTAGTTTTTGTTTCAGTTGTTAGATTTTTATTTAAGATGTGTTAATTTTGAAGTTAGAATAATTAGAAGCACGTTTATATTTTCGCGTTTAAACCCAATGTAGTACCTTCGGGTGGAGCATTGGGGACGTGTCCGCAAGCATAGCGGCCCTTAATTAAATTATAATGTAAGTGGCGCAGCCGTTTTGTTAGTAGTTGTACTTCACTGAGATTTGAAACAGCAAAGAGCATTAATGAAACGCTATCCTACGGCGGTACCAAATTTTTGAAACTGAAACCAAGCGCGGCCAGCTGTTAAAATGTAAGTGGTCGTAACTTTTTTACTTGCAGGCGTATACCACTGAAATATGAGGCACCAAAGAGCACTAAGGAAGCACTAACTTTCGGCTGCAAAAGTTTTTTGAAATTGAAACAAACCGCGACTAAAATTAAAAATATAAGTGGCTATAACTTTTTTATTAAAAGCCGTACGTACGTCACTGAAATATGAAGCATTAAAGAGCACTAACGAAGTAATAACTTTCGTTTGAAAGTTTTTTGAAATTGAAACAAGCCGCGGCTAAATTTAAAACTATAAGTGGTCATAACTTTCATTAGAACCCTTACGCAGCTGAAATATAAAGCACTAAGATGCACTAACAGAGCACTAACTTTCGGCTAAAACAAGTTTTTGAATTTGAAACAAACCCCGACCAGTTGTGAAGTTAGCGGTAAAAATATAAGTGGCCACAAATTTTTTATTAGTAGTCGCACGTTGCTGGGATATGAAACACTAAAGAAAACTAACGAAGCACTAACTTTCGCCTGTAAAAAGTTCTTTAATTAAAGAAAACCTTGACTAAGTGTGAAGTTTCGCCGAAAAATTATAAATTGATATTTTCGGAGAGACAAATAGTTGGGGATTTTCTTTTGTAAAGCACTAAAGAGCACTAACGAAGCACTAACTTTCGGCACCTATAAAAACATTAGTGCTTACAAAGTCTCGGCTTCACACACCTAACAATACGTGCAGTGTGGTGTACAAAAATTTTTAGTATCATACGTCTCGTACATTACAATGTACATCTTGAAAATTACGCTGACAATTAAAAAAAAAATAAAATACTTGATTGGATATTTTATTTAAACATTTATTAATTCCTCTCCATAGAAATTAATTTTTTACCACACATGAACAACGTGCAAGACGTGCTTGTATGCGCGTTCACAAAATTCCGAAAATAATTCTGAAAGTACTGGATAAATCCAGATAATTATTACATGTCTGAAAATAAATCGAAATATAGCTGACTTAGCCTCAAGAGTCTGTGAAAACGATTTGGAGATAATTATCGGTGAAATTTTCGTTTATTGTTGTGGCGCTTCTGGGCCTAAAGCACGAAGAATACAAGCATAACTCAAAATGTATCTAGGTCGCTTGCTAAACTCGATTACACGTTAGATAATAGCATAACCTAGATATCATTTTATTAGTTAAAATCACCAGTCGTATTTACATAAATTAACGGGATTACCAGCACGTATATACAAATTAAAATTAACCAACGGCGACGCACGTTTACAATTCAATTTCTAACCTCAAAGCAGTTATAAATCAGTTTTGGCAAAACTGGTGATGTACTACCTATGACGTACAGTTTTTGCGTTGTTCAAGTTCTAATACATCCAGTCTGCTTCGCGATCTCGAACCGTAATTACAATTTGTTGAGACCGCCAAGGATTTAATAATGATAACGTATAACCTTATCTATAAATAAACCAAAACTCATTAAGCACTTGAATCGCTCCCGCTTTTTATGTCCAGTTAATATCGTCATATCGTTCAATGTCCATTGGCAAGGACAGACGCATTTATTCATTTGTCGAATGTTGTAAATATGCAAATTTATATTATTTTTAAAACAATGAGAAGATGTTTATTTAGATGATGCATAAGACATTGGCACATATTGATTAAGCAGGAACTTGTGATTACACGCAAAGGTGCTTCCGTGGTTGCTTTGTTTGCCAGAGGTTACTTCCAATTATGTTCAGTTTTCAGTTTACAGTTAGTAGTGAAGTGTCGAAAGAGTTTGTTGTGGTTGGATAGAAGTGGTAAATATTATCGTTAATATTGTGTGAACTTAAGTGAACTCGAAAGACGTTTGGCTCCGGTTCCAAATTGGTAGGTAAGTACAATTTGACTAAGACGAAAGAAAAATGTTAGAGAGATCATTACCCCAGACTGGTTGTTGATGTCGTTTGTTGTCGATCACTCCCATATCGACTATTCAACTTTGTTTGTTTGCAATGTTTATATTTACATTAATTATGATTAATGTTACAAAAATAAGCTGGATCACCTCCAGAGAAAAACTTGTTTGAATCCTAACACGCAACTACTGTACATGTTGTATCAAAATTTAATAAACAAAATGATCTTTCCTCCTGAAGCGATGAAAGTTTGTAGGAAGTCACCTGATTATGATTATTCTAGTAATTGATAGCTAAATGTTCGTGATAAATTATAATTAGGTTTTCAGTATTGCTACTATTTGTATATGTACTTAAAGAGATGGAAATCAAAATTCCGAAAAGGATTAGGTCATTTTGACTAATTTGAATAGGAATTGGTACTTTCAAACATTCTGCAGCCTTTTATAACATTAGTAACATTCGGCAATAATTGTAAAACATTTGTAGCGTCGAACAATTGCAGCTATATTTGTATCATTTGATGACATTGTAACAATTAACAACATAGCTTATCATCATTAGGTCTTCAGTCCTGGAACTGGTTAGATGCGTACCCTCATTGTTTCCTATTCCGAACTAACCTACACATTTCTCTGAAATTTGCACAGTCTGCATCTATCACTATCTGCGAGCAAAAGTCTGATCTCGGTCTACCTCTATTTTTTTCCTCCCTGCTTGTAATATATCCCGTACTATTACCCAAAAATGCCTTAGAACATATCCTACCCTTCTTTTTTTCCACTTTTTTTAGTTTTCTTCCTCTACTATTTTTAACCTATTTGTTATTAACCTTGTCTGTCCATTCTATCATCCTTATGCATCTGAAGCACAACACTCCAGAAGGCTTTTGTGTCTATCTGTCTGCTTTTCCTACTGCCCCTATTTCATAGACGTACTGTGCTGTGCTCCACACATATGCTTTGAACAGTTTTTTTCTTGTCTCTATGTTTGTTGTCTTTCAGCATATCCGTTGTTCTTTCTTGTTAGATGTAGTTCGGTCACCTTCCCCGGTATTTGAAGGGGGGTAAGCAGTCTGTGGCTGCCGAGTTCCCCCAGCACTTGAACATTTTGCTACGTTTATTTTCAACATAAACTATTTACCCAATTTTTCCCTTATTAATTAATTACTCGTTCGAATAAATTCCGTTTCAATTCTTAAATTCTTCAACAACACCCTATATAGGGTACCTGTTCAGTAAAGCCCGCTTAACATAATTTTAACTCAAATCTACTTGATGGAAACGACAAGTTTATGCTATAATTAAATAGTTTATATCCTGTTTTAGGTACCCGTTATCTTGATATATATTACGACCGCGTATATTGGTTTTCTCTATTGTTCCAATGTAAAGACTTGTTGAAATAAGGTCTCGCACTATCCGATAAAACTCGGATTTTCCAGTTTTAATCGCGCTTCGATAAGCGAGATTTTGCAGTTCGAATTCGTGTTATTTGAACTATTGTTGAATTTGCTTCTACAGCTTGTGCGTCGACATATTTTCTACATTATTCGTCACCGTATTTCAAAAGCAATGCACGTTTGTTTTTTTGTTCGACAACTAGGAGGTGTCTTGCGTGTATTGGTGAGTTTCCCCGCGCGTACCCATTCTAATCAGATTCTCTTTTTAGTCTTTTTAGCTGGAGGCCAAATGGGTTCTTTCTTTCTGCAAAACAACTGCTTTTGTCTGTATTCCAACTGCTTTTGTCCGTAGACCGCTGCTGTAGTTATGGTAGCAGGGTAAATAGATCCTGTCGACCATGGCGTTTCTGTGCTAACTCACCCCCGACGGCTTGCGAGCTAAGTATCCGCACACCTACAGGTATGCAACTCGTTTTCTTTTGTGTGGACCAATGGCATATTCCGTATCAACGTTTGGTTCAGTTACGTGATAAGAAACGTGACACTGTAGGAGTATTGTTTGTTGCTGCGATTCGATATTATCGCCCTACAGGAACGATGTACTATTTTTAAAGATGCTTGTCAAAAGAACCCACACGTTTATTCGCTTTACTGACTAGTTTATTTTACAAAAAGTGTTAGGTGAAATTTTAAAGACGCTTGACAAAAGTTCTCACGGGTTTATTTAATACTGATTAATTTTATTTTGTGTGAAATACGAGATGCGCACTTCGTATCTAAATTCCTAAATTGTTCGTACAATATAATTGTTTGCTGCGAAATAATAACAGTTAATTTATTTTCTTTTTGCTTGTTTGTACAGAATCCTTTATTTATTTTTATGTGTTAATAGATAATCGTGGGTAATGTACTTTATTTATTTTTTTCTTTTTGGTACGTAGGCGAATCTCCCCACTCTCCGCGTTTGATAGTTAGCCTGGTATTTACTTTTCTTCCGGCTACGTCTAGGTACGTAGCATAATTTCTGACGCCCTGGCGTGGGGCTGCAAGTTTGTTTTAGTTAATTTTTTTTTGCTCCGATTTTGTTTTGTGTAGCTTTGGCTTGATTTGGTTTCTGGCCCAATTTTTGTTTGTTGATTCTGCCTAATTTCCGACATTACCCGCATTTCTCGGCCTGATGCTACTTGTTTTTTCTTCCTTTACGTTCGACCTATTGTTTATTGTTTTCTTTTTCTTTCGGCTCTTTGGTGTTCCTCATATGAGGATCCGTTTTTTATTGTGTGGGTTCGATCTCCTTAAATTTTAGTTATGGTTTCGTTCTTGATAGCTCAATATTATTGGTTGGTTAATTTCAGATTATTGGACTTGTGTTTTCTCCAATAATCCTAGTCCATTGAAAGCGATGGCGCCCAAAATCTTTCTTTTTTTTCCTTCCCTATAGGTACATTTTGTTCTTCCCGTCAAGTCTAGACTTGGTTTCTTTCTCCGATTGTTCTTTTATTCTATACCCCTATTCTAAATTCTATTTTGTTGCTCCTATTGGTTTCTCTGAAATTTATTCGTCGGATATGTTTTAGATTATCATCTATTCGCAATAATTTTTTTTTGGTTCCTATCGAGTTACGGTTAGCCTTTATTTAGTTACTTTCTACCAATTTCTTTCTTGTTTGTATTCAAAATGACTTCTTTTCGGCTTCCTACCCAGGTCTTTGTGTGTGGGAGTGGAATTTGAAATTTTCTGGTAACCCAAACACTCTTACCGTACATGATTTTTTGGAACGGGTCAAAGAGCTCCGCCGAACTCGACATGTGTCAAAATCGCAGATATTTGTGTCTGCAGTGGACTTATTCGAGGCTAAAGCATTACTTTGGTATCGTGGTTACCGGTATAGGTTTTCTGACTGGAAGTCGTTGTCTAATTTACTGATTCAATGTTTTGAACCCCCGGATTTTGCTTATAAGTTTGCTACCATTGAGGAAAATACTTTTACTTTACATGACCGAATTGTTAAGATTTCTCCTACGCCTACGGGTATATCAGATAATTCTCTGTACGTTTTACTGCCCAAAAGAGGCGGACATCAGTCTATGCTCCTTCCGAACCGGAAGATATTGGTCGACGAAATCCTAATGTCCTAGATCTCGTTTCGTTCTCCTTCTTGCGGCGTAAACGCCATAAGCCCAATACCTAGTCTTCGCGCCTGTTTCTTATGTCGACTTTGCTCTCCTTAGGACTTGATTTCTGGACATTAAGATTTCTTTATTTACTTCCATGTTCTGCTGGGTATTTGTTCTTTTTCTTTCATCCCGTGTGGGTCCAGGAATAGAATAACCCCACGGTACGACCTGCCTGTCGTAAGAGGCGACTACAGCGGTCCAACACAACAAATACACACACACGCACACACACACACAAACTTTATACACGTCCAATCCATATCCACACACATCATACACACACACACACACACACACACCTACGCACTTTATAAACACACAGTTCTACTTGGTTCTCCTTTCTTTCGTTTTCTCCTAGTACTCCTTGAACACGTGTGGGTCCGGGAATTGGATAGCCCCATGGTAGGACCTGCCTGTCGTAAGAGGCGACTACAGCGGTCCAACACAACATATACATACACGCACACGTTATACACGCATAACACATACACACACACACACCCTTCTTACACCCCCCCACACACACATACACACACATGCACGCATACGCCCACACCTACTCATACATAACTACACTGGGATTATGTTTTATTTTCTTTTGTACGATGCTTAATTTTTTTTTTGGTTTTGTACTTGCTGTTGGAGTTATTATTTTTGGGTTCTTTTCTTTATTTTCTCGTTCCTTTGGTTCCACTTTCCTTTCCCTATTCTTTTGCTGGTCTTCTTTGCTGTCGATCCCTATACTGATTGTGTTTTGTCCATCCGCTCCTGTGGTAGATGCTTTCTAGTCAGTTTTTCTTTCTTCGGATAACACGACTTAGTCGACTTTAGAACTAGTCAGTATTTCTTTTCTTTGGCTCTTCGGTTTTGGTTACCACAGTTTGTAGTACACCGTTTCTTTTACCAGCGCTCTTCCTCTCTTCCTCTCCTTCTTCTTTATTGTTCCTTTGCTTACTTGAGGCTTGACTCTTGGGTCCTGTTTTGGCTGGTACTGTTGGGATTCTTCCTCGCTTCTTTCCTTTACTGTTGGTTTTCTTCAGGAAACCAATCTTCTTTTGAGGTCGAAGACTTTCCGTCCTTTGACGACTTTTTCAGTGTCAATACCGTTGTATCTTAGTTTTTCGTTGCCTGCTTCCCTTCCTTCATTCCTTTTTTTTTCTTCTATTATTGGTCCTTTGAGCCGGACGAGAGTTCTTCTTTTATTTTGGGGCGTTTCTTTTTTTCTTTTTCTGTTTTCCTTTTGTTTGGTTTTCGTAACGAATTTTCTTTTAGTTTTTAAGCGAATTTTTTTTTGTTTGGGTTTTTTCTTTTTTTTTAGTCCTGTCCACTCCCATTATTTTGGTTTTTCTTACCCCGACCTGTTCATTTTGCTGGGAGGTATTTGTTACGTTTATTTTCAGCATAAATTAATTACCCTATTTTACACTTATTAATTCAATACTCGTTCGAATAAATTCCGTTTCAATTCTTAAATTCTTCAACAACACCCTATATAGGGTACCTGTTCAGTATAAGCCCGCTTAACATAATTTTAACTCAAATCTACTTGCTTGGAAACGACAAGTTTATGCTATAAATAGTTTATATCCTGTTTTAGGTACCCGTTATCTTGATATACATTACGACCGCGTATAATTGTTTTTTCTATTGTTACAATATAAAGACTTGTTGAAATAAGGTCGCGCACTATCCGATAAAACCCGTGCTTTCCAGTTTTAATCGCGCTTCGATAAGCGAGGATTTGCAATTCGAATTCGTGTCATTTGAACCAATGTTGAATTCGATTCAGCAGCTTGTGCGTCGAAATATTTTCTACATTATTCGTCACAGTATTTCAAAAGCAATGCATGTTTGTTTTTTTTTGTTCGACAACTAGAAGGTGTCTTGCGTGTATTGGTGAGTTTCCCCGCGCGTACCCATTCTAATCAGATTCTCTTTTTAGCCTTTTTAGCTTGAGGTCAAATGGGTTCTTTCTTTCTGTAAAACAACTGCTTTTGTCTGTAGACCAACTGCTTTTGTCCGTAGACCGCTGCTGTAGTTATGATAGCAGGGTAAATAGATCCTGACGACCATGGCGTTTCTGTGCTGACTCACCCCCGATGGCTTGCGAGCTAAGTGCCCGCACACCTACAGGTATGCAACTCGTTTTCTTTTATGTGTGTCAATGGCATATTCCGTATCAACGTTTGGTGCAGTTACGTGATAAGAAACGTGATACTGTAGGACTATTGTTTGTTGCTGCAATTCGATATCATCGCTTTACAGGTGCGTTACACGTTTATTCACTTTACTGACTAGTTTATTTTACAAAAGTATTAGGTGAAATTTTAAAAACGTTCGACAAAAGCTGCCACACGTTAATTCTTTCCTATTAATTAGTTATTTTACAAAAAGTGTTAGGTGAAAATTTAAAAACGCTTGACAAAGCTCTCACGGGTTTATTTAATACTGATTAATTTTATTTTGTGTGAAATACGTGATGCGCACTTCGTATCTAAATTCCTAAATTGTCCGTACAATATAATTGTTTGCTGTGAAATAATAACACTTAATTTATTTTCTTTTTGCTTGTTTATACAGAATCCTTTATTTATTTTTATGTGTTAATAGATAATCGTGGGTGATGTGTTTTTTGGGTTCTTTTTGGTATGTAGGTGAATCTCCCCACTCTCAGCGTTTGATAGTTAGCCTGGTTTTTACTTTTCTTTCGGCTGCGTCTAGGTACGTAGCATAATTTCTGACGCCCTGGCGTGGGGCTGCGAGTTTGTTTTAGTTCATATTTTTTGTGCTCCGATTTTGTTTCGTGTAACTTTTGCTCCGATTTGGTTTCGCTTAATTTCTAGCCCAATTTTTGTTTGTTGATACTGCCTAATTTCCGACATTACCCGCATTTCTCGGCCTGATGCTACTTGTTTTTTCTTCCTTTACGTTCGCCCTATTGTGTATTGATTTCTTTTTCTTTCTGCTCTTTGGTGTTCCTCATATGAGGATCGGTTTTTTATTGTGTGGGTTCGATCTCCTTAAATTTTAGTTATGGTTTCGTTCTTGATCGCTCAATATTATTGGTTGGTTAATTTCAGATTATTGGACTTGTGTTTTCTCCAATAATTCTAGTCCATTGAAAACGCTGGCGCCCAAGATCTTTCTTTTTTTCTTCCTTCCCTCTAGGTACATTTTGTTCTTCCCGTCAAGTCTAGAGTTGGTTTCTTTCTCCGATTGTTTTTTTTTATTCTACAGCCCTATTTTAATTTCTATTTTGTTGTTTCGCTCCTATTGGTATTTCTGAAGTATATTCGTCGGATATGTTTTAGATTGTCCCGTATTCGCAATAATTTTCTTTTGGCTTCTATCGAGTTACGGTTAGCCTTTATTTAGTTACTTTCTACCAATTTCGTTCTTGTTCGTATTCAGAATGACTTCTTTTTCGGCTTCCTAGCCAGGTCTTCCTGTGTGGGACTGGAATTTTAAATTTTCTGGTAACCCAAAAACTCTTACTGTACATGATTTTTTGGAACGAGTCGAAGAGCTCCGACGAACTCAACATGTGTCAAAATTGCAGTTATTTGAGTCTGCAGTGGACTTGTTCGAGGCTAAAGCGTTACTTTGGTATCGTGGTTACCGGCATAGGTTTTCTGACTGGAAGTCGTTGTCTAATTTACTGATTCAATGTTTTGAACCTCCGGATTTTGCTTATAAGTTTGCTACAATTGAGGAAAATACTTTTGCTTCACATGACCGAATTGTTAAAATTTCTCCTACGCCTACAGATCATATAATTCTCCGTACGTTCTACTGCTCTTTTTCTTATTTCTGCTTCTACTCGTCAGGTTATATGCTTTAATTGCGACAAACCTGGTCATGTTTCGATACGTTGTACTCGTCCTCAAGTACTCTATTGTTATGGTTGCGGATATATGGGAGTTTCTCGCCGCAACTGTCCACACTGTCATCCTACTGCTAATAGGTCTTCGAATCATACTTCCAATTCTGTTCTCAGCTCTAAGAGCCAAACTTCTTCTGATTTTCACTCTACGTAACTCTTCTGTCCCTCATTCAGGTAATCCGGCTCCTACTATCAAAACATACCCTTATTCGGCGAATACAGCTTCGAACAAAATTTCTTTCGTCTCTAGTTCTACATCCTATTCATTCTACTCCTCCTTCTGCTTGCCCTACTTATTCACTCTCACTCCAAACTATGCCTCCACTATCATTAAAACCCATACTTCGAATTCGTGACTTGCAGCTAGCTTCTCAAGGATTTGTTCCCATTTTCTCAAATGATTCTACCCAAGAAATTCTTGTCGTGTCTGCAAGTACACATTGTCGCTGAAGTGTCGATAACTTCTAATTCAGCCTGCGAAGGCCCTGTTTAAGTTAGTGAACCCGTAGCGGTGATGCCTGTTGCTGTTGTCGCTATCTATTCTTGTTAAGGAATCAGTTCCTATTGTGGCTGAAGTTTCGTCTGTTCCTAGTCCATTATCTAACTGTAATGAAGTCTTACTTGATTCTACTCCTTTATCGGACGTTGATGAAACGATACCTACTCTTACTCATTTTTCTCATGCCGACAAAATGCTACTTGTTTCTGTTCTTTTAACTAAGGTTGGTGAAATCCTAGCTGATATCTTGTTATCTAATGTTGACGGACGAAGCTCGACCTGATTCTGCTTCCTTATCTAATGTGGATGAAGTTTTTCCTGAAGCTGTTTGTTCTTGTAACGTTGATGAACTTCCACCTGATTCTGTTCCTTTATGTAATATGGTTGAGGTGTTATCAGATTCTGATTCTTTTCATAGGGTTGATATTCCTACAGCCAATGCGTTTTTTTTCCTGACTGTGATACTTCTAGTCTTCTATCTAACGTCGTTGAAATTTTATCTACTTCTGTCCCTCTAGTTAACGTAACTGAAGTGTGCTCTGTTTGTGTTTCTCTTCGTAAGGTTGATTATCGTACAGCCAATATTTTTTCACTTTCTACCGTGGATATTCTGACAACCCATGATGTTTCCTTTTCTACCTCAACTTCCTTAACTCGTTGCGAGTTTCCTAAACCACCCTCGCCACCTCCTATACCGTGTGCTACAACTGCTACATCCCCTACTGTTCCTGTTTGGCAGAAAGCTGCTCAAAAAAGGTGGACATTAGTCTATGCTCCTTCCGAACCGGAAAATATTGGCTAACGAAATCCTAATCTCCTTGATCTCGTTTCGTTCTCCTTCTGGCGGCGTAAACGCCTTAAGAACAAAATATCTAGTCTTTGCGCCCGTTTTTTCTGTCGACTTTGCTCTCCTTAGGACTTGATTTCTGGACATTAAGATTTCTTTATTTACTTCCGTGTTCTGCTGGGTATTTGTTCTTTTTCTTTCACTCCGTGTGGGTCCAGGAATAGTATAACCCCACAGTACGACCTGCCTGTCGTAAGAGGCGACTATAGCGGTCCAACACAACACACACACATCACACACACACACACACACACACTCACACACACACACCCTTTATACACGTCCAATCCTAATCACACGGTTCTACTTGGTTCTCCTTTCTTTCGTTTTCTCCTTGTACTCCTGGAATCCGTGTGGGTCCGGAAATAGAATAGTCCCATGGTACGACCTGCCTGGCGTAAGAGGCGACTACAGCGGTCCAACACAACACATACACACACGCACACTTTATACACGCATAACACATACACACAACCTTCTTACACCCCCACACACACATACACACACGCGCACGTAGACGCCCACACCTATTCATACATAACTACACTGGGACTCTGTTTTATTTTTTTAGTACAATTCTTAGTTTTTTTTGGGTTTTGTACTTGGTGTTGGTGTTATTCTTTTTGGTTTTTTTTCTTTATTTTCTCGTTCCTTTTGTTCCACTTTCCTTTCCTTATCCTCTTGCTGGTTTTCTTTGCTTCGGTCCCTATACTGATTGTGTTTCGTCCATCCGCTCCTGTCGTAGGTGCTTTCTAGTCCGTTTTTCTTTCTTCGGATAACACGACTTAGTCGACTTTAGGACTAGTCAGTATTTCTTTTCTTTGGTTCTTCGGTTTTGGTTACCATAGTTTGTAGTACATCGTTTTTTTTACCTGCGCTCTTCCTCTCTTCCTCTGTTCCTCTCGTTCTTCCTTGTCGTTCCTTTGCTTACTTGAGGCTTGACCCTTGGGTCTTGTTTTGGCTGGTACTGTTGGTTTTCTTCCTCGCTTTTTTCCTTTACTGTTGGTTTTCTAAAGGAAACGAATATTCTTTTGAGGTTGAACACTTTCCTGTTTCTTTACAAGAAACATTCGTCCTTTGACGACTTTTTCAGTGTCAATGCCATTGCATCTTAGTTTTCGTTGCTTGCTTTCCTTCCTTCATTCCTTTTTGCTCTTTTATATTGGACCTTCGAGCCGACGAGAGTTCTTTTTTTTATTTTGGGGCGTTTCTTTTTTTTCTTTTTCTGTTTTCTTATTGTTTGGTTTTCGTAACGAATTTTCTTTTGGTTTTTAAGCAAATTTTTTTTGGTTTGGTTTTTTTATCTTTGTTTCTTTTGGTCCTGCCCACTCCCATTACTTTGGTTTTCCTTACCACGACCTGTTCATTTTGCTGGGGGGGATTTGTAACGTTTATTTTCAGCATAAATTAATTACCCTATTTTACACTTATTAATTCATTACTCGTTCGAATGAATTCCGTTTCAATTCTTAAATTCTTCAACAACACCCTATATAGGATACCTGTTCAGTATAAACCCGCTTAACATAATTTTAACTCAAATGTACTTGCTTGGAAACGACAAGTTTATGCTATAAATAGTTTATATCCTGTTTTAGGTACCCGTTATCTTGGTATACATTACGACCGCGTATAATGGTTTTTTCTATTGTTGCAATATAAAGACTTGTTGAAATAAGGTCGCGCACTATCCGATAAAACCCGTGCTTTCCAGTTTTAATCGGGCTTCGATAAGCAAGGATTTGCAGTTCAAATTCGTGTCATTTGAACCAATGTTAAATTCGATTCTGCAGCTTGTGCGTCGAAATATTTTCTACATTATTCGTCACCGTATTTAAAAGTAATGCACGTTTGTTTCTTTTTGTTCGACAACTAGGTGTCTTGCGTGTATTGGTGAGTTTCTCCGCGTGTACCCATTCTAATCAGATTCTCTTTTTAGCCTTTCTAGCTGGATGCCAAATGGGTCCTTTCTTTCTGTAGAACAATTGGTTTTGTCCGTAGTCCGCTGCTGCAGTTATGGTAGCAGGGTAAATAGATCCTGACGATCATGGTGTTGTTGTGCTGACTCACCCCTGACGGTTTGCGAGCTAAGTATCCGCACACCTACAGGTATGCAAGTCGTTTTCTTTTGTGTGTGTCAATGGCATATTCCGTATCAACGTTTGGTGCAGTTACGTGATAAGAAACGTGACACTGTAGGACTATTGTTTGTTGCTGCGATTCGATATTATCAGTCCACAGGTGCGATGTACTATTTTTAAACATTTTTGTCAAAAGAACGCACACGTTTATTCGCTTTACTGACTAGTTTATTTTACAAAAAGTATTAAGTGAAATTTTAAAAACGTTCGACAAAAGCTGCCACACGTTAATTCGTTCCTACTATTTAGTTATTTTACAAAAAGTGTTAGGTGAAATTTTAAAAACGCTTGACAAGACTCTCACGGGTTTATTTAATACTGATTAATTTTATTTTGTGTGAAATACGAGATGCGCGCTTCGTATCTAAATTCCTATATTGTCCGTACAATATAATTGTTTGCTGTGAAATAATAACACTTAATTTATTTTCTTTTTACTTGTTTGTCAGAATCCTTTATTTATTTTTATGTGTTAATAGATAATCGTGGGCGATGTACTTTTTTTTTTTGTTTCTTTTTGGTATGTAGGCGAATCCCCCCACTCGCAGCGTTTGATAGTTAGCCTGGTATTTACTTTTCTTTCGGCTACGTCTAGGTACGTAGCATAATTTCTGACGCCCTGGCGTGGGGCTGCGAGTTTGTTTTAGTTAATATTTTTTGTGCTCCGATTTTGTTTTGTGTAGCTTTGGCTCCGATTTGGTTTCTGGCCCAATTTCTGTTTGTTGATTCTGCCTAATTTCCGATATTACCCGCATTTCTCGGCCTGATGCTAATTGTTTTTTCTTCCTTTACGTTCGACCTATTGTTTATTTTTTCTTTTTCTTTCGGCTCTTTGGTATTCCTCATATGAGAATCGGTTTTCTTTTTTCTTGTGTGGGTTCGATCTCCTTAAATTTTAGTTATGGTTGCTTTCTTGATCTCTCAATATTATTGGTTGGTTAATTTCAGATTATTGGACTTGTGTTTTTGCCAATAATCCTAGTCCATTGAAAACGCTGGCGTCCAAGATCTTTCTTTTTTTCTTCCTTCCCTCTCGGTACATTTTGTTCTCCCTGTCAAGTCTAGAGTTGGTTTCTTTCTCCGATTGTTCTTTTATTCTACAGCCCTATTCTAAATTCTATTTTGTTGCTCCTATTGGTGTTCCTGAAGTCTATCCGTCGGATATGTTTTAGATTGTCATGTATTCGCAATAATTTTTTTTGGCACCTATCGAGTTACGGTTAGCCTTTATTTAGTTACTTTCTACCAATTTTCAGCATAAATAAATTACCCTATTTTACACTTATTAATTCATTACTCGTTCGAATAAATTCCGTTTCAATTCTTAAATTCTTCAACACCCTATATAGGGTACCTGTTCAGTATAAGCCCGCTTAACATAATTTTAACTCCAATCTACTTGCTTGGAAACGACAAGTTTATGTTATAAATAGTTTATATCCTGTTTTAGGTACCCGTTATCTTGGTATACATTACGACCGCGTATAATGGTTTTCTCTATTGTTCCGATGTAAAGACTTGTTGAAATAAGATCGCGCACTATCCGATAAAACCCGTGTTTTCCAGTTTTAATCGCGCTTAGATAAACGAGGATTTGCAGTTCGAATTCGTGTAATTTGAACCAATGTTGAATTTGATTCTTCAGCTTGTGCGTCGAAACATTTTCTACATTATTTGTCACCGTATTTCAAAAGCAATGCACGTTTGTTTTTTTGTTCGACAACTAGGAGGCGTCTTGCATGTATTTGTAAGTTTTCCCGCGCGTACCCATTCTAATCAGATTCTCTTTTTAGCCTTTTTAGCTGGAGGCCAAATGCGTTCTTTCTTTCTGTAAAACAACTGCTTTTGTCTGTAGACCGCTGCTGTAGTTATGTTAGCAGGGTAAATAGATCCTGACGACCATGGCGTTTCTGTGCTGACTCACCCCCGACGGATTGCGAGCTAAGTGTCCGCACACCTACAGGTATGCAACTCGTTTTCTTTTATGTGTGTCAATGGCATATTCTGTATCAACTTTTGGTGCAGTTACGTGATAAGAAACGTGATACTGTAAGACTATTGTTTGTTGCTGCAATTCGATATCATCGCTTTACAGGTGCGTTACACGTTTATTCACTTTACTGACTAGTTTATTTTACAAAAGTATTAGGTGAAATTTTAAAAACGTTCGACAAAAGCTGCCACACGTTAATTCTTTCCTACTAATTAGTTATTTTACAAAAAGTGTTAGGTGAAATTTAAAAACGCTTGACAAAGCTCTCACGGGTTTATTTAATACTGATTAATTTTATTTTGTGTGAAATACGTGATGCGCACTTCGTATCTAAATTCCTAAATTCTCCGTACAATATAATTGTTTGCTGTGAAATAATATCACTTAATTTATTTTCTTTTTGCTTGTTTATACAGAATCCTTTATTTATTTTTATGTGTTAATAGATAATCGTGGGTGATGTGTTTTTTTGGTTCTTTTTGGTATGTAGGTAAATCTCCCCACTCTCCGCGTTTGATAGTTAGCCTGGTTTTTACTTTTCTTTAGGCTGCGTCTAGGTACGTAGCATATTTTCTGACGCCCTGGCGTGGGGCTGCGAGTTTGTTTTAGTTCATATTTTTTGTGCTCCGATTTTGTTTCGTGTAACTTTTGCTCCGATTTGGTTTCGCTTAATTTCTAGCCCAATTTTTGTTTGTTGATACTGCCTAATTTCCGACATTACCCGCATTTCTCGGCCTGATACTACTTGTTTTTTCTTCCTTTACGTTCGACCTGTTGTTTATTTTTTCTTTTTCTTTCGGCTCTTGGGTGTTACTCATATGAGGATCGGTTTTCTTTATTTCTTGTGTAGGTTCGATTTCCTTAAATTTTAGTTATGGTTGCTTTCTTGATCGCTCAATATTATTGGTTGGTTAATTTCAGATTATTGGACTTGTGTTTTCTCCAATAATCCTAGTCCATTGAAAACGCTGGCGCCCAAGATCTTTCTTTTTTTTTTCTTTCCTCTAGGTACATTTTGTTCTTCCCGTCAAGTTTAGAGTTGGTTTTTTCTCCGATTGTTTTTTTATTCTACAGCCCTATTCTAATTTCTATTTTGTTGTTTCGCTCCTATTGGTATTTCTGAAGTATATTCGTCGGATATGTTTTAGATTGTCCTGTATTCGCAATAATTTTCTTTTGGCTTCTATCGAGTTACGGTTAGCCTTTATTTAGTTACTTTCTACCAATTTCGTTCTTGTTCGTATTCAAAATGACTTCTTTTTCGGCTTCCTAGCCAGGTCTTCCTGTGTGGAACTGAAATTTTAAATTTTCTGGTAACCCAAACACTCTTACTGTACATGATTTTTTGGAACGAGTCGAAGAGCTCCGACGAAAATTGCAGTTATTTGAGTCTGCAGTGGACTTGTTTGAGGCTAAAGCGTTACTTTGGTATCGTGGTTACCGGCATAGGTTTTCTGACTGGAAGTCGTTGTCTAATTTACTGATTCAATGTTTTGAACCTCCGGATTTTGCTTATAAGTTTGCTACATTTGAGGAAAATACTTTTGCTTCACATGACCGAATTGTTAAAATTTCTCCTACGCCTACAGATCATATAATTCTCCGTACGTTCTACTGCTCTTTTTCTTATTTCTGCTTCTACTGGTCAGGTTATATGCTTTAATTGCGACAAACCTGGTCATGTTTCGATACGTTGTACTCGTCCTCAAGTACTCTATTGTTATGGTTGCGGATATATGGGAGTTTCTCGCCGCAACTGTCCACACTGTCATCCTACTGCTAATAGGTCTTCGAATCATACTTCCAATTCTGTTCTCAGCTCTAAGAGCCAAACTTCTTCTGATTTTCACTCTACGTTCTCTTCTGTCCCTCATTCAGGTAATTCGGCTCCTACTATCAAAACATACCCTTCTTCGGCGAATACAGCTTCGAACAAAATTTCTTTCGTCTCTAGTTCTACATCCTATTCATTCTACTCCTCCTTCTGCTTGCCCTACTTATTCACTCTCACTCCAAACTATGCCTCCACCACCATTAAAACCCATACTTCGAATTCGTGACTTGCAGCTAGCTTCTCAAGGATTTGTTCCCATTTTCTCAAATGATTCTACCCAAGAAATTCTTGTCGTGTCTGCAAGTACACATTGTCGCTGAAGTGTCGATAACTTCTAATTCAGTCTGCGAAGGCCCTGTTAAAGTTAGTGAACCCGTAGCGGTGATGCCTGTTGCTGTTGTCGTCAAAGTTCTACCTAATACCATTTCGCTATCTATTCTTGTTAAGGAATCAGTTCCTATTGTGGCTGAAGTTTTGTCTGTTCCTAGTCCATTATCTAACTGTAATGAAGTCTTACTTGATTCTACTCCTTTATCGGACGTTGATGAAACGATACCTACTCTTACTCATCTTTCTCATGCCGACAAAATGCTACTTGTTTCTGTTCTTTTAGCTAAGGTTGGTGAAATCCTAGCTGATATCTTGTTATCTAATGTTGACGGACGAAGGTCGACCTGATTCTGCTTCCTTATCTAATGTGGATGAAGTTTTTCCTGAAGCTGTTTGTTCTTGTAACGTTGATGAACTTCCACCTGATTCTGTTCCTTTATGTAATATGGTTGAGGTGTTATCAGATTCTGATCCTTTTCCTATGGTTGATATTCCTACAGCCAATGCGGTTTTTTTCCTGATTGTGATACTTCTAGTCTTCTATCTAACGTCGTTGAAATTTTATCTACTTCTGTCTCTCTAGTTAACGTAACTGAAGTGTGCTCTGTTTGTGTTTCTCTTCGTAAGGTTGATTATCGTACAGCCAATACTTTTTCACTTTCTACCGTGGATATTCTGACAACCCATGATGTTTCCTTTTCTACCGTTGATTTTTTTACCTACAATTCTAACAACAAACAACTTTCTTCCTTAACTCTTTGCGAGTTTCCTAAACCATCCTCGCCACCTCCTATACCGTGTGCTACAACTGCTACATCCCCTACTTTTCCTGTTTGGCAGAAAGCTGCTCAAAAAAGGTGGACATTAGTCTGTGCTCCTTCCGAACCGGAAGATATTGGCTAACGAAATCCTAATGTCCTTGATCTCGTTTCGTTCTCCTTCTGGCGGCGTAAACGCCTTAAGAACAAAATATCTAGTCTTTGCGCCCGTTTTTTCTGTCGACTTTGCTCTCCTTAGGACTTGATTTCTGGACATTAAGATTTCTTTATTTACTTCCCTGTTCTGCTGGGTATTTGTTCTTTTTCTTTCACCCCGTGTGGGTCCAGGAATAGAATAACCCCACGGTACGACCTGCCTGTCGTAAGAGGCGACTATAGCGGTCCAACACAACACACACAACACACACACACACACACACACTCACACACACACCCTTTATACACGTCCAATCCTAAACACACGGTTCTACTTGGTTCTCCTTTCTTTCGTTTTCTCCTTGTACTCCTGGAATCCGTGTGGGTCCGGAAATAAAATAGTCCCATGGTACGACCTGCCTGGCGTAAGAGGCGACTACAGCGGTCCAACACAACACATACACACACGCACACTTTATACACGCATAACACATACACACAACCTTCTTCACCCCCACACACACATACACACACGCGCACGTAGACGCCCACACCTATTCATACATAATTACACTGGGACTCTGTTTTTTTTTTTAGTATGATTCTAAGTTTTTTTTTGGGTTTTGTACTTGGTGTTGGTGTTATTCTTTTTGGTTTTTTTTCTTTATTTTCTCGTTCGTTTTGTTCCACTTTCCTTTCCTTATCCTCTTGCTGGTTTTCTTTGCTTCGGTCCCTATACTGATTGTGTTTCGTCCATCCGCTCCTGTCGTAGGTGCGTTCTAGTCCGTTTTTCTTTCTTCGGATAACACGACTTAGTCGACTTTAGGACTAGTCAGTATTTCTTTTCTTTGGTTCTTCGGTTTTGGTTACCATAGTTTGTAGTACATCGTTTTTTTACCAGCGCTCTTCCTCTCTTCCTCTGTTCCTCTCGTTCTCCCTTGTTGTTCCTTTGCTTACTTGAGGCTTGACCCTTGGGTCCTGTTTTGGCTGGTACTGTTGGTTTTCTTCCTCGCTTCTTTCCTTTACTGTTGGTTTTCTTCAGGAAACGAATATTCTTTTGAGGTTGAACACTTTCCTGTTTCTTTACAAGAAACATTCGTCCTTTGACGACTTTTTCAGTGTCAATGCCGTTGCATCTTAGTTTTCGTTGCTTGCTTCCCTTCCTTCATTCCTTTTTGCTCTTTTATATTGGACCTTCGAGCCGACGAGAGTTCTTTTTTTTATTTTGGGGCGTTTCCTTTTTTCTTTTTCTGTTTTCTTATTGTTTGGTTTTCGTAACGAATTTTCTTTTGGTTTTTAAGCAAATTTTTTTTTGGTTTGGTTTTTTCTCCTTGTTTCTTTTGTTCCTGCCCACTCCCATTACTTTGGTTTTCCTTACCACGACCTGTTCATTTTGCTGGGGGGGGATTTGTAACGTTTATTTTCAGCATAAATTAATTACCCTATTTTACACTTATTAATTCATTACTCGTTCGAATGAATTCCGTTTCAATTCTTATATATATACATTACGACCGCGTATAATGGTTTTTTCTATTGTTGCAATATAAAGACTTGTTGAAATAAGGTCGCGCACTATCCGATAAAACCCGTGCTTTCCAGTTTTAATCGCGCTTTGATAAGCGAGGATTTGCAGTTCGAATTCGTGTCATTTGAACCAATGTTGAATTCGATTCAGCAGCTTGTGCGTCGAAATATTTTCTACATTATTCGTCACCGTATTTAAAAGCAATGCACGTTTGTTTCTTTTTGTTCGACAACTAGGTGTCTTGCGTGTATTGGTGAGTTTCTCCGCGTGTACCCATTCTAATCAGATTCTCTTTTTAGCCTTTCTAGCTGGATGCCAAATGGGTCCTTTCTTTCTGTAGAACAACTGGTTTTGTCCGTAGTCCGCTGCTGCAGTTATGGTAGCAGGGTAAATAGATCCTGACGATCATGGTGTTGTTGTGCTGACTCACACCCGACGGTTTGCGAGCTAAGTATCCGCACACCTACAGGTATGCAACTCGTTTTCTTTTGTGTGTGTCAATGGCATATTCCGTATCAACGTTTGGTGCAGTTACGTAATAAGAAACGTGACACTGTAGGACTATTGTTTGTTGCTGCGATTCGATATTATCAGTCCACAGGTGCGATGTACTATTTTTAAACATATTTGTCAAAAGAACGCACACGTTTATTCGCTTTACTGACTAGTTTATTTTACAAAAAGTATTAGGTGAAATTTTAAAAACATTCGACAAAAATTCCCACGCGTTAATTCTTTCCTACTAATTAGTTATTTTACATAAAGTGTTAGGTGAAATTTTAAAAACGCTTACCAAAAGCTTACATGTTTTATTTACTACTGATTAATTTTATTTTGTGTGAAATACGAGATGCGCACTTCGTATCTAAATTCCTTAATTGTCCGTACAATATAATTGTTTGCTGTGAAATAATAACAATTAATTAATTTTTTTTTGCTTGTTTGTACAGAATCTTTTATTTATTTTTATGTGTTAATAGACAATCGTGGGCGATGTACTTTTTTTTGTTTTCTTTTGGTATGCCCCCCCCCACTCTCCTAGTTTGATAGTTAGCCTGGTATTTACTTTTCTTCCGGCTACGTCTAGGTACGTAGCAATTTGTCGAATTAATAGTTTTTTCAATATATCATTTTGCATAATTTGCATTAAATGCGTCGCCTGATTTGCTGCCTCAGAGTCAAAAGCATGAACCAGCGCATCGCGTGAAGTCCTTGGCCGGTCCAGCCGTACTGCTTGCTTGATTTCCTCGTCGTGTATTCCATCAATAAAGGTCTGCACTGCCACCAACTCTAGTAAGCTGTTCGGTGCTGTTGAGTAGGCTTGTCTCATTAGGCGAGCAGTATTTGCAAATTTTCGTTGAATAGTATTTGCTTTAAACTCTTGCAAATTTTCGTTAACATGTTAGTAACGGCATTACCAAAAGAAATACTAAAAAAGAACATTGAATTAATTTCATTAATAATACTGTCCCTCGGATATATCAGTTTTCCATATGAAATTGCATGACACTATAAATCTCAATTTCTGGAAATAACTTTAACAACAAATCCATAAAACATTTAAATACCAATTTTTCGTTGGCCATTCCAACATTCATTAAGAATACTAAATTGTTACTCTTTTACCAACAATTAATTTCATTAATAAAGCTTACTTTTAAAATCAATATGTACTAATTCCGTCGCTAATTTAGTTCAATAAAATAATTACTTTTACTTTGCTTAATTTGTTATTATATAAATACCAACTATTTACAACTTTGTTTTAAAATTCACATATACATAGTTAAAAGGTATAAACATAAAAGCTCACACATTACCCACTGTTTTAATTAATTTCGCAAAAGGTTTTAAGATGTCCAGAATCAATCAGTTTTACAATTTTCGTTCCCATCTTAACACAACAAAAACAAAATCCAAATTATTGGAGTAGTGAACTCTCCAAATTAATTCCTTTATGATCCATCGTAACGACGATACATACGTCAGGAGCACCACATTTCAGAGACTTCTACTTTTGTATTGAGTGTTTAACAACGGAGTGATTGCTTCATTTGCGATAAAGAAGCTGTTGAATGGCCTTTGACCTAAAATAATAAAATACTTATTTTAATGTGGTAGTTCAATATTTTTATAGATCTAACATTTGTGCTCAATCTAATTTTAGCGGAACGAACCGCCCACAAACATGAGTATGTTTATTTAAAATATGCATAAAACTTTGATATAAATTGATGACAAATATACAGTTTTTCTTTTTTTATTTGTATGTAGTAGCTGTCACTTTTCAATTTATAGCCTGTAGTCAGCATTTCATGATTACTCTAAATCACATCAATTAAAGCCGCGAGATTCTAGTTTCAAAAGAAAAAATAAACAAACTAATCCCAAACTAGACGACGTCCTTTAACCGTAAATTCATTTCGACTATTAAACTTTACTCTATGACCGGTTTTATATTTATTTTAATTATGTGATAATGTTATAAAAATAATCAACTCTAATCGACTTTTAATAAGCATAACGTAATATATTCTTGAAATCTTAGAACGCAATTTCTATTGTATATGTTGCATCATACTCTTTTTTCGTGACTTTAGCCGTCTGAAGGTTGGCAGGAAATTTAATGTTTATGATCGTTTTCACAGCATTTGCAATTTAAGGTAAGTAGATTATAATTAAATTGGTTGTTGTAAAAATTGGGTTAGTCCACTGGTGCTAAATTTGAAAAAAGAAGGAATGAAAATGGTTTTGTAACCAGCGGTTGGTGTGTATCCTGGTAATTCTGGCTCCCTTCAATTATTCGAATATTTTCACTAAACATTACAAGTAAATCGAAAACAATGTCTTTTGGAGAATTCTTCATGGTCTAACAGCACTAATTACTTCAAAACGTGTTTAGTGATGATACAAAATAGCTACTCGTGACTTTTATCATTTTTGAGTCTGTTGCAACGAACTTCAATTTAATGTTCCCTCTTAGGTTCAATATAAACATAATCAATCATTCACAATTATTTACAGGCAGTTCTTAATATACTCAAATGCCGTTACAGGGATCACTGATGATAATTACTAACAATTTTTACCGTATGAATTTTATTCTAGACTTGATTATTATGTTATTTTATCTACTCACCGTAAATTTATTTACTCAGGCACTAACTGTTTTATCTCAATATATATAGACTTTAAACGTATTTGCTGTAATCACTTGAATAACAATTTAACTCATACTATGTGTGGATTAATACTTCGAACACCCTAACCGTCGGATCGTATGGTTTATACATCAAACTATAATTACTCAGGAATTTTATAGATTTTAAATAATCACGATCAAATTACCTCTTTACTGTAACTGTTACAGGGTTGGTTAAATTCAAAAAATGTATATTTAAGGAACAAGTAAAATGGCGATGAAATCCTTTATTATAATTTTTGGAAAACTCTCAATTTTTTGATTTTTTTAATGTTAGTATTATAGCTCAAACAAAAGGGAGACCACTTTCTTGAAGCATTTGTTACGTACTAAATTGACGTTACGTTTCTGAATTAATTTTACTCTACAGCGGGCGGAGTGTCGTAATAGTAAATTAGTGCACCGGCTAGCTTTCAGTGGTGCGGGGTTGGTTCTATGAAAGCAAATATACTACGTTTAGGGCTATACAAATTTTAAACACTTCTACTAAATACTTTTACGTTTACCTTGAAGAGTTTTTAAACTGTCTTTGTTTACGTAAAGAATTTAAGCGTCCTGAAACGAATCAACACAGATAAAGCCTACCCGGAAGGTGGGTGTTCTGCGTTACTATTTGAGCGGTTCCTTCTGCTTGATAGAGGCTTGACTACACCTTTCTCACCTACTACTAATTTAGAATAAAGAAAGAACAAATCATCACTTTGCGTATCCATAAACTATATACTCCCTGTATATTTGTTGTGGTTTGTTTAGTATTTTTCTTAATCTTCTTTGGGAACAAAAACCACTCAAAGTTTTTCATCTTTATCAATCATCTTTATGTACGTAAATAAAGATGACTTTAAAAATTTTGAGTGGTTTTATTCTCAAAGAAGATTAAAAAAACATAAACTATATAATAAATAATTTTTAAAACAATAAATAACGACAAACAAGAACCATGATCTACTCCTAATTTGGCAAAGTATACATTTAGCTAAAACAGGCTTAAGATTAACAATGTTACAACCTTGTCGAGAATTAACCCATGCAAATTTTACTTACTATTTTTGTGTTCTAACAACGGGTTTTTACTTAAGAGAATTCGACACAAGGCGTTTTAAATTTACATAAGCGTATACCAACGAGAATAGTCTTTTTTAATACAGAGCTACACATACTTACATATATTAACAGGCAATTCGGGTTAATTAATACAACGAACAGCATGTGGTGGTTAGAATCTGGATAACTAGGAATTCAATTGACTTACAGGATTTTGTTTATATATTCTCAGAGACTCCATAAAGATTTCGGAAAATATTTGTCACAGGTAAAATTTCAACCTGTTGCAGCCACTTTTCAACGATATCGGTGACCACATCCGCGTTCTTGGCGTCCGAAAACTTGTTTTTTTCACTACCAGCCCGGGATTTGAATACCATTATGTTAATTTCACGTACCAACGTCGTTCTACACTGCGAAGGAGTACGAGAGTTTGCTGTCTGCTGTCTAATAAGGTTCTGATCCCTTTTTTTACTACCTGGGGGTTTTTATAAGTTTTTCAGCCCAGTATAATTACATCCTACTTTAATGTTAGCTTTAAGTACCGCGCTAGCTAATTGACTACACCATAGCGGAATTAATGTCTGTAGACGACGTTTTGCATCTCAAAGGACTTTATCTGTTGGACAAGTATTACGAACAGCTCTGTAATGCTTAGTAGGCGTACCATCTTGATACCAACGGTTTCGAATCAAGCAATAGTTCCACAGGGAATTTTAACAATTGTTTAATCTAGTTAAAGTTTCCGTCTAATATTCTTCTCCATTATAAAATCATATTTATTGAACCGAACAACCACCTCTAGGTCTTTATAAATATTTATGGTTCCGGGTTGGGACCGTATCATTTTATAACCTAAGGTTGTAAAATGACACGGTCCCAACCCGGAACCATAAATATTTATAATGACTCCGGCCGTGAAAGCCTCCGACAATATCACCTCTAGGTCTTATTACTACTCTTGTACCACATTCTTATCTCTAACACAGACACTCTTGTCTACAATGATGAGGTCACATGCTTTGTTCGTGGTAACTCCCGTCTCGAACTAGAATCCTACGCCAATACCCTAACTAAACAAGGCGAATTCTGGCCCCTCTTTAATAAACAACCCATCCTCCTTCCAAAACAAAAATACTACTTCTATAAGTTTTTCTACACATCCTAGAAACATTCCTTACCTTTTCCAATTCCGTCTCCTACCTGGGAATCCATATAGAAATCCATCTACAGAAAATCTGTTCAAAAATCAAACTGATCCTTCTCAACATCTAACACTCTTTACCTAAATCAATTCAACTAACCCAACCCACAAGAAGACATCTTCAATAACATCGTTATCCCTATGCAATAGATTCCTGGTACCCTTTTACAACCTCCCACTCAAGAAGAATACTTAATCCAATAATTCGACCATATCTTCTATACGTCTCCCGAGCATTCCGTACCATGTCCACTGCTTGTTGCCTTTCACACATTACTAAATATCCCACCAATAGAATTGCAACTAAACTTCGTCTTACAAATCCGTAACATAAATTCCATCGATCTATTCAACTACATAACAAAACCCTCTTTCTTACCATATACCACATCATCCCTGCCACCTAAATAAAATCCCGCATCCATAACTCCTTACTCCACGAGTGGCAAGCATTTTGGTCTAACTTCAACACTGGTATCTGCCCCGACATCACTAATATCCTCACACACAAACGACATTCCACAAGAACTACTATCCAATTCCTTACCGGCCATGGCAAATTCCGATATAAGCTACACTCCTTCAATCTTATCCCTTCGCCATTCTGTTCGTGTAACCCCCAAAACGCACTTGAAACCCCTGATCACATACTTCATCATTGTTCTAACTTAACCCTTCTCCAAAACAACTTCAAGAGCACAATAGACCTAGATCGCTACTTTCCACTTCCTGAACTAACTTACCTCATTACAAACTTTCCCCTACCATTGAATCAATTTCTTCATCAAATCCTAGAAAACAAACCACCTATTGCATCTTCATTCCCCTAACCTGTTGTCTACAAAGGCGAAGAACTGCATCTGAGTAAGAAACAAACCACCCACCCACAACATTAACAATTGACGTATAACGTCCAGAAAAACAAGTCGAGATTTAGCCTCCCACCACTCAAATGATTTTTATTTATATATTTTTTATTAATTATATTAGAATGTACAGGATAGGATGGGCATAAGGCCAAAGTATTGCTTCAGACACGCGCGCACACACGCGCGCTAGCGCATGCACTCACGCACGTACGCACGCACGCACGCACATACACTCACACGTCTTAGAGTATCATATTTGCTTTTATAGATCCTACCAAGTTCCACTGAAAGCCAGTTGGTACATAATTGTTACGTCACGCCGCCCCTGTAGAATTAAAAAAAGGTATCGTTCATCCAGCACGTAATATGTTTGGAATACTGAACTTATTCTATTGTTGCACCTATTGATGATTAGTTTTCCTCGCAGAAATCACAATTCGGCTGCCTATCCCTTCACAATAACTGCATTGAAGTTGGCCTTGTATGTTTCAGCCTTAGCCTGGTAACAACTGTTTTCTCTCTTCTGGTCAACAAGGATGCGCTTAATTTCATTTGCGTTATCCTGTTTGGATTAAATACCAAGTCATTTGGGGAAATTCTTTTACTCCGCCATACTGGGTTTATGATCTCAGCAACATGTCCTTTATATCAGCGGGCGGCATGCGTGTGTCCTCAGCTTTGTAAACGGATTTACTTGCTGCATCGTTCTTTTCTATGCCCATGTGACCAGGTACCCGAATAAATGACCAGTAGGTCAATTATTCTAAGCCAATGATTAGTCGCCAGTATCTGCTATATCATTGGATTTGAAGCGTATCTATTCCTAAATGCAGTTAGTTCACAAAGTGAATTCGAGCGGATGGCCACAATTACATTTTTATTAAGTTAGCTTAGTCTAAGCACCTGTCAGATTGCATATAACTCAGCTGTAAAAATAGTTGCGGGTTTGGGTAGACTTCAAGGGTACGAAATTGTGCTTCTATTTGTAAAAATAAGCAAGGCATTCAGATATTCATTAAGAAGTGACTCAAATGTAGTAGTAAGTGGTTCTTTTGCAAACGTGCCTTTGACAAAAACTGAAGTCTATTCAAATCTTTGCTTGAGTTAATGTCCATGGTGGCACTTCTTCATGTAATAGAGGAAGAGTGGGGTACAACTCAAAATTATATGCTCTACGCAAATTAGTGAGCCTTGTTACCTAAGGTCTTGTTATAGTTGGCCTGTCATCAAATATAATATCCTGCAATATATTGCTCATACAGGATTTTTCGATTTGGGTGGTCAATAAGCAATCACTCTTATGCTGTACTTTATTGGCAGTTTGCCCTTCTGTGATTTGATGGTGGATCTTCCGATTTTTGGCGCTTCGGCGTTACTGTGTTATAAACAATAAGTTGCTACAATGACAGGTACAATGCAGTAGTATATTGCGTGTCCATGTAGAGGGCGTAATCGATTTCACGTGAATTTATAATCAATTTTATTTAAATCAATTAGAAGATGAACATGCCAAGGACTTAAACTAGGTTTATCTTTCGTCCACCTATATAATTAAATTAAGGTAGGGCCAATTAATGAATCTCTACATTACGGCATTTTGTAAAACTGTAATACTAACCATATTGTTGTTCGTCTACATAAACAGGGACGGTCTTGTTTGTATGCAAATTTAGATGTTGGAGTTAGTTGTATAACTACAACATAAAGACATAAGACAAAGGTAAAGATAGTATTTATACAGTACTACTCCACAGTTCTGCCAGATAAGATAGTTGCGCGTAGACTGATTATTGTGGTTGGATTTTTCACTTGTCAAAGCCACCACCATTCTTTGTTACGCGTTTTAATTGGTCAAATTTATTTTCAAGCCTGGGAAACACTTTATTTAACGTTCCATATTGACGGATTACAACATAATTCACCCGACATATTGCTGGGAACCGAAAACGGCGTTTATGTAATGCGTAATACCCTACTTAATTATACAAAAATCACCTACGACCAATTATCAACTAGAGTCCTTGTGCAGCCAATTGAAACGTAACAACTGCACTGGTGCGTAAATCACCTAGGATCAACCTTAAACCTAGGAAGATCACTGGATCGCTACATCACCGGTTTATAATACACCGCTCCACACACATATTTAATGATAAGAGAATTCTAGCGGCGCTTGTTAACCACAATTACTTTGCTTTTTCACACGTCCTTTTTGGTCGAAAAATGTAATGTCCGTTCCACGACCCGAGCGAACTGTCTTTACCACAAAATTACACGATAATAGAATTATTAATAAAAAACTCCCAAGATAATTCACACAATTATTTTTAAAATTAGAACAGATAATTATAAAAAATCCCCTAAAATTAATTATTATTAATATAATTTTGTAAAGTGCTTTTTGGAGCGTATCAGTTGTTACGCTTCAATTGGCTCCACACACGTCTAGTTTAATAATTAATCGTAGAGGATTTTTTGTATAATTAAGTATTTACGCATAAGAATGTGATCTTGGGTTCCCAACAATATCTGAAACGTTTTTTAGAATTAGTTTTAATTATGTGTAGACGTTTTCCCACGATTTGAAATAATGTGTTATTATTTCGAGCACGTAACGAGGAACAGTTGTGATTTGATAAGTGAAAAAGTCAGTCGCCATGAACATTCTTCACTGTTTTATCTGACAGATGTGCGGAGTATAGTTGTATAAATAGAGGTCGAGTTTACACATTGGGTCCCTATACCTTTTCTAGTATCGTATCTTTACTCTTGTCTTTGTCTAGTTCCTTTGTATTATATGTAAACAACGAACTTCGCTAGCCAAATTTGCATATAGAAAAGATTTAGATACTCTATCCTGTGTATGAAGACGAACAACAAATACGTAGTATCCAGCTTGCCAAATGCCGTCATACAAGGATTCATTAATTGACCCTACCTAAATTTAAGTATTTAGATGGACAACAGGTATTGTAAAAGTTATACAATATTCTAACGCCCTCCGTACGGGCAAGCGATAGGACATTCTATAACACGTGCCTTATTTACTATTTAACCACATGTGTTTTGTCGATTTTGTTTTGTATTTTGCGTTAAAAGGTTTATGTAAGAAACAAATCTACAAAACGTTCCGTTATATAACAAAATATATCCTGTAATGCTGGGGTGGTTGCCCAACAGAAAACTTGGCCGACACGTCAGTGACGTCATTTTGGAATGGTTTATTGTGTTGTACCTGTCATTGTCATAACTATCATTTGTAACATAATCTAGATTTAAAAATACAATAAATACTTCTTTTTCTTCCTATTTGTATGTATCTGATGTTGGTACGCATTTCTGGAACGTACTATCATGCAGTGGCTATAAATCGAGGCTGCTGTGTGTACTAGTAAATAAATTTATAATATAAGGTTTTATTCAATATAGAACTTAGCACAAAACGTTTAGAATAAACAGGAATTATGACATACAAAAGATGGTTAACTTAATGAAGCATCGTCTGGTCTAGTAAGTTTAGGTTAGTAATACTTCATTCACCCCGCTTAAGAAGTAGTCACCATGCCATACCGGAGGACGTCATCCTCTCGACGAACTTCTAGTACTACCATTATTAGTCGGAGGCTTGCCTTCTTCGGGCGAGTTAGGGACGTACACTGGAGGATTCGGTGGAACAGTTTTAGGTTTCTCGTTTCCTAGAATATCTGAGGGTACGTCCTTTACTTCGGGTTCAAGTACTACAGGCTCTAAGTCGATGGGGGCTAGGTGCCTAGTAGACACTGTAGATTCCTTTCCGTCTGCAAGCCTGCAAGCCGTCTGCGCGTAATCAGGGTTACATTCAATCAGCGTTACCTCATCGACCAATGGATCATATTTGCTATTCCGCACAAAACTTCTCATTACGACTTTACCGGGACAGCTCAACCACGCAGGAAGCGGCTGTCCATTGGGAGTTCGCTTAAGGAAGTTGAAGAAGTGTTCATGTGGGGTAGCATTAGTAGTGGTTAGTGCGTTGCAAAGATCGCATGAAGTGAAGAACATTGTAGAAGACAATTTCCCATTTCTAGACCTTAACGCTAGACATACCGTAGACCATATCACGCCTTGTACTTCTAAGTCCGCCCATTTCCACGAGTATTATATGGCGTCGTACGACTGGTAGCGACTTGTTATGAGGAAAGGTAGGCCTTTAGCACTTGTGACATGAAATTAGCGCCTTGATCACTATGAATGTAGGCCGGCATGCCGAATATAGTAAAAAGTTTACTGAGCTTCTCAATTACTGTGTTGTTGCTCATGTCAACTCAAGGAAAGGTAAAAGGAAAACGTAAAAATTCATTTATTACGGTTAGCATATAACGATTTTTGGTGAACGAAGCTAGAGGACCCTTGAAATCCACGCTTAATCTTTCGAACGGCGACGTGGCTTTCATCAGTTTTCCTTCGTTCCTGTGAAATTTTGGTTTTATTTCAGCGCATACTCTCCACGACGATGTTGCGTTCCTTACTTTTTCTATGGAGTAAGGCATGTTTTTGGTGCGCAACCAATGAAAAAATCGAGTAACGACAGGGTGACAAAGCGAGTCGTGAATGCCCTTCAATTTGGTAAGATCCGATATTATAGTAGCCGAATAGCGCGTCAGCTGAAACATTTTTTTCTCCCGCACGGTATCGGATGTCATAACTAAAACAGGCGAGTTCTAGCTTCTATCGCAATATTTTTTCATTCTTTATCTTTCCATAGTGTTTAACATCAAACATGAATCTGACCGACGTTGGGTAATGAGAGTGAAATGTCGGCCCATTAAGAACTGCCTTCACTTACGTACCGCCACGACTATTGCATAGGCCTCTTTCTCTACCGAAGAGCCGCGCTTCTACTATCGTTAAGGGGTCTGGAAAAGAACACCACAGGTTTACCACACTGAGATAAGGTAGCTGCTATGACCGTGTCTGCCTGTCCGTTTTTACGGTAAATGGAAGGGAAGAATCAAATGGAGTTGAACTAGATTTTGCTATTTCTAGTTTTAGGTTATTGTAAACACATCGCTTCCGAATTAAGTGGGAAAGAATCCGCACAAACCAACGGTATGATCTTTCTAGAGAATTGGGGGATCTATCTGGAGTAGTGAGCCAACATTGCTACAGCTCTTTTTAAAGACAGGCGGTCTTCCGGGAGTGGCAAGTCTAACAATGGTTCTAGTCTGTCAGGGTCAGGTTTAATAACCTGATACGAAATCAAATAGCAAAGAAGATTGATACTTGTTAACGAGTACTTGCTTTTGTCTTCGTTTTTGGCAAAACCATACTTTGTTATAGCAGCTTTGAATCGCGCTAGATTGTCGTTATGCACGTCTAGTGTATTACCACATACTGTAGCGTGATAGATGTAAGCATATGTTACGTACATTGACGGAGCCTACAACCAAAGACCAAAAAGAAACCGTATTACCGGGCTCAATCGGCGAAGTGGGCGAGTTATTGTACAGATAAACCTGTAAAGGCGAGCCCGAAATAAAATAGAGAAAGAAAAATTATACACTCGCGCATTCATACTCAACACAAAGTATACCACCAAGAAGAAACCTATAATTTAAAAAAAAATATGTACAATAGCACATGAGTACCCAAACAAAATTAGCAATCCATACGTAAAAGTTACCCATATATACACAATGAACAGAAAACAGTTTTGAAATAGCGAGCTGTCGTTTTTAGGTATCTCCCCCTAAATTATTCAGCAACGAAAGAAAACCCAACACAAACCTAAAACCCACAGCTCTAAATGGTTATAACTATAAAATCAGTTATGCCACATTGGCAGTACAATGTCTTAATCTAATAAAAATTTAAAACACAAAAAAAATCTACGGTAAACCAAGTTATAAATTACGATTTTATACAAATTCCCCAAAAACGAAATTAATAACTACTATCCCAATCTAACTAATGATCACCCGATCACACGCATAACAATCATCTTTCTACTATCATTAAATTGTCCACCAGTAAAGCGGAAAGGTACTGCTTTCTACCAGTTTCGTGAGCACATAGAAATAAAATATGGAACAACCACTCACCCTCGTAATTGTTGCCGTCTTTAATAATGGGGCAGAGGAGACGTGTGCTTGATCCCACCTTGGGGTGGTTCTCTTATCATAACCAGGGACGGCCATTTATCGTGGCTCTACGGCTACCGGAAAAAGCTAGAGCAATTACAATTAACGCTTAATTTAGTTTCGACGAAAAATACAATTTTCTAAAAATTCTAAATACGCACCACGCCGCATTGCGTGTACGAAATCTTCATCAAGCACAACGGAACGGAAACAACCAAAAATATATTAAATGCTTTCGTGTTGCTGTTCGAAAAGAGTGGATATTAATTTTGTTTAACTAGCGACCCGAGCTTAACGTAGTATTTTTATTCAGAATTAACCTGGAAAACCCGAGTTTATATCGGATAGCACGCGGCTTTAATTCAACGAATTCTTTTAATGGAAAACACACAAGAAGCAATTATCTGAAACTTGGAACACGTTATCGACTATCTGAATATAGCGTAAACTTTACGTTAAGGAATTCTTAGAAAGGGTATTGATTATTAATTAGCAGAAAGATTTATCAAGTAAAATATACGGGATATTTAATTTATCGAATAAAGTTTCGTTTTAGAAGCAAAGTGGATTTTAGTTGAAAATTATTAAAATTAATTTACGCTGAAAAAAGGAACGTAACACATACATCTTGAAGACCTTCAGTTGCGATTACTCAGTTTAAGGCGCGTTCAAAAGTTGCTCCTCCGTTCGTGACGCCAAATGGGATACGACAAAATTGATATAGTTTATCATTAGCTTTGAAGGTCGTATACAGTCTATCCTTTTTTGAAATCGGAATTTGATTAAATGCAGTCTTAAAGTCTATAACGCTGTAGAATTTGTGCGTAGCCACTTTGTTGACTATTTCTTCAATCTTTTAAAACGGTTACGCGTCAAGTTCAGTAAACCTAATAATAGTCATAGAATAATCCACTACCATGCGTTTCTTTTGCCCATTAATGATGAGAACTTGCGCATGTCAGGGCGAATTACTTAGCCCAATTATTCCTTCAGTAGTCAATTTGTTAATTTCTTTTGCAATATGTTTATATTCGCCATCGCAGTGACTTATAGATTTGGTTGCTATAGGACGACAGTCGGCTGACAGGACCTTAAACAGTTCAGCTTGCGGCACTTGAACGACTACCAAGTTGCAAAAGACTATCGGCAGTCATTTTCCTCTAAAAGTAATAGATACGCTAGAATGCAACTGCAGAACATCGTGGCCGATTATCACATCGGTGCATAAGTTAGGCAATATAAATAGTTTAACGATCTTGCGTGACTGACCAGAAATGGTTAAGTTAACCTCGCAACGGCCAAGGATCTGCAAACGTAGTGAGATGCTAGCCATCATGACTTTACCCGTACGTGGGATTCTTGCGATGCCGATCGTGTCCACTAAAAGTTGCCGAGTTTCCGGTGTCTATAAGTGCGTTGACAGCGGATTCATTGATAAGTACCGCAGTAGCAGCTTTTGTTAAACTATTGGGTAAAACGGCCAATACCTATGCATTACAATCTTTGGGAGACAATTGACACGCGCTTTTATAGTGCCCGCGCTTCTTGCAAGATTCGTAAGTGGCATACTTGACCGGACATTTGAAACGATGGTGTTTATCGTAACCTTTTAATGTGAATAAGAGCCGCTATACTTGCGACCACGTCCCCAATGCTCCACACGAAGGTACTACATTGGATTTAAACACGAATTAAACGTTCTTTAAATTAAATCTAACTTCAAATCAATCGATCCTAAATAAAAATCTATAAACTGAAACTAACACTAAAAATAGGGTTTAAATAATGGTATCTCTAGCGCTGATCTTGCACAGTGTCTGATCAACAAGACACAAGCAAAAGAGGAAGGGGAGAGATTCGTAATACCGGATAGCAGCTGCCAGCTCTGCTTACCGGTGCGACCTGAAGGGTCGTCTTAAAACTATCCAAATCTTAACTAATATTAAAATGGATTCAAATTTCTAAGCATTCGCAAAATATTTTAATAGTAATCTAGCTATTTTGCCTGCTCTATAAATTTAGAAATTCGTCCTCCCTGGTCTAAGTAATTTATTTTATCTTTAGCCTAAATCCATCCCTAACTTTCCCTATCGTTCCCTAAACTAATTTATATTATAAGTACAATCTTCACAATTACAATCATCCTTCCTATAGATACTGCAACCAAAAACAAATCAAGCCACAAGATAATAAAGTACATGCAAAAATAAATAAATATAAAATAAATGTAAAATATAATTATACATAAATGTAAAAATATAAATCTAAAATAAATGTAAAAATATAAATCTAAAATAAAGGTAAAATATAAATATTAAATAAACGTAAAAATATAAATATAAAATAAATGTAAAAATATAAAATAAATGTATAATATAAATATAAAATAAATGTAAAAGTATAAATATTAAATAAATGTAAAATGTAAACATAAAATAAATGTAAAAATATAAATATTAAATAAATGTAAAATGTAAATATAAAATAAATGTAAAAATATAAATATAAAATAAATATAAATAGATATCTAAATAAGCATTAAGCACATAGCAGTGCATTAAATAGGAAAAAGTATCACCCAAATTATCAGGTGCACTCGCATAAGCATTATGTCGGCTAGCGCCATTACACACAAAACGTGTTAGTTCAAGATTATTGCAAAATCTTCTTGTTAATATAAATCAATGCTTATGCGAGTATATCCGCCACAATTTTGTCCTTACCTCGATAAAAAGTTTTCCAGCATCTGAAGATCAGGTCGTCTGCCTACATTTATTTGTAACTTACTGCTAGGGTAGATGAATAATATGCACTGCTAAAGTCCTGGTGGATATGCACTAACCATTCTGAGGGGTCACAATCACTATCACTTCCTGGGGGGATGTGCGGTTTCACTCTATTTTATTTGTTTGCTGATTTTATTAATTGAATTTAATTAGGGTTTTCTGATTTATTTTGTTATTATTTATTTGTTTTTGTTTATTCCCGATTCCGATTTTCCGCGTGTATAAGGTGAGATAGTGATTGTTTTAGTGGCGTGGAGGTTTGCCAAGCATATTAAGATATATGGTTATTTCTTTTTGGTTTTAGGAGCATCCTGCTCACATTTCATGCCAAGTCATGATCTAAAGTTTTCCAATCATCTCCTCCCCCGATTTACGCACGGTTATCGCCATCTAATCTCGAGACCCTTACCGCAAATTCTTTAAAGGCTGTCCAGAACGCCTTCTGGTCAGCCACTTCCCCTACTTCCTCTAGGCTCTTTGGCCATGCTAGGCCTACGATAGTTAATTTCCTATCAGCTAGCCTCAAGCGAGCAGTTGAAGAGCACGTGTTCTGCGCTTTCTGCGCTCTCACCGCATTCGCAGTGGTCGGTGTTGTTTAAACCGAACCTTTGCAAATACGCTTTCAGGGCGCCGTGCACTATTATCAGCTGCACCATTTTATGGTTGAGCTTCACCTCGATCATATCTCTAGCTACTATACTCGGTATGAATTTGTGTGTCAACCTGCCCGTGGCGGTGTTGTTCCACCTCTCTTCCCATTGTCGGATTGACTTTTCGCGTAGCTTTCTTTTAATCAGGGACCTCGGTATCGACGAATGTGATATCCGAAAGACGCCCGTCGCGGCCTCTTTAGCCAGTCCATCAGCCCTATCATGTCCTACGTTGCCATCGTGCGATCTAACCAAACAGAATTTTAAATTTAGAATCTCGCGCGCCGTATGTGCTATTTTTTAGACGTCCGTTTGGAGGTCTGTCGAGGTGTTCATATTTGTTAAGGCCATCAGCGCTGATTTACTATCGCTGATGATGTAATACACGCTTCTACCCGGTGATTTATCACGTAATCGATAGCTTCCCGTATAGCAACTAATGTTTATCGTAACCGCAGAAGTAGCATTTTGATTCGCCTTCGGATTCGTTCTAAGAGCCGCGCATTCTTTATTGACCGATACTGTGGGCTCAGTTTTAGAGGGCGATTGTTTAGCTTGTGAAACTCCAGCCGTCAAAGATTGCAAATTAGTTGTTTACGATAATGATTGTACCTGGGCCGGTGCAAGTAACTTTGCTAGCTTAGGTACATCATCAAGGATTATCTTGTTATTTTCCAATAGCCTCTGTCGGATCTGTGAACTCGATAGACCCCGAATAAACGAGTCTCTAAAGTATTCGTCATGGTGATTGTTTTCATCAACAGCTCCAAAATTGCAATCCTTACTCGGTAGTTTCAGCTGTTGGAGATACTCATCTATCGCCTCAGACGAATGTTGCGTACGAGTAGCAAGTATATGGAGCGTAATCTTTGTTTTTGGGCTTGTATAAGAACCGTAATAGTTCTATAGCTTCATCGTTCGAGGCACACTCCTTTATGTAAGAGTATACATTCGGGGAAATGTAGTTGATCAACATTTCGAACTTTTGTTCTTCATTAGCTTTAATATTCTTCGTATAGTTAGAGTAAGTTATGTGTCAAAACAGCCAAGCGAGCGCAGCTACTTTCGTGTTGGGTTCACAATCAAATCGTTCAGGTCTTATTCATGTCTAATTTTAGATCCATCTAACATATATTTTTGATCGTATTAATACCAAGATTAAAAACAATATAGAATAGACATACGAATAGACATATGACAAAAGATTACCATGTCTGATTTAATTAAGCATCGCCCGGTCTAGTAAGTCCAGGTTAGTTATACTACACTCCGTACTTGTTAATCATGATTTACCTGTCAGTTTTGACATATTCATATTTTTAACAAGATTTTCCCTTTGTTTCTTAACTTTTATACCACACGTGATTTGCTATTTAAGCGATTGATGTTCTGGCACCTGGAAAAACATCGTTTTGATTAAAATAAAAATAGGACATGGGATTCCTCTGTTGTGGTTTGTATGGTTTTTCACATGTTAACCAATTATATATAATAGAACTGTTTTAGGAGTATTTTATCAAAACTCTTAATAGTTATTATTGCTCTCCTTGTTGTCGTCAACGTTGTGCTGCTGTGTTATGTTATTGACGCATATCCGAAAACGAAACTATAATACCTTTTGTAACTCTTCCAACGAAGCCCTTTGGGTTAAAAAATAAAAATCTCACACCATATATTTTGTGAATCTTTTTTAATCTTTTCAGTGCACGTCAAAAGATTTCGGCAGATTATATTGAATGGAACCGTTTCCAATTCAGGAACTACGTATTTGTTCGCTCAAAGTTGGAAAACCATATTTGGCTCCTGGATCACATGGAATTTTGGCCAAAAGAATCCTTATCAGCAGTGTATTCGAATAACAATAAGCTTCCAAGAGGAGCCATGAGAGTACAGATAGAATAGACAGCGTTTTCCCCCCGAAGGGCAGAAAACGACTTATTTTAGGCCTTGCCTAGGCTTGACCTTGTGAGATTACATTCCGGTTTCTTTCAATGATTTCTGCTCGTTCATCCCTTATTTCCACCTTCACGTCCGTCAGCCCTCCCACGCGCTCGCGCACTACAGCGCCCGTTTGACCGTCGCGAGCGCGCGAAATATAATTCAGTACCTTGTTTAGGCAATTCGTCAGGAGATTACCTAGGTCAAGCCTAGACAAGGCCTAAAATAAGTCGTTTTCTGCCCTTCGGGGGTAAAACGCTGTCTATTTTAGTCCTGTGCCTTCGGCTTGACCTTGTGAGACGTATTTAGAATCTGACGACGTGGAAGCGTAGTGTGACTAAGATTAGGTATACTCTAGTAACGGCCAAAACGGAAGGCAATAGCCGAGAACCAACGTATGTCGTGCCATCGTGATAAAGTAAAGGAAAACACATATAAAGTAATTTATTTTCTACACGTAAAATGAGCTTAATCTAAATGGGAACAAATACAGATGTGCATAAATTCTGTAGCGGAGGCTGAAGTAGCCTGGCAATATCTTTATAATAGAATTTAAAAAAGTTTGTCTTCCTTTTCCAGTTTCCGTTTTTTAATATAATATCAAAAGGCACCTCGTTTTGTAGTCTGTGTGAGGACACTGCAGATCTAATACTGCAAGGTGAGTAATTAATTTTTGCTTCTACAAACGCTGTCTTAATCCAGCCCGCTATGGTCGCTCTCAAGGCTGGGCCAACTTTTCCTCGAGTTGAAATAAAAAGATGAACAGATTTATGGTTTGGCCCTCTTCTTTTCGAAGAGAGCTCGATTAATGTATTTGTCCAATGCACTGGGTCCAAATCTGTATCGCAATTCTCTAATAGCTTCCAGCCTGACTGTCTGTAAGAAGACCTATATGTTTTAGATCCAAAGTCGGGTCAGAACGACACTGATCCCTGTTCTCTACTCATCGATTGTTCATTTATTTTCAATTGCGTTAAATCGTGTATTCTGTGACCCGAAGCTAGCAATAGAATCAGAGCCAATCTTCTGGACACCTCGAATATACTACTTCTGTCCACATCGTGGGATTTAATCCAGGAATGAGTTTATCTATGTCTCAGATAATCGTGTTAATTGAAATTGGGCTCGTAATTTCAGTAGCTTTAACTATCCTTTTAACTAGTGGATGGCCCGATATCTGTTCGCTTTTGGTACGGTCTGCTAAAGTGGCTATTGTGGATTTATGCGCTTTGATTGTGGCTGGCGCAAATCCCTTAGCGGTATGCAAGTAAGCCAGGTATTGAGCAACTGACTTTGGTTCAGAGTTAACGGCTAATATGCCATGTTGCTTCGTCCATGCAGCCCATCTCCTCCAAGGAGCAACGTATGTTCTAAGAGAGGATTTTCGCCATGAGCTTTCGAGCAAATATCTATCCACCTTCGACCAATTGCTAATCAAGCTGGTCTACCCCGTACCTTTCAGGCCTCCAAGCATAACTTCTGTGCTTAGTGTAAGGGCTTTCGAATCCGCGCATCTATTAGTGATTGTTTGAGGTTTGCTAGTTGAAAGGGAGGGGCCAATACACGTGTCTTCAGGTCGCCTTTCCAGAAAACCTTGTCCAAATTCGGTATTATTAGTATATAAATACCTTTTGCCGAATTCAGGTGGTTTATTACTCTCGGTGTTAGACCGGGGGGCGGAAACGCCCATACTAGCTGGTATACCCATGCCCTCCTGCAGGCATTCGTAAATTCGGCCTGATGGTCCGTCACATCCAATGACAGGTATTGCAGCACCAAGCTCGGAGCTCTACTTGCAAAAAAGATCTATCTGCGGTAAACCCCATCGTGTTATGCTCAGGAGCAAGTGCCAATCTGGCAAGGGTTTGCTCCTCGATAGGCTATCTGCTTCGCTGTTGTACACTTGTGGCATATATTGAGCTATCAGGATTATCCCCCAAGCCTGTGCCAACTCGAGCAAAGTGTACGACAGCTTCAACATTTTCAAAGATCTCATTCCTTCTTGGTTCTTCAAATAGGCTACTACCGTACTGTTGTCGGATTGAAATAGTGCGCACGTTCAAAATTTTCCAATTAAAAAAACTCGCTTTCTGGCCAATGTAGTATCTTCGGGTGGAGCATTGGAAAAATCAAATGTAGGATCTACTACCATCGGCGGCTTCGTGGCGTAGTTGATATGCGAGTGAATACTACGCCCAAGGCCTCGGGTCCGACTCCCGACATGGTCCGCTTGAAAAATGTTAAGCGAGCATTTTTCACAAAAATACACTCTCGTTCGGATGAGAGGTAAAATGGAGGTCTTGTATGTGTGTTGTCACGCACGTTAAAGATCCATACCTTGCCTGGAACAGCAAAATTTAAAATTTCCAAGTAAAAAGAACTCGCTTACTGGCCAATGTAGTACCTTCGGGTGGAGTATTGAAAAATAACATGTAGGGTCTACCACCATCGGGCGGCTCTGTGGTGCAGTTGGTACGCGTGTGACTACTACGCCCAACGTCCCGGGTTCGAATCCCTACACGGTCCGCTTGAAAAATGTTAGGCGAGCATTTTTCACAAAAATACGTCCCCGTTCGGATGAGAGGTAAAATGGAGGTCCCGTGTATGTGTGTGTGTGTGTGTGTGTGTGTGTTGTCACGCACGTTTAAGATTCTTACCTTGCTTGGAACAGCAAGGGTTCGGCAAAATTCAATATTTTCCAGGTTAAAAAAAACACGGTTCCTGGCCAATATAGTACCTTCAGGTGGAGCATTGGAAAATCAAATGTAGGGTCTACCACTATCAAGCGGCTCTGTGGTGTAGTTGGTATACGAATGACTAGTATACCCAAGGTTTCAGGTTCAAATCCCGACACAATCCGCTTGAAAAATGTTAGGCGAGCATTTTTCACAAAAGTATGCCCCTTGTTCGGATGAGAGGTAAAACGGAGGTCCCATGTGTGAGTGGTGTCACGTACGTTAAAGATTCCTACCTTGCTAATAACAGCAAGGATTTGGCGAAATTCAAAATTTTCCAATTTAAAAAAACTCGCTTTCTGGCCAATGTAGTACTTTCGGGTGGAGCATTGAAAAATCAAATGTACGGTCTACCACCATCAAGCGGCTCCGTGGTGTAGTTGGTATACAAATGACTACTATGTCCAATCCCGACACAGTCCGCTTGAAAAATGTTAGCCGAGCATTTTTCGCAAAAGTATGCCCTCGTTCGAATGAGAGGTAAAATGGAGGTCCCATGTGTGAGTAGCGTTACGCACGTTAAAGATCCCTACCTTGCTAAGAACAGCAAGGGTTCGGCAAAATTCAAAATTTTCCAATTAAAAAACTCGCTTTCTGGCCAATGTAGTATCTTCGGGTGGAGCATTGGAAAAATCAAATGTAGGATCTACTACCATCGGCGGCTTCGTGGTCCGACTCCCGACATGATTCGCTTGAAAAATGTTAGGCGAGCATTTTTCACAAAAATACGCCCTTGTTCGGATGAGAGGTAAAATGGAGGTCTTGTGTGTGTGTTGTCACGCACGTTAAAGATCCATACCTTGCTTGAAACAGCAAAATTTAAAATTTCCAGGTAAAAAAAACTCCCTTCCTGGCCAATGTAGTACCTTCGGGTGGAGTATTGAAAAATCACATGTAGGGTCTACCACCATTGGTCGGCTCCGTGGTGTAATTGGCACGCGTGTGACTACTACGTCCAAGGTCCCGGGTTTGAATCCCTACACGGTTCGCTTGAAAAATGTTAGGCGAGCATTTTTCACAAAAATACGCCCTCGTTCGGATGAGAGGTAAAATGGAGGTCCCGTGTGTGTGTGTGTGTGTGTTGTCACGCACTTTAAGATCCCTATCTTGCTTGGAACAGCAAGAGTTCGACAAAATGCAAAATTTTCCAGGTTAAAAAAAACACGCTTCTTGGACAATGTAGTACCTTCAGGTGGAGCATTGAAAAATCAAATGTACGGACTACCACCATCAAGCGGCTCCGTGGTGTAGTTGGTATACGAATGACTAGTATACCCAAGGTTCCAGGTTCAAATCCCGACACAATCCGCTTGAAAAATGTTAGGCGTGCCTTTTTTTACAAAAGTATGCCCTTGTTCGGATGAGAGGTAAAACGGAGGTCCCATGTGTGAGTGGTGCCACGTACGTTAAAGATACCTACCTTGCTAAGAACAGCAAGGGTTCGGCGAAATTCAAAATTTTCCTATTTAAAAAAACTCGCTTTCTGGCCAATGTAGTATCTTCAGGTGGAGCATTGGAAAAATCAAATGTAGGGTCTATCATCATCAAGCGACTCCGTGGTGTAGTTGGTATACGAATGACTACCATGCCGAAGGTCCCGTGTTCAAATCCCAACACGGTCCGCTTGAAAAATGTTAGGTGAGCATTTTTCATAAAAATACACCCTCGTTCGAATGAGAGGTAAAATGGAGATTTCGCGTGTAGGTGTTGTCACGCACGTTAAAGATCCCTACCTTGCTAACAACAGCAAGGGTTCGGCAAAATTCCAAATTTTCCAGGTAAAAAAAACTCGCTTCCTGGGCAATGTAGTACCTTCGGGTGGAGCATTGGAAAATCAAATATAAGGTCTATCTCTTGTCCTTGTATGGATTTCAAAGACCCTTACGTACGAATTCGGTGCACTAGTCTGCCAAAGGTTGCCGCGTAGCAATTGTTGACCTATAAAACCTTTCCAATTGTAGTTATTTTGCTGCGGCCGCTCTGACTTATCGAAAAATCAATGTTTTTCAATTAAGATTGTGAACTAGTATCAGTGGTTTTCAAGTGGGTAATCATTTTTGAAATGCTGTAGTTTAGTTATTATTGGGTTTCGCCTAAATTTAGGTTCCTCTATTAGCACTTTCAGTTAATTACGTAAGCTACCAGTCACCCTGTATTGTGAACGCTTCAGGAGATAATAAAAAATAATTCCAAGTAATAAAAAGATTTGGTGTCCCTAAGGTTCGATCGGCTGCATGTTCAGCACTAATTTCCCACACGAAGGACGGGCCCTAAGGATAATGGTGAATTACAATTTACAAAAGAGAAAGTTTCTTCGCGTTACCGTTCTAGCTTCAATTAGAAATTTCATATCTCATTTCATAAAGGTTTTCAGTATAATTACTATATAATTACAGTTCTGTGTATAAAATTCAAAGTGTTTACTGGAAAAAAACCGTTGTTACAGTAAGAATATCAGGAATTACAGCTATTTATTGCGTATGTTTTAAAGACTATAAAAAAATAGAGTGTATAAGAATCTCATGTAGTTTTACGAACAGTTACGGGTTCGTGACCTTGAGTAACGGTATCCATAGTACAAAACAATATAGTACAGTTCCGCAAACATAACCTATCTACCGGCTTATTTTAATAGTACAGGAATAGTTGGCAATATTATCTTTATGTATATTTTCTTTGAATAATTTACCAGTGAATGTATGTAATTTATCGTGTAGGTTTGTTTTTACCTCAATGATGACACTCGCCAGTGGAGAAAGCTTGTAGGAATCATTCGATGGGACTACTTTAAGATGCCAATAAGAGAAAGTTTGTGTATGTTGTACCATGCACTTAACCTTCCTATACGTGCATTTTTTGTGGTTGAAAACGTTCTCTACTTCCGTATTTTATTTCTGACTTACATTTTAGTTGTCTTTATTTTTATAGATCCTATAATAAATCTGTATGGCGCCTTTGTGACGTATGAAACTTTCATTACGTAATAACGCAACGCTACACAATTAGTAAAAAAATAATACACGCGTTTGTACGAAGGCGTAGAAGGGCCACAAAAAATCGCTCTAGTTATTTTAGTTAAATTTCGACTTCGATGTCGAAATTTAATTAAATTTCGACTTAGATGTCGAAATTTAACTAAATTTCGACCTTGATTTCGAAATTTATTAAATTCCGACTTCGATGCGAAATTTAGTTAAATTTTGGAGCATTTTTCTTCAACAGTCTTAGATAATAATATTATAAATCGGTTATTTTCTATTGGGTTATTTACTTAACCGATAAATTTGGACGAGTTAAGAGAACACTATGCAAGAAGTGAACGTATACCTGTGGACGTTATTGATGAAGTTCAAAAAGAGTTCATAGACCGCCTTGGTCATTCTAAGGCCGTCAACGGCCCCCAATTCGAACATTTTCTGTAATTATTTGATATTTGTTTTCAATTTTTAGTAGATGTTTGTGTATAGTATAAATTCTATTTTCTGGAAATTTTCATTATGTAGCCCATATTCATATTTACTTCAATGTAAGTAGAAAAAATAGTCTTCTCAAATCCATAATAAAAATGGTGGTTCTTATTTAACAAAAATATAGATGACGTCATAACTCTCTCAAATATGACCGAAACAATGAAATAACATCAATAAATGACAATCTCTATAAATCGTTTGACATGTCTTTGTAATTTTTTAATAATTTTTAGGGTTCCGTACCTTATAAGGTTTAACGGAACCTTTATAAGATCACTCTCATGTCCGTCCATTCATCTGTCACAGAGGTTTTTCTCGAAAACTATGTAATTTAGGAATTTCAAACTTGGCACAATGCTACGTCTTTATGGCGCGCACATACATCGACAGTCGGAAAATAGAAAAAAAATATTTTTAGATTAAAATGGCGGGGGTCAATTCGGTCAAAAGGAAAAAAGTTTTAATAAATATATCGTGTGAGGTATCATTTGAAAGAGGATTCTAAAAGGCTTCTAAAAATATTTTTTTTATAATTTTCGGTCCAGTAGTCTTTATGATATAGCTCAAAATGTGCCAAAAATGACCGTTCCGCCCTCACCCCTATTTCCTACATTTCCAAAGTTAAAATTTTGATTTTAATAGGGATAGTAGCTATCGAGTCATATATTATCGGTAAACTGCAGGTTTTTTTGACAGTGTAATAGTTGCTGGGAAAATTTTTTTAAACAAAGTAATAGATAACGTATTTACTAATGTAACAGTACAATGTGGGACAATATATTCATTTTTCAGTTATCACAATCAAATTTGCATAAGATTTAAATATATTGCTCACTGCCGTTTTGGTACGGAACCCTAATAAGGCGAGCTCAACTCGCTTTTGGCTAACTTTTTTATTTAGTTTATGGAATTTATCCGTTACGTTTGCAAAGCACTACTGTATAATCACATATTAATATTTGAGGTGAATAACCCAATAGAAAATAATCAAGCAGAGTCAATATGGTGTCGGCCCTGTATTGGGGTACAATATCGATTTATAATATTATTTTCTAAGACTGTTGAAGAAAAATGCTCCAAAACTTAACTAAATTTCGACATCGAAGTCGAAATTTAACTAAAATAAGTAGAGCGATTTTTTTTGTGGCCCTTCTTCGCCTTCGTACGTTTGTGTTTATTAAAGACGCTTTCTAAAATTTATTAGTGGCATTACACAAGAAAACTCGAATATAAACAGAATTATACCGAAAATTGCATTAGACAAAATATTTATAATTAACACAAAGAACTAAAAATAAATTAGAGGTTATGTCATGTGAGTCGAATTTTCCTGCTTTTTTCTGCAAATTATCGTCACATGGGGTAAAATGAATCAAAAGTTGAGGTTTTTAAAAAATATTTCTGTGAAATACACATTTAAATGCTTTGAAAACAAAAATTTAGAATTGCTAGTACCTTCCTTTTAATATTTTAAAAGCTTAGCGTCCTTTTGGTTGTTTCTTTTTTAATTATTGATGGCCAAATGTTCATCCACTTTACCCCATACGTAAAGATAAAATGAACTACACGTATATTCCCACCTAAGTTCACTTTTAAAATGTACCGTTAGTTGGGGTTACTTGGGACAATTTTAACACATTTTTGTATATATTTTTATAATCCTTTAAATATTTTGTAACATTATTTTGAAATGTTAACGTTTTATCAGATTAAATAATTAATTAAATTTCAATAACTTGTATAACTTATAGGTAAAATTCCATAATAAATTACCGTTATATTTTAATAAGCATCCCTTATAATAAAGACCAGGTTTAGAAATAGCTTTACCCTTAAATATTATAAATTCCAACGGCTGTCATCATAATTTAAAGCTCCAACCTTGCAAACCGGTTATAGATTGACGAATCTGATAAATTTAAATGGAATAGTGCCTTTTAACGCAAACAAAGAAAGCATTTCATTGTAAACTTAGTTTTCAATATTTTGATGATGACAAGGTTATAGAAAACTAAATTATAATATACAAAGCTCTAACATTTGTCAAAGATTCACAGTATCATAGTATTTAACCATTAGACTGTAGATCTTCGAAGTTGAGTTTGCCTGGCAGTCATCAGCATTGATAACAGATCTATGTACGAGTAATAACCTTCCACCGTCGCAGAACTGAAAGCAGCGTGTGCGTCGAGATTTGAAACCAGTTGAACGGAGTAATAACCTCCAGTTCGCGATCCGATATATATACAGCGACTTAGTCAAGCACAGAGTTCACAGCATGCCGGTTCCGCCGGTCAGCCATTAACACACAGCACAGCACCCCCAGCGCCGAGCTGCGCATCAATCACCGACACCAGCAGCAGCAACGGTCACCAGTCATTTGCAGATCGACGTGCCATAAACCGCAGATAACCAGTGCAAATTTATAGATAGTTTTCACAGTCATCATAACATACAGAATTCCATATCAACCATTTAATCTAATTTCAAAATCATGATCCGACTCATCGTTCGTTCAACAGTTGTCCTGATTGTCACAGTTTATCGAAAGCGCAGTCAGTTAGAATGACAAAGAACACTGCTCCTGATGACAAGCTTCACAGCACGAACATCGACATTCGACTGTCTGAGCCTGTCAGCAGCAGTCATTTTGTGCAAGCACATATCAGTTTATGGCCTACCCACAGATCCACATTCCTGCTGGTGACCCTTATTTTACGCCTCATTTTATATCTACGAAAATACTGCCTGTACTATTTTTTTGAATGAAGCACTGTTGCATTGAACCACATATTATTATCGAGTACGTCCTTTTTTGTTTTTGTCTGTCCTAAGTTACCTTTAATATGGGGTTACATGGGACATAGGACAGACAAAAACAAAAAAAATAAGGACGTTGGCTCGATAAATAAAAATATGTAGTTGGTTAATTCAATAGACCAGCAATTGCTTCATTCATAATTTTAAAAAAGTATATAAATTGTTACAGGCGGAAAAGCTACTAAGTATATTATTTTCATTAAGATTATAAAATGGGGGCGGCCTGTAAAACAAAAATTAAAGGGGGTCACCGGCACTAGCTAGCGGAATGTATTGGATCACAATGAGGGTTAAAATTTTACATAAAGGGCTAAATTAATATATATTATACAACAAAAAAAATTTGACACTTACCTTTCATAAATATTGTGGCTTAATGACAATTACCAAGGGCTCCAGACAAGTCGAGAATGTCCGAATGTTCGTGCAAAACCTTGAAAGACTTGTCATCCCAAGGAGGACAATTGTTTCTTTTAATCAATTCCTAACTTTTGACTACTTATGCAGCTTTCATGATAAAAAATTAAAAAACTATTGACTTAATCAACGGGTAACAAAAAAACTATTTAATTAACAGAGCAATAAACGTGAACCTTTTACATTCGGAAATTCATTGATTTTAATTTAGAAATTTAGATTAAATGGTTGATATGGAATTCTGATAATTTTATGTACATGAGTAATTCCCAAATACTTTATATAGAAGAAACTTATCTTATAAATTTTACACTAAATTTATCCTACGGTTTATGGCCAAAACGTCCTAACAAATAAATTAACTAAAATTTGGCCATGCTAGCTTAACTATAAAAACTTACTTACTAAAAATTGTCAATTGGTTGATGGCTTGCCTTCCAACGCAGAACAGCTCTTAAATTGGGGGAGAGAATCTCGCTTGTTGCTCTTGTACTTAGCAATTATTAAATAATTCAATGGCACACAAACCCGGCAGGATCTTGTTGAGCTTAACTTAACTTGTGCATAATACGCATACAAACTTTTTATTATATACTTTATATCACTATAAATCCGCGAACACACGGGCGTAACCCTCGCGAACTGGAAGAGTTAATTACTCCGTTCCAATTTCACTATCGTGATACTAAGTGCAATATCATATCTGTGATGCCGGAGAACGCTACCAGTGAACTTCTCTGACTACGTTTCGTTCTACCTTTTAACAACGAACAACCCCATTGGAATCTCTGTCTTTTGACTAAAGCTTTAAGTTATATATTACTTCCTACTCTAAACCATTATTTTACGTCATATTTCTGTTATCCAATGACTATTAATAGAACCTCCCAAAAACAAGATTTCAGAAACCCAAATCCAACCCCTTTCAAGATGAGGGTCACGGAAAGCAATTATTTTTCTAATGGTTTAAATATGTTGTATTTTATTGGAATTTTAATTACTGAATTGTGGACCATACCTATTGGCCACAGTTGTCTGCCATTGGCAAAAGACCGGCTAACCGAAATGGATTTTAATACAATGGATGTCTCCAGACTACTTAAAATTACTTCAATCTTTGAACAAATCAAATTGGAAAATAGTTTGGCTATTTATGTTTAGTTTTCTATAACTCTTGTCAAGCATCGAAATATTAAGAAAACTAAGTTTTACAACTGAAAATTGCTGTCCTAAATTGTCCTGTGTATGTTTATCTTTGCGTTTTATTGAAAATAAAACGTAAATAAACCTAAGTTACCTTTAATATGGGGTTACATGGGACATAGGTTTATTTACGTTTTATTTTCAATAAAACGCAAAGATAAACATACACAGGACAATTTAGGACAGTTCTAGAACAAATCTTAAATATTGCAAACCAAAAAAATATATATGAGAAAGTTTTAAGGCATTGGAAACAGGTGCTGAACATTTCAGGGTGCAAAAATGAAAAACAGTGCATTAGAAACCTTGTAATTAAACAGAAACGTTATCAAAAGAAAAAACAAGTGTTCATATTGTTCAGTCTCTTTCTCGCACGCTTGCGTGGTTAATTTTAAGTCGTAAATTCATAGTTTTAAATCAAATAGTGAAGCTGTCATCCATTCTCCCGTTATATCCTGTCATAAAACCTCCTTTGTGCTTGTGGAACTTAAGTTGGTCTAAGGGTAGTGACAAAAACACTCTCTCATCGATATCGGAGCGAAACGGTCGTACGTTCGGTACGTGAGTTAGTCATTAGTGCCGCTGAATGTAAATTTGTCGATAAACCCCTAAAAAACACAGTAAAAGTAACACGTACTATAATTTGCATACAGTCTACTTAGTTGAAGAATAGGAACGACACTTTAGACCAAGAAAACAAGCGCGGTAAGTCGATATACAAATTTATAAGACGCCCCGCGCATTAAACATGGCCGTCGTACGCCGGATTATTTAATTAATGAATTAGTTCCTATTTCTTTTCGCTCCTCATTTATACTTTAATTTAATAATTTCCTAGTTTTGATTATGTTTGAACGTGTTACAAAGAGACTAGCATCGTGCTTACACATTTAATGGTAAAAACATTTGGTCATAACAGTAGATTATACAATATATCCCTTGTCCTTTGCTGCAAAGATTAGTGGTCGGTCGGTTTTCTTTATGTAAACTAAATTTATGAGGGTTATTGTATTGTTAAATCCTTACCTTATTTTTCGTCGTCAAATTCGAGGAACCATCGGGTTTATCCAACTTGTATAACAAAGGGGTTATTGGTATTTATTTGAAACGTTAAACGTTTTGTCGGGCGAGCAGTGTAATTAGTTGCATTTGTCCATTAATAATTTAATTTCGTGGATTAATTAGTTGTAGCGTATTTGAAGTACGCATTGTTTTTACATTAATTTTTATTGTAGTTCATTAATCATTAATCAGATATGGTTATATCAATTGATAAAGCTATTCTTGAAGCGAGATTTGTAGTTAAACGGTTGGATCATATATACAGTAAGATTAATCAACCAGAAAATGTATCGATTGCTTTAATTAGAGCATCGATTAAAAGTGTCGAGCAAATTGAAACTCATTTCAAGAGTTTTTGCAAGGATATTTCCTTTGATGAGGAGAATGAACAGTTGGACGATTTTTCGACTTTTAGGGTGAAAATCGATGAATATCTATTAGATATTCGTATTATCGCTGTACAATGCAAATTAGTAGAAAATAAGCCGCAGGTGGATAATATGAATAATTCTTTGTTGCTAAATAGTGGAGCTGGCTTGAAACACCTTTCTGTCCCGCGATTCTTGGGATGCATTTCGGATTTTGAGAGATCATGCAATTTATAAGCGATTGATTCATGATAATGTCAGTTTGTCCCCTGTGAAAAATTTTGCTATCTCGCTGATACACTAGATGAGTCGTCGCGTGCGTTAATAAAACATTTGCCATTAAACGATAGTGCATACGATGAAGTCTATAAAATCAATACTAATCGTTTTCAGTCCTAAAGGTGATTACTTTCAACATATTTTGATGCTCTTGAAAAATGTCATAAGGTAAGTTTCTCAGACTCGCACACGGAACTCCGGCAATAATTAGTTGTTTTGATGAAAATATATTCGCGTTAAAGCAGATGGAAATAGATTTATTAGATTTCATGTTGTTTAATCTGTTATCGAAAAAATTAGATACAATCATTTTAAAGCGTTACGAATTAGGAAATAGTGACGAGATTCATTCGTTTAAAAATTTAAGGTCGTACATTGAAAAACAATGTAAAGTGTTGGAAATAAATGACATTGCTTCAGGAACATGCTTAAAATCTCGAGATTTCGTGAAACAAAGGGAAAAGCTTGTTAGCACTTCGGCTAAAACTTCTTTAGTTGGTACCACCAATGATGGTAAAAATTGTAGTTTATGTCAAGCCGTGCATCCTATTTATAGATGTAAGCAGTTTCTCGATAAAACCCCTCAAGAAAGGTTTGAGGTGGTAAAGGTTAAAAACCTTTGTATTAAATGTTTAAATACTTCACATTCGGTGAAAAATTGTAAGTTGGATTGTTCATGTAGAAAATGTCAACAGTCGCGCAATTCGTTACTTCACTTTGATAAACGAGAAAAATCGGTGCCTCCGCGCAGACAAACTCATCGTCAAAGGTCAGCGTCTCTTCGGAGAGCGGCGTCTAGGCTAACTTCTACTAGTAGACCTAGTGAAGACAATCTGTCGTCGGCGGTTGTGCATAAACAACCTGCCACTAGTTCGTTAATTTCGACGTCATTAAAACATACAACCACGCTGTTAGCTACGGCAATGGTGTCGGTGCTAGATTATACAGGAAAATTGCAACCTGTTCGTGTAATTTTAGATAACGGATCTATGGAAAGTTTTATGACTGAAAGGTGCTGTCAGAAATTAGGTTTGAAGAAACGGAAAGCCAATGTTACTGTTCAAGGACTTGGCTTGAATTCGTCGTTGGTGTCTGGTACATTATCGTGCGTAGTCAGCCCCTCGGGAGCAAGGTCTTCATCATATGAAATTGATTGTTATATTTTACCTAACATTTGTAATCAATTACCTTCGTCGTCTATAGGGGTCAAGGAATGGTCGCATACTCGAGGTTTGGCCTTAGCTGATCCTAATTTTAATATTCCTGGTAAGATTGACATGCTGCTCGGAGCGGAAATCTTTGCTCAGGTTTTGTTGAACGAGTCTCGTTGGGGTGTCGCTAACGAGCCAGTTGCTATTAAAACAACCTTTGGTTGGGTTTTAACGGGAAAGGTAGTTTCCCCGAATAATTCTATTACGTCGTTTTGTGCTTTTGTTGAACCCTTAGACAGCGACATTCGTCGATTTTGGGAATTAGAAAATATTCTCTTCAAGAAACACATTTCTCCTGAAGAAGAAAAGTGTGAAAACGAATTTGTGGAAAATTATAGACGTAACAAGGACGGTCGTTTTGTAGTGTAATTGCTTTTTAAAATTTCTGAACCCTCATTCGTGGGTACGAGATCGATTTGTATTAAAAGATTTTTGTCATTAGAACGTCATTTGCTAAAAAATCCTGAATTGTATTCGGATTATAAAAAATTTATGGAGGATTATTTGAAAAAGGTCACATGGTTCAAGTGAAATCGCCTGAAAATTCGTCGGTTCATGAAGAATGTATTACATTCCCCATCATGCTGTACATAAGCGTGATAGTACTACCGCCAAATTGCGTGTGGTTTTCGATGCTTCGTGTCCAGATCAATCTGGAAATTCGTTAAATGATAGCTTGGCTATTGGCTCTGCTCGGCAAAAAGACATTACAGTTTTGTTATTGCACTTTCGTGTACATCCTATCGTAATTACAGCTGATATTAAACAAATGTATCGGCAGATTTTGATTAAAGATGCTCATCGTGATTATCAACGTATCGTCTGGAGATTTTCTCCGTCGGATCCTATTATGGACTTTAAATTAAATACTGTGACTTATGGAGTTTGTCGTCGCCTTTTTTGGCCTTGCGTACAGTAGACCATTTTTGGGAATCCCAGGACCACATTTCCTCCAGAATCCCACATTTCCTCACACATCTGGACCAATTTACATGTAAATTCCCATAAGGAGTAAATGAGGGAGATGAATCTCCTCCTGACTCCTCCTTGCTCTCCTCCTTGCTCGGACACCCCCACAACCATTTTGATTACATCACACCCGCATTCTTTCCATCCGCGAGATAAATCTTTCTCCACATTTCCACCCACGAGATAAACCTACCTTGTTTGGTATCAATTAATATTAGAATTTTCTCAACTACCCGAATCTCTAAGAATTTTTTAGATTGCATCATCCCCCAGAGAGCTACCCTGATTTTAAGATTTCTTACCTGTAGCAACTTTTGAGCGTTCTTATAAATTTTTTTAGTCATGCGATACATCTTGTTAGTCTAAAATTTTATGTAGAATCCAAATCTGTAAACAGATTTAAAATCGGACAACGCCCTGCAAAGTTATACCCCTTTAAAGTCCTGATCTTCTAATTTTGCTATTTGCTCTATAAGCAAACCTAACAAATAGTTTTCTTCGTCTAGCCATTGCATCTTTCGAGATAAACCTATCTTGTTTGGTATCAATTAATATTAGAATTTTCTCAGCTACCCAAATTTCTAGGAATTTTTTAGATTGCATCACCCCCAAGGGAGCTACCCCAATTTTAAGATTTCTTACCTGTAGCGATTTCCGACCGTCCTTAAACATTTTTTTATACATGCGATACATCTTCTTAGTCCAGAATTTTATGTAGAATCCGAATCTCTAAACAGATTTGAAATCGGACCACGCCCTGCAAAGTTACACATATACCCTCTGCGAGATAAATCTTTCTCCACATTTCCACCCACGAGATAAACCTACCTTGTTTGGTATCAATCAATATTAGAATTTTCTCAGCTACACGAATCTCTTTAAATTTTTAGATAGCGCCATCCCCAAGGAGCTACCCCCATTTAAGATTTTTGCTGGCAGAGATTTTTGAGCTTTCTTATAAATTTTTTTATACATGCGATGAATCTTGTTAGTCTAGAATTTTATGTAGAATCCGAATCTGTAAATAGATTTAAAATCGAACCACTCCTTACCATTTTACACACACCTCTAAATTATAAATTTCCTGCAGCTTATACCTAAAGAAAATCTAAAACCATTCTTAAAACTTTTTATTACAGACAATTTTACTAATACAGTTTAAATTTTGTAAACCACATTTCTAAATACATATTTACAATTTTTATTTTCAACCTAGAACTTGTCATATCGGGTCATACTTATTAATATTTATTTCTAAATAGAGCACTTTTCCAAAGACCAACCGGACTCGCATGTTTCAAATTCCTCTGATTTTGTTCGCATGGTTTCGCTTAAGACCTCGTACGTATTTTCCAGATTACTAGAAGACGTTATAACCACATTTTTGTGTTAAAGGTTTCACATCGGTAGTCTCTTCCCCATTTTGGTGTAAACGCCGTAGAGTTCGCAGTAGACTTTTACTGCTGTATGTTGTATTCTTTTTCATTTATTAATCGAATAAATCGCTCTTTCTGCTTCAAAGAAACTCGGACACTCCATCGTCGACGCTGGCGTTATTTATGCGATAGCTAGCCATACGGTTGTTAAACGCTGTGCTAATCATTTCTACGCCATCTTCGCCAGTAGCGGTAACTGTGGCATTTTATGTCTGTTGCTTCTCAAGTGTGCGGCATATGTATTCTTTTCCATTTCGAAATCGCATACTTTACACATAATTCGTGGTTGTTTCGTACAAGGTCCTTTAACAGCTGGCGGAGCTGAACGTTTAAGGCTTAATGACATACCGTGCTGTTTTCCTTGTGTCGCAGTAAGTTGTCCATTCTCGTAAAAGCGAAACCGCAAGTCCCACAGTTTAAGTACTTTGCTGCGGACGGCAACCTTGGACGATGTTGCACCACGACATTTGTTCTGGTGCCGTATGAAGCATTTTCCAGGTATAGGAAGCACCGCAAGAGTTGCACTTAAAAACGTTTGCAGATACCATTTTAGTACAAAACAAAATCCGCACTATAAGACTTGACTTGTAAGCGAACTAACTTATAACTAAAGAGTTTATTCTTGCGCACCTGCTTTATGTACCCTATAGAATGCAAACCGAAGGTTTCCGAAGATACCGAACGAAGTTGAGGATTCAGCGGGAACTAAATGACGTCATAATCCTCGCTGCTCGTCCAATACATTTAGCGCCAATGCATGCACCTGGTCCGCTTCGTCGATGGTGCGAATGCTGTTAGTAGAAACACCGGAAAACGTCTTCCATGTTATACGGGTCGCGTGCATATTAAAAATCCAAAAAGGTGGTAGCACACGCACACAAGTTGTGTGCAAGTCGTGCTGTAGAAGATGCAGTGCTACTATAACCAAAACACTTTAAACCATTACTAAGAAAATACCAACTCGTTGTCTACAGGATACTTACAACAATTTAATTTTAAATAACTTCTACGTCATACTTTAGGAAATGGTAGGCTTGAATATTTTCCAAATGAATCACCAAGCGAAAGTATATGCTTAGCACTATTAAAATTACCCATTAATTTCCCATTTTTACGACTGTGGTTAATTATAGATTAAAATTTAATTTGTGCACGTTCGAGCTTCTCGTAAACTAACATATTTTATAGCAACAATGCGCTGTATAATACATGCATACCCCTTCGCCGCGCTACTGCTATTCTTGTAATTGCTAGAAAAAGTCACTCTCCTTTTTACTGTTAGGACCGATGCAAAGCACCATTTTTTATACTTTCTATAGCACATCGCGCGCTTTTTCGTATGATAATTAAATTTTGCTTCTGTAGGCTTTTACACTTTCGCATAGCGCTCGGCCGCACGTAATGATTTCTAGAACCGGTAAGTACTCGATATCGTCCAAATAGAGAAATAGATGCTCGATGTCTATCAATTTCCGATTCCCTCGTAAAAGGTAGAAAAACTCAGTCAATCATCCATTAAACTTCGACCCGCTCCTGTTCTGATAATTTACAAACATTTTCAAACGACAATGGGCCGAGAATTTTTAAACCTCCGAGGATCTTTAAGTTGTGATCAATTACACATCCGAGCTACGCGTAAACTAACATATTTTGCAGCAACTGTGCACTGTATAATACATGCATACCCTTCTCTGCGCTACTGCTATTCTTGTAGTTGCTTGGAAAAGTCAGTCGCACTTTTTACGAGGTAGGACCGATGCAAAGCACCATTCATACTTTCTTTATAAGTGTAGCACATCGCGCACTTTTGTCGGATAATTAAATTTTTGTTTATGTAGGCCTTTACACTTTCGCTTATTTAAACATCTAATACAATTGATTAACCACTTTCGATTATTCTAACGGAGACCACCATACATCCCGCCGCCCGTTCTTTTTGAATCCAACGATCCTATGGGCTTCCACGCACTAACACCTGACGTATCTTTCCTACTATTTGTTAAACAAAACTACCGGCATCGCCATTGTGGACGTAAGCAGATGTTTGTGGATATGTACGAGAATATGTAACCATATACATTAACTAGTCTAAGCTATTTTATTTAAGCCAAAAACTATTATTTTCTAAACCATAATTAATAATCACCTTTATAGGTTCCACATTTCGACCATTTCCCAATGACTGGTGCTACGTACATGGAAACTTTAATTTCTTATTGGAGAATTCTTATTCTCCCGCGCACTGCTGCGTAGTTGCATGTCCATTCCTTTTGGAGGTATATGCTCGTTATAGGTTGTAAGACCTCGGTTTTATAACTACAATTCGTGAGACCCCTTTAATTTTTTAATCGTATCTTTTCGCCTACAATACAGTAGGACTTAGCCCTACTACCAACAAATTCTAATACTGGACCCCCATTAAATACGTCTTTAATTTTCCTACAACTTTTTGTTGACAAGTGTTATATTGTATTTATTATACATGGGGTAGTCACTTTTTAAGATAAATATATTTTGCTAGGTATCAACTAATATTAAATTTTCTAGGGACCCCAAATCTGTAAATAGATTTTAAATAGGACCACCCATACAAAGTTATGCGTTTTAAAGACCCCAAACCTCTAATTTTTGCTCATCTTTATTTAACACCATTTTTAAAACCTTTTTCGCTACCCAAGACATATGCCTTAGCCAACCATCTCCCGAGAAATCTAAAACCGCCGTGTCCCGCGAATACCACGTGGAGATAACACGTATACTCTGTCAACCAGGATAGAAGCCGGAAGGATTTGGAAGGTGGGAGAAGAACTTAAAATTATGGCATCTTAAAACTAATATACACAATAGATTTACAAAATCCATACAAATATAAACAACTATCTTATATCTTTATGCCTCTATGCGTAGATTGTTGTACTATTAGGAATGATGTACCTTTTGTCATCTTCCCTCGATAAACTAATTTTATTAATAAGCTATGTGTACAAATCGTATTTTTTACTCCGGTTACATACGCAGGCAAGTACTCGATACCATCCAAATAAAGAATTGGATGCTTGGTGACTGTTAACATCCGCTTCCCTCGTGTACGCCCAGACACAAACCTAGCCCATGAGCACCCCTGCGCATGCACACCCCTGCCCATGCGCACCCATGCGCGTACGCACTCCTGCCCATGCTCGCTGTCCATGAGCACCCCTCTCAGTACGACTGCTATTTCGGGGTAACGTTACAGCCTTTTATAAATAAAGAACAATGTTATATACTATTATAAAATGTTTATTCTGACATTATACATAACAAATTTAAAAATATTTAATACCAAGCATGGAGTCATTTAAACTTAATTTTAATACAAAGTTATACACAGAAGACAGTCCTTTCTTTATGTTTGTTTGCAGTGGTTTTAATTTTATCTAATTTTATTCGCAGCTTAAAATTTAAATCGACACCCAAGTCTTCTATCTCCTTTTCTAGCCAATAGTTTGATACATAAAGACCGTCTAGGTTTTCGAATTGTAAAATGTACCGAAGTTTGCCTCTATATTTAAAGTCTTTGATTCCGGCGACAACCAGATCCATTCCTTCGTGTAATTCTTGCAGCTTGTGACAATCTTTTAATCGCAGCTTTCCCACTATATGCTGCATACGTATCTTGTTAGCTTGATCGACTTCTTCTTGTCGGTATTGGAGAAATCCTTTTCTCCACACACTGTTGCGTAGTTGCATGTCCACCACTTTTGGGAATATATGGTTGTTATAGGTTGTAAGACCCTCGGTTTTAAATGATCCGAAAGGTTCTTTACTGGGCAAATATACAATGTTTAGCGGAACCCCTTTGCGTGTGGTGTACGCCAAGGTTACGAAACCCGCATTCCTTAGTTCTTCTTTGTTATCTGCCATTTTGATAAATACGTTTTAGAATAACCTTTTAAAAAGTATACGGATTTAGTACCATCCTTTTCCGCAAGAACACCTACATAACTAAAGAGTCTTTCTTACTAACCGCAAATGCAAACAGCTTGTAGAACCCGGATGTATTTAAGTCACTCCATCGGCACATAAAATAATCTTTTAATTCTTCCTCATTTTCTCTAATAAGATGTTCTTTGTATAACACATCTTTGTATTGTTCGCGTATTGTCGCAGTGTTTTCCATGTACTCAATTTTCGTCTTTTGCATCCATTTCCTCTAATTCCAGTTGTCTTTTCCTTCCACTTACAGCGTATGGTATGCATAATGGAGCAATTTCCTTTAGCGTAAACGGATAAAGTTTACTACCAATATTTACGCGTTGTCGTACAACCTCTGGACGAATGTTATTCGTATCTATCAACCAATTCCGAAATGATTATTTCTTTTGGAATTGTAGAATATAGTGTTGCAGATTGTGTAAAATATGTACTGCCTGCTTTAATGTAGCACTTGTGTAAGATTTTTATTTTATCTGAGCTGTCTTCCTCCTCTACTATCTCCAAATAATTTACAGGTAAATAGTTAAAACTAAAAGCCAGCACATACTTTATCAATTTTCCCTTTCTTTTGATTTTCGGACAACAATCTGCAAGCCCGTCAATTTCTTTGTATTACCATTCCCCAATACACGTACTGTAGCAGGTTATTAAACACTAAACAGCAGCTATTTTGTAGCTTGTCCGATAACTTACTCCACATTTTGGCAAGTGGTACCGAGTACATTGGCGCCTTTAGGAAGTATAACACTATCTTCCAATAACGTTAAACAGTCTTTTAAGGGATTATACACCCGTTCCGCACTGACATTGCTTCCAATTGCACAATTGTATATTGTCGCTTCAATCGCGTAATACCATGTTCTTTAGCCAAAGTAGACGCAAATGTTTCCCTTAAACGCACATCTGGACAACGTAAAAATCTAGTATATGATTGCCAAGTTGTTTATTAACACCAGGACTTGTTATCTGACACACAAATTTGTTGTATATCTTAATTCTTGCATTGGTTGTTAGCCATGTTAAACAATCAATTCCTACAGTTTTATCGTTGTCAACTATAATATTACACTTTTCTTCGTATTCGCCCTTATAGCAAAAGTTATGGTTTGTAGTTAAATAATTACACATCTCCATCTTGCTAAATATACCCGCAAAATCTTGGGTTACATCCATGTCAAAAAGATAGAAATAATCTTTTCGAGTTCGTCTAATATATCTGGTAGTTCCTCCAATAAAGTTTCCAACTTAACATCTGCTAGTTCCACTTTGTATGGAACACATATAGGATTTTGGAATTTTTTATTAATGCATTCGAGGTCTTCTTTTCCGATAATTTCTTTTACTCTCTGACCCATCTTGTTAGTGCTTTCCAGAGAAAACGGAGCTTAGCTTTAACACCATGCCTAGCGGAAACAAATCGGTCAAACTTTCTTCGTAGATAGCTGTTAAATGCACCACAAATTTCTTTTTTTAGGATAAACATCCTTTTGCTTGCAGATGTTTGTTCGGCGTCAGAAAGGTCGCAAATTTTAACCAACATTATATTGTCACAAAATGGTTCTGTAATTGGTGTGTGTAGTCCACCAGTCAGCATCTGTTCGCCTTCGACATAACAAATATTACCAATATCTGTTACCAGATTATTGTTGCACATATTTTCTGTCAACAGCCATAATCCAAATCGCTCATTTGTCGGTTTCACTTTATTCCCAAGAAGTTGAGAAACGTTAATCACCTTTGAGACGCTCATGTTTACCGTTCTAGCTACTATCGAATACTAAATTGAATACGAAAAAATTGTTCTCTTATGTATTCTACAGAGTCGGGACGTATATTGCCGAAGATAGTCGAATATGTTGTTATCCGACCTAAGCCGACAGGGATGCGCATCGACATATATCCGGATATATGTAGGATGTAAAGTTAGGGTGAAATTACCCCATAGGGTGAAATTACCCCATAAGGGTGAAATGTCCCATAGGGTGAACCATGACCACATGACCATATGACCACATGACCACATGACCATATGACCATATGACCACATGACCATATGACCTAATTGCTTTTTAATGAGTTTTCTCATTAAAAACTCGTTAGCACTAATTGCTTTTTAATGAGTTTTTCCATTATAAACCAAGTGTGGACCTAGGTTAGATAAAGGAAAATAATAGGTTGGGTCAGCGCCGCGGCGCGGCTAACCGTATTTTCGCTTTTATCAACCTGGATCACATTAGTATGGAAAAACTCGTGCTGGTGTGTAATGGGCCAATGTAAAACTCGTGCAGTTGGGTCCTGTCAATTTATCATGTGTATGCAATGTTGTGTTCAATGTCCCGTTGCATAATAACATTTCCAAAAATGTGTGGAATAGATCTAATGGGTCCGATCGATTGTTCGGTATCGTGCGTCGCATGTCGAATCGATTCAAGATCAGGTAACGAATTTCGTGTTCGAGTGTACGACTATGGCATAACGGAAGGCTGCAACTGCGCTGACGAGAAGACTCTAAGAAATAAGTTCAGTGATGCAGTCATTGGGAAATGGCGAATGTGGCCTAAGGTGTATTATTAGGTGTACGAATAATGTTTTGGTTATAAATGCTTGACGGTAATGAGGTTCTTCTGCTATCCACAAATCTGCTTATACAGATCGTGTTTGTACAAGTGGACGTGTTCGGCTGCTAGTGTGAGCAGTCCGTTTGATTGGAAGAAGGCGGCGGATGATGGTTCGAAAACTCGAAATGGTTAATAATTCAAATCTTTAATACGCATGTGAAAGCAACAAAGAATTTAATATGCGTTGGAGAACGATAGAACGAACTGTGATTGCTTTGATGGACACTGAAATAGGTGAATTCCAAGCATACAACATGCGTAGCAGAAGTAATGTTGTTGCACAATGCAAATGTGTTACGGTGTGATGTGATTGACAACTTAAGACTGGAGGTTTAAATTGCATGTGCGTTAATTTTGTTTGAAACAGGACGGCAGTTATGCTGATTTGCGTTGTTCAGTTGCGTTGGAACGATTGTAGACGCTGCTATCTGTTGGACGATTGAGCTGACGTCTGCAGTGGGACCGGCTGCGAAGTGTAAGCTGAGCATGAAGATATGAAAGGGCTGCTAAGAACGTCAAAATGGTGCCTACTGCGTCCAAATGGAAAGGAATGACTTTCGATTAAGATGGTGCTGCTGACGTGTGATGAGGGCATGTGATGAAGGTTGTCGAAAGAAGTGAAATAATGTATGTGTACACGCTGTAAAACTGTTACTGTGGATGTTGGAGAATGAGTGTGTCAATTAAAATCTTCAGTCTACATTCTAGCGAGTATTTACTGAATTCAGAAGTATCATTCAAGTGAGATTTAGATGCGTCAGTCGTGTGCGTAACGCGTAGATGATTTGCTCCGTTACGCAAATATGCCGTGCTATGCCATTAAGCAGGATGGAAAGGAAAGACGTTTCGGAATGGTTGGACGAGCTGCTGACTCGCGAACGCAGATGTGATGGCATCTATGATGGAAAATGAGGAGATTGTTATGTCGATGGGCCATCGTCGGGTTCTGCTGTCTTGCGGTTTGAAGACTCTTTGGAATGTAGCGTTCTTCAGAATGACTATAATCGCTAGTAGTCTAAAACGTGTTTCAAAATGACGAAGAAGTGAATGCGGTTTCTACGAAATTCTGACGACAAGTGCACTGAGTCGTCGCATGTGTTACGATCGAGTGTCGTTCGATGTGACCAATGTTCACCAAGTGGAATGGAATCTGCACTCTGCTGAGAAGTTCTCAGAAGAGGTCGATCAGCAGATCAGTGCAGATATGAGTGGAAGCTGCGAGGTGGCATGGCTGCGAAATGATCGGATCGGCGAGGGCTCGGATTCGACCTGAACGTCGTCGATTGACTGAAAGGAGAAAGTGCGTGCAGCATGAATAAACACATGAAAGCTGCTGAAAGGACTGTCTTCTGTGGTAATGGTTTAAATGACTCCGTGTGTAATTTAAATTTGTATGTCGGAATAAACGTTTATAATGTTTAAGTTCTTTGTTATAAAGGCTGTGCCAAAAGACGTTAGTGGGATCGTTGCTAGAGAGGCGACTGCGCCTGGAAACGCACGGTGCATGTAGCTTAAGTTCAGCTCCGCGGTTAAAGGACTGTCGAAACAACCACGAATTATGTGTAAAGTATGCGATTTCGAAATGGAAAATACTATGCCGCACACTTAGAAGCAACAGACATAAAATGCACAGTTACCGCTACTGCGAGATGGCGTAGAAATGATTAGCACAGCGTTTAACAACCGTATGGCTAGCTATCGCATAAATAACGCCAGCGTCGACGATGGAGTGTCCGAGTTTCTTTGAAGCAGAAAGAGCGATTTATTCGATTAATAAATGAAAAAGAATACAACATACAGCAGTAAAAGTCTACTGCGAACTCTACGGCGTTTACACCAAAATGGGGAAGAGACTACGATGTGAAACTTAACACAAAAATGTGGTTATAACGTCTTCTAGTAATCTGAAAATACGTACGAGGTCTTAAGCGAAACCATGCGAACAAAATCAGAGGAATTTGAAACATGCGAGTCCGGTTGGTCTTTGGAAAAGTGCTCTATTTAGAAATAAATATTAATAAGTATGACCCGATATGACAAGTTCTAGGTTGAAAATAAAAATTGTAAATATGTAGTTTACGTAAATGGGTGTCTGTTACAATTGGTAATGTTAAACTGTCTTAAGTATAATATTGTCGCTAAAAAAGTTTTAAGAAGTGGTTGTTGATTGATCTGTGTGAGGCGATAAAGCTGCAGGTAGGTTTATAACAGTCTTAGACGGAGCTGTGCGCTAACGGCTGCGTGAATCTCCAATGAGATTCGATTTTAAGTCGTGATGTGGAACCTGGATGATGGTGGTTTAATAATAATTCTAGACTAAAAATGCACGCATGTATAATTCTCATACTGCAGCAACTGTCGTGGCGTAGACAAATGTGCGCAGTCGTGAAGGGATCGTTAAAATCGGCGCGGTATGGTCTCCGTTAATTCGGGTGATCGGTGTAGTGTTAAAATGTGTAAAGAGATTGCGGTCGACAAAGGCGGCTGAGAAAGATGTCTAAGTGACTGATTGACTACGGCAAAGCAGGTACGGTTTGCATGCTCGTGTTCGCGTGGAAATGTGTGACGAAAGATCCTCGGGTTATCTCGACGTGCGGTATTGTGTCGGAAGCGTTGGTGATCGAGGTTCTGTACGGGCGATGATGATCAACATCTGTTTGGACGATTCGGATTTACTAAAATCTCTGGACTAATGAAGATGTATCGCGATGTATAAGCGAAATGTGTTAATGACTGGTCGGATCGCTAACGTAGGGTAGAAATCTTACGGTAAATCGGTGGCGGTAGCTGCCTTGGTTACGGTGGTGCAATCTAAAAATTCGCTAGAAATGTGTGGGTAGCTGAGAAAATCTGCTAATATTAATTGATACGCTGATGAACGTAAGATAGGTGTTATCTGAACAGATGCAATGGCTAACGTTAGATTATAACTATTTGTCTACGGCACGTTTGCTTATCAGGCGACGATAGGCAACTTCAGGAACGATCAGCGACTTTGACAACGGGGTAACTTGGACAGGGGCAGATGGTCCGATTCGTTCAAATCGTTCACGTTTGCGTATTGCTACATAAAATGCTGATAACTACTTGGTATGTTCGCATGAGCGTTGTTGAAAAAATCTAAGAACGCTGCAAAAGTTGCTCGGAAGAAATTCTGAAAATCGCGGAGTCTCTGGGTGGTGCTGCAATCAACGAAATGTCCTAGCAGTCGGCGTAGCTGAGAAAATGTGCGTTCAAATGAAGAACCAAACTGAGGTACGGTTTATTCGTGGGTGGCAATTGGATGAAAGCAGTTTATCTCGCGGAGTGGAATAGAATGGGTTGCAGTAATCAAATCATCGGCGTTCGTGGGCGTGTCCTGAGCAAAAGTGAGGAGAGCAAGTGGTGAAGTCAGTTGAGAATTGACATTCGTCATTTACTCGCTTATGGAGAATTTGAATGTAAATTGGTCCAGATAGTGAGGAAATGTGGGAAATTTGGAGTGTATGGTCACTGGTATTGCCGCAATAATGGTCTACTGCGTACTGTTAAGTCAATTGGCAAGGCTTAGAATTCGATTAATTTTCCTTTCGCGTCATCGGTATTAGCGAGCGATACCTATGTTGATGACTTAGTCACTGGATGCAATTCGATTGAAGCTGCTAATCAATTAATTGGTGAGTTGAATAGCATTTGCGCTAGTGGTGGTTTTCAATTAAGAAAATGGAATAGTAATTGCCCGGAAGTAATGTCCAACTTGAAGGAGTCCCTGTCCAGTTTGGAAGCAATTACAGTTCACGATAAAGATAGCGGTTCAATAAAAATATTGGGCCTTTTGTGGCGCGCTCTTACAGATGTATTTTTATTCAACTTAAACGCCGAAGAGCGCACTAAGCGTAATATTTTGTCAGCTATCGCAAAAATTTTGGATCCTCCCTGTTTGATAGCGCCTTTAGTGCTTTTCGCTAAACGTTTAGTTCAAGATCTTTGGCTTTTAGGCCTCGGTTGGGACCAAGAGCCTCCATTGGAAGTCGTAGAAAAATGGAAAGATTTTTTTGGGTGGATTTCCAGCGGTTTCGAATATTGAGATTTTGCGTCGCATTGTATGTAGTAATTTTAAAAATGTGGAGTTGTATGGATTCTGTGATGCTTCTGAAGCTGGGTTTGCAGCTGTCATCTATTTTCGTTCGTTCGATTTAAAAGGTAATATTACCATGTCATTAGTATGAGCAAAATCGAAGGTTGCCCTTGTTAATCGCGTTTCATTGCTCCGTCTAGAATTGTGTGCTGCCGTACTCTTGTCAAATTTAGTATATTTCGTCAAAAATACTTATACAGATAGTTTATCATTTAGTAATATTTTCGCGTGGTCAGATTCTACTGTTGTTTTGTCTTGGATTCGGTCTTCCTTGCATAAGTGGAAGACATTCGTTAGAAATCGCAATTTGCCTATTCAAGAACGTACTCCTCCATCTTCATGGTTTCATGTTAAGTCCCAGGATAACCCTGCGGATTGTGCCTTACGTGGACTTTTGGCTTCAGGGTTGGTTCATCATCCATTATGGTGGACAGGGCCTTCCTGGTTAGTGCGTCGTAGCGAAGAATGGCCAAAACTTATCGACTCATCTCAAATGGACGTCGAATATCGTACTCTGTTTTTAACAGTTGTTATGTCTGAGAATTTCTTAGATTTGTTGTTGGATGAATTTTCAAACCTGCAGAAAATTTGTAGGATTATTACATGTATTCGTCATTTCATTCGTAATGTTCGATGTCCGGCAGATTTGCGTTCAAAATATTCTGATGGTTTGTCTCTAGCTCAGCAGCAAAAAGCTTTACATTTATTGATTAAAAGAGTTCAAACAAATGTTTTTGTCCAAGACATTGCAAATATTTAAACTGGAAAACTTGTTAGTAAACAACTTCGTAGCTTTAGTCCGTTTCTATATAGTCGTGATTTGTTGAGGGTGGGCGGTCGCCTACGTAATTTAAAGTTATCGCATGATGCAAAATTTCCAATTTTGCTTTCTCGGTCGCATCGGTTGACTGAAATTGTTATATTAGATTGTCATGAAAGACATTTAAATCCTGGTAGGGACGATATCCTTCGGGTAGCTACAGTCAAGACAGCCCAAGGGTTAGTTAAACGTCGTCTAGTGAAACTATGTTTACTGCCAATTACTTAATATTTAATGGTACGTATACATATATTCACTTATATAAGTTTGTCGGTTTAGGTTTCTTAGTTAATAGATCTAATTATTTTTAAATATAAAATAAGTTAGTTCATACTTATTTTGGTGGGCGGGATGTTCGGTCTCTTTGTCGCACGTTTGCGTGGTTAATTTTAAATCGTAAATTCATAGTTGTAAATCAAATAGTGAAGCTGTCATCCCTTTTCCCGTTATATCCAGCAATAAAACCTCCTTTGTGCTTGTGGAAATTAAGTTTGACTAAGAGTAGTGACAAAAACACTCTCTCATGGATATCGGAGCGAAACGGTCGTGCGTTCGGTACGTGAGTTAGTCATTAGTGCCACTGAATGTAAATTTGTCGATAAACCTCTAAATAACACAGTGAAAGTGCAAAGTAACACGTACTATAATTTGCATACAGTCCACTTAGTTGAAGAATAGGAACGACACTTAGACCAAGAAAACAAGCGCGGAGGTAAGTCGATATACAAATTTATAAGACGCCCCGCGCATTAAACACATATATTATATTGGCACCTTGGAGGCAAATTTATGGCGACCTCTGCTAATTTCAGGTGCTTGTAATATTGCAACAACATCTTTAAAGAAAATATTCATGATGTCTTTTATATCAGGGTAGACAAAAACTTGCTTAGATCCTTTGTAGCATCTAAGGCAACCAATAGTTATTGTGTTTTTTGATATTGTATTAATTTTTGCAGCAAATATGTTTGTTGCTTCTTTTTTTGTTCCACTATTATAAATAAATTTTGCAATCACGAAGTCTGACACTTTAAGTTTATCATCCACAGGCAGTACAACACTTTCATTGTCTTCTACATCTGCTGTATCTTCAACTTCCTCGGAGATATCCTGTTCTGGCTCACTTTCGTTATTTTCCTGACGATAGTCATCACTCGAACTTTCCACCACTGGTTTACTTTTCTTTATTTAGGAACTTTCAGCGTCTGATACTAGACTTGCCCTGGAAACAGATTAGCCTGGTTGAATGTTTAATTTTTTCCTCCTTCTACGGTTCTGCTTAGGTGGATTTCTAGGACCAATTTAACGTCGGTAAACGCGGTTTTCTTAGAGTTGTTTAAATGTTTATTATCTAGGTCTACATAATCAGGAAGATGTTTTAGAACTGCGTTTCTATTTAATGGAATCAATCCGGATGCACGAAATCCAGATCGAATATTGTCAGCTTGCTTATTTTCCATTGGCATCAACGTTTGTTTCAACAACGATGGAAAAGTAGTTTTTGGAATACAACCACGGTGTTTTAGCTTGCAGGTAACAAGTTGTTTGCGCCATGCTGCTTTAAAGGACCTAAAATAAACAATGTCCAATCGTTGGCATAAATGAGTTGAATTAGGAGGAAGGAAGATAAATTCTATATTATTGTTCTGACACTTTTGAATGATTTTTGGTGACAAATGTGCAGCAAGGTTATCACCAATAATGACTTTTCCCGATACATTTGTTAAAATATGGTAAAGTGATTTTAAAAAACCAGTCTTCAAATATTAAATTGTCGAACCAACCAGACTTGGATCTGTTGTACACTGTTCCGTTCGGTCCCCCCTCAATCCATTCAGGATACAAATGTTTTGCCTTATGTACCTTACATGTGATTTTCCAGTGTTCCACCCGAAGGTACTACAGTGGCAGGAAACCAGTTTTTTTTTTACCTGGAAAATTTGGAATTTTGCCGAATCCTTGCTGTTCCAAGCAAGGTAGGGATCTTTAACGTGCGTGACAACCCTCACACACGGGGCCTCCATTTTACCTCTCATCCGAACGAGGGTGTATTTTTGTGAAAAATGCTCGCCTAACATGTTTCAAGCGTACCGTGTCGGGATTCAAACCCGGGACCTTGGGCGTAGTAGTCACACACATGCCACTACGCACGCAGCCGCCTTGTCTTATATACCGTTCATTTACATTTCCAATGCTCCACCCGAAGGTACTACATTGGCCAGGAGGCGAGTTTTTTGTTGCCTGGAAATTTAGAATTTTGCCGAACCCTTGCCGTTCCAGTCAAGGTAGGGATCTTTAACGTGCGTGACAACACACACACGGGACCTCCATTTAACCTCTGATCCGAACGAGGGCGTAATTTTTGTGAAAAATGCTCACCTGCCATTTTTCAAGCAGTCGGCCGTGTCGGGATTTGAACCTGGGACCTTGGAATCCGTAGTCTTACGCTTACTACATTGATCCACGACGACGCCCTTGCCTTATATACCGTTCATTTACATTTCCAATGCTCCACCCGTAGGTACTACATTGGCCAGGAGGCGAGTTTTTTGTTGCCTGGAAATTTAGAATTTTGCCGAACCCTTGCCGTTCCAGGCAAGGTAGGGATCTTTAACGTGCGTGACAACACTCACACACGGGACCTCCATTTAACCTCTCATCCGAACGAGGGCGTAATTTTTGTGAAAAATGCTCACCTGCCATTTTTCAAGCAGTCGGCCGTGTCGGGATTTGAACCCGGGACCTTGGGATCCGTAGTCTTACGCTTACTACATTGATCCACGGCGACGCCTCCTTGCCTTATATACCACATATAGCGGCGGTAATAAGCCAGAAGCAGTGATAGCAAACTTTAAAGACGTGGAACTATTTGAATGATCCATAATTCTAAATGGACGTTTTGTAGGTCGTCGAGCAATTACAATTTTTTTGCCAGGGTTGTCAGTAAGGTTAGTCTCATCGTAATTGATTAAATTTTGCGGTAAAAGGTCACTCACAGTTTGTTGTACATTATCAAAATACTGATTAATTTACACTTTTGTTACATCAGCTCTTGCCCGTTTTACATTTTGTGCCACTCTTCTTAACAACTCCCCATTGCGCTTTAAAAATAGCTTCATCCAGTCATACCCTGGTAAGTTTTCGTGAAATCTTACTTCATTTACGCCTTTTCAGCCTAAATAACTTTTTACATAATATCTAATTTCAATTTCAGAAAAAGATAGCCCCAAGTTGCAGCTACAGTGAGGGCTGCAACAATATTTGCTTCTTCTATTACAGTTAAAACAGGCTATCGTCCGAGTTTGTGTGGATTTAGACCTCGATATTTTCTATTTAGTGTCGGTTTTGGAATATTGTACCGTGCTTCAGCTTGTCTCAATGTCAAGGTTCCATTAACAATTGCCTCAAGGGCCGTTTCTAACGTCTTACTTTTATAGTTCGCATACTTTCTACTACCCAACTGTCTCCTGTACCGACGCGGCATTATGTCCCAAGTTAACCTACAATTAGCATAATTTATAGAAAACCATTGATAAATTTTTTTAAATTCACTATTTTACCTTCATAGATTGCATTCGGTAGCTAATACACTGGGCAAGAATACGGATTTTCACTTTTGCAAAAACGCTGTTAGTTCACAACTTGCAGGTGAAACACTTTGAGGTTATGCTACGGTAACTTTAAGCTTTTTTGCCGGTAAAAGAACAACTCTTTTCCGAAAAAAGTTTTATGTCAAGTTGACAACCGCAATTCGTCTATAACAACGTAGACGTCAGTGCTACAAAATAATATAAAATAATGACTGTCCCAAGTTACCCGGACTGTCCCAAGAAACCCCAACTGACGGTACGGAGTAAAGTAGATAACCCAATATCACTTGTAAAATAAGTTTTATGAAAATACTTAAAAAAATGAATAGGAAACATTTTTGTGTTTTAAACTCTTTATTATTTATAAAACAAGCGATTTAAGGAAACGTAATCTAGATTAAAGTCTGGGTTCTGTAACACAGAGTGGTTCGTTAATATTGCTCTTATGTTCTCAACCGCTTTTATAAAATCTAGGGTATGTTCTATTTTTCGTCCTTTTTTCAAACATTATGTCAGTGGTTTTGTCAGTTTTGCATAGTCTGGTAAAAATTTTCGGTAATATCCTGAAAGTCCTAAGGAGCTCTTGATTTCTTTTGTCGTATTTGGAATTTGGAATTTTCGAACTGTGTTACATGCCGAAAATCGGCTATGTGAACATTTTTGATTTTAGTTTTAAGCATGTGACCGAAACCGTGCCAATATTTCAAAAAATAGACTTGTGCGTGCATTTCCGTCACTTTAGACAGTTGCGTCGGCGCCCGAGAATGCGCAGACGCGGAGTGCGGAAGGAAGTGCACATTTTCCGTCACGTCACGTCAACGAAACTTCGAACAGTGTGGTTATCTGTGGTGTGCCTTTGTCTTCTCTTTCAGATATGTAGGTTTCTTGCCTTATACCTATTATCGTTCCTCCTACCTGGTTGATCCTTTACCGTACCGCTACACAAGAAGAGAGAAAACAAACCAATCTGGTATCAACGGGGGCGAAGGCCGACCCACGCCCAACTAACGCCAAAATAGCTGCAATGTTGTGAAGAGCTCCACAGTTTACGTGAGTACATTTTATCTTTTCCTATAATCGCAATAAACATTTTTTGCATGTGATACAGTAATTTGAAACATAAGTCTGACGTAATATTTCGTGGCGAAATATTATATACGTGTTTATTATATGTATTGCCAACTGTCGTAGTGGCTTTTATCAATTCCGCCGGGACTTTAACAGTAGACTAGACTAGACTGACCAAGATATAATAACTGCTGAAATTTTGTTTGGGATAGGCATTACTCCGTCCAAAAAAATCGATTTCTTTCTCTAAAAATTCACTCTTGTCCAACTGTATTTTAAAATTCGCTTGTCTAAGTCATTCAAAAACAGATCGTAATGTTTCTGTGTGTTCCTGAATGGATGTACTGTAAATGATCAGATCGTAGAAAAATTAATACTTCGTTGTGATTCCCCAGAAAATATTTTTGTTTGTAGTTCCATTTGCAGATATTGCTAACTAATGTCTAGTACCGGCATCATCTACTCCATAATTGGTGTGGGTGTTCTAACGTCTATTTAATGCTGATACAAATAAGTATTTTGCACCGCACATATTTCAAACTACACTCGCGATCTAACTCGAAAAGCTTAATTAGTAAAGTTAGTTTATTTAATTAATTTTACTTAAGTCAATTGTTTTGGCGAAGTATTAAGACGCGATTAAGTAGAGATTCTAGAAAGGGAGTAGAAGAAAATAAGTATAGTTGGATGGTTTTAAAATATCTAGTACTTGCTTAATGCCCTTAGTCTAAGCCAACACCAAGGCTTGAAGCAACTCTACGCTTGTGAAAATATCATGGTTGTCACTAACATCCCGTACGTAAATTCTAACAAAGGGAAAAAACCACTTGGATGCAAATCTGTATATTATAGAATAAGTGTAAGATATTGATAATATCGATTTTTTTTTGTTACAGGTAAGTAGAGGCAATGAAACGATATCGTACACATTACGCTAACTGTGGCCATGTTATTTTGTGTCACAAGCACTTAAAAAGTATCGTTTTGGCCGTACAAGGTAAGTTTATAGCTGTTGCAAGAGTTTTCTTAATATCAGAAAAATTTAATATTTTATGTATATATATATATATATATATATATATATATATATATTGCAGTGGATCCCTCTAAACCAATTCTCGCCCCACAGATTGGGTGCCATAAAATTTGCTGTGGATCTCTAGAACACTCGGGATCGCCTTTGAGTCTCAGTGATGTGCCGTCATAAAAATTTTCTGAAAATTTAAAAAAAAATCTTACAATACCTTAGGAACGCCTCCTTATTTCTGCACACCCTGGCTAGCTCTAAAACCTATTTCTTCTTGGATACCTACCATTCTAAGGTCATTCTTTTCTCGCAACTACAGTCAAATGAAATTACCACTCAAATAATGCAACAAGACATACAACCTTTTTATTTACACATATTAACAAGTTTGCATTAGCAAGAAAATATTTACACATTTGTTTATGCAGTTTTATAAAATGTTACCATCTCAACCCTTAAATCTTTTAAAATTTCATGATTTTTATATATTTCAACAATTTTATTTTCGACGAGTAGATGGCCCCGTCGTGCAACCCTAAATTGATTTTTATTCTGGTCTATGTTGAGCTCAGTATAACCCAGTTACTCTATATGCTTTTACACATTGCATTTTTGTTTAAAATAAAGCTAAAGACCCGTTTACTCCTTACAACAACAATTTCTGTCATTAATAAACATTTTTAAATAATCAATACCAATTGTCCTTTACATATACCCTTTCAAATGAGTTTTTATAATAATAAAATACACCCCAATAAGTCAAAACACTCAAGCACAAAATACCAGCACAAATGTTCAAGCAAAAGCAAGAAATTAATTTCTTTACCTGGAGTAAGCTTCGTCCATCGTTACCTCTGAAGATGTATTCCAAAACCCTCGTCGTTGTTTCCATACACTTTGTTATTATACCTGGATCCAACTCATTTCCACTCGCTATCCAAATCTCTGCAACCACCTTTAGTATTTCTACCCGGATAATTGTCTGGACCAAGCTTAACCTTCCGTAATTACTACACTTCACGCATACTTGTTTCAAACTTCTCGATTCGCTTACCCAAGTACCATCCTATCATTAGATCGTAGCGTAACAGTGCCTTTTATAAGCCAGCACCCACTTGTGCAACTCACACTTTTAATACATAACCGGCCTGTTACTAACAGCGTTGTACTCACTTTTAAATAGGATGTTGTATTATAAACGAGAATCAGTACAAAATAAGAGCACGTAATAGCAAGTAAGTACGAGTTATAAGAGCTATAAGAGTAAGAGCTATAAGAGAGCTTTAATACCTCTCCCAGTGTATTTATATGCTTTTGTAGACTTCTCACGGAACCTATTTCCATCGAAAAGCTTATTTTTCAAAACCAATTCTCCAAATTTTGTTCGTAACAAACTTCTACGGCCGAAAATTCCAAGCTTACCCTGCTTTTACATTGAAATTCGCCCAACAACATCTTACCGACACGAGCTTCTCAAAACTTCTAGCCTTCGACCAATTATATTGCTTTCCCCCGTTTTTAACGCCCAACCACTAGCTACCTTTCTTCGTTTCACCCATATTTACTGTCTGTTTTTGAATCTCACTCAAGCTACAGAAAATCGATATTGTGGTTGGCCTCCAAATCTACTGCGTACCTTAGACGAGTATTTTAACTAACGTTTTATTATACGCGTTCTGTCTGTTTTATATTCTGGATATTTCATTTGTTGTTATTTTAGTAGCTTGTCGCCTCGACCATTACAAACAATTCTACAGAATTTTGTCCCAACGTATATTTCAGTTCTTTGAACTTGACATTTAACTATCAGGTGTTTCTTTGAAGCAAACTATCCGTTTAAAATTATAATTCCGAGTTTTAGAATTCGTATAACGAACGTTTAGTTTAATTAAATGGAAATATGCGTATAAATTATTGATTTTCAATACTCAAAAGCTCCGTTTCTTATCCGATGCGCTCGATTTAAAATATTAAAACTAATCATGCGTATCCTTGGGTTTTCATGTACTCTAAAGCTTCTACCCGTTAATTTAACATTCTAATTTAGAAATACAAAAATATCTTATTGTCCGTCCATTTTCACTATCTAAACTGATTCATTTGGCGCGTAAATAAATTGTTCCTATTTCCTATATACACAGTTGTTAAAAATTTATTATCTAGACCTATATACCCTTCTTAACCTATAATTTCCATGACAATATATATGTTGATGTAATAGAGGGTCATGTAAAGGTCACTGAGCACCATACCGTGTACATGCAAAACCCTAAAACCAGAGAAAAATAAAGAAATGATTCTAAATACTATAATACTTATACTTTGCAATTGGAAACACTATACTTGTACGCGAAAACACGTGACGTGATAAACGTTATTTAAATAGTACATATTGCGTAAGTAAAATATCCGTAAATATCTTCCTAATTACAAAGCACTCGATACCACGTAAAAACGCGTTTAGTTCATTTCAAAACAAGATAAAAAATTTCATTCCATTAAAGGTTTTTAATGCAAAACAGGTAAGTCGTATATTTTAAACCGAAAGTGTATTTTATTTTTCTAGGTTATTCGAAAATCAAGATTCATTTGCAAGTAGCAAAACAACCAATAGATCAAGTTAAATCACAATCGTAAAAATGAGCAAGTGACAGATAATTATCTACAAAATAACAAATAACATAAATGGACATTCCAATTAGTGGTTTTAATGTGAGATAAGGCGTTTAACTATCTATAAATCAAAAGATAAGGATTGTAAAACGATTGAATACAGCAATTTAAACAAGATAATGGTCTAATTAAGTATAATCGCTTATTTCCGGGAAAGTTACACCAAACGCATGAATGGAAACAGACATATTTTTCTGGATTTTAATGATGTAGGAAATTAGTCTATATAAACCGATGAAAATCAGAACGGGGTCAATTGTCAATTAATTGAGTTTAGTTCAGGTTCGTATATTACTGTACGTTTAAAAATATGTCAATAGATAATAATGAATTTTAATGTTATAAACGTATAATCATTGACGTTGATAGTTGACTTTTATTTGAGTACAAACAACTAAGATTTGAAATAAATACTGGAATTAGTTTAAAAATGAGTGGTGATAAAATCCTGCAAATGGAAGAATGATACATGAATTTTTTAAAGGTATTTATTATTAAATTACTTTTAAAAGAATGGAACGACATGTATATCAATGTGGAGATTTAATTAATTACACGATTTGGACATGGGCAAATTTATAACCACCAACATAATCTAATGGCGAAAGCACGTATATCATTGTTTTAATCTTTTTAAAAACATTTTGTTTGCCCTATTTATTTAAATGGGTTAGATTACATAAGAATTTTGGTTATAATTTCTTTTTTTTTTGTAAGTGGATAGTTTAAAATTTTTATGAAGTCGAATTCAGCTTAAATTTGGTCATTTTAAGTGAGTGTATTGAATATCTGATCAGCTACGTTTGACTTCGAGGTAAGAAGGGTTATAAAATTATCCATTCTTATTTGTAAAAACTTGTTCATAGTGTCATGCTAGTATCTAGTAGTTATAAAAAAATTTTTAGACTTAAGAAATGCTAAGGATATTGGACTTTATTTAAACTTTGTATATAAATAATTTTTTTTTGACAATGTGTGTTAAAGAAAATGTATGCGGATGTAGCAATTGTTAATGAATATTTTGATGTCATTATAAGTTTGATTTTGGAGTCGTGTTGTTTAATCTAGACTGAGGTAGTAAGGCAATTCGGACATCTTCGAGCATTAATTCATAACACTATTATTGGCTCCCAAATTCGGGTCCCATCACTTACAGAACACAACAATATTTTAATTTTTTAAACCTAAATTATTGTTTTAAACAAAATTTACAGGCATCACATGTTATTTTAAATAACAAAAAGCTACTCGCCCTTTTATATATATTATATATTATATATATTATATTATATATATATATATATATATATATATATATATATATATATCCAAATTAGTTTCTTTAAAACACTAGATTTGTATGTAACTGTATATGCTAAACATAGAAACAACAATGACTTGTCACAATAGTGATGTTCTTTTTTGTGAATATAGTATGTAATTTAATACACAAGCAGTATGGATAAAAAATTATAAGTTAGGAGTGTTTATTTAAAATAAACATGGCGATTGCTATCTTAAGTTACCATATAAGTGAACCAAATTAATTCGCTATTTTTTAATTTTTCTAAGTTAAAAAAGAGCTAGCCATGAGAAATGCAATTAGGTGCTTAATTAGTGTATTATAGATAAAATCGCGTTTTTAAGGCGCCAATTTGTTACTTGTTAATTAAACAGGCAAAAGGTGCATTAGTTCATTGCGCTACCTTAAAGAGGGCGTAATAGTATTGCACAAATGTTACAATAAAACATATAGAATTAACTCAATGAATAAAAATCATGCTTACTTTATCTATCTAGATACTTAAGTTAAGATATGGCCAAATATCAAATTCTTATAATACGGTCATTGCTGCACGGCAGATACTGCGTATTGTTCCTCTAACTACTTATGTTCGGGGGTATGGGTTTCTGTGGCCTCTCTACATGCAGATGCAGTGCAATTTTTGTGACCTACAACAGTAAAACGGAATAAACAGATATTCTGGGTAAATAAGGAAAGGTAAAGGATTACTTAGGAAACTTTACTGCAGTATAACGCACTCTTGTCACTCGTTTTTCGGGTACGGTGGTTCCGTGTAGTATGGTAATCATGGCGGCTGGTTTGTTCACTTGTCTAAGCCACCGCTCTTCCTTGTTATTCGTCCTGATTGGTTGAAGACAACGACGTACATTATTCGAAGCGTGGGAAACATCTTATTTAACGTTTCAATTCACGAAATACATAATACGAACAACATAATAATAATAATAAGTGCGACCTTTAGTCAAATAAATAATATTTGAATCACAAAGCTATGTGTAAAAGTCCCGAACAGACTGGGAACTTAAAACTACATTTATATAATGCATCATAACGTACTTAATTCTGTAAGAAAGAGTCCCTAGGATAATTATTAAAATAAAATCATTGTGTAGCCTAGTGCGGCTAACAACTTATTAACTAATATAACATTGAAAATCAAAATGGCAATAAACAAATGACCCGCTACCTACTTGCAAAAAGGGATGCGTCCGTCTGATGATCCGCAAGAACAGTGAAACCGGTCACTGGCTTTTTCTTTTTGCAAAATAACCAAAAATTTATATTGATTTTTGTTCTCTATGCTCGAATTACCTTCCCATTGCCAGGCAAAATTATTCATTAATTGAAAATCAGTTTTGCCTTATGCAATTATTAATATATATATATATATATATATATATATATATATATATATATATATATATATTGCAGTGGGTTTCTCTAAACCAATTCTCGCCACACGGATTGGGCGTCATAAAATTTTCTGAAAATAAAAATAAAAAAAAAATCTTACTATTCCTTAGGAACGCCTCCTTATTCTGCACACCCTGGCTAGGTCAGAAATCTGCTTCTTCTTCAATACCTTCCATCCTAAGTACATTCCTTTCTCACAAACACAGTCAAATGAAATTACCACTCAAATAATGCAACAAGACATACAACCTTTTTATTTACACATATTAACAAGTTTCCATTATTAAGAAAATATTTACACATTGGTACATCCAGTTTGATAAAAACTGTTACCATCTCAATCTTTAAATCTCTTAAAAGATTTAAAGATTTTAATATATTTCAACAATTTTATCTTAGACGAGTAAGTGGGCCCGTCGTGCAACCCTAAAATGGATTTTTATTCTGGTCTATTTTGAGTTCATTATAACCCAGTTACTCTAAATGCTTTTATACCTTGCATTTTTATTTAAAATAAAGCTAAAGACCCGTTTACTCCTTACAACAACATTTTTATATCTTCAATGAACATTTTAAATAATCACTATTAATTGTCATGCACATATACCCCTTTAAATTAGGTTTTATGGTAATAAAATACACCCCCCAATAAGTCAAAACACTCAATCAGCACAAATGTTCAACCTAAAAAGCAAGAAATTAATTTTCTTTACCTGGAGTAAGCTTCGTCCATCGTTGCCTCTGAAGATGTGTACCAAAAACCCTCGTCGTAGAGTCCACATACCTCGTGATTATGCCTGGATCCAACTGATGTTCACTAGCTATCCAAATTTCTGCCACCACTTTTAGTAATTCTACCCGGATAATTGTCGTGACCAAACTTAACCTTCCATACCATTGCACTTCACGCATACTAGTTAAGCTTTTCGATTCTCTTACCCAAGTACCATCCTATCATTCGATTGTATCGTGTAATAACAGCACCTCTTGTAACGCTGGCACCCACTTGTGCAAATCACTTTTAATACATTCCGGTACGTTATTAACAGCTTTATACACTTTAAAATATGATGTTGTATGCTACTTCAGCGAATAAACAACAATTAGCACAACGTAAGAGCACGTAATAGCAATTACGTTGGAGATCTAAACGCTATATAAGATCTAAGAGCAAGAGAGCTTTAATATCTCTCCCAGTGTATTTATACGCTTTTCAACACCCATCACGGAACCTCTTTTCATCGAAAAGCTTATCTTTAAACCCAATTCTCCAAAAATTTGATCGTAATGTCTGAAAAATTCTTAGTTTATCGGGCTGTTACGATGAAATTCGTTCAATAACATCAACGGGCGCGAGCTTCTCTAAACTGCTAGCCTTAGACCAATGATATAACTTTCCCCCGTTATAACGTTCCACCTCTTAGCTACCTTTCTCCATTTCACCCATATTTATTGTCTCTTTTAGAACCCTTCTCAAGCTACGGAAAATCGATGTTGTTGTTGGCCTTCAATTGTCCCGTGTATTTTAGACATGTGTTGTAACCAACGTTTTCTTATACGTTTCTCTGTCTATTTTACATTATAGATCTTTCATTTCACTTAGTCTTCAAAGCATTTGTTATTTTTGCAGCTTGTCGGACCGACCGTTACAACCACTTCTATAGAAATTCTGTCTCAACGTATATTTTAGTTCTTTGAACTCGACATTTAACTAACAGATGTTTCTTCATAGCAACTTGTCCGTTTAAAATAATAATTCCGAGTTTTACCACTTCTTAGGATTTGTATAACGAACGTTTTCATTTATCTAAATGGAAATATGCGTTTAAATTATTGATTTTCTATTTTTGAAAGCTCAGTTTCTTATCCCATGCGCTTGACTTAAACTATTACAACTAATTATTCATATCGTTGAGTTTTCATGTACCCTAAAGCTTCTATCAGTTATGCAATTTTAACCTTCTGATCTAGAAATACAAAATATGTTAATAACCGTCCGTCTTCACTATCTTAACTGATTAATTTGGCGCGTAGCTAATTGTTCCTATTTTCTATATACACAGTTGTTAAAATTTTATTATCTAGACCTATTTAACCTATAATTCCACGACAATATATATAATATATATATCCATCGGGATAATTTGTAAAATATCAGAAATGTATTAGTTGTTTTTGTTTCAATTATTTTTGGTACTGTGAATAATCTTCGGGATAATTTGTAAAATATCAGTAATATATTAATTATTGTGCCTCAATTTTTTGGTACTATGAAAATAATCCTTCGGGATAATTTGTAAAATATCGAAAATGTATTAATTATTTTTGCTTCAATTATTTGGTACTGCGAAAACCCTTCGGAGTAATTTGTAAAATATCAGGAATATATTAATTATTTTTCCTTCAGTGGTTTTGGTACTGTGAAAGTCCTTCGGGATCATTTGTAAAATTATCAGGAATGTATTTATTATTTTGTGAAAATTTGTGTACTATAATCCTTCAGTATATTTTGTAAAAATTAAGTTTTCGTCGCGTGCTGCTTTTTCTTTTCTTTTATAACATATTTTTCTAATTAGAGGATTAGTAAATGTTGTTTTTGTATTATTGTTTTTAGAGGTTTGTAAATAAAATTCATTTCTTGAGGTTTCTAATTTTTCTTATCTGTGACCTACCCACTCTGCGACGTTTTTACTTAGCACGGCATTAATTCTTTGGGTTCTTCTTGGTTTTGTTGCGGTACTCGGTGCGGGTGTACTGTTCCTTTTCTTACTATACTTTTCCCTTGTTTGCACGGGTTACCATAACACCTTTCTGATTCTAGACTATTCGGCTCCTTTGTTGCAATACGTTAATGGCGTAACTGTCTTCGAATGTACCATAATTGTATAGAAAAAATAAGGAATTAATCAGGATTTCTTTGCGTAATTTTTGGCCTTTTATGTCTTCAATCTCCTTGATTATTATACATTATAAATAATATTTGATTACTTCTTTTAAGTAACAAATAACTTGTTAAATTAGACACCTATAATTATTGAACGACATTAAAGGTAAATAGACAAACGATAATAGTTTCTATAAGTTGAAGGTAAACAGATAATTAACATTAAAGTCATTAGAAGTCGAGTTAATTTGCAGTTGCTATTTATATTCACATCATTAGCAATAAATTTAAGTAACTATTAATCTGTAACGCAGAGGTTAACTTGGTATTTGGAAAGTACTTAGCTTTCTTTATGTAATGTATATACTTCCTTGTTTGACTAAGTTTCAGTCTATGGCGCTTTCTATTTTTTGAATTTACTCGAGAGGAGTACAAAATATAACATATTTATTTTTTCTGGAAAGTCTTTGAGTTAATACTGGAACTAGAACGGAAGTTCATCTGCATGGCTCTATCTACGTGCCTACCTCTGAACAGCAATTCCTAGACTAATTCCCAACACTTGCAAATATTCTTAAAGTTGTTACAGAAAGCTTAACGCCAAATTAAAAAATTTCCAATATTTCCTTGGATTCTCTTAAATTACAGATGTCCCTTCGATAAATACATAACTAAAAAGTTTTGCTAAACTACAAACTAAAAAAAAAGTTTTTCCACACTCCTGTTTTGAACCGGTCTGTTTGAAGGGTTCATCCCTAATTGCGGAACGATGTGACTAATCTGAGTAACTGATCCCAAAATCCCTTTCTCTCGGTGAAAGCGGAATGAAAAGTAACAGATGTATTTCTTGATTGTACATTTAGTATTCTGACGATCTTTAAAACACCGAGAGAAGTAAAAGGATCTTTCACGAAGGCGAAGAAAGGACAGTTGTCCTAGTTGCGACACAGAACAACCCCTAAGAGTATACTACTTTGATTTCAGACTAGTCTAGACAGCATTTTTTCAGAATGTCATGTTACTCCAGTGTGCAGTCGTCTATATTTAAATTCTCACAAAATAATATAGGAAACAACAGAAGAACGACTACCAACAAATTAGAGGGTTAACGTTTGCAGTTTTTGAGGTTAGGGAAATTAGGGATATGTTTAAAGTAATTAGGTTGCAGCACCATTTGGAAAGGTTTGATCTAAGCAGGTGGTCACATGATAACAACTTTGGGCAAGGATAATTTACGAAAATCCAGTCCGGTCGTACTAGAATGGATGCTAACCATGATAAAATAACCAACATTATATTTGATTTTCCAATGCTCCCTAAGGTACTCATTGATCAGGAAGCGAGTTTTTTTCCACTTGGAAATTTTGAATTTTGCAGAACCCTTGCTGTTCCAAACAAGGTAGGGATCTTTAACGTGCGTGACAACACACACACACACACACACACACACACACACACACCGGACCTACATTTTACCTCTCATCCAAACGTATTTTTGTAAAAAGTGCTGGTCTAACATTTTTTTAAGCGGTCTGTGTCGGAAATAGAACCCGGGACCTTAGGCCTAGTTCGTTGAAGGAACAGTAGGAAGATGAGATTAGTTGAAGTTGGTGGAGTTTACTACGGAAGGGCCGTACCAGGTGGAGAATTGAATGGTTTTTGGATGAGAGAATCGGATATGAGTAGGAGAGTCTGAGGTGATAGAGAAGATGTTATTGGCAAATCTGCCGGTTTTGGGACATGGTCCAAGGATCTTGCCAGGAGAAGAGTTAGGAACGGAGGTAATGAGTTTTACTTTCTGTTCTGGGGAGGGTACGATATTATCAAGGAGTAGAGCCCTGTCGTTGAGGGTGATGGGTCGGGTATCCTTGAGATTACGGATTTGGATGTAGACGTGATGTGTGATTTGTATGAGAGAAATTTGTAACAGGGTTTCTACAGCGGTAGTGGATGTGGTGTGGGTTGCTCTGGGGGATGTAGAAGGAAGGGTCTAATGATTGTTTTGAGTTTGGTTCTGGCTGACGGAGAAGTTAGGGGAGCCAGGAGTCGACAGCATAACAGATTATAGGTATAATGATTTGGTGGAGTATGAGCCTGCGGGCATGGTTTGTTAGGTCGACTGATTTGGGGAGGGAGTGATATAGGTTCAGAAGGACTAGCTTAATTTTGTTACGAAGTTTGGATAAGTGAGTGTTTGTATTGTGTCTGGTGTCGACATGTAGACCATAGTATCATGCAGAATAGAGAAGTTAAGGGGGAATTTAGAATATGGACTTTAGGACTTTAGCACTGCAGGGGAAGCATCTTGGGTTTAGAAGGAGAAACGATTGCTTATAAAGAGGGACCATGTTTCGACGCGTTTCATTAGGATGGCGGCAGTGGATTCAAGGGATGCGCGGGAGTTACCGTATATTAGGAGTGCAAGACTGCCTGCGTAGATTGGATGTGTTGGTGATGCTGAGATCAAGGAGTGGGTTAATAGATAGGTTCCAAAGGGTGGGAGATCCTTGGAGGCAGCTTTGGGAGAAAAATTTGGTTATGGAGAAATAGTTGGTAGATATGGTGGCTGTTCGGAATGTGAGTAATTACTGTATTACATGGAAGAGATTCTTTGGGAAGTTTGTGAGGCGTATTTGGTCAAGTAGGTTTGGCCCCACAGGACGTCGAAGGCCGAAAGGAAATCTAGGAACGGGATATTTACGTATTTATGGTTGGAGGATTGTTCTGTGGTGACTAAAGAGCGGATAGTTTGTTCGGCGTTGCGTTCGTACAAGTGCGTGTGTTTACAAGTTGGAAAGAAAGAGTCGCCATGATTCATTCTGAACGTGATCACCTTACCTTGAAGTACTATGTGAGTGCTTAATAAAATGATGTGCCCCCTGTTTAATGTTGTAAGGAGTGGTAACGAACACCGCTACTAAAATCTACTTTAGAAAAGAATTGAGAAATCACGCTATGCACAACCTCATCAGTAGGCCAGCTTGCTAAAATGAGTAATCCAAAGGATTTATTAGCTGGCTTTATTTTAGAACATAAATGATTAAAGATAAGCAGAGTTTGTATGTTATTCTTGTAAAGCGAATTAAATAGTTCGTTTGTAATTTCTGTAAAACCGATTACGCCTTCTAGGCGAGCCGCGATTAACTACACTAGCTATGTTTGTTTGTATTATTTTCAGGTGAAGCCAACACGAGGGAGAGGGTGGGAAAGAGTGACGTGAGCAGAGCTCATAGAAGTTTTGTTAAAAAGGATTTGGACAAAGTATAAAAAGGAAAGCTAACGTTGATTGCAGCGGCGGCTTCCACAACTTATCCCTAAGTATTTTCACAGTACCTAATGCAATTGAAACAAAAATGATTTCTGATATTTTACGAATTATTCCGAAGGTTTTTACAGTACCAAAAAAATTAGAACAAAAATAATTAATACACTTCAATATTTTACAAAATCCCGAAGGATTTTCACGGTACCAAAGAAATTGAAACAATAATAATTAGTACATTCATGATATTTTACAAATTATCGCGAAGGATTTTCACAGTACTAAAAACAATTGAAACAAAAATAACTAATACATTCCCGATATTTTACAAATTATTCCGAAGGATTTTCACAGTACCAAAAAACAATTGAAGCAAAAATGATTTCTGATGGTTTACAAATTACTCTGAAGGGTATTAACAGTACGAATAAAAATTGAAGCTAAAATAATCAATACATTCCTGATATTTTACGAATTATTCCGAAGGTTTTTACAGTACAAAAAAAATTTGAACAAAAATAATTAATACACTTCAATATTTTACAAAATCCCGAAAGAATTTCACGGTACCAAAGAAATTGAAACAAAAATAATTAGTACATTCCTGATATTTTACAAATTATCGCGAAGGATTTTCACAGTACTAAAAACAATTGAAACAAAAATAACTAATACATTCCCGATATTTTACAAATTATTCCGAAGGATTTTCACAATACCAAAAAACAATTGAAGCAAAAATGATTTCTGATGCTTTACAAATTACTCTGAAGGGTATTAACAGTACCAATAAAAATTGAAGCTAAAATAATCAATACATTCCTGATATTTTACGAATTATTCCGAAGGTTTTTACAGTACCAAAAAAAAATTAGAACGAAAATAATTAATACACTTCAATATTTTACAAAATCTCTAAGAATTTTCAAGATACCAAAGAAATTGAAACAAAAATGATTTCTGATATTTTACGAATTATTCCGAAGGTTTTTACAGTACCAAAAAAATTAGAACAAAAATAATTAATACACTTCAATATTTTACAAAATCCCGAAGGATTTTCACGGTACCAAAGAAATTGAAACAAAAATAATTAGTACATTCCTGATATTTTACAAATTATCGCGAAGGATTTTCACAGTACTAAAAACACTTGAAACAAAAATAACTAATACATTCCCGATATTTTACAAATTATTCCGAAGGATTTTCACAGTACCAAAAAACAATTGAAGCAAAAATGATTTCTGATGGTTTACAAATTACTCTGAAGGGTATTAACAGTACAAATAAAAATTGAAGCTAAAATAATCAATACATTCCTGATATTTTACGAATTATTCCGAAGGTTTTTACAGTACCAAAAAAAATTAGAACAAAAATAATTAATACACTTCAATATTTTACAAAATCCCGAAAGATTTTCAGGTACCAAAGAAATTGAAACAAAAATAATTAATACATTCCTGATATTTTACAAACTATCCTGAAGGATTTTCACAGTACCAAAAAAAAATTGAAACAAAAATAACTAATACATTCCTGATATTTTACAAATTAATACGAAGGATATTCACAGAACCAAAAAACAATTGAAGCAAAAATGATTTCTGATGGTTTACAAATTATCTGAAGGGTATTAACAGTACCAATAAAATTGAAGCTAAAATAATCAATACATTCCTGATATTTTACGAATTATTCCGAAGGTTTTACAGTACCAAAAAAAAATTAGAACAAAAATAATTAATACACTTCAATATTTTACAAAATCTCTAAGAATTTTCAAGATACCAAAGAAATTGAAACAAAAATAATTAATACATTCCTGATATTTTACAAACTATCCTGAAGGATTTTCACAGTACCAAAAAATTGAAACAAAATAACTAATACATTCCGATATTTTACAAATTATCCGAAGGATTTTCACAGATACCAAAAAATTGAAACAAAAATAATAGAATTTCTGATATTTTACAAATTATCCGAAGGATTTTACAGTACCAAAAAATTGAACAAAATAATAATACATTCCTGATATTTTACAAATTATTCCGAAGGTTTTCACAGTACCAAAAAATTGAACGAAATAATAATACATTCCTGATTTTACAAATTATCCGAAGGAATTTTCACAGTACCAAAAAATTGAAAAAATAATAATACATTCCTGATATTTTACGAATTATTCCGAAGGTTTTCACAGTACCAAAAAAATTGAACAAAATATTAATACATTCCATATTTTACAAATATCCGAAGGATTTTCAGTACCAAAGAAATTGAAACAAAATAATTAATACATTCTGATATTTTACAAATTATCCGAAGGATTTTCACAGTACCAAAAACAATTGAAACAAAATAACTAATACATTCCTGATATTTTACAAATTATTCCGAAGGATTTTCACAGTACCAAAACAATTGAAACAAAAAATGATTTCTGATGGTTTACAAATTACTCTGAAGGGTATTAACAGTACGAATAAAATTGAAGCTAAAATAATCAATACATTCCTGATATTTTACGAATTATTCCGAAGGTTTTACAGTACCAAAAAAATTGAACAAAATAATTAATACACTTCAATATTTTACAAATATCTCGAAGAATTTTCAGATACCAAAGAAATTGAAACAAAATAATTAATACATTCCTGATATTTTACAAATTATCCGAAGGATTTTCACAGTACAAAACAATTGAAACAAAAATAACTAATACATTCCGATATTTTACAAATTATTCCGAAGGATTTTCACAGTACCAAAAACAATTGAAGCAAAAAATGAATTTCTGATGTTTTACAAATTACTCTGAAGGGATTTATACAGTACCAATAAAATTGAAGCAAAATAATCAATACATTCCTGATATTTTACAAATTATTCCGAAGGTTTTACAGTACCAAAAAAATTAGAACGAAAATAATTAATACATTCAATATTTTACAAATATCTCTAAGAATTTTCAAGATACCAAAGAAATTGAAACAAAAAAATAATTAATACATTCCTGATATTTTACGAATTATTCCGATGGATTTTCACAGTACCAAAAAAAATTGAAGCAAAAGTATTTATTACATTCCTGATATTTTACAAATTATACCGAAGGATTATCACAGTGGCAAAAAAAAATTTAAGCAAAAATAATTAATATTTTCTTGATATTTTACGAATTATTCCGTAAGATTTTCACAGTACCAAAGAAATTGAACCAAAAGTAATGAATACATTTCTGATATTTTACAAATTATCGCGAAGGATTTTCACAGTACAAAAAAATTGAAACAGAAATAACTAATACATTCCTGATATTCTACAAATTATCCCGAAGGATTTTAACAGTATGAAAAAAAATTGAAGCAAAAACAATGAATTCATCCCTGATATTTTACAAATTACTCCGAAGGATTTTCAAAGTACCAAAATAAATTGAAACACAAATACTAATGCATTCCTGATGTTTTCCAATTATCTCGAAGGATTTTTGCAGTATGAAAAAAAAATCGAAGCAAAATAATTAATACATTCCTGATATTTTACAAATTACCCCGAAACTTTTACCCAAATTACATTCCTGGTTAATTGATTAATTTTATTAATATTGTCTTTATCCAGTTCTTGAATTGTACGAGACATTTCGGAATTTTTATCGTTTCTTTCTCAATGAACTCTTAAAACAAAAAGATTTATTATTTTATACCTGTGTATTTCAATAAAATTATCAATGTTTTATCACTCTTATCCCCCAAAGATTTCAAACGTAGCATCATAGTAAATATACCAAAAAAAAAGGCGCGGATAGATGTGAAAATTTTCGACCAATAAGTTTGACAGCACACGTGTCAAAAATATTGACTAGAATTGTACAAAGACGAATCAAAAAACGGGCTGAAGAAATACTAGGAGAAGACCAATTTGGGTTTAGGCGAAACAGGGGAGCACGGAAGGCTATTTTAGCTCTGAGAGTGATAATGGAGAAAACAATAGAAAAAGGGGAAAGCATGTATATAGGGTTTGTAGATCTGGAAAAAGCATTCGACAATGTAAATTGGAAAAAAATGTTTGAAATACTCAAAAAGATTGGAATGAGTTATAGGGATAGACGAATAGTACATAGCTTATACAAAGAGCAAACAGCAGTAATAGAGTTAGAGCAGGAACGTAGAGAAGTAAACATTAGGAAAGGGGTGAGACAGGGATATGCCCTATTCCCATTGATTTTTAACTTGTACATAGAAGAGGCAATGAACACTGTCAAATGCAGAAAGACATTTGGAATTACTATGCAGGGACAAAAAATTGATATGCTTAGATTTGCAGATGATATAGCGGTATTAGCATCTAGCAAGGAAGAGTTAGAAGCTGCGCTTAATAAAATGGAAACGGTTCTAACAGAGAGATACGGTGTGAAAATTAACAAAACTAAAACTAAAGTTCTAGTATGCACAGGTGGGGAAAATAAATCGAAAACAAGAATACAAGTATGTAACACGAACTTACAAGAGGTTAAGGATTTCTGCTACCTAGGAAGCCAAATAACGCAAGATGGGAAAAGCACAAAAGATATAAAACAAAGATTAGCACAAGGTCGTGCTACATTTAACAAGAAAAAGCAACTACTGTGCTCAAAGACCACAAACATAGAAACAAGGAAAAGATTGCTTAAAACATATGTGTGGAGCACATCACTGTACGGCTGTGAAGCCTGGACAGTAGGAGAAGCGGACAAGAAAAAGGTAGAAGCCTTTGAAATGTGGTGCTACAGGCGTATGATGAAGATATCATGGCCAGACAAAGTTAAGAACGAAGAGGTACTAAAAATGATAGGGGAAGAAAGAAATATGTGGAAAACGGTAAAAAATAGAAGAGATAGGATGATAGGTCACATACTACGACATGAGGGAATAGTGCGGAATATATTAGAAGCAGAGATAGGAAAAAAGAGAAGAAGAGGCAGACCTAGGTTAGACTACTGGACACAGATAGTAAAAGATGTAGGCTGCAGGAATTTCAGGGAGATGTGTAGGCTAGCCCTGAATAGAAATCAATGGAGGTACGCATCCAACCAATCCCAAGATAAGATAAACTAATAACGAAAAAATAACTGTGCTTAAACATGATGATTATTATAAGTAACTACAAGAATCGGTTGGGCAATATTCTCGAATAATATTAAATGTGTGAAAGGATTTACTGGAAAACCATTATTTCGGCAAAGGTCAAGTGTTGGGGGATCTTGGTAGCTACAGGTTGCTTAACCCCCTTCACTGAATCTCGGTGAAATAGGGCATAAAATTAGAAAACAATAGAAGGGAAACGAGCTGCATACTCATACTGTGTGAGAATTTCAGGGAACTATGTAGGCTAGCTCAGAATATAAATAAGTGCAGGTACGTGTCCAACCAGTTTTGAGACGGAAAACCTAGTGACGAAAAAATAAGCGCAGATAGATCTGATGATTAGTATAAGCAACTAGTTGTTGGTTGCGAAATATCTGCAACTAATGTTGACTGTGCGAAAAGATATATTGGAAAATATATTAAATCGGTAAATGGTTAAGTGTTGGGGGAACTTGGCAGCCACAGGCTGCTTACCTCCCTTCACAACCTTACATGTGATTTTCCAATACTCCACCCGAAGGTACTACATTGGCCAGGAAGCAAGTTTTTTTTACCTGGAAAATTTGGAATTTTACCGAACCCTTGCTGTTTGAAGCAAGGTAGGGATCTTTAACGTGCGTAACAACACTCACACACGGGGCCTCCATTTTACCTCTCATCCGAACGAGGGTGTATTTTTGTGAAAAATGCTCGCCTAACATTTTTCAAGCGGACCGTGTCGGGAATCAAACCCGGAACCTTGGGCGTAGTCACACACATACCACTACTCCACGGAGCCGCCCCACCCTTCACAACCGTTCATTTACATTTCCAATTCTCCGCCCGAAGGTACTACATTGGCCAGGAGGCGAGTTTTTTGTTGCCTGGAAATTTAGAATTTTGCCGAACCCTTGCCGTTCCAGGCAAGGTAGGGATCTTTAACGTGCGTGACAACACTCACACACGGGACCTCCATTTAACCTCTTATCCGAACGAGGGCGTAATATTTGTGAAAAATGCTCACCTGTCATTTTTCAAGCAGTCGGCCGTGTCGGGATTTGAACCCGGGACCTTGGGATCCGTAGTCTTACGCTTACTACATTGATCCACGGCGACGCCTACCCTTCACAACCGTTCATTTACATTTCCAATTCTCCGCCCGAAGGTACTACATTGGCCAGGAGGCGAGTTTTTTGTTGCCTGGAAATTTAGAATTTTGCCGAACCCTTGCCGTTCCAGGCAAGGTAGGGATCTTTAACGTGCGTGACAACACTCACACACGGGACCTCCATTTAACCTCTCATCCGAACGAGGGCGTAATTTTTGTGAAAAATGCTCACCTGTCATTTTTCGAGCAGTCGGCCGTGTCGGGATTTGAACCCGGGACCTTGGGATCCGTAGCCTTACGCTTACTACATTGATCCACGGCGACGCCTACCCTTCACAACCACTGAAGGTTGGAGAAATAGGGTATATAATGGTAAAACAATAGAAGGTGACCGAACGGCATCTAACAAGAAAGAACAGCACCTATGAGGAAAGACAACAAACATAGAACAAGAAGAAAATTTGTGAAAGCATATGTGTGGAGCACAGCACAGTATGCCTATGAAATACGGGCAGTCTGAAACGCAGACAGAAAAACTGTAGCAGCCTTTTGAAATGCTGTGCTTCAGATGTATGAGGACGATAGCATGAACAGACAAAGATAATAAAAGAAATAGTAGGGAAACAAGGATATCTGGAGAAAAAGATTAGAGAAATAGAAGGGCAGAATATGTTCTAAGGGATTTTTGGGGAATAGATATATTACAAGCAGAGATAGAAAGAAAGAAGTAGATGTTGACCTAGATCAGATACTGATAGATGCAGACTGTGCAAATTTCAGGGCAATCTGTAGGTTAGTTCAGAATAGGAAACAATGATGGTACGCGTCTAACCAGTTCCAGGACTGAAGACCTAATGATGATGATCACACTTATCATTCCATACTCCATAAAGTAATCGATTTTTGATTCAGATTATTTGCATTTTATTTATTACTTAACTTACGAAACATAAAGCTTAAAATTAAAGATATCAATGTCATGTGTTTTATATATATAATGTTATCATTGAAAAATGCACGTATCAAATTATAAATATTTTCGTTTTAAAATTCCTTTGATAAAAGCACTTTGTAAGCCGCCGAAACGTTTGATGATACAAGAATGGTGATAACGATAAAATAAAATTACCTAATTATCTATTCTGTCGGCACCCCATGAGATGCTAGAGATTCATTTCACAACGTTCATTGCTTTTCTGCTACGAAGTACCGTTTGTCGAATGTGAGATTTTCATGAAAGTTTACGTTAAAAATTAAACCTAGTACGTTGATTTCCTATTTGCATAAAATGCGGTGTCCTTGCACGTATAGGTCAGGTCAGAGTGGCAGTTGCGCCGTCTACAAAAATGTATAGCCTACGTCTTTTCATTTGAGAACTTAAATCTTCGTTTTTCGGCAATATCCATTAGTGCATCGATTTTACTTTGTAGTTTGAAAGTTATTTGCTCTATAGTTTGATGAGAATAGAAAATAATCAAGTCGTCTGCGTATAGCGAGCCGTAAACATTAGGAATTGCGGCTACTAAGCAGTTTATCGCTATCATAAATAAGGTGACGCTTAGGGTGTATCCTTGGGGGATACCACTTTCTAAACAGAAGCGGTCTGATACATGACTGCCCAAACGGACTTTAATGAATCGAATTTTGTAGAAAACTTTCTATAAATTTCAGAAACCTACCTTTTAAGCCCCAGTCGTTAAACTTTTGTAAAACTCTAAATCTCCAAATCGTTTCGTAGACTTTTTCCAAGTCGAAACTGACCGCTACCAGATGGTTTCTATTTGCGAAACTATTTTGAACAGCGTCCTCTAGACAAATCAGTTGATCTAATGTTGTTTCTCATTTAGAACTCTTTCCTTTTACAGCCACCACATTAAACGTATATTCACCATTTTCTCATGATAGGTCTGTAGCTAGACGTCCACTTGGGATCCTTACCAGGTTTTAAAATAGGGATAATTATTTCTTCTCTCCAACATAGAGGGTACAAGCCTCGATGCCATATGTCGTTGTATACATGTAATAGGAATAATTTGTTGCCTGGTGGTAGGTGTCATATCATGGTATATGACAGAGTCTTCTCCAGGAGCACTTTCTTTAGAAATACCGAGACGAAGCTCTAGTTCTAACAAGCTGAAGTCAACATTGTGTGCTCTTAGTTCATTATTCACAAAACTAATTGGCTTCTCTTGCTCCGCTTTAATCTTCAAAAATGTTTCACTGTAATTATCGGAGGCTGAAGACTGTTAAAACTGGGAAAGGTTTTTGTGAGTCTGTTTTTTTAAATGCTGGGTTATGAAATATTTTTATTATATTTTGATGGCTTTCTGTTATTATTTGAATTTGATTGCAGAAAGACTTAGTCTTAGGACGAAATATTTTTTACCCTTGGTATTTATTGCTTTACAATCCACGGTACCTTTTTTCTCAAACTACGTGTTGTTTGAAACAACTTTGGTACACTTTTGATACGGGTAAATGTGACCTGTTACAAATTTATATTTTTCCCGTAGCAATTACAAGGGTGGACCGGCTAATTATAGTGATGCAGAAGTGAGTTTCAAGGGGAGAAAATAATAATAAAACAAAAAATACCCATTTGAAATGTCTGGAATACAAGATTATGTTACTGTAACTTTTACAAAGTTCTCTATTTTGGTCTAGTTCATAAATAAATAATTGCAATATAAATACAATTATACTTTCCTTAGTTAAAAAATGTATTCTCCTAACATCAAACTGGCCAATTATTACTAAAAGAAATCCTAAGAAAAACATTAAATCAATCAATAACACTGCCATGCCGTTGTTCCCGTTTCCAATATTGATGTGTACATGACATTCTAAACCCCATTTCTGGAAATTCGCTTAATAACAATACACGGAAAAAGTAAAATACTATGTTTTCTGTTTATTATTTCATTATTCATTCAAAATACTAAAAATTCACTCTGTAACTAACACTGAATCCCATCAATATAGCTTACATATTTCAAATGTTCCAATCTTCCTTTCACTATAACATCATGTTTAAATTAAATCATAACTAGTTCCGTCACTAATTCATAGCCCAGCCAAAATAATTACTTTCACGTTCTATTAATTTCCTATTACATAAGTACAAACGTATTTGCAATTAAACCTACATGTACATAATTAATGGGTATAAACATAAAAGCTCATATTTAACTCATTACCAATATATCTTTAAATTTGAGAATGTCCAGAAACCTGGCCGTTCATCGTTCTCATTCAAACAGGAGCTTAGCAGTTTCCGTAACACAACCAAAACACACTTATTTGAGTTATACCCACATTTATGTGTGTACGTGTACGTGTACGTGTACGTGTACGTGTACGTGTACGTGTACGTGTACGTGTACGTGTACGTGTACGTGTACGTGTACGTGTACGTGTACGTGTACGTGTACGTGTACGTGTACGTGTACGTGTACGTGTACGTGTACGTGTACGTGTTCGTGTACGTGTACGCGTACGCGTACGCGTACGCGTATGCGTATGCGTATGCGTACGCGTACGCGTACGCGTATGCGTATGCGTATGTGTATGTGTATGTGTATGTGTATGTGTATGTGTATGTGTATGTGTATGTGTATGTGTATGGGTATGTGTATGTGTATGTATGTGTATGTATGTGTGTGTATTAACTTTATTTTTGGAATAAGCCTAGATCATTGACCTATTCCAGTCGTACATATTAAATAATATAAATAAATGAAATGGAATGAATGAAAAGAATTAACGATTAATTTTGTAAAGACATATGCAAATTGAAGGAAGGTTAGTCGTCTTCTCCTTTGCAGTAGCTTGTTTGGTATAGTTGCTAGAGTTTGTTGGGTGATCTGCTTGATCTTGAGTTCTTGAATTCTCAAGTACCGCAAGTTAAGGGTTAAGAGGAGGGGCTAGACGGTTTATTTTCTAATATGTCTTGTAGGAAGTGGTTCAAAGGAAGGAAATAGTGTTGCTTAGTAAGTATAGATTTGGAAGTGGGAAGCAGGGTTGTAAGTTTGTATTGGTATAGACTAAATTAAGGAATTTAACCCAGTAACACAGAAATATTGTCATGTACGCACATTTCAATTTTAATACCATGACCTACAAAACCGTTTATGTACAAGTTCATAGTCGTCACCGTTCTATAACGATGACACTTACCTACTTTAAAAATATATAATAAGTGCAATGTCGAACTAAGAGAATCATACATATTAAAACAGAGTGATATAGAATAATATAATACAAGTATACACGCAGTTGAAATGTAGAACACCAGAAGAGAATAAGAATGTGAGACGATAAGCGTCCTTGAGTAAATACATGTAAATAAATTACTAGTAAGTGTAGTTGAATTTAATTTAACTAACTTGATTAGGAAGTCTGTTGGCGATCAGTTAATTTTGGAAGAACCTTATTACTTTGATCTTGAAGGCGTTCTATTATTGGGTATGGTTTGGGCAGTGGTAGATTAGGTGGCCAGGTATTTCAGCCACGTTTTGTTGACAGAGACAAAGTAGAGAGGTTAACTGAGTGGAAGGAGTGTAGTTTTTGGGGGAATTTGCCATGACCTGTGTGGAATTTGTTACGTTAATTCGAGGCAGTCCCGTTGGGCGCCAAATTTATGCTACGTTGACTCGTAGCCGTGCGTAACACAAAGAAAGTCAAAGGAATGACCGGGCTCAATCGGAGATTAGAGGGGGGGGGTTGTAGAAAGCAGACTACCATATAATATACGCGGCTGTAGGAATTAGCGACAATACCTGCAATAAAAATAGTCAAGCAAACCTGAAAAAAAAAGAATAAGCATAGCAGCAATGAAAAGTCTAAATTATTCCGTACTCTGTAAGATGTAAAAAAAACTGGATAATCTATATAATGTAATAACGGTAAAAAAACATTACAAAACTTTTATTACAAAGTAAGGAAATATTGGGGAGTAGCAAAACGTTTCCTCACACACCAATTAAACATAGATCAAACAAACTTATAACAAAAGATAAATAGGTAGACACAATTGATATGAGTAGTCCAGTATTGTCGATTTTTCTTTTTTGTTTTGTTTTTTTTTTAAAAATAGCATGCCCTTCTATTGTAAAAGGTATCCAAACGACAAAGAATATTGCAAAACAAACGGATAGATATTTACAGTAATAACAAGTATGAAATAGTTCAACTTACACAACCAGGAGCACCGGAAGAGTTTCTATAGAATTGGACTAGTTCGGCTACTGATAGCCTTGCAGTTGGAGTTGGTGGAGTGTGGGGTGTCCATGGTTCCATCCCATTATCAACTTGAAACTTGACTCTACTATCAACTGCAGATTGTTCTTTTACTTTCTGTAACTGATCGAAAGCCTCCTGATAGCTTGGTAAGCCGGATGCACTGGTGTAGCTTGGCAAAGATTCACAGTCTATTCGCGGGGGTGGAATTTGTGGTACAACAGACCGGAACACATGCAACACGCGCAACTAAGAACAATTAAAGTTAGTATAATTCCGATCCAAACATCCTCCAAGAATTTGTCGTATTGCGGATCTGCTTCAGCAGAAAGAACTTCGTCAACTTCTGAAGCTAATTTCAGTTGGTAAATGCATTGGTTGAATACGGTGAAACATTTAAAAGCACGATCACTCTCACAATCTCGTCTTTAAAAGAAAAGGTACGTTCATATTTTATTTACTTATTAAATGCAAGGTAAATTTAACATATCATTAATATGGAATGAGTTAAACACTTCTGCAATTTCATTTTGTAAATGTTTTAGGGAGTTTAAAACCTGACTAAAGTGGCTCCTTTAAAAATTCTGTACAAGTTTATTGCACTTACCCTGATAAAAAAAGGGGACCACTACACTAGATCGCACACACATTAATCCTAAGAAGAATCGGTCAAGTTTAGCAAGCAAGTTCTACAACTTTTATTTCAAAAGAAACCCAACTAAAAACACAATTAATAAAGCACGTGCAAACACTAAGCAAGTCCGTCAAATGCTCCGCACAACACACGTGCAGGTCGAGTCCAACAAGTTCTACCACTTTTATTTCCAACAGAAAATCAACAAAAAAAAACAATTAGTAAAGCAACGCGTATCACTAAAACCGTCCGTCGATTTTCCGTAAACAAGCACGTGCGGTCGAGTAAAACACGTTTGCCTATAAAGCATCTTTCCTTCAATGTAATCAGAACTACACTCCCTACAGTTAATATACAACTTTTATTTCAAAAGAAACTCAACTAAAAACACAATTAATAAAGCACGTGCAAACACTCAGTCCGTCCGCCAATGTTCCGTAAACAAGCACGTCAAACACGTTCGCCTATAAAAGCATCTTTCCTTCAATGTAATCAGAACTACACTCCCTACAGTTAATATACAACTTTTATTTCACAAGAAAAACAACTAAAATCGTGTCGTGCTTGTTCATGAACAATTCGAAAATTCATACCGCATTAATTCTCACTATTTTCAAAGCAAAACGGAAACAGTATTTTTAACGTAATTAATATATAGGAACAAAATCACAAACTACAACTCCTCATCTGTTTATATCAACTCGTTGCTATTACAACCTCTTATCGTCCTATTATCTAGACTTGTATATCCACATAAGGAACAAAATTTATATGCACGGCAAGATAAGAACGATGCAATCCACTCATTATAATACGACGCATTCGCCCAAGGAGTTAATAAATATAAAATATAGAAATAGTAGTTACAGAAATGTTAAGCCATTAAAAATGCACGTTACAAATTGTAAGATTGTTATGGTGGTGTTTTGGATGTGATTTGCGGGATATTTGTTTTTGTGGGAAAGATTTGAAAGGTATATCTGCCGGTGTTGAATTGGTCCGAGATTGCCAGAAATGGAATAGGTATTTGTAGATGCGGAATTTAGTTTCTGTGATGGAAATAGTTCGGTATGTTGCTGGGGAAAGTTGAATTGGTCTTTAGAATTTTAGGTTTTGGGTTTGTAAAGCGGAGTGTAATTGGATTTCAAGAGGTGGGATATTTAGGATTTTATATAAAACCGCAGTAAAGGTGGTGCGGAAGGCTCAGGACACATAGGATGTACGGATGCTTTATAGGTTCGAGATTGTACCAGAATGAGGAGTGCTAAGTGGAAACCAAGCGTTGATGATATTATTTAGGATTAATTTTCTTGTGGACTGAATGAGCTGGGCAGATTTAGGTAGGGAGTGGTGAATTTTGTTTGGGTTGATTTAGTTTTTGAATGGATTTTTGAAGATTAACGTGTGGGTTTCGAGGCTAATTTCAAAATAAGAGACAGTCTGCGAAGGCAAGGCGGGTTCTTAAAATGTGGATTTTTGGGACCACGGCGGGAGGGATGAAAGACTTTATGGAACATCATTTTGGATTTGATAAGAGAAACAGGATGCCGACTGAGGAGGTACCAGAACTCTACTTGTTGTATTAGGGTGTTGGCTGTGGCTTCTAGTTCTGATCTGGATTTACCATTGAAAATGAAGATGAGGTCGTCTGCGTAGGGAAAAGTATCGCTATTTGGTACATTGGGGTTTAGGAGAGGGTTAATGGACATGTTCCTAAAGGTGATATAATGAACTCTTAGGGACAGCCTTAGGGTATGGATGTTGTTGCGGATAAGTAATTGGTGCTTAGTGTGGCAGAGCGAGATGACAGGTAGGATTTTATAATATTGAAGATGTTCGAGGGGAATTGTAGGGATTTAAGTTAGTTCAAGATATTAGGCTACCAAAAGAGGTTGAAAGCGGTGCAAAAATCAAGAAAAATGACTAGGATGTACTGGTTACTGGATATAATGGAGTGGGCCTCGATGTGAAATTGGTTTTTCTACAGGATAAATTTTTGTAAACGTTTCCGATGGTTGGGAGAAAGACAATTGGTCTGTTGGAAGGTGGATTTTCGGGGGTTTGTATTAGGATGATTCTTGCTTGTTTAAGGATATCAGAAAAGGATCCACAAGTAAGACATTCAAAAACAAGGTAATTTGCGAGAGTTTAAGTTGATCACTATGGTATCGAGGAAATTATCAGCCAAAGTATTAGGAGGGGTAATGCAATTGTCACTTATTTGTTGTTGTTGGTTAGTGGGGACTTCAAATGGGATGAAAGAATGACTGTGTTTAGAAGTAGGGATAAGGTAGAATAAGTGAGTGATTATCCAGAAAAAATTTTATGTTATATTTGAGATGTTGTTCGTAAGACAATAGCTGTTGTAGAGAAATTTTGAACTTTATTTTTAGCAATAAGATTTGTGTGGAGAAGAAATTATATTTTTTTTTTATGTTTTGCAAGATCATGTTCGTAAGACAAAGCTGATGTGGATGTATTAATTGTTTGCAAAACGATATTTTGTATCGTTATAAATCTGATGTATGATTCTAGTGGTTTTATTTAAAGAGAGATAGCAGAAATAATTAGACAACGGGAGAATTTGAAACTTTAATTATAAGCATCTTTTATTCGGACAGTTTACAAATATATATAAAACGATGTAATAAAGAGGTCACGAGAACTTATGGAAACCAAAATTTTATAAATAAAGCCCAACCAAATAGAAGGAAAACGGAAAAATTTGAAATTTTCGAATATTCATTGTTCTGCCCTGCATAATAATAAGCGTATTTTATTACTATTAAAATGCAAAGCCATTCATTTCATTCACACCATTACAAAACATAAAAAAGCCCTTATTAATCATGTAATTAAAAATCCCGTTGAACGATCATAAAACCTTGTGCAAATTAATCTTTGAAAGATACCATAAAATCGTGTTTTCATAATTAATAGATAAAATACAAAACTATTGCATTTATCAACGAAGCACTTATTAATTTAAATAGTAGATAAATTTTCGGCGTGTAAACTATGCGTTAGAATACGTTTTATTTACCGTAAACCAATCTTTCTTATAATTATGAAGATGCAAATCTTTTTGCACTTGCAAAACCGTCGAGAAATAAATAAAATATTTATTCTTGTTCGGAATACCATTTTGCGAGTTTTAAATATTAATCCAGAACCTTCTTTATTCAGCAACAATTTCGTCATCAAACACTAAGAAAATCGTATAAATTAATTAATGGATAGGTGCCGATACAAAGAAGCCGCGACTATTAAAGAGTCGTAAAATGAAATCGAGATAAAATAACGCGAGTTTAACTACTCTATGTATTACAATACGAAAGAAGAAGATAGTAGCAGATAACTTCGTGCATTAGATAAGGATAAACAGCACGTACTACTATATACATAAATCATAGCTTAACGCTAATTAGATCATTAAAACCGTGGAATTCGCGGAAAAATTGCATCACCCAGGTCACTAATGCTTCTAAACAATCAGGAAGAATCTAGAGAATGTGATGAATAGAGATAATTTTAATATGAAAGCTGAAACTTTATTTAGAGGCATTCATTCTAGGTTTAATTTGCGTTTTGATTCTTTCTAAAGCCAGGCAACATGCATCTTGAGTAAATATCGAACATACAGAGTTGCACGGAACGTATTGTTTGTAACTGATAAGAATATTATATTATGAGTAATTTAAATTACTGTACGAAATGAAACGAATACTTTTTGAATTATTCGTAATCAATCTTATCGGTGTTCCACAATTAACAATACAAGAGACACTTTGAAAATTAATATACTTAATGGAGGTTTATAAGAATGTGGATAATATTGTACACTGAGATTTTAACGTTAATGTAAAATGGAATCAGGAAGTATTTAATACCATTAATTACGATGAAAATAGCATTTTGATAAGCGCTATTTTCCCAAATATAAAACTTTGATTCTTTGTTTGTTAATTGATAAAAATAATTGAATATTTTATAAATTAGATTTAGGATAAGTTTTCATTTTATTATTTGTGTAAGCATAATTTACTACAAATTTTGAAGTCGAAGTTCGAGGTTGACTTTTACTAAATGAATTATCTGTCAAGGATTATTGGCGAATCGCCCTTACAAGCGTGGGAATAAAGGATGGGTATATTATCCGCCTATTAATTAAAAAAGATTGTGTATCTGTTAGCAAGGGTTAGGTAAGAATTTCAATTATTTTCTGTATAAACTGGAACTGTAGATTGTTTTATAAACTGTTTTGTATAAAAGAAAAATGTTTTTGAATGTATAGATGTTTTCTTGAGATTGCTGTATAGTATAACTTTTGTTGAGCTAGCCAGGTGAAGAAAAGAAAAGAAAGGTAAGAAAATAGGTTAAAATTTCTCATTACTGTACCGTTGTTACAACACTCTTTTAGCTCCTACTTCAAAGAGAGGGTGTCACACCACTCTTTTAGTGGTGCTCCAACGTGAAGCCATTGTCACAGCAATATATGTATATACACACATAATGATGAGAAAAGGACGCCATCTTGTAAATTCATGCAATATTCTATTTTATAATAAAAGCGTGAACTTTCATTAAAAACACTCGATGTGTAAAACTATGTTTTATTTTAGTTAAATGAACGGATATTTTAACTGTATTATTCATTCAGTATCAAGGCAAAAAAATTTTAATAAGGAAAAGTCGTCACTGAAAAATTGCTTTAATTTTACAATAAAGCGCTTTATGCTGGAAGTCATATAATGTTTCATTATTCCATTCCATAAGAGCTAACATTTGCATGATAATCCGAGATATCTCTAACAAACATTCTGTTTATGAACAAAGCATTTGGAAAGCTTAATAATTAAAATGGTTGGAATTTGCGCATAATAAACCCGGTCATTTCGCTTTGTTGAGAGCGCTAAGAAATCAAATACTTTGTTATGTAGTGAAACGTTTATTATTGGTTTGGACTATGTGACTTGTAACGAGTCTCATACTTGGATAAATAGCGGATTTTCTGAAGAAATTGCTGTTTATAATCAGGAGAAGAGGTTATATATATGACATAAGTAATTTTAAAAGCATTATTCCTATTAGTCTGCGAACAAATGAAGCGATTTAAAAATAGTGCTTAATAAAAATTAAGCAGAATATTATAATTGATATAAAGTGTTTGCAGTTAGTTGATTTTCGCCGATTCTGAGAAATTGTAAGTAAACCTGCATATTTTAAATTAGTTTAAGCAATAGGAATAGGGCTATTCAAATTCTATGCTACTACCCAAACCAGGATTTGTTCCAGTAAGCTCTCACAATTTTTAATAGCGCTTAATGTATTTGTGCTCCTTCCCCCTACTAAGGCGATCGCTTTATCAATTGATACCTATTTATTTTAATTGTTAATTTCTAAATTTATTTTCTCGATTTTAAGTCAGACCGGTAAGATGAACTTTAGCAACTTTTTGTTTCGGGTGAGAATTTAAATATGTGACCATTTTATAAGTCAAATTTTAAAGGTTAGTTTTCAATTGGAGCTCTCCCAAATTTTGTTTTAACGCTTTGTGTATCCATGCTGCTCGCCTTTACTGACGCGTCACGTTGTCACTTGCTGCCCATTTGTTGTAATTCTTACCCTATAAATTTATTTTCGCAAGCTTAAGTCACAGACCGGTAAGTAGAATTCCAACAACTGAGAATTTATTTAGAATATATATTTTCGGGTCAGAATTTAAATAAATTGTCAACAAATTTCTATATATAACTATTTTTTGAGTAAAACATTAGAAATAAGTTTTAAGTAGGAGCTGCAGGATCATTAAATAATAAAAGTACCTACGCATGTTTTTTTTGTAATTTACTAACATGTATTCAGGTTAATAGCTTCCTCCTACCTTTTAATATTCATTACTAATTAAAAGCCGTCATTGAAGAAATTATAATACAAAACACCTGCAGTGCATAAAAATTAACTCAAAGAATATGCGACAAATCCTTGGTTTCATGGACGGTGACGATTTGATGGTAAATTATTTACAATACTTCCTACTCGTTAAGTTATACAGGTACTGGCGTAATTTAAGGGGAGGAAGGTTTAGTCAACCTATCGTTGTGGAATTATGACCCAAGTGTTCTTGTATGGAAAAATACTGGAGACTTGGATATTTCATAAAGTCCAGGTTTAAATTTTACCTCTCTTTGACTGAAAAAGTTGTAAATGATTTTAATTCAATAGATCACGAGTATTAAAATGTGCCTATGATAATAACGTTCATAGAAAGTCCAGATGTAATATTTTTAGATTAGCCTGATCCACTATAAAAATTCAAAAATTTCTACATTTACTTTGGTCCTTCAAGCCCTAAGGTTGGGTTGATTTTGAAAAAATTTGCGTTAAACAATTTTAGTGGCTACAAATTTCTCTTAATAAATAAAACCAGCTACAGTATGTGAATTAACAATCGTTTGCATAATTTATCAAAGAGTTGTTGACCCAAAACAAGCAGACATTACTCTATTATGAACCATGTACCCTTGAATTCCGCAAAATAGAAGGTGAACCAACCCATCTGTTGTCATTCTGTCGCCCAAATACAAGGACATGTGTTGAGTTGCTATATCACAAGTTAGTCGACCAGTCAATAGTACGATTATAATCCGATGACCTCAAAGAATGCCTTTCTGTTGAAAATAAATATTTTAAAGACACCTGGTAGGGTTTGACAGTATATCAACGATTTCAACCACATTGTATAGAAGTATTTATAAACAGACTAGTCTGAAGTCATAGAACTAGTAATTGTCGGTTTAGTAAACAGGGACGCTTTTTGAATTGTAGATGTCTAATAAATATAAAAACAGTTGAATGTATAATTAATTTTTGGTTTTCTACCATCTCCAAAGTATCACATACATATTTGAGCCGTTTATAAAAGTAAACAAGACGATTTAGTTTTGTCCAAAGTGGCTAACAACTTATTTTTGAACTAATAACGGCCCTTTCAAAACAAAGTCGTTACTGGTTTAGTTGTTACAAAATACATATAAATTTGAAGCCTAATGAGCTTTTGCACCACCGACGCTTAATTGTTTAATTTAATTAATTCCCCTTTATTTTAAAGCTAAGCTTAGTTTAACAATGTTGCATGTAGTATAAGCGACACTGAAAGTCGACAGAATTTGTACTACGGTGGCTTCGGAAATATGGTTGTCTACAACGTTATGCGGTTCTGTGGCTCAGTTGGTATGCGTACGACTGCTGAGCCCAAAGTCCCTAAACGGACAGCTTGAAAAATGTTAAGTGAGCATTTTTCACAAAAACACGTCCTCGTTCGGATGAGAGGTAAAATGTAGGTGTCGTTAATGATTACTACCTTGCTTGAAACAGCAAGGGTTCGGCAAAATTCAAAATTTCCAGGTAAAAAAAACTCACTTCGTGGCCACTGTAGTTACAGCCTGTTACGTTAAAAACCTGCAAGCGATCTTTTTCTGCATGAATATTAATTTAAACTACTTTTATTTAAAACGCTCTAAAATTTTTAAACGACCTCACGCTTTCTATGTTATGTCAAATCTTAAAAGTTACCGATCAACAACTCGTTTTCGTTCCAATTGAAATGAGTGCTATTTTATAAAATTTCCTCAAGTATTTATTCTAAAATATTTTGCTTTGGTAGTCGCATTATAAATTCGTCGAATAAAACAAACATCTGCTTATCAACTTCGCTTTACAAATTCACTGAAATATGTTCTAACACCTGCTGCACATACATTTATGGCTTTCTTTAAAAGATTGAAAAGGGTGCATTAACCACCTCTCGTTTGTTATTTATACCATCTATCCATTTATACCAAGAAATACTATCAAGCGGTTCTCTGCTATCTAGCAGAAGTGTAGTAGTACGAGCAATGGATTGTCCATCTTGTTAGTTTTTCTTGGTAGCCGTTATGTTATCTCGTTATTTACATGCCGTGCTTTGCAGCTAGAATATACTTTTGCAGGTGCTATTCTAAGAATTCTTTACATTTGATTGTTCGGAAATATTTTTGGTAAACAAACATCTGACCACTGCGATAAATAAATTCGTTAAACTGCGCTTTTAACGGGGTTGTTATCTACACGTTGCTAGGAAACTCTATGAAAGCGGCATTTTGTTATCTCGCAGATGTGTGCGTTGCGAGCAATATTCATGGAATCGTTAACTGACGCTTGTTTACAACCCACTCAGTTCTACCAATGCTTTGCAGCTGTTTTATTGAGGATACTTGCAGCTGCGGTTCTCAGAGTACTTCATATTTTACGTTAATTTCCCCCGTTGGTCAATATAATATTAATACCAACTGAGCTTTTGAAGGAAGGTTATTCAACACAACATCCTTTTAAGCGAAAAGAAATGTTGTGAGTCGCGATATTAAATGCTTTTTGTAATTAGAGTTCTAACCTAGTTAAGTTGGTTGATCTAGTGTCCAATCTATCGACGAGTACAACCTGCATTTCCAAATTCTTTAAGATGGTTCCAGAGGCAAACAACCACACCTCCTAAAGTACAGTTACGTTGTTTGGTTTTTTCTTTGATGCTGTTATAAAATATAGACACTTCTTTCGCTGGATGTTAACTACGTAAATGCTCGTAGTTGTGACACACTAAATTACAGACTGCGTACTTTCTCTTTCTCAGTGCACAAGTGAAGGCGTGATTGTTTTCTAGTCACAATTAGTGAAATCAAAGCTTGCGTTAGAGCACTTTTTACTGCTTCTATTCTTGTAACCTGTCAATCAAGTCTATCTAAAGATATTGTGTCGCAGGGGCCCATTAACCATCTTTTTTGTACGTCACCAGTGAATATGCTCATGTTTAATTTTGCTACATGTTGCAAAATAACACAATGATCCTTACAAACAAACAACCTTATCATTATTAATAAAAAGTGTGCAACATTTCCAACTTTCCGTAAATAGCAACACACCGGATGGCAGACAAAAAAACAAAATCCCATAAGAACTACATCAACAACAGTTGATACTTTGACTGCTACGATGACATTCCCACCTTTGTTGGCCGTTCCAGAAACCACCAAGGATTTCCCACTCACCACTACCAAGATAAAAGCATCATCGGTCAGGTTCAGCACTTTTTGACGCACAAAAGTCAAAACGAGTCCTAAATCTCTAGAAATCAATATGGCTTCCGTCAAAGTCACAGCGTTGAACAAACCGTTCATGCCCGTATCTCCAAAGTAACATCGTCACAATACAAATATGTTCTTGAATTTTGCTTCGCTTTCTGGTGACCCAACATCTTGACCAACTCGAAATCCTACACTTTTTTTCTAACATTTTTAGCATAATCAAATCATACTTAAACCAAATCGTTTTCCTCGACAATCCTAGGCTGGCACCAAGTATCCGTATTGTCACTCACCTTTTGGAATGCATCAGTTAACCCACTCCTAAATCTCAATAGCCCCAATGTAAGAACATTTGTTTACGCTGAGAACCTCACGTTCCACCAAGTCCAAAATCCACATCCAGGAAACCCCCTTAAAATTCCTTGAATCAGTCTCCCATTCTGGAATTCAGTCAGAAATCCGACTCAACATTCAAACCCACCTCCAAAAATTGCGATCTAAAACCGAATTCGTCCCTTATAACATTTAACAAGCTCTACCAAAGTCCATTCAGTTAATCCAAACCACAATACCATTTTTATTGTTCGGTACCCTGTTGACTCTTGATACCCGCTCACAACCCTCATTCCCGCAGAATTCTCATCTTTATTATGCGTCCCTATCTACGTTTTGTATTTCGTGCCTTCCGCACCACTACTACTATGCCCTTATATACGAATCAGAATACCCCTACATTAAGCAGTACAGATATGTAACTTAAAACTTTTCACCCCATTCAACCGTACGAACAAACCTTATCCTGAATACTTATTACCGCCGAAATTAAATCTCGTATTTATAACTTCCTCCTGCATACGTAGCAAACTTCCTGGTTCCATTCCGGCACCGGTAGAGAACTTTCCCGCCATCACCAACATCTCCACCCACATCCAACACTCCATCAGAACCATCATATCATTCCATAAATGTTGTCAAAAACTGCACTCTTTTGGTCTCATCTCTCCGTTATGTCCCTGCTACTATTATAATGCCCTAGAAACTTCTGTCACCTATTCTACCAAGGCCTGCTCTAACCCGCCTCCGTAATCAGTTCAAGCAATCACTACACCAAGACCCATATTCCCCACTACCAAACTTAGACTTTCTTGTCGCTAATTACCCACGCCTTCTAAACAATTTTTTACAAGAAATCTTAGACTATATACCGTCTATATCTCCCCCCCCCCCACTATATACCTAAATGCCGATTATCAAAGAAAAGAGAAGTCCTACTGCATTGAAGCACAATGATTAACAGCGCTCCAGACCTATCAGAACAGTGGTAGTGTGCTAAGATAATCAAGAAAAAAGTGTAAGAAGAACCTGTAAACTACAATGTGTTCAAATTTGGTTTTACTTTTCATATCTTAGCCTGTACGTAGTTTGAGCCAATGGCCTAGGCATAGTCCTTAATAAAGCGCAATACAACAACAACAACAACATAATCAGTATCAACAACAACAACAACAGCCGTCGAAGATGTGTCAGAAGTGGTGCGGTTTGGCAAACCGCATGGACGGTTTTGTTGTGGTTCAAGAATTACTTGGAGGTGCCTTAAACGATACCGTCGAAGAATGGGTTAAAAAATGGCGCAGTGTACAGGACCTCGATGGTCAGTCATAATGTGGTCCGAAAACCATCTGGAGCTAATGAAATGTATAGCCGGCCGTAAAACATGCCATCGAAGATGTGTTAGAAGGTGGTAGGATATGCTGGACAGCACGGCCAATCCTGCCATTATCCAAGAATCACTTAGAGCCGGCCTTAAAAACACCGACGAAGATGGGTTAAAAGATGGCGCAGTGTACAGGACCTCGATGGTCGGTCATAATGTGGTTTGAGAACCATCTGGAGCTAATAAAATGTATAGCCGGCCGTAAAACATGCCATCGAAGATCTGTTAGAATGTGATAGGATATGCTGGACAGCACGGCCAATCCTGCCATTGTTCAAGAATCACTTAGAGCCGGCCTTAAAAGATACCGACGAAGATGGGTTAAAAGATGGCGCTGTATACCAAACGAAATGCAGTCCGAAAACCATCTGGAGCTAGTGGAATATATAGGCGGCCCTAAAACATACCGTCGAAGATGTGTTGGAATGTGGTGCTGTGTGTCTGACAGTACGACTGGTCTTAATACGGTTCAATAGACACCTGGAGCTGATGAGATGTGGGTCCTTTCCATCACGGCCAAAAAAAGAACTGTTTTCTTATGCATTTTAACATGGCAAGCTTTAAGATCTAAAGATATAAAGTTCATTCATCCAAAAACTGAAACTATTCAGTTATTTATATGAATACCAAAGCTCGCTGTACAAAGGATCTTACGCCTACTACGTGTTTAAAATAGAAGGTATATCCATACTTATTAAAAATACAAGTCAACGAATTTATTTTCTCTTTGTTTCTTCATTTAAGCAAAGCAGTCAGCTTAACCATCGGATATTAATCAAGTAACAAATAGGTAGACATGGGAGAAGTACGTATGGTTGCCTATCCCATACGTATATATCGATACTTATTTTTGAGATTTTGGGAGTACAAACTTTGTATCCAATTTGGACCTTAAGTTTCCAATTTTAAATATAAAAACCGGTTTTCTCCACTAACGCTCATCTACTGCAGACCATGTAATGTCATGAATGGCCCATGATGGAAATAAAAATTACGGTATGAAATATCTGCTTGAATTAAGTACGCTTTCAAGCCCTAGAACCTTTATTGTGTAGTGAGTTTTTGATTTCATATAAAATTAGATTGAACATTTGAGTGAATGATCTAATAAAAATGGTCTTTTGTACCTTAGAACTATCCTTTTGCCTTTCGTTAGAATGGTGCTCTTCTTTACCGAAAGTTAGAAGAGCGTGAGTTTCCCAAGAAAGTGATACCTGGTCGTTGAATCTGTTATATTGGAACGAAAGAGAACATGCTGCGTTTATTGCCTCCATGGCAAAGAACGTGTGTCAAATGAGTTTATGGGCTAGGCCCTATAAAAATCAAAGTTTCAAGTATAGTATTTTTGGTATGCTACCATGGCTCAATCTTCGTTATTCCAAGTCATAAAAGAAGTATCTCACTATCATTACCTAACTGTCGTCGAAGTAGGACGTATTTGAAGTGAGTTCCGCATTTTCAGTGTATTTTATTGAAATTGCAGTGCCTTGAGTAACTCAGTATAGCCTATAAGTTGCACAAGGGTGAAACCAACATACGGCGTTAATTTTCACTCGTTTCAAGCACGATTATCGAGCGCGAAAGGAATTTGTTGATTCTTCCATAAGACGACCATAGGCAGAACCGAACCTCAAAACAACACCAGCCAGTAATGGTAGAGGTGTTCTTGCTTACAACAATATAACCTGGCAAGGGCGGATGCCCTCAGACCAGGAAGCGGCTACAACTACTGGTAGCTCAGCTACAACTAACAGCACTAACATATCGCAGACACCCGTGTCTCTGTTGAAGCACTCACACCTTTTGCCAAATCTAAGGTGATCAATAGATAACCACCCCACCACCTTATACAATTGATCCAATTTCTAGAATTTCATGCGTTATCTCGAATCCCACTACGAGATCGAGGGATGAAGAAGAATAACTTGGCATTGATACAACATCCCCACCTATAGTAGACAATATTAGCAAAATTAAAAGACATATTACAGACTTTATCTTTAAGGACTCGAACAAAATAATAGAACCTGCCAACTGTGCAGCTGCCAAATTAGCCACTGCCTAAGGATGCCTGGACGCCATTCTACAATTGCTACAAACGTATCTACTACCTACACCGTTACCACAACACACACTAGCATACGCCGCCGTCACTAGTCAAAAACCACCCCCACAACATGCACCTCCTTCACTAGACCTTTTTCAAAAGTAATCACTTTGAAACCCACGCCTTCCGAAACCACCCCAAATGAGCTCCCAAAAGTAATAAAAACGAACTTACGTCCTCGGATATATATAACTTAAACATCCAAAGCATACACCTTACCAAATCTTCCGTCATCAACCGTAATCCACAGACATCAACCACATTCCTTCTCTCACAAAACAATCTTGTAACGTCCATGCCCATAAGCCCAAAAAACCATAGTCATTTATTTTAGATCTAGATAAAGATATCCCATCCACTAACATCCTCAACCTTATATACTAGTAAAATTCCTAGAAATTTTCATTCTTAATGGCACTTTCCGAACAGAAAAACGAACACTCAGATACCTTATTCTCAATGCTTCCTTATGCCTTCGCTCCATCCTCACAACCAACAACCACGTATCGCATTAGAGACCTTGTGTCGACCACTCGCTGTTTCAACGGTCAGAGATTCTGTCATTCAGCCAAAGCCTGCAGATCCCCATAAGCCTGCGGCCGCTGTCCTAAACCTCCATTTACCAAAGATTGTCCCAATCCCCTCCGCCTTCACTCCCATATACACTAACGGTTATCGACTTAATCGCCTGCATGACCGTTCTATTCCAAGTCCCGATTGTCCAGTTTTCAAACAATCCCTGCACATTACGAAACTAAGGACCGATTATGGCTACTAAATATTTGATACGTTAACACCCACGCGTATTTCACCTCCATCCCGTTCAACTCATTATAATCCAGATCAACCTTAACAGTTCTGCGCCACCACTCTAGAGCTTGCCAATAAAATTGTGTGGTTCAATTTTCGTATGTAAAAGAATGTCCAAATGCTGTTTGGCCAATGGACGTGCAGAGTTTTGGGTAGACAAAAAATGAGTTAGAAATTCTCGTGTTCCTTTAATTTGTTGTGTTCAACTCATGCATTTTGATATAGTTAACATCCGCCCCACTCCCTTCCTCCCGCTGAAGAGTGTAGCGTAGCTATGTTGTCTCGGGGATGCGGCGGGGGGTCCTTGTTGACCAAATATTTGAGCCTGTGACGGCTTTTGCGTTTTCGTTTTGTGCAGCGGCGTCGGACTTCTCCATGGCCTCCTACTGCTGGATGGGATGATTGTGGTCGAAAGGGTACCTCTTCTTGGGACATCCATTCACGGGTATGCCTTTCTGGTTGTGCTCCTTGCATATAATTTGGCAGTTCGACGAGGGTTGCGTTGTTAGCTCATGGTCTGCATGTTTCGGTGTCCAGTGGTAATAGGTGACTTTCGCTGGTACTGGTTGTGGTATCCGGCCGTGCTGACCTATTGATCACTGGTTGGAATTCTTCCCGAAGGCTGCTGGCTAAGAATTCGGCTACTAACAGGTGAGTTGCAGTTGGCGTGGGTGTTCTTGTTGGTGGTGACGGGCGTCACCATTTGGTTCCAGTGGCGCGTCTTACGGTTATGTGCTCCGAAGTGATTGGAGTCTTGTTCGTAAACCATCGCCACTTTCTAACGTTGAAACCAAGATTGACGCAGGATGAGGTCCTCTGTGAGGTTGGCTACTAGCAGGAAGGTTTTATGGTCCGTCACTTTTCCGATGGTAAATCGCGTGCGGAACCTGCATTTAATTGCCATTTCTGTCCCTGTTTCAGCTAGATATGCGGAGGTATGATAGGGTTCTACCCGTGAACCCGTGGGTATTGAGCTTTCCTAATCATGCACGTCGACGCTCCTGTATCTAGTAGTGCGTTGAAGGTTATCTTCTGTATGGTGACGGGAATCCTTGGTAGTGGGTCATCGTGGGTAATGTTTAGTCGCGCCAGTTTGTTTTGCCCGGCTGGGCTGTGGTCTGGTGTTGTTTGGCCGGTAGGTAGTTCTCCGACGCCTTGGTTGGGCAGTCTCTGTGCCAATGTCGTTGTGGACAGAATGCACACCTTGGTAGCTGCTCCTTTGTGCGTGGAAATCTGGTTGCTAGCGTGTGGACGGTTGTCCGTTTGCTGCGGCGTCGCCGTGGATCAATGTAGTAAGCATAAGACTACGGATCCCAAGGTCCCGGGTTCAAATCCCGACACGGCCGACTGCTTGAAAAATGGCAGGTGAGCATTTTTCACAAAAATTATGCCCTCGTTCGGATGAGAGGTTAAATGGAGGTCCCGTGTGTGAGTGTTGTCATGCACGTTAAAGATCCCTACCTTGCCTGGAACGACAAGGGTTCGGCAAAATTCTAAATTTCCAGGCAACAAAAAACTCGCCTCCTGGCCAATGTAGTACCTACAGGTGGAGCATTGGAAATGTAAATGAACTGTCCGTTTGCTGCCTCTTTTTCGTTCGCTTCTATCCTGGAGACGTGGAAGAGCAGTTCCCATAAAGTAGTCAGCATGTGGCATTGGACTAAATTTTTCAATGCCGGAAGGAGGAGGTCGGTGAAGAACTCTATGTCGTGGTCGATCTTCCTGTTTATGCGGCGCGTTTGCCATGCCTTGGTGTTGATGAAGGCGGCTACCGACTGAGATGCCGTCTGCTTCTGTCCGTAATAATCTGCTTCTATTTTTGTCCTGATAGCTGGACTATTGTATGTGTTCAAGAAGAACTCATTGAACTCGTTGGAACACTTCAAATGGTGCCCACCATGTGGCTGCTGGGCCTTGAAGTTGGGCGGTTGTTGTCGGTACGTCAGCTCCCATTGCTTCCATCTGTAAAAGAAACTTTGTTGGATCTTCCAGGAGGGTGCCAGAAAATACAGGTTTTTTTCGTTTCGTTGGTCCTTATGGTAACATTGTACAGGTCTTCCACTGGTGCCTTGATCGTGGCCAGTTTGCTGGCTTGTTCTGTTTGTTGAGCGCCACTGTGTTGTTGCAGTCCCAGAACTGTTGGTGATTGTGTGTCCTTCTGGGTTGGAGGCGGCTGGTTGGTGTCCGGCTGGACGTTTGATCTTGTTTGACTCCTCGTCTCTGGCATGTTGATGGCTCTTACAAGTGCACTAAAACGATCTTCATCGAATATTAGAGGTAAAGAAAGGCCAGTTTCTCCCAAATAATGGTCTTTTACGGCAAGGAGGGGAGATTACTAATAATTTGCTACTAATTCTTTTCGAAAACTAAACCCTGGTTTTTCAAGTTGGGCAAACTCCCGTAGAAGAAATTTTCAGAAGCAGTTTAACTTGCCTAATTTAACTGGCCCCAATTTCTTAAATAAATAGCACACCATATTAAATTTGATAATACGTCACGACTAATTTAAAACGAACAGGTGCCAGTCTAATCGTTAAATATTTTAGATATACACCTGATAATTGATGGCATCCTGATTTACGTAAATTTGGGAGTCGTCTGTTTCCACGTTGCCCAAAATGTGACATTGCACTTCCATCCAGGTTATCTAAAAGCTACTAAGCTTACTGACTTAAACCAGTTTTGATAGTAGTTGCAATTTAAAACACCACCGTCATTATCATTAATGGTGTAGTATCTCTTTCCAAATAGCAATGGTTTCCACGCCAAATTCCACGTCGGCTCGCGAAGTGCTTTCTAAGAAGCATGCACTTTTTGAGCAGTGTTTGAAGGTTTTTCAAAATTATATATAAATCTTATTACACAATTTCCTACTAAGGAATTAGGCGTGGTCTTTGCCCACCTGCACTAGCTGCAATCTTATCAGAAGATAGAGCCACGGACGTTAATAAATTTCTATATGTCTCTAATTTCATGGTAGCACTTCTAATGATGACGCAATAAATTTTATTACCTTGGATAAACTGATATTGAATCATTGCATAAGTCTTGTCATTTTGTACATCTGAACAATGCTTCAGCAAATTTTTACTGATGTTTCATAAGCAACAAATTCAGTGGAACTACTACCGAAAGAGAAGGTGCTGAAACTCGATGTTCTCTTAGTTTTGTCTCAATTTTCCTCTCAAATACTCAGCAACAAAGCACGTCGTGGTCTTATATTAGCTTATAATACCTTTAATTTTGGATGTACTTGGTTTTTCGGTACACAACAGACGTCAGACGTCAACTTTCTTCAAAAATTCAGAGCCGACATGACGTCACTCATTAAAAAACTTCGACTAATTTGATCTTCTCTCCAAGTACAGACAACCGTGTTTGAACTATTTTGGTTTTCTTTCCGTTAGAGCCAGATATGGCTGACTTAAACAAACTTCCGCCCATTAATTTGGAAGGTGTTAACATTATTCCATATTAAACTTGTTCTCAACGGTTTACGATCTTGGTTTATGTAGTCTATAGCCAATATTTGAGATAGGCGTTTGAAGCTCCAATTTCGTTACTTGTCAAGTTGCAGAAGGTCCAAATCGGTGATAGGATTGTTAAACCATAGACTAAGCAGTTTGGAAAGCATATAGTGTACATGGTTCATTGTTCTTTTTGTCCCATTTCTTTCACGTTCGCCCAATTCTTTAACAAAACGGCAAAGTTGAAGATCGCCATAAACACTTTATCCACTTCCGTAGTTGATTTTACGGCACTTGAGATGTTATAATTGAATTCATGTAGCCAAATCTTTATGCATAAGCCTACGAGAATGTTTCCCAAATTTTTGCGGATGTTTTGGTTGGGGTGTCTAAACTACAGATCGCAACCACAAACAGTTCTTGCACTTCCATAGCGTTTGAGAAGTTGTAACGGAGCTCAAATAGTTGAATATTTATGAATTAGCCTAGGAGAATGTAACTTAAATCCTTAGGGATGTTCTTAGGGGAGAAACATGTCACGTTGCAGTGCAAACGATTTCCATACATCTATTTATCTGCCTCAAATTATTTTACATCTGAAGGTTACCTTTAGAAGAACGTACTCTTTGGTTGCTTCTAGTGATATATATATATATATATATATATATATATATATATATATATATATATATTTTGATTAGAGCAGATTTAGGTGTATAAACTTTTACATGACGATCACATACTTCTTTATGTTAGCACAGTTTGCAAATTTGTAGGCAACAGATAGCACATCTTGGTCATACCAAATTTTTCCTTTTTTCACTGCGTTTCAACTTCAAACACTGTACATACTACTAACAAAACTTGGAACGCACTTAAAGCCATTTCTAATCTCCAAATTAGTAACACAATACAAAACTTCTCCGAGACTGGGTGACTAACAGTTGCTGACGCTCGCGAAGGTTTTCCCACCTGTTTTATGCAACCTGATTTAGAAACATTCTATCGAGTTTGGTATAAATATTGTTATCGACTGTAGAAATAAGTAGTCTTACTCAATCCAGAAAAGGCAGTGCCTTCAAACCTGTAAAAAATAACAGGTAGTTTTAGGCTCCCGTTCTTTAGTTACGACATGGAATTTCAGTTTTTTCATGGCAAGAGTTGCTTGGTTAGACATTTCTAGACAGTGTAAGTTGTCAGCTCTTACCAGAATCCATTTGGGATAATCGGAAATTGAAATTGCTTTTCAAATTCATAAAGTGGAGTTTTAATAAAGTGACCAAGTACGACATCTCTTGGGAAGGTGGTGTTTTAATGAGGTTAATAAGGAAGAAATCTTTGGGGAAAGTGATGTTTTAATAAAGTGACCAAGCAAGAGATCTTTTGAGAAGGTTACGTTTTAATAAAGAGATCAAGCAAGCGATCTTTAGAAGAAGTGTCGTTTTAATAAAGGACCTAGGAAGAAATCTTTTGGAAAAGCGTTGTAATAAAGAGGGCAAGCAAGAGATCTTTTTGGAAAGTGGTGTTTTAAAAGAGGAACCAAAAGCAAGAGATCTTCGAACAAGTGATGTTTTAATACAAGGGATCAAGCAAGAGATCTTTGAGGAAAGTGATGTTTTACAAGAAGGACTAATCATGAGACCTTTTGGGAAAGTGATGTTTTAATAAAGGGTCCAAGCACGAAATTTTTTGAGAATGCGATGTTATAAGACAGGAATCAAGCAAGAGAATTTTGGGGAAAGTAATATTTCTAATAAAGGGATTAAGCAAGAGTTCTTTTGAGAAAGTGATGGTCAAGTAAAAAGATTAAGCAGGCGGTCTTTTCGGAAAGTGATATTTTAATAAAGAGATCAAGCAAAAGATCTCTGAAGAATGTGATGTTTTAATAAAGGGAGTATGCAAGAGATCTTATGAAAAACTGATGTTTTAGTAAAGAGATCAAGAAAGAGATCTTAGAAAAAAGTTATGTCTTAATAAAAGGATTAAGGAAAAAAACTTTTGGAAAGTTATATTCTAATAATATTATTACGCAAGAGATCTTTGGTGAAAGTGATGCTTTGATTAAGGGACTAAGTAGTAAATTTTTTGTGAAGTGAAGTTCAATAAAAGAAGTAAGCAAGGATCTCTGAAGAAATTGATGTTTTAATAAAGGGACTGAGCAAGAGAACTTTTAAGAAAGTGTTTTTAATAAAGGGATCAAGCAAGATATCTTTTGAGATGTGATATTTTAATAATGGGATTAAGCAAGAGATCTTTTGGGAATGCGATGTTATAAGACAGGAATTCAGCAAGAGAATTTTGTGGAAAGTGATATTTCTAATAAAGGGATTAAGCAAGAGTTCTTTGGAGAAAGTGATATTTAAATGAAAAGACTAAGCAAGCGGTCTTTTCGGAAAGTGATATTTTAATAAAGGGGTCAAGCAAAAGATCTCTGAAGAAAGTGATGTTTTAATAATGGGAGTAAGCAAGAGATCTTTTGAAAAACTGATGTTTTAATAAAGGGATCAAAAAAGAGATCTTAGGAGAAAGTTATGTCTTAATAAAAGGCTTAAGAAAGAGATCTTTTGGGAAGTGATGTTCTAATAATATTATTACGCAAGAGATCTTTGGTGAAAGTGATATTTTGATAAAGGAACTAAGCAATAAATCTTTTGGGAAGAGATGTTATATTAATGGGATTAAGCAAGAGATCTTTGGGGAAAGTGATGTTTTAATAAAGGGACTAAGCAAGAGATCATTTGAGAGTATTTTTTAATAAAGGCATCAAGCAAGAGATCTTTTGGGAAGTGATAATGTGATAAAGTGATAATGAGATTAAGTGAGAAATCTTTTGGTAAAGTTATGTTTTAGTAAAGGGATTAGGCAAGAGATCTCTTGAGAATGCGATGTTTTAAGACAGGAATCAAGCAAGAGAATTTTGAAGAAAGTTATATTTCTAATAAAGAGATTAAGCAAGACATCTTTTGAGAAACTGATGTTTAAATAAAAAGATTAAGCAAGCAATCTTTTCGGAAAGTGATATTTTAATAAAGTGTTCAAGCAAAAGATCTCTGAGGAAAGTTATGTTTTAATAATGGGAGTAAGTAAGAGATCTTATTAAAACTGATGTTTTAGTAAAGGGATCAATAAAGAGATCTTAGGGGAAGTTAGGTTTTAATAAAAGGATTAAGGAAGAGATCTTTTGGGAAGTGATGTTCTAATAATATTATTACGCGAGAGATCTTTGGTGAAAGTAATATTGTGATAGAGGGACTAAGCAATAGATTTTTTGGGAAACGATGTTCTGATAATGGGATTGAGCAAAAGATCTCTGGAGAAATTGATGTTTTAATAAACGGACTAAGCAAGAGATCTTTTGAGAAAGTGAGTAAAGGGAACAAGAAAGAGACCTTAGGGGAAGCTATGTCTTAATAAAAGGATTAGGGAAGAGATTTTTTGAGAAAGTGATTTTTAATAAAAGGATCAAACAAGAGATTGTTTTGAGAAATGATGTTTTAATAATGTGATTAATTAAGAGATCTATTGGGAAAGTTATGTTTCAGTAATGGCATTAAGCAAAACATCTTTTGGAAAGTGATGTTCTAAAAATAGGTTTAGGCGCAGGATAAGTAATGTTTTAACAAAGGAACCAAGCAAGAGATCTAAAGTGGCCGAGAAAAAAATTCTTTGGGAAATGGATGTATTAAAAAAGGCGACGCAAGAGATCTCTTGGAAACGCGGTGTTTTAAAAAAGGGACCAAGCAATACATCTTTTATGAAATTGATGTTTTAAACGAGGGACCATTGGCAAAAGATTTTTTAGAATCGTATAAATACAGAAATCGAGTAAGAAGGTTTTGGGAAGTGATCTTTTAAGAAAAGAATTAACAAACATTACTTTTGGGAAAGTGGTAATACAGAGATTAAGCAAGAGATCTTTTTAGAAAGTGATGTTTAAGTAAAAAGATTAAGCAAGCAGTCTTTTGGAAACTGATATTTTAATAAAGTGATCAAGCAAAAGATCTCCGAGGAAGGTGATGTTTTAATAAAGGGAGTTAGCAAGAGATCTTTTGAAGAACTGATGTTTTAGTAAAGGGATCAAAAAAGAGATCTTAGGAAAAGGTTATGTCTTAATAAAAGGATTAAGGAAGAATTCTTTTGGGAAGTGATGTTCTAATAATATTTTTACGCAAAGGTCTTTGGTGCAAGTGATATTTTGATAAAGGAACTAAGCAATAGATCTTTTGGAAAGTGATGTTCTATTAATGGAATTAAGCAAGAGATCTTTGGCGAATGTGATGTTTTAATAAAGGGACTAAGCAAGAGATCTTTTGAAAAACTTTTTTAATATAGGAATCATGCAAGAGATCTTTTGAGAAGTGATATTTTAATAATGGGTTTAAGTAAGAGATATTTTGGGAAGGTTATGTTTTAGTAAAGGGATAAATCAAAAGATCTTTTGGAAATGCGATGATTTAAGATAGGGATCAAGCAAGACAATTTTGAGGAAAGTGATATCTCTAATAAAGGATTAAGCAAAACTTCTTCTAAGACAGTGATGTTTAAATAAAGAGATTAAGCAAGCGGTCTTTTCGGAAAGTGATATTTTAATAAAGGATCAAGCAAAAGATCTCTGAAGAACGTGATGTTTTAATAAAGGAAGTAAGCAAGAGATCTTTTGAAAAACTGATGTTTTAGTAAAGGGATCAAAAAAGAAATCTTAGAAGAAAGTTATGTCTTAATAAAAGGATTAAGGAAGAGATATTTTGGGGCGTGATGTTCTAATAATATTATTATTACGCAAGAGGTCTTTGGTGAAAGTGATATTTTGATAAAGGAATTAAGCAATACGTCTTTTGGGAAGTGATGTTCTATTAATGGGATTAAGCAAGAGATCTTTGGGGAAAGTGATGTTTTAATAAAGGGACTAAGCAAGAGATCTTTTGAGAAAATGTTTTTTAATAAAGGGATCAAGCAAGAGATCTTTCGAGAAGTAATATTTTAATAATGGGATTATGTAAGAGATCTTTTGGGAAAGTTGTCTTAGTAAAGGGATTAAGCAAAAGATCTTTCGGGAATGCGATGTTTTAAGATAGGAATCAAGCAAGAGAATTTTGGGGAAGTTATATCTCTAATAAAGGGATTAAGCAAGACTTCTTTTGAGAAAGTGATGTTTAATAAAAAGATTTAGCAAGCGATCTTTTCGGAAAGTGATATTTTAATAAAGGGATCAAGCAAAAGATCTCTGAGGAAAGTGATGTTTTAATAAAGGGAGTAAGCAAGAGATCTTTTTAAAAACTGATATTTTAGTAAAGGGATCAAAAAGAGATCTTAGGAAAAAGTTATGTCTTAATAAAAGTATTAAGAAAGAGATCTTTTGGGAAGTGATTTTCTAATAATATTATTATAACGCAAGAGATCTTTGGTGAAAATGATGTTTTGATAAAGAAACTAAGCAATAGGTCTTTTGGGAAGTGATGTTGTATTAATGGGAATAAGCAAGAGATCTTTGGGGAAAGTGATGTTTTAATAAAGAGACTAAGCAAGAGATCTTTTGAGAAAGTGTTTTTTAATAAAGGGATCAAGCAAGAGAGCTTTTGAGAAGTGATATTTTAAGAATGGGATTAAGTAAGAGATCTTTTGGGTAAGTTATGTTTTAGTAAAGGGATTAAGCAAAAGATCTTTTGGGAATGCAATGTTTTAAGATAGGAAAAAGCAAGAGAATTTTGGGGAAAGTGATATCTCTAATAAAGTGATTAATCAAGACTTCTTTTGAGAAAGTGATGTTTAAATAAAAAGATTAAGCAAGCGGTCTTTTCCGAAAGTGATATTTTAATAAAGGGATCAAGCAAAAGATCTCTGAGGAAAATGATGTTTTAATAAAGGGAGTAAGCAAGAGATCTTATGAAAAACTGATGTTTTAGTAAAGGGAACAAGAAAGAGACCTTAGGGGAAGCTATGTCTTAATAAAAGGATTAGGGAAGAGATTTTTTGAGAAAGTGATTTATAATAAAAGGATCAAGCAAGAGATCTTTTGAGAAGTGATATTTTAATAATGGGATTAAGTAATAGATCTTTTGGGAAGTTATGTTTTAGTAAAGGGATTAAGCAAGAGATCTTTTGGGAATGCGATGTTTTAAGATAGGAATCAAGCAAGAGAATTTTGGGGAAAGTGATATCACTAATAAAGGGCTTAAGCAAGACTTCTTTAGAGAAGGTGATGTTTAAATTAAAGATTAAGCAGGCGGTCTTTTCGGAAAGTGATATTTTAAAAAAGTGATCGAGTAAAAGATCTCTGAGGAAAGTTGATGTTTTAATAAAGGGAGTATGCAAGAGCTCTTATAAAAAACTGATGTTTTAGTAAAGGGATCAAGAAAGAGATCTTAGGGGAAAGTTATGTCTTAGTACAACAATCGACAGTTCTACGTGAGGTCTAACAACTACGATCACTTTTAGCCTGAGTTCCAGTGGCTAACCATTTTTAAATAATTTTTTAATTTTCGGTAAAGCACGACACTCGGAAAAAAGTGTGCTGATTATTTCTAGCGGATTTTTTCGATATATATTGACAGTTCTACGTAAGTTCTAACAACTATGACTACTTCTAGCCTGAGGTCCAGTGGCTAACCATTTTTAAATAATTTTTAATTTTCGGAATAGCACGACACTCGGAGTAAGTGTCGTACTGATCATTTCTAGCGCATTTTTCGATACATATCGACAGTTTTACGTGAGTTCTAACAACTACGATCACTTTTAGCCTGAGTTCCAGTGGCTAACCATTTTTAAATAATTTTTTAATTTTCGGTCAAACACGACACTCGGAAAAAAGTGTCGTGCTGATCATTTCTAGCGCATTTTTCGATATATGTCGACAGTTCAATATGAGTTCTAATAACTACAATCACTTTTAGCCTGAGTTCCAGTATCTAACCATTTTTAAATAATTTTTTAATTTTCGGTCTAGCACGACACTCGGAAAAGTTTTAGCCACTGGAATTCAGGCTAAAAGTGATTGTAGTTGTTAGAACTCATGTAGAACTGTCGATATATATCGAAAAATGCGTTAGAAATGATCAGCACGACACTTTTTCGTCGAGTGTCGTGCTGGATACAATATACATTGTTCATGCAAATAACCTAATTATTGCAATTTTTTATTTTAATTACGTAGAGAGATGGAACTCGAATAGAACTAACGGGAACTCTTGCTAAAAGTTGTTATATTTATTGGTTTCTTATAGTTTAGAGGAGGAAGTGTCGTGCTAGATTCGCGAAGTTAGCACGATAATTTTTCATTTGCTATTTTTTGGTATTAAAAATGCTGAACTCTTTTTATTTTCTATCAGGAACTCTAGAACTATAAAAGTGCAACTAGAATTATCATTGTTTATTAAAATTTAAAGAATGTCGTGCCAACTACACAGGGGTCGGTGGACGGGTCTGGGCGGACCAATTCGCCGTATCGATTCGCTAATGATTGCCACCCTTAAAAGTTTTTTGTAGGAGGGCCGAATTTGTATATCCCTAAAAGTAGTATATTTTGCTTTAGATTAAACTCACCCCTAAAAACTGTAAACTAGCCGGTGCATTAATTTACTATAGAGTTTAATTAATTCAGAAACGTTACGTCAATTCAGCACGTAACAGAATCGTAAAAATAATACGCTCAATTTTATCTCTCAGTTGTAATTAAAACGCTGTGCTAAAACACGTGCTTAGAACTAATTTTAATGCGATCCTCGCTTGCATAAAGTCGTTCAACCCTCTTCCTTAAATCTATCCTTACTCCATATTCGCAATAATAGTTCGTTTCGTAACAACTGTCTTGCTTACATCAGACGGACAGACATTGGAGAGTATAACGGCCCCAGTTATGAACGATTTCAAGATCTTTTAAATATATAACTTGTTCTTATTTTACTGATTGCATGCAATTAAAAATATGACATCTGGTTTATTATCAAGATCAAATATATACGTTGTAGCTGATAAACACGTGTTGAATGTGTTGGTTCGCAAAATTTATAGTTTGCAAGGTTAGTGGTCTTAGAAGTTGTCTGACCTAAATGGAGAACATCTATTAAAATTTATAAAAAAGGTTAATCCGGCGCATGCCTCTTAAACATTAAATGCTTTAAGTACAGCAATTAAGGAAGCTTCGATACATGCAAATTCAAAAGATTAAATAAATAGTAAGTTTACTCTAATCATTTTCTGTTTTACACAATCAGTGGCTTTAATTCCAACCGTTGGCGGAATCGGAGACGGTTTGTTTACTTCCTTTGTATACCTTTTGTTAACATACGTCACCGACGAAAGTGTAAAGCTCTTATCATGCAAGGTAGGCCTGAATACGCGTGCGTGTGCAAAACCTCGCACGCGTCATTTACCCAATATTATTATTTTCGCGATATGCAAAACGTATCACATCACCTGACGCTCATAACCTTGTATTTTGTATCAGCATGCAAATACGAGTGAGTCAATTAAACGGAAAACCGGAATCTTAAGTGTTTTTACTTGTTTTGTATTAATTTTGAACAGAATTTCTTCTAAATTGTGAAAATATAATGTTCAGGTAAGTGTTGTGTTATACTTTAGAAAGTGAAGACTGTAAAAATCGGGGGTAGGTTTTTGTGAAAGCCTGTTTATTTTGAAATGCTAGGTTATCCAATATTTCTATTATATTTTAATGGCTTTCCGTTGTTATTAGAATTTGAGTACAGAAAGACAGTGTTAGGTATTAAGGACAATATATTTTTACCCTCTGTATTTATAGCTTTTCCAACCACGTTGGCTGAGTGTTGTTTCAAACAACTTTGGTACACTTTTGTTACGGGTAAAATGACCTATTACAAATTTGGATTTTCCCTGAAAGGATGGGAACCGCGTAACAATTTCAAGCGTGCACCGGCTAACTATGATACGCGACTGAGTTCCAAGGGAAGAAAAATAATAATAATACAAAAAAATACCCATTTAAATTGGCTGAAATACAAGAGTACGTTACTATAACCACTTACCCTGAAAGTCTTTTTCTACTGTAATAATTAAGCGACGCCAAACCGTCTGGTTTCTTGTCTCAGCAATCTCTTTTGAAATTTTTTACACGGCAGACAGTTATTCCGGAAAGGTATCCTTTACTTTTGGTTTTCTAATCTCAACAACACCTTAAAAACATTCATTAAAATTTGTCATATTAAAGAATTTTTTAAAATGAAGTGCCTTCCCCAAATACGACTCTAGCACTAGGGTGGCTGGATATTTTTTCACATGATTATTGGGGTAATCTATTGTGATGACGGTTTCTTTAAATTCGTGTGAATATTTACGAATAAATAACGGTTATTTATCAAAATCTATTTGCAATTCTTAAAATTAATACAAAGAGCGTAAAGTCCCGATTTTTATTACTGGTTGTATATAGGTTAGGTGCTTTTCTGTTTATTTCTGTGTCCTAATTTAATATTATAATGAAATAGTCACGTTATTAATGGAAATTATCAAAGCTTTTACAAATATTTCATATATATATATATATATATATATATATATATATATATATATTGCCGTGTAACTTCGCTCTCGCTCAGTAGATTCGAAAATTATAAATTTTCAAAAATCGAAAATTTCACAAAAAGAAAAATTTTCAAAAAAAAAAATTTTCCACTCAAATAATGCAACAAAACATACAACCTTTTTATTTACACATACATTACATATATTCCTAAGAAATAGTTACACCTTGGTACAGACAGTTTGCTAAAACTGTTACCACCTCAATCATTAAATACTTTAAAGTCCTTGATTTTAATATATTTCAACAAATTCTATTTAATACGAGTAGATGGGCTCGTCATGTAACCCTAGATTAATTTTATTCTGGTCTATTTTGAGCTCATTATAACCCAGTTCCTCTGAATGCTTTTAAACCTCGCATTTTTATTAAAAACAAATTTAAAGACCCGTTTACTCCTTACAACAACATTTTATATCATGAATAAACATTTATATATCATCAATAAACTCTTTTAAATCATCAACATTAATTGTCCTGTACATATACCCTTTTAAACGAGTTTTTAAGGTAATAAATACACCCCCAATAAGTCAAAATACTCAAACACAAAAATATCAACACAAATGTTTACAAAAAACAGGAAATTAAGTTTCTTTACCTGGAGTAGGCTTCGTCCATCGTCACCGCTGAAGATGGGTACCAGAAACCCTCGTCGTTGTGTCCATATATTTCGATTATGCCTGGATCCAACTGATCCCCACTATCCAAATCTCTGCCACCATTTCTATGCTTGTACCCGGATATTTGCCTTGCCCAAACTTAACATTCCATACCAAATACACTTCATGCATACTAGTTAAGCTTTAGGATTAGCTTACCCAAGTACCATCCCTTCATTCAATAGAGTCGTTGTAATAACGGCACCTTTTGTCTAGACCTTAGCACCCACTCGTGCAATATAACTTTTATTACTTTTGCGGTACGTTACTACAGCTTTACATATTTTCAAACAGGATGTTGTATGCTACTTTACCGAATACACAATAATTAATACACGTAAGAGCATATACTATTAATTACGTTGAAGATCTAAGCGCGATCTCAGATCTAAAAGGAAAGAGGGCTTTAATATCATTGTCTGAGTATTTATATGCTTTTCACCCTCTTCATTGAAAAGCTTATTTTTAAAATCACTTCTACAAATTTTGAACGTAACGTCTGAAAAATTCTGAGATCATCTTAATGTTACACTGAAATTTGTTTAATACCTTAACGGACGCGCGCTTCTCACAACTGCTTCGCCTTAGACCAATGATATAGTTTTCCTTCGTCATAACGCTTCACCTATCAGCTATTTTTTCCGTTCTACCCATATTTATTGTCTCTTTTAGAAACCCCTCTCAAGCTACAGAAAATCGATATTGTTGCTGGCCTTCACATTTTCCCGTGTATATTAGACGTGACGTGTAACCAACGCTTTCTTATACGTTTTGTTGTCTGTTTTACATTATCGATCGTTCATTTCAATTAGTTTTCAAGGCACTGGTTATTGTTACCAGTTTGTCAAATCGACCGTTGTAACAATTTCATAGAAATTCTGTCTCAACGTATAATCAAGTTTCACGAACCTGACATTTAACCAACAGGTGTTTCCTCAAAGCCATTTGTTATTTAAAATAACAATTCCGAGTTTCTCCCCTTCTTAGTATTTATAAACGAACGTTTGCTTTTATGTAAATGGAAAGATGCGTTTAAATTATTACTTGAAAACTCCGTTTCTGCTTCCATGCGCTTGATTTAAAAATTATTACAATTTAATTCTGCGTATCCTTGAGTTTTTATGTACTATAAAGCTTTTCCTTTTGTGCAATTTTAACATTCTAATTTAGAATTACACAATCTGTTAGCAACCCTCCGTCTTCACTATCTAAACTGATTAATTTGGCGCGTAAATAAATTGCTCCTATTTCCTATATATACAGTTGATAAAATTTTTATTGTCTGGACCTATTTAATCTATAATTCCACGACAATATATATATATATATATATATATATATATATATATATCATCACCTTACGCCCATAATCTTGTATTTTGTATCAGCATGCAAATGCAAGTAAGTCAAACCGTATAACCGGAATCTTGTCAACTGTACTAAGCGTTTTACTTATTTTTTTATTAATTTTGAACAGAATTTTTATAAATTGTGAAAATATAATGATCAGGTAAGTGTTGGGTTTTGCTTTAGAAAGTGAAGATTGTGAAAACTGGGAAATGTTTTTTGTGAAGGTCTGTTTATTTTGAAATGCTAGGTTATGATATATTTTTATTATATTTTAATGGATTTCTGTTATTTGAATTTGATTGCAGAAAGACTTAGTGTTAGGTATTAATAACAATATATTTTTCACCCCCTGGACTTAATTTGTTTGCCAACCTTATTATCTTTTTTCTCACAGTGAGTATTGTTTCAAACAACTTTGATACACCTTTGATACGACTAAAAGTGACGTTACGTTAACAATTTAGATTTTTCTTGGAGGTGGAGACCCCGTAACAATGTCAAGGATGCGTCGGCTAACTATAGTGATGCGGGAGTGAGTTTCAAGGAAAAAATATCTATTTGAAATGGCCGAGAAACTATCGCCATGATTTTTCTTGGAGGTGGAGACCCCGTAACAATGTCAAGAATGCGTCGGCTAACTATAGTGATGCGGGAGTGAGTTTCAAGGAAAAAATATCTATTTGAAATGGCCGAGAAACTATCGCCATGTTACGTGTGAAATTGGCGCTAATAATTTTAATTTTAAGTTATTTTATCACGAAAACGCAACTGAGAAATTAAGCCAGGTTACTAAAGTAGCAAAGAGATGGATTCTATGGACAGATAAAGGATTTCTTTTAGAGGTATACTACAAATAAAAACTCCAAGCTGTTCTCTTAACCTATATTAACTCATGAATATCATCGTAACGAAACTAATTGATTAATTTGTCTATCCTTATTTGGCTAAACCTTCGTGAAAAAAATAGAAGAAATATATTAAATAAGTATGAAATCATGCAAAATATGTATATATCGTTTCCTAAAATTACAATAGCGGTGCTTCCCTAGTTATAAAACGCTCTCAGTCAAGCGTGCGCCCAAGTAAAAGTTTGCTTAATAAGAATTGGTTCTACACTATGACACGAGGGAATAGTGCGGAATATATTAGAAGCAGAGATAGGAAAAAAGAGAAGTAGAGGTAGACCTAGGTTAGGCTATTGCATACAGATAGTGAAAGATGTAGGATGTTGGAATTTCAGGGAAATGTGTAGGCTAGGTCAGAATAGAAATCAATGGAGGTATGCATCCAACCAACCCCAAGATGGAAAAACTAATGACGAAAAAAGTCACTATACTTAAACATGATGATTATTATAAGCAACTACAGGTATTGGTCTAGCAATATTCTCAACTAATATTAATTGTGTGAAAAGATTTACTGGAAAACTATTAATACGGCAAATGTCTAAGTATTGGAGGATCCTTTGACAGCCACAGGCTGCTTAACCCCCTTCACATACCCTACATGTGATTTCCCAATGCTCCACCCAAAGGTACTACATTGGCCAGGAAGCGAGTTTTTTTTACCTGAAAAATTTTGAATTATGCCGAACCCTTTCCAAGCATGGGAGGGATCTTCAACGTGCGTGACAACACTCACACACGGGACCTCCATTTTACCTCTCATCCGAACGAGGGCGTATTTTTGTGAAAAATGCTCGCCTAACATTTTTCAAACGGACCGTGTCGGGATTCGAACCCGGGACCTTGGGCGTAGTAATCACACACATACCACTACGCCACGGAGCCGCTCATTACCTATTACCTTACAATTCCACCTTCGACTATTCACGTGTCTTGATACATTTTGATGTTTTCAGATAACCGGGTTCTACACAACTGTTTCGATCTCAATTTGATTTATTCTTTCAACTCCCTTTCTACTTTGTATGTTGTCGGGGGTTTTCATATTATTGTACAATCTTGCTATTAAGTTCATAACACGTAGGAAGTACGCGTTATATCATGTAATTTACGTATGTGTATCTTTTAGTTCTTGATCTGAAACCATATAATTGCACACATTGTAGTCTAGTATATAAAAGTATTACATCATCGAAACCCTATACGGTTATACGTGTGTATTTTCATGGTTCAGCATCTGGATGTTAAATTGTAATAAAGTATATTTCTGTGCTTTACTTTATGATAATGCAACAGTGTCTATTAAACTGTCATATTGCATGTAATTTATTAAACCAACCTCTTAAAGCTCATATTTGGGATGCATATTAATGACTTTCCTTTTATAATCATGAAATCTTCTTAAATCCTGATATGCTACTACTATAAAATTTGATGATTATAATTGATTTGTTTACATTCTTGTGGTTTAAAATAATTTACAACTCGTTACTCAAGTTCCCCTATGTATTTAACTAAAAGCGATTAGCTTTGTGGTTTTCATTTTAATTCGAATAGAACATGTATTTTATTGCTAGTCTTGAAATTACGATTATACAGGGTGATTCAATAACAAGTTAGTCCATTTAAGATCAAATATTTTTTCTTTATAATCTAATTGATTGTTGGCATAACGCATCACGTTACATGCTACCAAAGCATTAAACTGGTTTTGTGGTAGGTTCTGATCGTAATTATTACACTTACAATTATTTAGTACGCGCCTGAAGTTTCAAACTTGTGCATTACTCTATCAATCGTTGTACTACTTGGAATTTGCCGATTTGAGTATTTTATGCCGACAAGGCACTTACTTGACGAGCACTAGTTCCGGTATAAAATTACCTTATCATTTCCATTTTGTCTTACGTTCAATACATTTTAACGAGAACAAAACTTAATTATTAGTTGTAAACCATAAATTTCAAACAGCACTAATATTGTACGCAAATAAATTCTCATGTTGTTTGTTTTTAAACCTGCAAGGCATTGCCGATTTTTTTTTAATTAGAATTTTTGTTTCTAACATTTTTTTGGTTCAGTAAAATGAAAAATTGTGAACGCTAATATTTGTGGATGAAGTATTCTTTTCTTTACAAAATATTCCTTTTCGCTTGTGGTCTAAGTTAATTAGGAAAGCCACTAATTCAACATTCAAGAATTAGCATTGAAATCTCTATACTACGTGTTCTAAATTGTGAAAATATAGTGTTCAGGTAAGTGTTGTCTATATTTTAGAAAGTGAAGACTGTAAAAATCGGGGGAAGGTTTTTGTGAAAGCCTGTTTATTTTGAAATGCTAGGTTATGAAATATTTTTATTATATTCTAATGGCTTTCTGTTGTTGTTTGAATTTGATTGAATAAAGACTTTGTGTTAGGTTTTAATAACGATATATTTTTCACCCCCTCGAATTAATTTTTTTGCCAACCTCATTAGCTTTTTCTCAAAGTGAGTATTGTTTCAAACAACTTTGATACGGGTAAAAGTGACGTCACGTTACAAACTTGGATTTTTTCTGAAGAGGTGGAGACCCCGTAACAATTTCAAGGGTGCGTCGGCTAACTATAGTGATGCGGGAGTAAGCTTCAAGGGAAAAAATATCTATTTGAAATGACCGAAATACAATCACCATGTTACGTATGAAATTGACGCAAAATTACTTTATCACGGAAACACAACAGAAAAATTATCCAGCTAGTTAAAGGAGGTGAATTCTATGGACAAAAAGTGCATCTACCCGGAAAGGTAGTCCAATAAAATGCTAGGTGCCAACCTCACCTATAATTTATCGTTCTTGCTAGATGGTGAGTGAGCTACGCGAGAATACTGAAATAATGTTTAACTCTTGCAGTTCAGGCTGGTAGAGCCTCATATACACTTTTCTGTTTTCTAAAATTGCTAACTTAAAATCCACAAATCCACAAATAAAACCTATATTATCACATGAATATCGCCGTAACAAAACAGATTGAACTTATTTGGCCCTACGTGAAAAAATAAAGTAAATTTATTAAATATAAGTATTAAGTCAAGCTAAACATGTAATTAGTGGTTCCTGAAATTACAATGGCGGTGTTTTCCTAGTTTTAAAACGTCTTCAGTCAAGCGTGCTCCCAAGTAAAAGTTTGCTTAATAAGAATTGGTTGTATACATTTAAGTATTGAAAAACACAGTTCGAAATAAATATATAGTCATCATCAATAGGCCTTGAGTCCTGGAACTAGTTAGACGCGTATCTTGTGGTGTCCCTGCCAATTGTTTATTATAACTTATTATTATTAAGTGGAAGAGAGGTCCGGGTATTAGTTAGGTTTTATCATCTTGTATATGTAACTTAAAATTTAAACACATTAATGTGGCGCTTAATAATTACTATAGAAAGCGGTAGGTTTGCATTTATTGTGCCAAGTTAACATAATGTATGGGACAAATTCGAGGAAGCGGTAAGCTTGTGAACGGTCGGGATAACAGTCTTGTTGCGACCGAGGAGTTTTGACCTTCTAGAAGTGGGAGCGCCGGGGCGAAGTCAGTAGAGCCTGGACTAGCGCATTGTACGTGTAACCCAGTTTAAAAATATGGTGTTCGGCGACGTGCTTCTGTGCCGGAGGACACGCGTGTATCGGGTGTACCGTACCACAGCTTAATTAAAAGTGCTGCCTTTTTAGTGGAAGGAGTGTAGTTTTTGGCGGATTTTACCATGACCTGTGTTGAATTGTAAGGTTGATCTAGTGAAGTTTTGGATATGAGTTAAGGGAAATTTATTATTGTGGGAAATATCTGAAGGGTATATCTGCCGGTGTTGATTAGGTCCAAGATGATTGCCTGAAATGGAGTAGGTATTTGTAGATGCGGGATTTAGTTTCTGTGATGGGAATAGTACGGTATGTTTTGAATTGGTCTTTCGAATTTTAGGTTTCGGATTTGTTAAGCGGAGTGTAGCTGGATTTCTATAGGTGGAATATAGGAGGCATGGACGCGTTATAGGTTCGAGTTTTTTACGAGATTGAGGAATGATAAGTGATGACCAAGAGTCTATGCCATAGCGGACAATAAGGATGATGATATTGTTTAGGATCAATTTTCTTGTGGACTGAAAAAGATCGACAGATTTAGGAGGGCAGTGGTGAATGTTGTATAAGATTGATTTAGTTTTGGAACAGATGTTTTGAAGATTAACGTGCGGGTTTTACGCTTAATTTCAGGATATTAGACAAAGTCTGCGAAGCAAAGGGGTGTTCTTAAAATGTGGATTTTTGGGCTACGTCGGGGGTGAAGAAAGACTTTAAGGAGCATCATTTTGGATTTGGTAGGAGAAACTGGTTGTCTATTAAGGACGTACCACGATTCTACTTGTTGTATTAAGGTGTTGGCTGTGGTTTTTAGTTCTGCTCGGGATTTACCATGGATAAGGAAGGTGAGGTCGTCTGTGTAGGTTAAAGTGTCGGTATTTGGTATATTGGGGTCTGGGAGCGGGTTAATAGACATGTTCCTAGAGGTGACATAACGGACCCTTGGGGACAGCCTGGGGGTATGGATGTTGTTGCGGATAAGTAGTTGGTGCTTAGAGTGGCAAAGCTGCATGACAGATAAGATTTTATGATATTGAAGATGTTAGAGGGGAATTGTAGGGATTTAAGTTGCTTCAGGATGTTAGGTTACCAAAGTAGGTCGACAGCGTAACGGAAATTGAGAATAATGGCTTGTACCTACTTATGATTTAAATTCTTCTAAAAGTTTTCCGATGGTTGGGAGAAGGGCAATTGGTCAGTAAAATGATGGACTTTTGAGAGTTTGTTAGGTTTTAGGATGAGGATGATACTTGCTTGTTTAAGGATATCACAAAAAGATCCAGAAGTTAGACATTCACGGAACAGGGTGCGGATTCTACATCGGGTTACAGGCCATGATTTCTGAATGACGGTGTTGGAAATTTGGTTAGGGCCGGATGATTTTCGAGGGTTTAAAGTTGGTAATTATAGTATCGAGGAAACTATCAGCAGGAGTGTTTGGAGGGGTAATGCAATTGTCACTTATATGTTGTTGTTGGTTAGTGAGGACGTCTGATGGGATGGGGGATGACCGTGTTTAGAACTAGGGATAAGGTGTTTCGAATGGTGAGGTTTTGTAGGGAAGTGGCTATGATTTGTGTATTTGCTAGAAGGGATTTAACTCACCTGCAATATGTTTTTCATGGGCCAGAATGTGGTTTATTGATCATTTTTGCAGCTGGTTCTTCTTCGCCTCGGTAAATATTCTGTTTAAATTTCTCCCTAAATTGTTTGTACTGTAAAGTTATATATGTTATCAGTTGTTCATCCACGTTGTTTCTTCATTTTAGCCTTTGTATCTTGTGTCTCAAGTTGTTGATATGAGATCTAGCCTCTTGCAGCGATGAGTTCCAACAGGGCAAAGAGCTTGTCACATGCTGTCATTTGGGGATTGTCGTAGTTATGGCACGTTGGATGAATTGGATTAATGGTATTTGTACGGGTTTCTGGGTTATGAATAGGGGAATTTTGGCACTTAGCCATAAATTTGTTTAGTGATTTTAGGAAAAGTGGCCAGTTTGCTTCGTCGGTGGGGGGTGGAATTGTCGGGCTGGGAAGTACTCTGATATTATATGTAATGTCCCTCGTTTTCAATAGAGTTGTACGGTTTAGATTTGGGGCGTTGATAATATGACGGTAGCGGATAGGTTACGGTCTGTTAGGTTAGGTTGTATGAAGGATCTAACCTGATGGGAAGGTTAGAGATAGATAAAGGATAGTTATGGATATATTCTGTTGTTGAGGAACATGGGAAAGTTCTATGGTTGCTGAGCGGGAGTGTACCAAGTCGATTTTTGAATGATTTGAAGGCTAGAGGGGGAAAGGGTATTGAGTAACTGGAACAGATCCAGGGACATTATTCGTGTTAATAGCCATAATCGGTTCATAATTTTGATATTTTAAGTGGTTGTGAAGGCCACTGAAGCGGAGGCTGTTTGAGCAGGTGGGTGGTAAGAGTTGTAGGTTGGGACATTAACTAGTCGTATGTTCTTTAGTGCAATGGCCGCAAGTGGTGGCAGATCCACATACCTTAGCTGGATGGCCACACCTTTGACAATACTAGCACCATGTTACTAATACCAAATCTCGTATGCGACACGATTTATATCCAATGTAGGTATGCGATCTTGACGTTAAAATCGTGCAGTGGTGGGGAGAGACGTTAAGGACTAGGTTATCGGTGTTGGTTTTGGGACGTTTTATGACCACGAATATTTCAGTGGGATAGTAGTCTTCAGGAATCAGGTTCTGGATTGAACCTTGACGATAGAGGTATGAAAGAGTGTTTTCTGGGGTTGAAATATCATTGTCCATATCGAGGATAATTAACTGAGGTCGATAAGGTTTAGGAACATGCATAGAACAAATTTCTTCATTTAAATTGAAGATTATGCCTGGGTGGGGTGGTTTATCAGTTCGGATGGTGACTGCTGTTTTTGAAGGACGGATGCTACAGATAGAGAGATCAGGAAGAGAAGGATGTGGGCTCTGTTTTATGATGTTGAGTCGTTGGGATGGAGTGGTTTTGTCAGATATTGCTCTTAGGTGATGGTTTTTGGGAGGTTTTGTTGGTGGAGCGTGTTGTGAACTGAGGGTTAAAGCGTAAGCGTAAGCAAGTTGTGGTTGTGACTGGAGTCGTGGTGTAATTGTTTGTATTACTTTTTGCGATGTAATCTTCGTAAAGTTCTTTTGGGCTTGGTATAAGTTCGTCTTGTAAAATTAATTGCCTTGTGAGGCAGCTGCTGCGATAAGAGGTGCAGCTTCAAATTTTTTTGGTATATATTGGATACTGTTTTTGTTTATTTTAGTGCCGTCTCTGAATACGTACCCTATGATATTTTTTGTGGCTGAGATGTTTTCAAAGTTAATCGTCAAATTGTTTGATCTTCATCCCTTGCTCTATTTGACTTCTGCATATCCGAGAGGGTGGAGTTTACTGAAGAAGCCCTTAATCTGGTTGGTTGTGGTGCAGAGTGAGACATCATCCTGGACTTTTAAAGGGGCGTAAGCGAGGTGGTCGATGTCAGTAAAGGTGGCTACGATAGTGTGCTTATTTGCTAAGTTCTTGCATGGTCTTGTTTTCTTTATCAGCCATCTGTTGTGTTGGTTTGTTGAAGGGTTGGGTTTATCTTGCACTTTTGATAATAAGGACAGAGTTGTTTGTTTTAACCACTTGTATGACCTTAGAATTATAGCTATAATTTAGCAATATGTGGCACTGTATACGTCACCAGATTATTTAGTCGGGTATATTTTGAGTTTCTTTCCCTCCGAGATGTACCTCACTTGTTGTTGTGAACTAGGGTTATTTACTTCTGATATCACTTAGTTCTATAAAATTTTAACAACCACCTGTTGAACAGGGGAGAAGTTTTTAATCACTGACTTATTTCTGAGGGTTTGCTACAACTTTATTTAATCATTTTTATAAACTAATAATGAATTGCAATTAAATGATATTAGTAAACGAGTTAATAAACGAATTATTATTACTAAAATAAGTGTAAAAGCGCGGAGCTACGAAACATACATCTTGTCTAGTCGTAGGGGATAGCCTTTTTATCCCGACACACACAAGTTTCCAAACCCCGCATACATTCTTCCCAAAACTTGCAAGCGAAGTTACTTAAAACCTCATCCACGTTTAATTTGTCCTTTCGAAGTCTATATTACATCTTTAAGCTTTGTTCCGTTCACTAACTTTAACCTCTCTTCAGTCCGAACCACGCGCTTGTCAAAATCCACAAATTGTCAGGAAATCCTTTTGCTTTGACTATAGCAAATGTTTTAACAAAAGCAACGCTTCACTACATGCTCGTTTTACTACATTTCGACCTTTCTTAGATACTTTCTGAAGTTAACTTCCAACGTGTGGTGGATAGTTGTTATACATCATTTCTACAATTTCAGTCTTCATGATGCAACATATTCTATCTATGCTGAATAAAAGGTTGTGCGTTTCTCGCGCATTAATTTATTTCCGCAATGAAAAAGCAATAGTTTTGTTTATTGCATGACACTTTGCGTTTTAGTTTAATCATACTTCATAGCGGTTTATATATACTTTTGTCAGTAATATGTACAAATACAATTTTTGATGGGAGGTTGTTAAGTTATCTGACATATTGATAAATTTTGTACATAAATAGGATTTAATTAGGGCGTTATTTATGAATGAAAATTAAGAGATTAAGATTTGTGAGTGCTCATCCTAATAAAAGAAATGTTTTTATACTATATTTTAGTATAAGTGAGTAATTATCCAGAAATTATATTTCTTTTGTCATTATTAAGAAAAGCTGTTGCGGATGTAATGATTAGTGTTTAAAAGATTGTCCATAAAAGAATATTTTGTATCATTATAAATCTGATGTATGATTCTAGTGGTTTTATCTGAAGAGAGCTAGCCAAAAATAATTAGATAGTAAATTTGAAACTTCCATTAGAAATATCTTTTCGCTTTCAACGTCGGGCCATTTCAATTCTACAGCTATATATATATATATATATATATATATATATATATATATATATATATATTTAAGATATCTCGACTGGTTAAATAATTATTTAATTTGTTTTATTATTGGGAAAGCAGTCAAATTTGATGGATTAATAAAATACTCTTTCAATCATTCAGCTTTCGATAAATTTATATAATAATTTATATAATAAATAATTTATATAATAAATTTATCGAAAGCTTGAATGATTGAAAGAGTATTTTATTAATCCATCAAATTTGACTGCTTTCCCCAATAATAAAACAAATTAAATATATACATATATATATATATATATATATATATATATATATTTAATGCTGTAATTATAGGGTTAATTTAGGGGTAGGTTCAATCATAGTGTTCGTAGAACAAACAGAAGAAACGTCGAAGTAACAAAAGCACATAAGTACAGATATTAGTAGAGTAAATAGGTCATTATAAATATTATTAGTTGAGAGCACACTGTATATAGCAGTACAAGCGATTAAACAGATATCCAAGAGTAGCTATGAGCAAAGATAAGAATTTGAAAAGGTAACGAAACGCATTGAAATTAAATAAGTGAAAAACCTGCATGAATTGGCTAGATAAATATTCAAAAACTGCGTGGATATATCATCTTAAACGCATTTAGAAATTATGCATTATTTGAAAAGCGTACGTGATTTAAAAGTGTCACATTTGCTCAAAAATCCAATTTATTAGGAAATAAACAAACGCCAAATTTATTCCATCCAGATTAGAATAAGGCCAACAAACAATACTACGTGATCTATTGAATGAAGATTCCTGGGATTTCTGAAGTAAATGCAAGGTATAATAAGAATTTACGTGACAAAGTGAGCATCGCGTCATGCTATTGAACTAGATAACTGGTAAAATTCCCAAAATAACAAGTGATAATACACTTGGTCTCGCCCAGCACGTGGAGTCAACGAATGAGAAACTAAAGGGGGCCGATGCTATAAATATCATAACAATTGAATATTGAGTGAGTATACTTTTGAAACTGGGCAGTCACTATACTTGAAAGTGATAAATATTTACGTGAAAAGTTAAGTGAAAATTATTTTAAAGAGTGTATAATTGTGCAAAGAGAGCAGTACTTCTAAAAGACGTAAGTAGATAAGATTTAGTGAAATTATATCATTTCTAATAATAAATAAAACAGGGCTCTGAATAATTACGATCTGATTAAATACGTTCTGAAGAACTACGTTCTAAATTACATTTTGAACCACATTCTAAATTACAAACGAAATAACGTTACGATTCCTGTTAAAACTTTGAATAACGATCCATTACGATCTTAAATACAATTTTGGATATGAAACTCTGGAAAATGCTGTCTGTTCAAACAATTTAATAATCTCTGAAAATGGTAAATATTCTATAACGGAAATGAAAAACCTTTCATTGGAATAACGATTTGGATACTAAATTTTGGTTGGATGTCGACTTCAATTCTTGGAATGCTGTAACAAAATTTTTGTTACATTTCATATCTATAAAGAAAAAACAGTTCTAACTGCTATTATTTTGCGAATCTGTCATTTAGCGTGTAATCATTAATTAATTTAATGAACTATAAAGAAGAACAACTTTTTCCGTTTATGTTATTTTTACCTATAAGGAGTATTTAACAGACTTCTATACTTTCAATATCGAGGATGCCTTGAGCGTGGTTTGTGTTGCATATATTGCGGGCGTTCTGGCGTCCACTAGAGCGTTGTTAAACATAACGCCTGCGCGAAAATGACGCGAAGGCTATGAGCATCGACAAACAAAGAATACGGCCATCTTGCAAGCAACCGTGGGTACGTAGACTTCACTTACAAGGATGGTGAATTCTGCTTGTAAGTGGAAGAGGAGGATAGCTCTAGAGGAATGGTAGGGCTGTTGGATTGTCGCGTGAGGCTCCACGAAGAGCTCTCGTGGAAGCCGCCCAGTCAATTCAAAGCAACAGCTGCAACACGTGGTGAGAAATCCTTAGTGGTAAGGACCGTGTAATTAATTAGCCGTGTTTAATAGTAATACTTGATTCAATCCCTTTAGCACAATTTGAGGAACACGCTAAGCGATGGTGTTGGATTTTGGTCGAGCATTGGGAAGTTGATTGTTTTGGAGCGTCCGAGGAGTTGCGGTTAGTGCAGGCCTGTTTTGTGTCTTTCAAAATATCAAACAGATGGGAAGTAAAGTGTCCGAGCTCATCGATTACATTCGTCAACATCGTTGCTGTAAGAAAACTAAATCTACCAGGTACTTATGAACCTTTTGCTGAAAATCAATTTCGTGTGCTGTTTAAGGTTAAAGCTTTAAATTACTATTTATGAAATCATGAGAAACCTTCGTTAAATAACGTAAATTTCAAATTTGTTTGCTAAATGTATTTATGCTTATATACTACGTAAAAATTTAGTTGGAAACATAACCTAAAATTTAATTAGTCAAATATTTTTCATTCGGAACTAGATTGCTTTATAAGAGAATTTTTAATCTTTAGATGCTCTAAAGTTGTTATTCAAAGTGCTTTTATGATGCACTTGTCAAGTGATAAAAACATGTATAAAGTCCACCTTTGGATGAAAGGTGTTTTCTAGCAATTTGTTGTAATTAGTAGAAGAACTAAGCTGTTTTGACATATGTTAATCTGAGTTTATTATTTTCATACTTAAACCATATGAACTGTTTATGTAACAAGTTCCTTAGATAAAAATCTTGTAAGCCAAAACAGATCTGTTTCATGGATGTTTAAAAGACTAAACTGTATTAACTAACTTATAAATGCTAATACCTCTCTATGTAGAGAAGTATATTCAGAAACTTCTGTAACTTATTTAATGTTGATTATTTTGATTATAGAGGAACACTCTAAGAAAAGTTTTAAAGTTTATATATTGATTAATGAAATTTATTTACAAGTAATTTTGCAACAAAAGAGATATATATTTAGATTAAACATTGAATTGATACCTTTGTCTTTTATTTCACTTATTGAAATTAACATTGATCAAATTAGACCAGAAAATTTTGAATGTGGAAAAGTTGATACAATATCAGGTAATAGAAATGGAATAAGTAATTTCCAGTAGAGTATTTTCTCATACGTAAGGTGTTATTAAGATTTTGAATTCAGGCTAATCGATCTATAAAGATCGAGATATTTTGTTGCTGTAAGACACAAACGGTGTCTTATATTTTATTTTTGTGTGACATCTTCTTGCAGGTCCGACATCGCGGAAGCTAAAGCAGAGATTTCAGAGGTATTATATATTGAGGTTTGTAAGTTTTCTTGTAATCATTTATATCCTATAGGTTTCTGCGTCTTCCTGTAGGATACTTTAGTCTTGTTTATTGTCTGTATAGATGCAGTGGCGTCCATTTATTTTTTTTTGTTCCCGTTAGTAGTCGAGCCCACCATATACCCACGCCCAAACTCATTGCTCACCCTTGGGGTAATTCCCAGACTAGACCGCGAATATAGTAAAGAAGAGAAAAACTTCATTTTCAAATAAAATGATATTTCATAGGCGCCGGCAACGTGAGGCGTATATAATTAAAGAACATTTCACTGGCGCCCAACGTGGGGCCTATATACTTAAAGAACATTTCACTGGCGCACAACGTGTGAGGCTCGATGGTCGTTCGTTTAAAAAGGGTTTGCTCGATTAGTAACAAGTTGTTACAACATCGTTTAACTATTGGCTTGTGGTAAACTCAAAATAGTTTGGTTAAAATTTTTTTATAGTACTCATGTCGTGTCTGGAACCTCAAAGTTTGTTTGATAGTCGTCTAAATGTTGTAGCAGGTATAAATTCGTATTAAAGTAAATTTTTTCGTTATTTCAGAGTTGAACTGATTAAAAAGGCAGCAATGATGATTTGTGAGCAGAGGAATTATTTTAGTAAGAAAGATTGGTCAGATTGGTTAAGTGTAGTAAAATTTTTTGTCATACTAATTCACAACCCAAGACTAATTCATTATTTATTGAAAAATCTGGTGATAATCGACCATGTGTGATAGTAAAGTTGTTCGATATAGATAGTATAGGTTTATTTTATTCTGGATGTACTATATCGATAGTAGGTTCATCTTCCATTCTTATTAGTTATAATAGTTGTTGTCTTAATTTCTTGATTTAAGAAATAATGATTTAAGTATTTGGTACATTGAGTATACTGTTGAGGTATTGTTTGAAAATTTGCTCTTGTGCATCGGCACACTTTGATTTGATTCGTTTTGGTAGCAATTTTTATTTATATCCGCATTGCAACGCAGGATGTTAAGAGGTTTGTAAGTCTAAGCGAAATTTATCGTAGTAGTTTGTCGGATAGCGGTATGTTAGTCTAGACGGGACTCGTGGAGAGTTGGCCGCTCAGCATTACATTAGTCTAAACGAGACTCGTGGTAAGTTTGTCGCTTTAGCAATTTGGTCATCATTATTGGAGGTTAGTTATGATGTAATTTTTGTTAATTAGTCTAGGTGAGGCTCACAGAGGAGTTTGTCATGCTAGCAAGTTTATGCGTTGTGAAGCACTTTAGTTTTTCTTAACAGTTTGATTAGGAGTATAGTGTAAGAGTGTACCAAAGTATTTAGTTATTGTTATTCTCAATGGAAGGTTGAAAGCAATTTGATGTATAAATTTTATTAAGTCTAAAGTTATCATTGTTTGCGAAGTACATAGAAAGAGTAAAGTTAATGTTGATCCCGGTTGTCTTAGTCGTGCAATTCCAGAACATCATATCATAAATTTAATAGAGGTCTAGCTTGATAATTTAGAAAATTTGTATGTGTCGTTACGTGATAAGATTTTGGCGTCGCCTGAGGATTACCCTCAATGGAAAGTTGAGAACGATTTTGTTTTTAAGTTTATCCCATCAAATTTGCCTATGTTGTCAAATGTAGTAGAGTGGAAATATTTAGTGCCGAAGGTTCAAAGAGAAGAAGTCATTAGATCGTGTCATGACCCCTCAGTTGCAGGACATTTTGGGTTCTCGAAGACAAATGCTAGAGTCCAAGAACATTATTATTGGCCCAAGATGAATTTAGATGTGTTGAAATTTTGTCGTGCATGTTTAGTGTGTGGTGCGCAAAAATCTTCTAATGCAGGTCCTTTAGGCTTAATGGGAAAGGAGAAAGAGGCCAAGTTTCCATTTCAAATTATCGCGTTAGATCTTATGGGTCCATTCCTCGCTCAAAATTAGGATTTAAATGGTTGTTGGTAGTAGGAGATTGGTTCTCAAAATATACAATTCTACATCCTCTACGCAGTGCAAAGTCACATGTCATAGAACAGTTTATAGAACAGAAAGTGTTTTTAATGTTTGAGTGCCCCAATTTATTATTTGCGATAATGGTTCAAATTTAGCTGGTCGAATTTTTAAGTCATTATGTAATAGGTTTGAAATTCAAAAGATATGGTATAATGCTGTTTATGCGCCACAATGTAATTTTGTTGAGAGGATTAATAGGACGGTAGGGACAGCTATTCGATCCTATCTCGAAGAACATGATACCTGGGATGCTGAGTTAGCGCAGATTCAGTTTGCTATTAATTCTGCTAAGCATGAGTCGACGGGTTATACTCCGAATTTTTAGTTTTTGGCCGACACGTCCCCATGTCCGGTAAATTTTACGGTAGTGGATTTATTCCTGAAGCTGATGTTGAAATCGTTCCTGGTAGCCGCCCATTATATGCTTCAGACCACCAAGGTATATTTAAAGTATTTGAAGACGTTCGTGCGAAGTTGCATGTAGCTTATCAAAGGTCAAGCAATCGATATAATCTAAGGAGGAGAAACATTTCTTTTGAGGTTGGCAATAAAGTGTGGAGGTCCAACAAGGTGTTGTCGAGCGCGGCTAATAAATTTGCTGCTAAACTGGCTCCAAAATTTATTTTGAGTGTAGTCAAGAAGAAGTGCTCGAATGTGGTGTACGATCTAATTAATCTAGATGGATCAAAAGCAGGCAGGTGGCATGTCAAGGATCTAAAACCCTATTCTGTCGTAGATCCAGAATATGTACCAGAGGACTGATTGGTTATCTTTAGTATTTGTGTCGTAAAGAATATAGTATAAATTTGGTTATGGGATAGAGTGGTGAAGACAAATTGAAGGCTTTTGCCAGTATATCGTTGCTGGTAGAGATTGAAAGTTTCTCAACTAGTGTTGTTTTAAATGTGCACTAATGGATTATTCAAAAAAAAAGGTTATTTTGCCGTGTTGTTGTTATAGCCCGAAGTGGGAGTGAGGCAAATGTTTGTTGCTTCATGTTTGTGGACGTGTTTTGATCGCGTCATGTGTTGTTGTGTCTAGAGTAAGCGAGGAAGGTAGGTGCTGTTTGTTGTCGTAGGTCGGAGTAACCTAGTTGGTGAGACCATTGTAGTATTGAGTAGTTTTGGTTCGAGATGTTTGGTGTGGCCACAGTAGAGTTGAGGATTTTTTTTGAGACTGGAGTGTCCCAAAGAAAAGAGTAGCGATTGGGCTATGAATAGCTATAAGCTGAAGAAGCCAAGTATTCATTAGTAAGCTACAATGAGTAGTGGCTTGACGAGCAGTTTATTTTTGGTAGAGGCAATAATCAAATTTTGCTGAATGTATTGAGCTGGAATTTTGAGACCAGCAAATACATAATCATTGTTGGAGCAGTATTGATATTTCTGTATATAGGTGTGAGTTTTGTTTTGCTATTAATATTAGTAAGGTTGTCATGTCAAGGGTAGTAGTAGGAAAGTAAATCTTTTGTTGTTATTTTGCGATAGTTCATGTCAAGCTTTTTGTTTGAATTTCAGTTTATATTTTAAGAAGTGGGTTGTTTTTTGGTCCCCGTTTGGTTGCAACTCGAGTGTTAGACTACAATATTTTGACTTTTACCGATTATGACTTTTTACCGATTACGACATACCTATATTGACTCCTGACGGATGTGTGGTACGCAGAGTTACCTACACACTCATTTGGTTGCACCCCATTTTCCTCTTCTTAATCCAAGAGTTCATTCATGATTTTTAGTTCAGAAATCAAAGTGCAAACTTACTTTGTTCATACTTCGATTTGTTGTAATGCTTTTTTGTATTTATCTTTTGGTTAAGGCGATAGTTTTCGTCCATATAAAAAAAACTTCTCGGTTATGTATATATTAAGATATAATTAACCTCAAAGTTTTTTCTTTTGATCGGAGGCAGTGTAACAAAATTTTGTTACATTTCATATCTATAAAGAAAAACAGTTCTAACTGCTATTATTTTGCGAATCTGTCATTTAGCGTGTAATCATTAATTAATTTAATGAACTATAAAGAAGAACAACTTTTTCCGTTTATGTTATTTTTACCTATAAGGAGTATTTAACAGACTTCTATACTTTCAATATCGAGGATGCCTTGAGCGTGGTTTGTGTTGCATATATTGCGGGCGTTCTGGCGTCCACTAGAGCGTTGTTAAACATAACGCCTGCGCGAAAATGACGCGAAGGCTATGAGCATCGACAAATAAAGAATACGGCCATCTTGCAAGCAACCGTGGGTACGTAGACTTCACTTACAAGGATGGTGAATTCTGCTTGTAAGTGGAAGAGGAGGATAGCTCTAGAGGAATGGTAGGGCTGTTGATTGTCGCGTGGAGGCTCCACGAAGAGCTCTCGTGGAAGCCGCCCAGTCAATTCAAAGCAACAGCTGCAACACGTGGTGAGAAATCCTTAGTGGTAAGGACCGTGTAATTAATTAGCCGTGTTTAATAGTAATACTTGATTCAATCCCTTTAGCACAATTTGAGGAACACGCTAAGCGATGGTGTTGGATTTTGGTCGAGCATTGGGAAGTTGATTGTTTTGGAGCGTCCGAGGAGTTGCGGTTAGTGCAGGCCTGTTTTGTGTCTTTCAAAATATCAAACAGATGGGAAGTAAAGTGTCCGAGCTCATCGATTACATTCGTCAACATCGTTGCTGTAAGAAAACTAAATCTACCAGGTACTTATGAACCTTTTGCTGAAAATCAATTTCGTGTGCTGTTTAAGGTTAAAGCTTTAAATTACTATTTATGAAATCATGAGAAACCTTCGTTAAATAACGTAAATTTCAAATTTGTTTGCTAAATGTATTTATGCTTATATACTACGTAAAAATTTAGTTGGAAACATAACCTAAAATTTAATTAGTCAAATATTTTCATTCGGAACTAGATTGCTTTATAAGAGAATTTTTTAATCTTTAGATGCTCTAAAAGTTGTTATTCAAAGTGCTTTTATGATGCACTTGTCAAGTGATAAAAAACATGTATAAAGTCCACCTTTGGATGAAAGGTGTTTTCTAGCAATTTGTTGTAATTAGTAGAAGAACTAAGCTGTTTTTGACATATGTTAATCTGAGTTTATTATTTTCATACTTAAACCATATGAACTGTTTATGTAACAAGTTCCTTAGATAAAAATCTTGTAAGCCAAAACAGATCTGTTTCATGGATGTTTAAAAGACTAAACTGTATTAACTAACTTATAAATGCTAATACCTCTCTATGTAGAGAAGTATATTCAGAAACTTCTGTAACTTATTTAATGTTGATTATTTTGATTATAGAGGAACACTCTAAGAAAAGTTTTAAAGTTTATATATTGATTAATGAAATTTATTTACAAGTAATTTTGCAACAAAAGAGATATATATTTAGATTAAACATTGAATTGATACCTTTGTCTTTTTATTTCACTTATTGAAATTAACATTGATCAAATTAGACCAGAAAATTTTGAATGTGGAAAAAGTTGATACAATATCAGGTAATAGAAATGGAATAAGTAATTTCCAGTAGAGTATTTTCTCATACGTAAGGTGTTATTAAGATTTTGAATTCAGGCTAATCGATCTATAAAGATCGAGATATTTTGTTGCTGTAAGACACAAACGGTGTCTTATATTTTATTTTTGTGTGACATCTTCTTGCAGGTCCGACATCGCGGAAGCTAAAGCAGAGATTTCAGAGGTATTATATATTGAGGTTTGTAAGTTTTTCTTGTAATCATTTATATCCTATAGGTTTCTGCGTCTTCCTGTAGGATACTTTAGTCTTGTTTATTGTCTGTATAGATGCAGTGGCGTCCATTTATTTTTTTTTGTTCCCGTTAGTAGTCGAGCCCACCATATACCCACGCCCAAACTCATTGCTCACCCTTGGGGTAATTCCCAGACTAGACCGCGAATATAGTAAAGAAGAGAAAAACTTCATTTTCAAATAAAATGATATTTCATAGGCGCCGGCAACGTGAGGCGTATATAATTAAAGAACATTTCAATGCAGAGCACCTATTGAATCTCCTCAGGTTAGATATATTTTTGATATGATTTATTTCTAAAAACTGTTTTAATCTCAATAATAATTTAAAAGTGTAAGAGCCGACAAATTGGGGTTTCTTGTATAAATTTATGAAAAGTTATAGACATCTTGAAACGTTTCAACAGGTCTCTAAATGTAATAAAAGCTCGTTTTGCTGGCTTCATTTTCTAAAAATCGGACAGATGTGAATAATTCAAAAAGGGAGAAGATATTTAAAAAGGGAAAAAGTTGTAAATATTTAATCATTATACTGTGTATTGTGTAATTGCTTTATTTAATTGAATCAGCTAGTCGAGGCAAAAGAAAATTATAAATTAACATTTTCACAAGTGCTTGAGTAACATAAGGGTTATATCACAGCATTTTAATGTGCACCCAATCTGTGGGGCGAGTTTAACACAGCTTTTTATATGACCCAATCGTGGGGCTAACAAGTATATCACAGCAATATATATATATATATATATATATATATATATATATTTGTGAAGAGAGCTGGTAAACACACGAAACCAATCAATCGTTGGTTGTTAACCCTTTGTAAATTACCAATAAAACACAATTAATTGGAATACTGTTACATAGTGATTGGTTAATCTCGAGTTTATCCTTGAGACGTTTTGTCGTCATTCTAATTTAGTTTCCGCACTCACTGGTCGGCGCTCATTCAATTACCTTTTAGGTTAAGGAGAAATTTAGACACTTATTGAATAAAAAAGGTTACAAATGGTGGATGTATAACATTAAACTTTTCAGGGAGATTGATGCGTGTGGAATTTATTTGACCTCATGCTAATCTTTAAGGTAATATTATTCGGCGCGTGTCAGAAATTTATGCAAAATTGAGTCATTAGATCTACGCTGCACGCTTTGAATAATAGCGTCTAGACATTTTAACTGAACGATTGTTTTCTTCATTCTTTTGATAAATATATTGAATGTGTACAATTGGGTCAACTTTCGCGTATTTATTTATTCAGAAAATCTATTCATATACATCGTGTTTCTCAAAAGATTTCATAATTTTGACAGCATATGGTACTCCTCAAAATTAGAAAAAAAAATATAAAAGCGTATGATCTGAAATAGACGTCTGAGGAGATACAGCTATCTAAGAGAGGTTATAAAAAGTACTTTTAAATTCATTTTTAAAGCAAGTAAGATTGTCTAGTCTGATGAGATACAGTCTCTAAAGGAGTTTATAAAAAATGCATTTTAAAATTATTTTTGAAACATTTAAAAATGGTCTAAAAATGTTTTGCCAACTCATCTAATTTTCTCATTAAAATAAGGACTTCGTACAACGCATGGTCAGAAGTGGGTGCCTGAGGAGGTACATCATCTAAAGGAATTTATAAAAATTGCTTTCTAAACTTATTTTTGAAACGAATAAAAATGATCCAGTAGTATAGTAGTATAGTAGTGTACTTATCTAATTTTCTCATTAAAATAAGCGAAAATGTTCCTACAAATAAATGGTCTAAAATGCATGTTTGAGGAGATACAGCCTTTAAAGGAGTTTATAGAAATTGTTTTTTAAAGTTATTTTTAAAACGAGTAAAAATGGTTCAGTAGTACTTTGTGTACTTATCTTGTGTTCTCATTAAAATAAGAAAAAGGATTCCCACAAATATATGGTCCAAAATTCATGCCTAAGGAAAATACAGCCTCTAACTTGGTTTATAAAATTTGCTTTGTAAAATTAGGTTTGATACCGTTAAAGATAGTCTAGTAGTATTGTGTGCAATTATCTAATTTTCTCATTGAAATAAGAAAAAATTTGCTACAAACACATGGTCAACAGCCTCTAAAGGAGCTTTCTTTGTAAAATTATTTTTGAAACGATTAAAGATGGTTTGGTAATATTTTGCGTTGTTATCTAATTTTCTCATTAAAATAAGAAAAAGAGTTTCTACAAGTGTATGGTCTAAAATGCATACTTGAAGAGATACAGGAGTTTATACAGAATGCTTTTTAAAATCTTATAAACGATTAAAGACAATCTACTAGAATCTTGAGTACATATCTAATTTTCTCATTAAAATAAAAAGAAAGTTCCTATAAACATATGATCTGACATACATGCCTGAGCAGATACGGTCTCTGAAAAAGTTTATAACAATGGTTTTTTTATTTATTTTTGAATGGCCTAGTAGTATTATGCGTACTTATCTCATTTTCTCATTAAAATTAGAAAAAGTTTGACAAACACTATGTTTAAAATAGATGCCGAGATACAGCCTCTAAAGGGGTTTATAAAAATTGCTTTTTAAAATTATTTTTGGAACGATTGAAGATGGTCTAGTAGCATATTTCGTACTTATTTAATTTTCTCATTAAAATAAAAAAAAGTTTCTTACATACACATAGTCGGAAATAAATGCCTGAGGAGATACGGCGTCTAAAGAAGTTTTATAAAAATTGCTGCTTAAAATTATATTTGCAACGATTAAAGATGGTCTAGTAGTATTTTGCATTCTTATCTAAATTACTCTTTAAAATAAGAAAAAATTTCCCACGAATACATTGTCTAAAGTAGATGCATGTGGAGGTACAGTCTCTAAAGGAGTTTATAAAATTGCTTTTTAGAAATATTTTTGAAACGATTAAAAATGACATAGTAGTATTTTGCGTATTTATATAATTCTCTCATTAAAATAAAAAAATCCTACAAATACATGGTCTGCAATAAATGCCTAAGGAGTTACAGCCTCTAAGGTGGTTCTTAAAAATTCCTTTTTAAAATTATTTTTCGAACGATTAAAGGTGAGGCAGTAGTATTCTGTCTTATCATATTTTCTCATTAAAATAAAAAAGGAGTTCCACAAATATTTGGTGTGAAATGCATGCCTGAGGAAACCTCTAAAAACGTTTTATAAAAATTGCTTTCTAAATTATTTTTAAATCGATTTAAGATTATACGTACTTATCTAATTTCTTCATTAAAATGAGAAAAAAATTTCCACAAACACATTGTGTAAAATAGATGCCTGCAGAGATACAGCCTCTAAAAAGGTTTATAAAAATTGCTTTCTAAAATTATTTTTGAAACGATTAAAGATGGTATATTAGTATGTTGCGTACTTATCTAATTTTCTCATTAAAATAAAAAAAAGAATTGCTTACATACACGTGGTCGGAAATAGTTGCCTTGAGAAGATACGACCTCTAAAGGAGTTTTGCAAAAATTGCTTTTTAAAATTACATTTGAAACGATTAAAGATGACCTAATAGCATTGTGCATACTTATATAATTTGCTCATTAAAATAAGAAGAAATTTCCTATAAACACATTGCGTAAAATGGATACCTATGGTGATATATACCCTTTAAAGAAGTTTCTAAAAATCGCTTTCTAAAATTATTTTCGAAACGATTAAAGATAATTTAGTAATATTTTGCGTTCTTATCTAATTTTCTCATTAAACTAAGAAACAGAGTTCCCACAAATGTATGGTCTAAAATACATGTCCGAAGAGATAATCCTCCGATGGAGTTTATGAAAATTGCTTTTTAAAATTATTGAAATGATTAAAAATAGTCTTGTAAAATTTTGAGAACTTATCTAATTTTCTCATTAAAATAAGAAAACGGTTCTTACAAACACATTGTCTAAAATAGATGCCTGCGGAGACACAACCTCTAAACTGGTTTATAAAAATTGGTTTTTAAAATTATTTTTGGAATGATTAAAGATAGTCTAGTAGCATGTTGCATACTTATTTATTTTTCCAATTAAAGATGGTGCGGAGTATTTTCATCATATTTTCTCATTAAAATGAGAAAAATAGTTCCACAAATATATGGTATAAAATGCATGCATGAGAAAATACAACCTTTAAAAAGTTTATAAAAATTGCTTTTTAAAATTATTTTTGAATCGATTTCCTACAAACACGTGGTCTAAAATAGAAGCCTGTGGAGATACAGCTTCTAACGGAGTTTATAAAAATTGCTTTTAAAATTATGAAACGATCAAAGATGGCTCTACAAGAATTTTGCGTAGTTATCTAATTTTCTCATTAAAATGAAATGAAAATTCCTACAAACATATGGTTTAAAATGCATACCTGACGAAATACAGCCTCTAATGGGGTTTATTAAAATTGCTATTTAAAATTGTTTTTAAATCGATTTTAGATGCTCTAATATTATTATCGCGTACTTATCTAATTTTCTCATTAAAATACGAAAAAAATTCCTACTAACGTATGGTCTAAAACAGATGCCTGTGGAGATGCAGCTTCTAAAGGAGTTTATGGAAAGTGCTTTTAAAATTATTTTTGATACGATCAAAGATAACCTACACGAATTTTACGTACTCGTCAAATTTTCTCATTAAAATAAAATGAAAATTCCTACAAACATATGGTTTAAAATGCATGCCCGAAGAAATACATGTTCCAATGGAATTTTAATAATTGCTTTTTAAAATTATCTTTGAACGAATCAGTTTACTAGAATTTTAGGTGCTTATCTAATTTTCTCATTAAAATAAAAAGAAGGTTCCTAGAAGCATACGGTCTGAAAGAGATACCTGAGGAGATATGGTCATTAAAGAAGTTTATAAAAATTGCTTTTTTAAATTATTTTTGAAACGACTAAAGATGGTCTAGTAGTATTATGCGTACGTATCTAATATTCTCATTAAAATAAAAAAAAGTTTCTTACAAACACATTGCCTAAAATGGATGCCTGCAGATATACAGCCTATAAAGTGGTTTATTTGCTTTTTAAAATTATTTTTGGAATGATTAAATATGGTCTGGTAGTACGTTGCGTACTTATCTAATATTCTCATTAAAATAAAAAAAAAAGTTGCTTACATACACATGGTGAGAAATAAATGCCTGAGGAGATACGGCGTTTAAAAGAGTTTTGTAAAAATTGCTCTGTAGATTATATTTGAAACGATTAAGCATGGCCTACTAATATTTTGCATACTTATCTAATTTACTGATTAGAATAGAAAGAAATTTCTACAAACATATTGTATAAAATAAATGCTTGTGGAGGTACAGCCTCTGAAGGAGTTTATAAAAATTGCTTTATAAATATATTTTTGAAAAGATTAAAAATCACGTAGTAGTATTTTACGTATTTATTTAATTTTCTCATTAAAATAAAAAAAAATGCTACAAACACATGATCTGCAATAAATGCTTGAGAAGATACAGCTTCTAAAGAGTTTCTTAAAAAATGCTTTTTAAAATTATTTTTGGCACGATTGAAAATGGAGCAGCAGTATTCTGCGTCTCATCATGTTACCTCATTAAAATAAGAAAAATAGTTTCACTAATATATGCTGTAAAATGCATGCCTGGGGAAATATAGCCTCTTAAAAGTTTATAAAAATTGCTGTCTAATATTATTTTTGCATCGATTTAAGATGGTTTTATAGTATTTTGCGTTCTTATCTATTTTTCTCATTAAAATAAGGAAAAATTTCCTCCGAACACATGGTGTAAAATAGATGCCAGTGGAGGTACAGCTTCTAAAGGAGTTTATTAAAATTGCTTTCTAAAATTATTTTTGAAGCGATCAAAGATAGTCTACAAGAATTTTGCAATTTTCTCATTAAAATAAAAAAGTTCCTACAAACATGGTTTAAAATGGATGCCTGAAGCGTTACGGTCATCTAAAGGAGTTTATAAAATAAAATACTTGTTAAACTTATTTTCGAAACAAATGAAAGTATTCCAGTAGAATTTTACGTGCTTGTCTAATTTTCTCGTACAAATTAAAAAAATCCTACTAACACATCGTCTAAAATAGATGGGTTAATTCTTGAGAAGATTTAGCCGTCTAAGTAATTTTCTATAAACTCCTATAGATCTCATGCGTCCATTTTATACCAAACGTTTATACAAACCTTCTTTCTTATGTTTGTGAGAAAATTAGACAAGAACGCAAAATTCTATTAGACCAACTTTAACTGTTTATAAAGTAATTTTAAACAATTATCTTAATAAACTACTTAAGTTAGTTGGATTTCCTGACATCCATTTTAGACCTTTCAAAAATAATTTAAAAGCTTACCTTTTATATCTCTTTTAGATAACATCCCCATGACTTGATTTTAGGCCATATATTTGTAAGATCTTGTTTATAAAGATATTTAAAACATTATCTTTTATAAACTGCTTAAGGTAGCTATAATTTCTTAGATATCCATCTTAGACCATATGTTTGTAGAAAGTTGTTTTATATTTTAATGAGAAAACCAGATCAGTACGCAAAGTAGTATTAGACAATATTTAATTATTTCAAAAATAATTTAAAGACTTAATTTTTGTCTCTTTTAGATAACAGTATCTTCCCATGCAGCCATTTTAGGCTATGCATTTATATAAACTTTTTTCTTACTCTAATGAGAAAATTAGACAAGTAAACAAAATTCTTTTATACTAACTTCAACTGCTTTTAAAGATAATCAGAATAGTTTTCTTTTATAAACTGCTTAAGGTAGCTTTATTTTCTCATACATCGATTGTGACCATTTGTTTCTAGGAATTTGGCTCTTATTTTAATAAAAAAAACTGGATACGTACGCAATATTGTGTTAGACTATTGTTAATCCTTTGAAAAATAATTTTGAAACATAATTTTTATATCTCATTTAGATAACAGTATCTCCTTAGATAACAGTATCTCCACGTGTATTCATTTTAGATTATATTTTGAAGCACCTTTTTTCTTATGTTAATGAGTAAATTAGACAAGTACACAAAATTCTATCAGATCAATTATAATTGTTTTTACAAATATATGGAATCATTTATTCTTTGTAAACCGTTTAAGGTGTCTGTGTTTCCTCAGATATTCATTTTATACCACGTGTTTGTACGAACTTGTTTCTTATTGTAATGAGGAAAATCGATAAGTAAGTGCGCAAACTTGTAATAGACTTTTCAAGATCGTTTCAAAAATAATTTTACAACTTAATTTTTAAATCTCCTTTAGATGATAGTATCTCATGAGGTATTCATATGTTTGTAAGAAAATTATACAAGTACACAAAATTATATTAAACCAACTTTAAATGTTTATAAATATATTTCCCATTTCGAATGGACCTGCACCTTGCCGAAGTTCTAAATTACTAGAACAGGTGAAATGGCTTGCGTGTTCTAATGAGCTAAAGAGCCAAACTACAGGTCCAACCAAAGTAGTAGGGTCGTTAGTGAGGAACCAGACTAAGACAGGTCCCCGAAAGAGGGCAGCGGCTCTTTCGGTACTTAGATTGGCAGAGACCATAGGGGTCGGTGTGGCAGTCTAAGACACACTACCGCGATGTGGAAGGCAACGGGAAACCACCACATTATCTCCCAAGTACACAGCGTACTTAAATTGTAACAAACATGATGGCATTCTCTGGGGTAAAAGATTCCGAGTTAAAATAGTCCCCTATTCGGATCTCCGGGGGACTACTTCGGAGGATGCGATCGGAAAGTTAAAAATAAGAGTCGGGAACATTCTGCGAGTCGGAGCGTGGAATGTTAGAAGTATGAAGCAAGTAGGTAAGCTAGAGAACCTAAAAATCGAAATGAATAGGTTATCACTAGACATAGTAGGGATCAGCGAAGTTCGGTGGCCAGAGGCGGGGACTTTGGAGTGGAGACTTCAGGGTAATTCATACAGGAGCAGAGGACGGAAATTTGGGTGTGGGGATAGTTATGCGGAAAAAGATAGGATACTGTGTAGAAAATTACTTACAAAAGAACGAAAGAGTACTCATGGTTAGATTAGAATCTAAACCGGTAAACACAGTAATAATACAAGTATACATGCCCACCTCTGGCTACAGTGACGAAGAGGTAGAAGCCATCTACAAAGATATCGAAGACATATTAAGATACGTAAAAGGACACGAAAATTTAATAATTACGGGGGATTTTAATGCTGTGGTAGGTGAGGGTAGGGAAGGAGCGGTAGTAGGTTTATTTGATTTAGGCACGAGAAACGACAGGGGAAATAGGCTGGTAGAATTTTGCGACAAGAACAATTTAATCATCACAAACACATTATTTCAACATCATGCTAGAAGACGATATACGTGGAATATGCCAGGAGATATAGGACGATATCAAATAGATTACATTCTTGTTAGACAACGGTTTAGGAATCAAGTAAAAGACAGTAGAAGCTACCCAGAAGCAGATATAGATACTGACCACAACATCGTAATTATGAAGGCTGCACTTAAATTTAAAAATCTGAAAAAGAGGAACGGAAAAAGGCACTTGGACTTAGAGAAACTAAAAGACAAAGATATTCAAGTAAGATTCGAAAAAAAGTCAAATGAATTGCTGAATGATATCGGGAAAATATCTGAAACTAAGGAAGTAGAAACAGAATGGAATAACATTAAATCCAGCCTAGACATGGCGGCCAGAGATATTTTGGGGTATACACAAAAAGAAAATAAGAAACCATGGATAACAAAGGATATCCTGAATTTAATAGAAGAAAGACGAAAATACAAACATAAATCAGACGAAACAGGAAAACAGAGATACAAAGCCATAAAATGGGAAATTATTCGAAAATGCAGGAAAGCTAAAGAACAATGGATTGATGAAAAGTGCAAAGAAGTACAAACTAAGATGGAAATAGGAAAGACAGACGAAGCATACAAATTAATTAGAATGAATTTTAGGGATATAAAACCGTATAGCAAAAATATAAGGGACGCACAAGGAAACGTCATTATAGAAAACGTAGAGAAAGTGAGTAGATGGCAAGAATATATAGGAATTTATATGCAGGAGAGGAACTAACTGCATTAGAACAGGAATCAGACATTGAAAATGATGACTTGGGATATCCTATACTTCGAGACGAGTTTGAATTAGCATTAAAGAGTCTGAAAAATGGTAAGGCGCCGGGTACAGATAAGGTGCAAGCAGAAACTCTAAAAGCCGCTGGACAAGCAGTAACAGAACGTCTCTTCCAACTTGTAAGCTATATGTATGAAACAGGCGAGATACCCAAAGATTTCAAACGTAGCATCATAGTAACTATACCAAAAAAGAAAGGCGTGGATAGATGTGAAAATTTTCGAACAATAAGTTTGACAGCACACGTGTCAAAAATATTAACTAGAATTGTGCAAAGACGAATGAAAAACGAGCTGAAGAAATACTAGGAGAAGACCAATTTGGGTTTAGGCGAAACAGGGGAACACGGGAGGCTATTTTAGCTCTGAGAGTGATAATGGAGAAAACAATAGAAAAAGGGGAAAGCATGTATATAGGGTTTGTAGATCTGGAAAAAGCATTCGACAATGTAAATTGGAAAAAATGTTTGAAATACTCAAAAAGATTGGAATGAGTTATAGGGATAGACGAATAGTACATAGCTTATACAAAGAGCAAACAGCAGTAATAGAATTAGAGCAGGAACGTAGAGAAGTAAACATTAGGAAAGGGGTGAGACAGGGATGTGCCCTATCCCCATTGATTTTTAACTTGTACATAGAAGAGGCAATGAATACTGTCAAATGCAGAAAGACATTTGGAATTACTATGCAGGGACAAAAAATTGATATGCTTAGATTTGCAGATGATATAGCGGTATTAGCGTCTAGCAAGGAAGAGTTAGAAGCGGCTCTTAATGAAATGGAAACGGTTCTAACAGAGAGATACGGTATGAAAATTAACAAAACTAAAACTAAAGTTCTAGTTTGCAAAGGTGGGGAAAATAAATCAAAAACAAGAATACAAGTATCTAACACGAACTTACAAGAGGTTAAGGATTTCTGCTACCTAGGAAGCCAAATAACGCAAGATGGGAAAAGCACAAAAGATATAAAACAAAGATTAGCACAAGGTCGTGCTACATTTAACAAGAAAAAGCAACTACTATGCTCAAAGACCACAAACATAGAAACAAGGAAAAGATTGCTTAAAACATATGTGTGGAGCACAGCACTGTACGGCGGTGAAGCCTGGACAGTAGGAGAAGCGGACAAGAAAAAGGTAGAAGCCTTTGAAATGTGGTGTTACAGGCGTATGATGAAGATATCATGGACAGACAAAGTTAAGAACGAAGAGGTACTAAAATGGTAGGGGAAGAAAGAAATATGTGGAAAACGGTAAAAATAGGAGAGATAGGATGATAGGCCACATACTACGGCATGAGGGAATAGTGCGGAATATTTTAGAAGCAGAGATAGGAAAAAAGAGAAGAAGAGGCAGACCTAGATTAGACTACTGCACACAGATAGTAAAAGATGTAGGCTGTAGAGGTTTCAGGAGATGTGTAGGCTAGCCCAGAATAGAAATCAATGGAGGTACGCATCCAACCAATCCCAAGATGGATAAACTAATGACGAAAAGATAACTGTGCGTAAACATGATGATTATTACAAGTAACTACAAGAATTGGTTGGGCAATATTCTCGAATAATGTTAAGTGTGTGAAAGGATTTACTGGAAAACCATTATTTTGGCACATGTCTAAGTGTTGGGGGATCTTGGTAGCCACAGGTTGCTTAACCTCCTTCACTGAATCTCGGTAAAATAGGGTATAAAATTAGAAAACAATAGAAAGGGAATGAGCTGAATACACATACTCCCTGAAAAGAAGAAAAGTGGAAAAAGAAGAAAACCACCAAAAACGCAAATCAAAGAAGCTGCCTATATAACCATACATAAAAATAACTGCGTTGCAAACGAATCCGTGACTTTCAGTAAACAATGGATTCCATTACTAAAAGAAATAACAAATGAAAATCAAATGCCCACAATATCTAGGTAGCATTGCAAGTTTTTCCTGGGTTTTCCTTGCAATATTAACATGAAATACAGCCTACATACATGATTTCTATTTATACATAAAATAACTAATTACATAAAAATAAGCATGTTAACAATCCTTGTAAAACAGCATTGGTATCTGACAAGTATAAATCCACAATAAGGTTACCTCAAAACCATATACAATCTCCGTTGAACAGTATTGGTATCTGACAAGTGTAAACCCGCCATAGGGTCGCCTCAGATCCATATACAATCTTCATAGAACAACATTGGTATCTGACAAGTGTAAACCCGCCATAGGGTCGCCTCAGATCCATATACAATCTTCATAGAACAACATTGGTATCTGACAAGTGTAAACCCGTCATAGAGTCGCCTCAGAACCATGTTAAAATCTACCAAAGAGGTAATTTAAATCATAATGAATTTTCCCCCTCAAAATAAATATAAAAAAAACTACTACTTAAGCCTTTCAATAATGCAATCGCACACTTCTTTAATAACCATCCTCTCAATTGTATAAATAAAAACATGTTAAAAAATGTTTTCCAATTCCAAGTTATTGAATTTATATGAAATTCGCCAATAAAAATTAATCAGCTGATTTCACGTTAAGCGTATTGGCTACCTAAAGAAAGCCGAGCCCAGGTCGCAACACAAATTGAAGGTAATCATTCTGTTAAACTTTAAAAATTTTTGCTTAGTATACTCAAACCAAAAATTTCAAACATCAATAAATCAAAGTCACCTTCAATTTATGTCATAAATGCCAAACTTGAAGTTTTATTATAATTTTGACAACGATCCTAGGTCATGGATTGAAACGTAAATAAAGTTGATTTTAAAACTATGAGTGGTTTAATTCCCTAAGAATATTAACCTGAATACACATGCTGTGTGAGAATTTCAGGGAACTATGTAGGCTAGCTCAGAATATAAATAAGTGCAGGTACGTGTCCAAACAGTTTTGAGACGGAAAACCTAATGGCTGCGAAATACCTGCAACTAATGTTAACTGTGCGAAAAGATAAATTGGAAAATATATTAAATCGCCAAATGGTTAAGTGTTGGGAGAACTTGGCAGCCACAGACTGCTGACCTCCCTTCACAACCATTGAAGGTCGGAGAAATAGGGCATATAACTGTAAAACAATAGAAAGTGATCGAACTGCATCTAACAAGAAAGAACATCGCCTATGAGGAAAGACAACAAACAGAATAAGAAGAAAATTGTTGAAAGCATATGTGTGGAGCACAGCACAGTATGCCTATGAAATACGGACAGGCTGAAATGCAGACAGAAAACGGTAGCAGTCTTTGAAATTCTCCAGATGTATGAGGACGATAGCATGGACAGACAAAGATAATAACAAATAAGTTACAGAAATAGTAGGGGAACAAGGATATCTGGGGAAAAAGAGAAATAGTAGGGCGGAATACGTTCTAAGGATTTTTGGGGAATAGTATGTGATATATTACAAGCAGAGATAGGAAAAAAGAGGTAGATTGTAGACCTAGATCAGACAGTTATAGATGCAAACTGTGCATATTTTAGGGAAATCTGTAGGTTAGTTCAGAATAGGGAACAATGAAGGTACGCGTCTAACCAGTTCTAGGACTGAAGACCTAATGATGATGATGAAATATATTTCAAACGGTAAACTTTCAAAAACTACTTAAGGTAGCTGTATTTCCCCAGACATACATTTTAATCTTTATGTTTGTAGGAACCTTTTCTCATTTTAATGAGAAAATTAGTCATGTATACATGCTATACCAACTTTAACTGTTTATATAAGAATATTTAAAAAGTTATCTTTTATAATCTGCTTACGGTAGCTATATCCTTAGATATCCATTTTAGACCATATGCCTGTAGGAAGTTGTTTTTTATTTTAATGAGAAAACTGGGTAGGTACGCATAATCGTATTAGACTATCTTTAATCGTTTCAAAAATAATTTTAAAACTTACTCTCCATTAGATGACAGTCTTTCCCTATTCATTCATTTTAGATCTTATTTTTGTAGGATTTGTATCTTACGTTAATGGGAAAATAACTCAAGTATACCAAAGTTTACTAAGCATATTTAACACTTTCAAAAATTGTTTTAAACATTTGTTTTTAATAAACTGCTTAAGATGTTATATCTCCTAAGGCAAACATTTTAGATAGATGTTTGTAGGCACCTTTTGCTTATTTTAATGAAAAAATTATACAAGCAAAATATTTTTAGACCAATTTTAACTGTTTAAAATGATATTTAAAATTGTTACCTTTTATAAATTGTCTAATGTAGTCTTATTTCCTCAGACATCCATTTTAGACCATACGTTTACAGGAACTTGTTTCTTATTTTAATGAGAAATTATATAAATACGCAAAATTGTATTAGACTATTATTAATCGTTTCAAAAATAACTTTAAACTTAATTTTTATATCGCCTTCAAATGACAGTATCTCTCCTGCATCCATTTTAGATTATTTATTTGTAGAAACTTTTTCTTATTTTAATGAGTAAATTAGACGAGTACGCAAAATTCTATCAAATCAATTTTAACTGTTTTTAAAAATATTTAGAATCATTTATTCTTTATAAACTGATTAAGGTGGCGGTATTTCATCAGATATTTATTTTAGACCATATGTTTGTAGGAACTTATTTTAAAGAGAATAATAGATAAGTAGGCAAACTTGTACTAGACTCTTCAACATCGTATTAAAAATAATTTTACAACTTAATTTTTATATCTCCGTTAGATGACAGTATCTTATGAGGCATTCTTTAAATTATTTTTGAAACAATTAAATATTATCTAATTCTATTTTGCATACTGATTTGGTTTTCTCATTAAAATATGAAACAACTTACTACAAACATATGGTTTACGATGGATATCTAAGAAATTATAGCTACCTTAAGCAGTTTATAAAAGATAATGTTTTAAATATCTTTATAAACAAGATCTTACACATATATGGCCTAAAATGAATGCATGGGAAAGTCATTTAAAGGAGATGTAAAAGGTAAACTTTAAAATTATTTTTGAAAGGTCTAAAATGGATGTCAGGAAATCCAACTAATTTAAGTAGTTTATAAACAGTTAAAGTTAGTCTAATAGAATTTTGCGTACTTGTCTAATTTTTGCACAAACATAAGGAAGAAGGTTTGTATAAGCGTATGGTCTAAAATGGACGCATGAGATCTAAAGGAGTTTATAGAAAATTACTTAAAAGAATTACTTAGACGCCTAAATCTTCTCAAGAATTAACCCATCTATTTTAGACGGTGTGTTAGTTGGATTTTTCTTATTTGTATGAGAAAATTAGACAAGTGCGTAAAATTCTACTAGACTACTTTCATTTGTTTCGAAAATAAGTTTAACTAGTATTTTATATTATATACTCCTTTAGATGACAGCAACGCTTCGGGCATCCATTTTAAATCATATGTTTGTAGGAACCTTTTTTTATTTTAATGAGAAAATTAGATAATTACGCAAAATTCTTGTAGACTATCTTTGATCGTTTCAAAAGTAATTTTAGAAAGCTATTTTAATAAATTCCTTTAGATGGCATCTATTTTACACCATGTGTTTGTAGGAAATTTTTCTTATTTTAATCAGAAAAATAGTTAAGTACACAAAATACTACAAGACCATCTTAAATCGATGCAAAAATAATATTAGACAGCAATTTGTATAAACTTCTGTAGAGGCTATATTTCCCCACCTTATATCAGTGGAACTATTTTTCTTATTTTAATTAAGAAACATGATGAGGCACAGAATACTACTGCTCTATCTTCAATCGTACCAAAAATGATTTTATAAAGCAATTTTTAAGAATATCTATTTAGAAGCTGTATCTTCTCTAGCATTTATTGCAGATGATTTGTGTTTGTAAGATTTTTTTTTATTTTAATAAGAAAATTAAATAAATACCCAAAATATTTTTAATATTTTCAAAAATATTTTTATAAAGCAATTTTTATAAACTCCTTCAGAGACCGTACCTCTACTGGCATCTATTTTATACAATGTGTTTGTAGGAATTTTTTTTTTAATTCTAATTAGTAAATTAGATAAATTTGCAAAATACTAGTAGGCCATGATCAATCGTTTCAAATATAATTTAGGGAGCAATTTTTACAAAACTTTTTTAAACGCCGTGTTTCCTCAGGCATCTTAAATCGATTTTAAAAGAATTTTAAATAGCAATTTTTAAAAACTCCATTAGAGGTTGTATCTCCTCAGGCATATATTTTAGACCATGTACTTGTAGGAAATTTTTCTTTCTTTTAATGAAAAAATTAGATAAGTAGGCAAAATACTACAAGACCATCTTAAATCGATTAAAAAATAATTTTAAAAAGCAATATTTATAAACTTTTGTAAAGGTTGTATTTCTCACGCATTTATACCATATATTTGTGGAACTATATTACTTATTTTAATGACAAAATATGATGAAAATACTACTGCACCATCTTTAATGAGAAAAATAGATAAGTATGCAACATGCTACTAGACTACCTTTAATCATTCCAAAAATAATTTTAAAAACAGTTTTTATAAACTACTTTAGAGGTTGTATCTCCGCAGGCATCTATTTTAGACAATATATTTGTAAGAAACGTTTTCTTATTTTAATGAGAAAATTAGATAAGTACTCAAAATTTTACAAGACTATTTTTAATCGTTTCAATGATAATTTTAAAAAGCAATTATTACAAACTCTATTGGAGGCTTATCTCCTCTGGCATATATTTTAGACCATACATTTGTAGGAACTCTGTTTCCTATTTTAATGAGAAAATTAGATAAGAACGCAAAATATTACTAAATCATCTTTAATCGTTTCAAAAATAATTTTAAAACTTACCTTTTATATCTCCTTTAGATGAGTTTTTCCCCATGCATTCACTTTAGACTATATTTTTGTAGAATTTGTAGCTTATGTTAATGGAAAAATAAGCCAAGTATACAAAAGTTTACTAACCATCTTTAATGCTTTCAAAAATTGTTTTAAACATTTATTTTTAATACACTGCTTAATGTGTACATATCTCTTAAGGCATACATTTTACACAGATGTTTGTATGCACTTTTTTCTTATTTTAATGAAAAAATTATACAACAAGCAAAATTCGTTTAGACCAACTTTAACTGTTTAAAATGATATTTGAAACTGTTACCTTTTATAAATTGTCTAATGTAGCTGTATTTCCTCAGACATCCATTTTAGGCCATATGTTTACAGGAATTTGTTTCATATTTTAATAAGAAAACTAGACAAATACGCAAAATTATATTAATCGCTTCAAAAATAACTTTAAACTTAATTTTTATATATCCTTCAGATGACAGTATCTCCCCATTCATCCATTTTAGATCATTTATTTGTAGGAACTTTTTCTTATTTTAATGAGTAAATTAGACGAGTACACAAAATTCTATCAAATCAATTTTAATTGTTTTTAAAAATATTTAGAATCATTTATTCTTTATAAACTGCTTAAGGTGGCTGTATTTCATCAGATATTTATTTTAGACCATATGTTTGTAGGAACTTATTTTAAAGTGAATAATAGATAAGTACGCAAACTTGTACTCAACTTTTCAAGATCGTTTTAAAAATAATTTTAAAATTGTATTTTTATATCTCCTTTAGATGACAGTATCTCATAAGGCATTCATTTTAGACCATAGGTTCCGTTCTTATGTTTGTCAGAAAATTAGACAAGTTTACAAGATTCAATTAGACCAACTTTAAATGTTTATAAAGGTATTTGAAACAGTAATCTTTCATAAACTGCTTAGGGTAGTTGTATTTCCTTAGGCATCCATTTTAATTTTTATGTATGTAGGAACCTTTTGTTATTTTAATGAGAAAATTGGGGAAAAACTAACTGTTTATAAGTCTATTTAAAATAGTTCTCTTTTATAATCTACTTAAGGTAGCAATATTTTCTTGTATAATTTTAGACCATATATTTGTAGGAAGCTGTTTCTTATTTTAATGCGAAAACTATATAAGTACGCATAATTGTATTAGACTATCTTTAATTGTTTCAAAAATAATTTTGAAGTTTAATTTTTATATCTCCTTTAGATGACAGTATTTCCTCATGCGTCCATTTTAAACCATATATTTGTAGGATTTTTTTCCTTATTTTAGTGGGATAACTACACAAGTAATCAAATTTCTATTGAACCATCTTTAACTGTTACAAAACTAATTTTAAACAGTTATTTTTTATAAACTGCTTAGGGTGTATGTATCTCCCAAGGCATACATTTTAGACAGATGTTTGTAGGAACTTTTTTCTTATTTTAATGAAAAAATTAGATAAGTGCACAAACTTCTATTAGACCAACTTTAACTGTTTATAATGATTTTTAAAATAGTTATCTTTTATAAATTGTTTAAGGTAGCTGTATTTCCACAGATATCTATTTTAAACTATATGCTTGTAGGAACTTGTTTCTTATTTTAATGAGAAAACTTGATAAATGTCCAAAATTGTAATGGACTATCGCTAATCATTTCAAAAATAGTTTTAAAGCTTAATTTTTATATCTCTTTTCGATGACATCCATTTTAGATCATACATTTGTAGTAACTTGTTTTTATTTTAATGAGTAAATTAGACGAGTACACAAAATTCTGTCAAATCAATTTTAATTGTTTTTAAAAATATTTAGAATCATTTATTCTTTATAAACTGCTTAAAGTGGCTGTATTTCATCAGATATTTATTTTAGATCATATGTTTGTAGGAACTTATTTTAAAGAGAATAATAGATAAATACGCAAACCTGTACTAGACTCTTCAAGATCGTTTTCAAAATAATTTTGAAACTTAAATTTTATACCTCTTTTAGATGACAGTATCTCATGAGGCATTCATTTTAGACCATAGGTTTGTACGAACCTTCTTTCTTATGTTTCTGAGAAAATTAGACAAGTTCTTCTATAAACTGCCTAAAGTAGTTGTATTTCCTCAGGCATCCATTTTAATTCATATGTTTGTAGGAACCTTTTCTCATTAAAATAAAAAAAGGTTCCTACAAACATATGAATTACTGTTTATAAGGCTATTTAAAATAGTTATCTTTTATAATCTGCTTAAGGTAGCAATATTTCCTTATATAACTTATAGACTATATATTTGTAGGAAGTTGTTTCTTATTTTAATGAGAAAAGTATATAAATACGCATAATTGTATTAGACTATCGTTTCAAAAATAATTCTAAAGCCTAATTTTTATGTCAATGTATTTCCTCATGCGTCCATTTTAGACCATATATTTGTAGGATTTTTTCCTTATTTTAATGGGATAACTAGACAAGTAATCAGATTTTTATTGAACCATCTTTTACTGCTAAAAAAATAATTTTAAGCAGTTATTTTTTATAAATTGTTTAGGGCGTATGTATCTCCCAAGCCATACATTTTAGACATGTTTGTAGGGACCTTTTTTCCTATTTTAATGAAAAAATTAGACAAGTACACAAACTTCTATTAGACCAACTTTAACTGTTTATAATGATTTTTAAAATAGTTATCTTTTATAAATTGTTTAAGGTAGCTGTATTTCCACAGATATCTATTTTAAACCATATGTTGGTAGGAACTTGTTTCTTATTTTAATGAGAAAACTAGATAAGTGCGCAAAATTGTAATGGACTATCACTAATCGTTTCAAAAATAGTTTTAAAGCTTAATTTTTATATCTCTTTTCGATGACATCCATTTGAGATCATACATTTGTAGGAACTTTTTGTATTTTAATGAGTAAATTAGACAAGCACACAGAAACCTATCAGACAAACTTTAATTGTTTTTAAAAACATGTAGAATTATTTATCCTTTATAAACTGCTTAAGGTGGCTGTATTACATCAGATTTTTATTTTAGACCATATGTTTGTAGGAACTTATTTTAATGAGAATAATAGATAGGTACGCAAACTTGTACTTGACTCTTCAAGATCGTTTTAAATATAATTTTAAAACTTAATTTTTATATCTCCTTCAGATGACAGTATCTCATGAGACATTCATTTCGGACCATAGGTTTGTACGAACATTTTTTCTGAGAAAATTAGACAAGTTCTCAAAATTCAATTAGACCAACTTGAAATGTTTATAAAGATATTTCAAACAGTAATCTTTTATAAACTGCTTAAGGTAGTGTATTTCCTCAGGCATCCAGTTTAATTCATATGTTTGTAGGAACCTTTCTTTATTTTAATGAGAAAATTGGGGAAGTACACATGCTATTGTAGCAACTTTAACTGTTTATACGGCTATTTAAAATAGTTATGTTTTATAATCTGCTTAACGTAGCAATATTTCCTTATGTAGCTTTAGACTATATATTTGTAGGAAGTTGTTTCTTATTTTAATGAGATAAGTATATAAGTACGCATAATTGTATTAGACTATCATTTCAAAAATAATTCTAAAGCTTAATTTTTATTTCACTGTATTTCCTCATGCGTCCATTTTAGACCATATATTTGTAGGATTTTTTCCTTATTTTAATGGGATAACTAGACAAGTAATCAGATTTCTATTGAACCATCTTTTACTGCTAAAAAAATAATTTTAAACAGTAATTTTTTATAAAGTGCTTATGGTGTATGTATCTCCCAATCCATGCCTTTAGACACGTGTGTAGAAACCTTTTTTCTTATTTTAATGAAAAACTTAGACAAGTACACAAACTTGTATTAGACCAAATTTAACTGTTTATAATGATTTTTAAAATAGTTATCTTTTATAAATTGTTTAAGGTAGCTGTATTTCCACAGATATCTATTTTAAACCATATGTTGGTAGGAAGTTGTTTCTTATTTTAATGAGAAAACTAGATAAATGCGCAAAATTGTAATGGACTATCGCTAATCGTTTCAAAAATAGTTTTAAAGCTTCATTTTTATATCTCTCTTCGATGACATCCATTTGAGATCATACATTTGTAGGAACTTTTTGTATTTTAATGAGTAAATTAGACAAGTACACAGAAACCTTTCAGACAAACTTAAATTGTTTTTAAAAACATGTTGAATTATTTATCCTTTATAAACTGCTTAAGGTGGCTGTATTACATCAGATTTTTATTTTAGACCATATGTTTGTAGGAACTTATTTTAATGAGAATAATAGATAGGTACGCAAACTTGTACTTGACTCTTCAAGATCGTTTTAAATATAATTTTAAAACTTAACTTTTATATCTCCTTCAGATGACAGTATCTCATGAGACATTCATTTCGAACCATAGGTTTGTACGAACATTTTTCTGAGAAAATTAGACAAGTTCTCAAAATTCAATTAGACCAACTTGAAATGTTTATAAAGATATTTCAAACAGTAATCTTTTATAAACTGCTTAAGGTAGTTGTATTTCCTCGGGCATCCAGTTTAATTCATATGTTTGTAGGAACCTTTCTTTATTTTAATGAGAAAATTGGGGAAGTACACATGCTATTGTAGCAACTTTAACTGTTTATACGGCTATTTAAAATAGTTATGTTTTATAATCTGCTTAACGTAGCAATATTTCCTTGTACAATTTTAGATCATATGTTTGTAGGAAGTTGTTTCTTATTTTAATGAGAAAACTAGATAAGTACCCATAATCGTATTAAACTACCTTTAATCGTTCCAAAAATAATTTTAAAGTTTAATTTTTATATCTCCTTTAGATGACAGTATTTCCCCATGCATCCTTTTTAGACCATATATTTGTAGGATTTTTTATTATTTTAATGGGATAACTAGAAAAATAAATCAAATTTCTATTGGACAATCTTTAACTGTTTAGAAAATAATTTTAAAGAGGTATTTTTTATAAACTGCTAAAGGTGTATGTATCTCTTGACACATACATTTTAGACAGATGTTTGTAGGACGCTTTTTCTTGTTTTAATGAAAAATTAGATAAGTACACAAAATTCTATTAGACCAACTTCAACTGTTTATATTTCCTCAGACAGCATTTTAGACCATATTTTTGTAGGAACGTGTTTCTTATTTTAATGAGAGAACTAGATAAGTACGCAAAATTGTATTGGACTATCATTAATCGTTTCAAAAATAATTTTAAAGTTCATTTTTATATCTCCTTTAGGTGACAGTATCTCCCTATGCATTCATTTTAGATCGTATATTTGTAGGAACTTTCTCTTATTTTAATGAGTAAATTTAACAAGTACACAAAATTTTATCAGACCAATTTTAACTGTTTTTAAAAATATGTAGAATCATTTTTTCTTTATAAACTGCTTAAGGTGGCTGTATTTCCTCAGACATCCATTTTAGACCATATGTTTGTAAGAACTTGTTCCTTATTTTAATGAGAAAAATATATAAGTACGCAAACTTGTACTAGACTCTTCAAGTTTATACAAACCTTCTTTCTTATGTTTGTGAGAAAATTAGACAAGTACACAAATTTCTATTATACCAACTTTAAATGTTAATAAAGATATTTCAAACAGTAATCGTTCATATATTGCTTAAGCTAGCTATATTTCCTCAGACATTTATTTTAGACCATATTTTTGTAGGAATGTGTTTCTTATTTTAATGAGAAAACTATATAAGTACGCAAAATTGTATTGGACTATCAGTAATCGTTTCAAAATTAATTATATAGGTTAATTTTTATATTTCCTTTAGATGACAATATCTCCTTATGCATCCATTTTAGATCGTATATTTGTAGGAACTTTCCCTTATTTTAATGAGAAAATTAGGTGACTACACATGCTATGTACCAACTTTAACAGTTTAGGAGGCTATTTAAAGCAGTTATTTTTTATTATGTGCCTAAGGTAGCTATATTTCCTTATATATTCATTTTAGACAATATGTTTGTAGGAAGTTGTTTCTTATTTTAATGAGAGAACTAGATGAGTACACATAATCGTATTAAAAACTACCTTTAATCGTTTCAAAAATAATTTTAAAACTTACTTTTTATATCTCCTTTAGATGCTATTTTAAACTGTAAGCTTATAAATTGTCTAAGGTAGCTGTATTTCCTCAGATATCCATTTTAAGCCATATGTTTGTAGGATCTTCCTTATTTTAATGAGAAAACTAGATAAATACGCAAAATTGTATTAGACTATCGTTAATCGTTTCAAAAGTAAATTTGGAGCTTTAGATGACAGTATCTTCGCATGCATCCATTTTAGTTCATATATGTATAGGATTTTTTTCTTATTTTAATGAGAAAATTAGATGAGCATGTATGCAAATTTCTACTAAACTAAGTTCAATTGTTTCAAGTTAATGTAGAAGGTATTCTTTTACAAACTCCTTTAGGTGGTGGTATCTCTTAACCCTCATATGCACAGTAGATTTGTATATCCATTGTGCACAATGAGGGTACCCTAGGTACCTACATAGTTTTTAAATGGGAAAAGCGTGATTTTTTTCAAAATTATGGTTACTGATGCATCCTACATACTGCACTCTAAGTAATATTATAAAATATGTTTTTAAATAGTTAATTGTCCATTAACCTTCATGTAATTACCCATTTTTGTGAAGAATGCCTACAATGCGGCTAATTGTAGTTGTTTTGTGCAAATTACGATTAGTGGTTTACTTTGTATGTTCTAAATGTATATTTTAATAATTTCTAAGAAATAATTTTGTAAAAGTTTAAGTAGTTAAGTATAATTTCTGTTGATTAACTTGTCATTACCATTTAGGATAATGAGTATTTTGTCAAAGTGAATTTGTACCGAGCTTGTTTTCGTCTAATGCATACAATAATAATGCCATTTCCAAAAACTAACCTACGGCAATGATAATTTTCGAGTACTTATAAGGAAAGCCCTAAATTGTTTAAAATTTGCATTTCATTCAGTTTAATATAAAAATTGATATTTGGAAATGAAGTAATTAACAGTGGACAACGTAATATGAACGTTTGACATAAATAGCTTTTGCTTCTATTGAGACTCACCTATCAGCAACAACAGGCACATTTATCAACTCTACTTGAAGAGGAGGTTGTGTGAGATACCAGGGCGCGTGGTGGTATCTAGCAGGGCAAACTACTGTAACGTACAAGTCAATATGTGCACAAGCAAAAAACATATACTTACAATACTGACCATTAATATGCGGCAGTATAACTAATTATTTATAAGATTAACACGTGCGTGTTAATAAGCACAAACAGGAACAAATACATGTATATAAAGCACAAACGTATATACGTACACCCAATGCTTATACTAGTTAATGACAAGTACAGTTGCATACTTACAGGATTTAAACGAGTGCGAATTAATGAGCACAAACGAGAACAAACGTTTGTATATTCCTATATATAATCAAGCACAAACACATACAACTATCTTAAGGCAGTAAATGATAATATAACATTGGTATGTAGATGATTAACTTGAGTACAAACAAGAACAAACTGTTGTGCATCTTTATTTATAATAAAAGCACAAACATACAGGTAACAACTGCATTAAATCAGTTAAGGACAAATGCAGTATGAACAGGATTAACAGGACTGCGTGTTAATAAGTACAAACAAAAACAAGTGCTAAGTTAAATAAGGTAACTACAATATGAACACAGGATTAACAAGAGTGCGTGTTAATAAGTACAACCAAGAACAAATGCTTGTGATTTAAATATTTACCTACCGCGTGAGGGTATCCAATTAATAATAAATAATAAATGGGAAGGACCTCTAACACTATAGTACCCTCGCGTTTCGGGACATTGCCTCGCAGCTGCTGCAGTCGGTGAGAAGGGGAGGTTCATTAAACAACAACACACTAAGACAAAATTCCAATTGTTTTATTAAACGGCCTACTAACTAACTTAACCTAATTACATATGCATACAAAATTATACAGTGATTAACAATATTTACAATAGGGCGCCACCATGGGAATTAAACGGCCCATGGACCGATCGCGGTAATAGCACTCGTCGCACTTTGTTCGTGGCGATGAACTAAGATTGCAGGACAGAGAATACGTCACTTCACAGGGACAAATGTTATTAAATCTCCGGCTAGCACAAACACAACTTAACTAAACAATTCTAAAGTCCTTATTTTATGAATATTAACAACAGTTCTGGGTGCAAACACCCCAATACATATAATTAATTAACGCTACCGTAGTCTAACTAACTTGCATACTGAAACGACCTTCCTTTAATCCCGGGGTCATCAATAACAGGAAAAACACGACCTTCACACGGGTCAAATAGTACAATAACGGAATTCGTGGCTTAGTTATTACAAGCCTTGGACAACGTCGAAACACAATAAAATAAGAAACCCTTCAAAAGATGCGGTCTTTAACAATAACCTAACGGGATAAAAATTAATGGAACGGAGATTTAACCCGAAGTTGTATGTTATGAAAGTCGACAGATATTGTATTTAAACAAATAAATGACTTATGATGCATAACACAGCTTTGATTTCATAGTAATACCATATATAATAATTACTTACTCAGAAAAATAAACTAACTTTGAACATAACGGCACGCACTTGAATTCATAGAAATAAAACACTTACTCAATCTTGCAAGACCGCGAGTTTCAGACTCTAACGCGTCTGGAAATAAACAACCCCGATTCCCACCGGCTGGCATCCTTATATACATTTAAGTTAATTGAAAAATAACCCCTTTCTTGGCTCCCATACTCGGCTTAGGATACGCCGGTCGTAAATCTTTAAGATTAATTAAACTGCCCATTGCCTAAGATAGCCACACAAGTAGATCTCGGAACTAATTTTAGTTGAGTGCTCCGCTAATTGAAAAATTGCTTCAGACCACCCTGACATAAATAGGATCCTAAAGCATGATTGACATCTAATCATAGATAGCAACTAATCTGACATCTTTAGTGCCCTTAAAGTAAGTGCCTTTAGAAAACTGATTGACTCTTGGATTAGATCTTTTTGGAAACTTCGCTAGGCCGCTACTTGGGTAGTCTTGAAGCCGTTCGCTCCAAGACCTTCATTCTAATAATTAGAATGCTAAAATTAAACTAGAAAATAATTATTTTTAGAATTCATAGAACTAATTAGAGCGATATTAAAACAGTATGTTACATGCTAAGTACAATATAAATACGAAATTAACACGAGTGCGTGTTAATAAGCACAACGAGAACAAACGGGAAATAGACGTGGATTCTATTTTGCCATAAACATACAAACCTAACCTGAGGAAATGTTATTATGGACTAATAAAAGATTATTATGAGCCCAAAGAGAAGATACGGGTACTCAGCGACGGTGACGAAGCTCGTGCTTCCACGGATCATTGTGGTACGACGTGGATCTGCTGACAAGATCTAGCTGGCTTACGGCATCGCCGGAATAGTGCTGTGTTTCTAGATGTAGGCAAGTAAGGTGGGTTCAGCATGCAATTACTGACCGTGTAAAAAAATAGAATGATTTTGTGCCACCAGAATACCAATCACTGGCTGTATAATGATGGGGAAATTCCGTGCAGTCGGAATAAAAATCGCCGACGGTGTAGTGTTAGGACCGCGATAAAAATCACCCGCGCTATGTGTGTTATCTAGGATAACAATCGCTGGTTGTGTAGTGCGATTTTATTAGCGTACACTTGTACTTAGCGTAATACTAGACTGTTGATTAACAATCACAAACAGTACTAATAGGTACTGTTCAATAAGGATTGCATTTCTGGTCGATTCGGAACTGTTTATATATGTTTTCCCCTAGTGATTGCAGGCAAAATGGCATACGTTCGCCCGGGTTTTTATGTGTGGTTAACAGGTTTTTATGCCTGGTAACCCCCCACCGCTAAAGAATTCATTTTGGTTAGTTGACTGCGAGTGGTTGTGGGTGGTGCGGGTCAGGTCTCATGTCGTCGATATGTATCTTCATTGGTCCACCGTAAGAACGCTGAACCAGATAGGTATTTTGTCCTACGATCTGGGTAATCGACCAAGTTCCTGTCCATTTGGTCTGGAGTTGGTTTCTGGTCAATAGTAAGTTGCTAACGCGGAATTTAGGGACGTTTTGAACTTTGGTTGGCATAGCGGTTGCGAAAGTTCCTTTCGCATTGGTGAACTATTCGGATACAGTCTCCCTAGCTGGTCTGTGGTGTGAGATCGACCTCTGGTTTATGTCCCTAGGCCTTGGTAGTTCGTACCCTAGGAATGCTTCTCTAGGAGTGGTGCTGGTAGCTGCGTTCTCGCGTGTCCGTAGGGTATACGGTATATTTGGCAAGGCGGTGTCCCAGTTGTTTATGGGCTGCTGTGTGGCGTGTAGGCGCAGACTTTTATCTCCCGATTGCGTCTTTCCACGGGGTTGGCGTCGGTTGGCGTATGTTGTATAGTGTTGGGCTCATCATCTTTGTAGATCTTGGTCCCAGTGTCGAGTGGGACTGGTTGGTATTGTCGGTGATGATGGCTTTTACATAACCGTAGCGTAGGAAAACTTCGTTTTCTACTCCTGATATGGCTAGGGCGAAGGCTTCTGTACAGCGACTAAACATGTCGGTAATGGAGATTATGTTTGTTTTTTCTACGGTTTTTGGTTAAGGTCCCAAAAAGTAGACTGAAGTCACTTCCCATGGCCGTGCCGGTTGGTGTGGTCTTAATGGAGCCTGGGGCTGTAGAGGACCTCGATGGATGGTTGCGCAGGTTCAACACTAACAGATATATTTATTAATGTCGTCACCCATTTTTGGCCAGACATAACGTTGGCTAATAACCCTGTAAGTTTCTTCTGCCCCAGGGTGTCCAGCGGGTTTATCATCGTGGTATACGTAGAGCACTTCGGATCGCATTGCGGTGGACACTATTAGTCGGTTGCCGCTTGGGTTTCTAAGTCATAGACACTCGTCTGCTATTACGAAATTTTCTAGAATATGAAGTTCGTGATCGGTTTGAGAGTCTCGGCCTGCCACTTTTATCCATTGCCGAATCATCCGTTGGGACGATGGGTGGTCATGGTCCGCCGCTTGCACTTGTGGCAGTAGGTCAGCTTGCTGAAAGTAGATCAATTGGCGAGGCCCGTTTACCTCGTTAGAAGGTGGCAATAATCTGGATTCGTCCGTAGCTGCCTCGGGTACAGTGGTGTCTTGTGGGTGGCGAGACTGGAAGTCTGGGAGTTCGTTCTTCTTGGCAAGTGTTCTATGTGGAAGTTAAATTCCTGTTACAGGACCCATCTCGTGAATTTGAACTTGGCGTCCTTGTATCGGTCTAGTCATAGTATGACTCGGCTGTTCGTGCGTAGGGTGAATTTCTTGTCCTCTAGGTATGGACGGTACTTCTTGACGGCCCAAAGCAATGGAAGATATTCTTGTTCGGTTAGTTGGCAGGTCTTTTGTGCGCTATGGTGTTTGACGGTAGCATAGCTTATAAAGTGTGGTTGGACATCGACCTCCTAGTAGAGGACAGCGAAAATGCCAATGCCACTGGCGTCGGCTTAAAGTACAAAGGGCCTGCTGAAGCGTGACCTGTGGAGGGTCAAGGGTAGTTCCAGCACCCGTTAGATATTGTGGAAGGTTTCGCGGCTTATGAGGTTCGACGAAGTCATCGATGGTAGGCTAGTTAATCGATGAGGGGTGCTTGTAGTTCGGCACTCTTCGGAATGTAATGTCTTATCTAATTTAAGAGCCCCGAAAAACCTCAGAGTTCCTTGCTGTTGCTGTGTTTCTTGACTTGTTGGAGCTTTTGGTCGTGTTACTCTATAGGGCAGTTGCCCGAGGTGGTTACTACGTGTTCCAAGTATTCAATAGTGGACACCTCAAAGGGTTATTTATCTAAGGACAAGTGCAGTCGGCGCTATTGTAGTTCTTCCAATGCTAACTGAAGATGGCGTAGATGCACTTCGGAGGTTTTGAAAAAGATAATGAAATCATTCAGGTATACTAAGACGAACTTCCTCCTAATACTTCGCGGGTCATTAATTTTTGAAAGGTTGTGGGAGCTTCTTTTAATCCAAACGGTATATTGAGGTATGCCCCGCCTGGAGTGGTGAAAGTGGTCAATGCTTTGGAGCCTTCTCCTAAGGGAATTTGCCAGCTTTCTGATTTTAGGTTTAGTGTAGAAAACGCGGATGCGGTATTTAGGTCCCAAAGGGTCGCATGTATAATAGGTAGTTGGCAGACCTCGTCCTTGGTGAGGGAGTCTAGATTGCGGTAGTCCTGGGTTTTCCATCTTACTTTTCTACTATCATGATGGGAAATCTGTAGCTGGAGGTGCTCGGCTTGATTATGCCGTCTTGGAACATTACTTCGGCGTCGATTATCTCCTTTTCCTGAGAAGAAGATCGGTAGAATGGCAATCGGAACAGTGTATGTGGGTACTCTTAATTACGTGCCTAGTGCTGCTTGTGATTGTCAGCTTGGGAGACCCGTTAATAATGTCATTGAACTAGGTCACCAGGTCCTCGAGTGCGGGCACCAGTTGGTTCGGAAGCTAGTGTTTAAGTTGGTCCAGGAGGACGTCAACCATAGGTGCTTGTTGACGTGGCCAGTTCCAGTGCAGCTTACGGCGTTGTTCGGTTCGAAAGTGGAGGGAACCCACTACATTGTCTATAGTGCACTACTCCCTCATAAACAGTTAAAGATAAGATGGTTATGACAGAAATGAATCATGTGCGCTGTTCTTCAACTGTAAAACCATGGCTTTTCTTCGTTCGCAATTCTGATTGGTTTGGAAAACGACATATGTTTACGAACCGTGAGAACCGTCTGTTCCATAAAATCGCACGATACCGAAGCTATTTCTAGAAAAACCGTGACGATAATTGGCACGAGCTTATTTTCTAACTATATTACACAACTATGTGTAATACACCTAAAATAATTATACAAAAATCCCCTAAAATTAATTATTTTCTAAAATCTTTTCTAAAGCGCTTTTTGGCACGTAACAAATTTGAAACGAAATAGCAATCAACTCGTTGGGTATTCCAAGGTGATACAAAACCAATAAAACTTATTTGTTGCCTTAATGTCTTCAAGAAAATGTTTGTCAGCGTTGTCTCATTGACATGGATCTACTGTCTTTTAGATAACTGAAGAACCGTGAATGCAGAATCATATACATTCATATTTTTTCTGTTCAAATAGGAGACGTCACATCATTTTGTACTATTTGTATAATTTAACCATTTTACCACTTGTTATTTCTTACAAAAGTATGGTTAGTTACTCGGTTACCTGCACAAAGGACGTGCTATATTACACGGAATTTATAAATGAGAGTATAATTTACACTTCAAATATAACAATGCAAATTAATTATAACTCGTTTATCTTCTAAATTAATGCATATTAGCAAGCTGGGTATCGAATACGATATTGTTTGTTTCAGTTTATCCGCGTAGGTGTAGATTGCCGCTTCTAGCTCAGATGTCCGTGGCGAAGTTCATTACTTTACCAAAAACGTATCAGAAATACAGAAACAGGTACGATAGTTGATATAGGTAATGGGATCGACTGGTAATAGTTCATTACATTGTCTATAATGCACTCTCCACACAATTAGTTAAAGATAAGCGGGTCACCTCAAGACTGAATATCGTGACTGGCTTCTCCAACTAGTCCAACCACCACCATTCTTCATTCGTCCTCCAGATTGGTCGGGGAAAATGACATATCTATTTTGAACCGTGGGAAATTATATTCAAAAGTCCTTTCCCACGCTATAAAAAACTGTTACTATGACAACACAACAGGTAATTCGCAAAAGCCGAAATTATAAAACTATATTATACAACAATGTGTAATATACGTAAATTAATTATACAAGAATAATTACTTATTAAAAATAATTTGTAGAGCGTCCTTTAACATCATCTGTTCAACCCTCACTTTAAGTTCTAAGAACTTATACACATTTGCTAAAATTAAAAATAACTTGTGGTTAACGATTTTCAGTTCCAGAGGATACTGTAGAAGCGATTAAAAAAGAAATCTTTAATCCACCTTCCGAAAGATAAGAATGCTTTGTTTAATTTATTCGCATGGAAAAAATGTAAAAATTGTAAGAAGAAAATTTTGAAAAGTAATAAAGTTGTATTTTTAATTCGAAACATTTTTGCTGTGCTTTCTTCAATTCTGAAACTTTAGCAGCAGCTTTCGATGTATTCTTGACCACTCCTATGGTCTTATACCAAAACCTAAACCTAACCTAAAGCTACACATTTAATATTGTTTCAACAAACCGTATTCGAATTTTGTCAACAAAATAAACTCATTGTTGATGAAATTTTATCAGTTGTTTAAGTTCTTGAAGTCGTAGATAAATACTGGCTTTTTATCAAAACAAATATGCTATCACGCGAGTACATTGAACTGTAGCTAAATAGAAAAAAGATCTGTGAAACATTGATAAGATTGTCGCCACATGGAATTAATGGCGATTATACGGTTAGAACTTAATCTATTCAAATTTGTTCGTTGAGTTCCAGTTTTTTTATAAAAATAAAAAACTAAATTCCTTTAATTAACATTTGTTTATTTAACATTTGCTGTTAGAGGCTAAATTTAGACAATAAATAAAACAATGAAAATTATATTTTGTAAGAGAAATGTTTTGGGTCAACAAAGTTCACATTGCTTTGCAACTCATGTAAACAAAAACAAAATAACAGATACGCCCATCATTCAAATGGTGAAAAATAAATTAATAAAGTGGAAAGTTTCCAAAACGCCAACTAGCCAAATTCAACAACGAAGTTGTAGGTGATTTTCTTATAAAGTACTACATAACAGCCATTTTTGTTTTCTATTATGAAAAGAAGGATACAACAATCTGGCGAATTGAAAAAACAGCAAAACTGGCCATTGCGTGTTTTCTCTTTACAAAACACCATCGAACACAACTTGCAACCCTGATGCGTTACTTAAGCAAACGTTGGACAGTAGAAATGAGTTTATTAATTTCAGTTAGCTAAATGAGCTTTTAGCACGAAAGCAACCTGTAAACTTTAGAAGACTTTTAGTTTACATTAATATGATGTTAATTAGGATGGAGAATTAAAATAGGAAATCACCCAGTTCATTAAATGCAAACGGTAATAAATATCGGGACTTTACACCCATTTGTATTAAATTTAAAAATTACAGTTAGGAACCGGGAAATAACCGTCCATATTAATGTAAATGCAACGTTTGGTAAACTAGACAACTAATGTACCATACATACAGCGCAATTTAAAACGTATAAATACTTTTTCGTTCAAGATAAATATAACAGGCATTTTCAAGCAAATGCCTAATTTCTCCAATCACTCCACAGTATGATTTAATTATAAAACACGTCACAGAATTCTCCGTCCACTAATTCTAGTAGGAATGGGACGGTTCGGTGCAGCTGTTTCTGCGCGGCCGATTCGGCGCGGCCGTTTTGGCGCAGGGGCATTTCGGTACAGGAACGTTTCGGCGCCGGGACATTCGGCTCAGGGATGTTTCGGCGCTGTATCGCTTCGGCGCAGAAATCTTACGACGACCAAAATAGCTTACTATTTGTCTATATGGCAATGTTGTACATATCTGTAGTGTTGTGGCGAAAACAGTGTTGAGGCAAAAATAGAGTTGTGGGTTCAACTAAGGTTAGTAGTAGCAATGTTTTACTACTAAGACGTAATCATTGAAAGTGTACATGTGCAAAGATAGTGTTGAGACGAAAATAGTGTTGAGGTTTTAACTGAGGTTAGAAGTCGAATTGTTTTACTACTAAGACAACATAATCAAAAATATTCATGTGCGTAGATGGTGTTGAGACGAAAATAGTGTTAGGTTTCAATTTAGGTCAGAAGTGGTAATGTTTTACTACTAAAAGGGAATTATCGATTCGGTACATGTGTGAAAATAGTGTTGAGGCGAAAATAGTGTTGAGGTTTCAACTTAGGTCAGAAGTCGAATTGTTTTACAACTAAGACAAAATAATTGAAAAGGTACATGTACGTAGATGGTGTTGAGACGAAAATAGTGTTGAAAATTTAGGTTAGAAGTCGAGATGTTTTTCTATAAGAGAAATTCTCGATTCTGAACATGTGCGAAAATAGTGTTGAGGCGAAAGTAGTGTAGAGGCCTCAATTTAGGTTAGTACTTGAGTGATTTTCTACTGCGACAAGATACGAATGGGTATATGTGCGAAAATAGTGTTGAGGTTCCAACTTGGTTAGAAGTCGAAATGTTTTACTACTAAGAGAGAATTATCGATTCAGTGCACGGGTGAAAATAGTGTTGTGGTGAAAATAGTGTTGAGTCGAAAATAGTGTGGAGGCCTCAATTTATGTTAGTATTTGAAATGTGACAAGAGTCGAACAGGTACATGTGCAAAAATAGTGTTGAGGTTCCAACTTAGGTTAGAAGTCGAAATGTTTGACTACTAGGAGAAACTTATCGATTCGATGCATGTGCGAAAACAGTGTAGAGGCGAAAATATTGTAGAAGCTTCAATTTAGGTTAGTATTTGAAATGCTTTACTACTGTGACAAGATTCGAACGGGTAGATCTGCGTAAATAGTGTTGAGGTTTCAACTTAGGTTAGAAGTCAAAATGTTTTACTACGAAGAGAGACCTATCGATTTGGTACATAGGTGAAAGTAGTGTTGAGGCGAAAGTAGTGTGGAAGTCTCAATTTAGGTTAGTATTTGAAATGTTTTACTACTGTGACAAGAGTCGAACGGGTACATGTGCGAAAATAGTGTTGAGGTATCAACTTAGATTAGAAGTCGAAATGTTTTACGGCTAAGTGAGAATTATCGATTCGTTACATGTGCGAAAATAGTGTTGAGGAGAAAATAGTATAGAGGCATCAATTTAGGTTAGTATTTGAGTGATTTGCTACTGTGACAAGATTCGAACGGGTAGATGTGCGGAAATAGTGTTGAGATTCCAACTTAGGTTCGAAGTCGAAATGTTTTACTACTAAGAGAGAATTATCGATTCGGTACATGGGCGAAAATAGTGTTGAGGTGAAAATAATGTGAAGGCCTCAATTTAGGTTACTATTTGAAATGTTTTGCTACTGTGACGAGTCGAACGGGTACGTGTGCGAAAATATAGTTGAGCTTTCAACTTAGGTTAGAAGTCGAAGTGTTTTACGACCAAAAGAGAATAATCGATTCGGTATATGTGCGAAAATAGTGTTGAGGCGAAATTAGTGAAGAGGCCTCAATTTAGGTTAGTATTTGAAGTGATTTGCTACTGTGATAAGTTTCGAACGGGTACATGTGCGAAAATAGTGTTGAGATTTCAACTTAGGTTAGAAGTCGAAATGTTTTACTACTAAGAGAGAATTATCGATTCGGTACATGCGTGAAAATAGTGTTGAGGTGAAAATAGTGTTGAGGCGAAAATAGTGTGAAGGCCTCAATTTAGGTTAGTATTTGAAATGTTTTGCTACTGTGACAAGTCGAACGGGTACATGTGCGAAAATAGTGTTGAGATTTCAACTTAGGCTAGAAGTCGAAATGTTTTACAACTAAGAGAGAATTATCGATTCGGTACATGTGGGAAAATAGTGTTTAGGGAAAAATAGTATTAAGGTTTCAACTTAGGTTAGAATAGGCTTATTTAGGGTTTTTGTTTTATTTAATATTTGGAATGTGCGTGCAATAAATCTGCAAAATAACAAAAACCTGAATTCTCCGGACTCGTTAATTTAGGTAAAAACTGTCTTGAAACGCCGCTTCAAAGTAACAAATGGATATGAATTATGACGTCACTTCACCCAACATGTTATTGAAAGCGCTGCAACGAAATGTACCTGCGCCGAAAGGCCAATGCGCCGAAACGCCCCTAAGTCGAAACATTCGTGTGCCAAATCGGCCGCGTCGAAACGGGCGCGCTTAAACGGCTGCGCCAAAACGTCGTAGGCCGAATTCCAATATAATTTAAAAACAAATTGATTATTAGAGTGGTCTTCGCTACTCCGCCGCTTCTCCAAATCCTCCAACTCGTGTTTCCAGCGCAACTCAAGCTCACGCATATCGATCGTAATATCCTCTTCGTACATCGCTTCTTCAGATGTGCCTAAAGTATGATGCCTTTGGTTTCCGTAGTGGTTCATCAGTTGTCTTTGATACTCCGCCGTTTCTCTTATTCCTCCAATTCATCTTTCCAGCGCGACTCAAGCTCACGCATATCGTTCGCAATATCCTCTTCGTACATCGCTTCTTCAGATGTGCCTAAAGTAAGATGCTGTTCGTTTCCGTAGTGGTTCATCACCTAGTTTAGCGACGATATAGTTTGTTCAAACACACCCCTTTTTGGTTTTTCTATATACCCTGTTCTATTGGTTGAAGCTCTTGAGTTTGAATCCCGACACGGTCCGCTTAAAAAATGTTAGGCGAGCATTTTTCACAAAAGTACGCCTTCGTTCAGATGAGAGGTAAAATGTAGGTCCCGTGTGTAAGTGTTGTCACGCACGTTAAGGATCCCTACCTTGCTTCGAACAGCAAGGGTTCAGCAAAATTCGAAATTTCCATGTAAAAAACCCGCTTCCTAGCCAATGTAGTACCTTCGGATGGAGCATTGGAAAATCAAATATAGTGTGACGCCACAGTCGTTGTAGCAGGAAGAGAGCACTGATATGCCTGGGTATGTAGATGAATGCCCTAGGCTTAGGTTTGTTACTAGCCGCAAAGTTAATGCCCTTTAGACTGCCAAGACCGGAGACCCCCCTGCTTACCACCTAGGGTTCCTGAATGAGGTCAATGTCCTGATTACTGCTCGGGTGTGTGCATAGAGTAGCTGCAGTCTCTCGGCAATATTGTAGATTAACCTGAATGATATCTACTCCCGCCATTTTAACTATAGGGGATCTACCCTTTATACGTCGCTGGATGGGCTGCCCAATGACGCTTTAGTGTACTCCTGCGCCAACCACTAAACAAGCAACGGGTCGAAGTACATAATATCCATCTGTTTGCATGACGCTGCCGATGACGTTTCTGTCTCAGCCTCCTCTGGTCGATGTTGGAGCGAAGCCCGCCGCAGCTACTTAGTAGGTGAGATCTGCTTTTGTTGTTACACAGTATCAAGTTGGATTACCTCTGTAACAGGTTGATGTTTCTGTATTCGTAAATTTAGGGACGTATGCTTGTAGTGCTACTCTCTTTTCTTACTAGTAACTACATCTCCTACGTTCTCTCCAACACCAAAGACTACCAGCCTCCATTGAGCTTGGTCTCTAATGACAGTATGGAAAACGGATTATTGGATGTGTTGGTACATGTGTTTTGCACATTCAAACGTCTTTGGACGATATCTATGTCTTCCCAGGGCCCCGGAATCTATAGTGCCGTCTTCGAGAGTCTAGGTAGACGTACCACAGGAACGAGTGCAAAGCATTCAACTTCCCACGGTTATATGAGATTGTCAATCGCTTCTGTCATCCACTCTAGGGAGTGTTCGGCTTCGCATCAGATTTGGACAAATCTCGCCTGAGTACGCCCACTTCCTGAAAGTTGGTGCTTTCGTTGGGAAAGAAGAACAGATGGTCATCCAACGCGTACTTGATGGCTAGTTGCAAAGACTCTACTCGAGCTTGATGGCCTTACCCCCTAGGGTTATTTTTGTCGATAACAGTAACTTGGTGAACATAGCGTCTACCTCCCCGTAGCTGCCACTGACAGGCTGGTTGGTGCTGATATTGCAGCTCCTTCAACAGCCTACTTTACGGAAGAGTGGCATCAGATCTGGCCCTTTTTATGATGCTCCCCTCCTTGACCTCTGCAGGTCTTGGAGTTGAAGAAAGCAATCTAGAGGTGGTAAGTATTTGACCGGTTCCGGACTGAGCCGTGGAATGGTTAACTACAGAACCAGCTTTTTCCTCAGCACCTTTCTTTCTTCTCTGTTCAGTCTCACTGATTTGCTTCTTATGTGGCCGCTGTTGTTGTCGTTCTTCTGACTGAGTCTTTTCCCCAGATTCGAGTTGTTGTTATTGTTATTGTTGCAATTCTTTTGGAACCTGCAACAAAACTTAAGGTGGGGGCCCGAAGACGCGTCTTCTGGTTGGACTTCTACATTAGGTTTTGAATCCGTAATTGATATGAGACCTCTTATTCTCAGCCTCCCATCCACCACGGAGCCCAAGTTGGAATGTTGAAGGCGACAGCAGGACTACCAGGAAGATATAGCTTCCATAAGGTGATTGTCGCATGAGCCTGCATACCGCTTTGTAGCAACACATATGTGGTATAAACTGATCTGCGGCTACACCGACTGCACGTTTTCCACTTACAAGAGCTCTCCCAGTCTGCGACCTAACCCAACGACACAGCCGATTGATCGAGATGGGTTAGTCTCGAACCTCGTCTAGGTGAAATCTGAATGTAGCTTGTTGTCAGATATAGAGGAACCAATCCCACCTCCGGTATGGTTCAAGCACCAGGATGTCATCATTAAACCGACACGGGACGTCTCGCATGGCATAAACACGACGTAACTTGAACCCTGTGTAGGCCCTACATTTAATTTTCCAATGCTCCACCCGAAGGTACTACATTGGCTAGGAAGCAAGTTTTTTAACTGGAATTTTGAATTTTGCCGAGCCTTTTCTATTCCAAGCAAGGTAGGAATCTTTATCGTGCGGGACAACACACACACACACACACGAGACCTATATTTTACCGCCACATCCAAACGAGGCTGTATTGTAAAAAATGCTGGCCTACCATTTTTCAAACGCCGCATGTCGGAAATCAGACCCGGGACCTTGAGATCAGTGGTCATACGCGAACCTATGTGATCCATGGAGTCGCCATTGTGCAAATCGCTAACAGTCCATGTAGCAGTAGGGTGTTTTTGATGGTTTTGGCCAAGTTGTGGGATTAGCTTAATCTTTATCATGCGGGGTTTAGGCCGCACTGATGTACACTCATTCCTCCGTGGTTTTTAGATCACTCAACGCTCTAGATATCACAGAGTGCTAAGCTTATCCTGGCACAGAGCCCGATGACAGCGAACAATTGTTCATACGGTGACATTGGGCTCTCCCTTAGTGCCGTGCACGATGGGATCAGCTACATGGGATTGCGTTTAATTTCAGGGTCATAAAATATGCTACATCAGTTGAGGTTAAAATTTCTTTTCACCAATTATTTAAACAGATTTGTTAGCATCTGGAGACCTATAGTTCTGTTGGGATTTTTTCAAATTTTAGTCATTAATAGCAGTCAATCTATGACAATTAATCTCTAAAATAGAATGTTTTGAATCACTCAGGTTAGACAAGATCGAGTCGAGTTTCAGAGGCTCAAAATAAATTACATCAGCTTTAACTACAGGTATGTTCAAATACATTTGGGTTTTATACGCGTTCTCTATCCGTCATACCGACAGTTCTCAATTGACATAGATTCTTTCAACCTTGATATTATTCTTGGCACCACATGTTACCTCTTACGTGGCATGATTAGTGTATTTGATACGTTGAGGTAAGGTTTGTATTTGAGTTCTTCTTTTGATCTTTTAAATCCAAGACCTAAAAAAGTCGAACTGCAGAAGATCAATGCGCTTACCTTTGTTTTATGTGGAATAAAGAAGAAATTTGAGATAAATACCTTTTTAGTCCTACTATCATGATCATAAATAATGACCAATGATATGATACGGTTTTTCTAACCTAAACGAAATCTTCTGAATGGAATTTTATCATCTTCTTAATTAAAGAAACATTTCACGTTGTTATCTCAACTTGTTATCAACCAAGGACGGTGAACTGTGTTAAATAGAAGATTGTTAATCAGTTTATCATCATATAAGTCATTATATGGCATGGGGTCATTCAGATATGGTGCAAACTTATTGTCTTCGTAAATTTGTTGTTCGACATTGAATAGCCACTTTTGCAACAGCATAAAAGTTAAAATAACTCAAGTTTAGGTGTCAAAACGAGAACAAAAAGCGATGTCGCACGCTGTGACGAAGTCTAAGGTTATCAAAGTTCACATCGCTATGACCGAGGCAAAACTGATACCAGTAAATACGTCCATACTTAAGTATTGCAAAATGAAGTAGGGGAAATTTTAAAAGTTGATAAGCAATTGGTTTTGGTTAAATTCCGGGAACATTTTTAAATTTTTACAGAAAGTTACTTTTGCCAATAACATTGAATTGTTGGGCAGATGCTAGTAGAAGTTGAATTCCAAAGTAAACAGAACCTTTTAAATCCTGGAGGCGCCATCTATTAATGGCTGCCTGAGAAGGTACATCTTTTGATGTGCTGTCAAACACGCATGGCAATCGGACGTGCTAAAACTGAGTTATTGCGTCTTAAATGACAGTGTTATGCATCCGTGCAAAAATTAATATCGAACAAAGAGCCAACATTAAGTTCTTGATAAAACTTTTATCAAAACACTTCAAATGATAAAACAAGGTTATTGTAACGTGTGTTTATCCCGTAGAGAAGTCTACGAGTGGTATATGCGCTCGAAGGATTATCATTAAGACATAAATGATGACCAACATGTTCGTCAAACGAAATTTGTGATAGCCGAAGATGCGATCAAAACTGTGCGTAATTCATCAAAGATTATCCAAAATCTTCATTAAAGTTCATGAAAGTGGAATTGAATATCTATAAAATATCCATTTATCGCATTTTGACCGAACATTTGGGCCTTCCAAGGGTGTGTTCACATTCTGTTCCGCACAAATTGACTAATGACCAAAAATTGAGTAGAACTCAACATTCGCTGGACTTCATCAGTAGTCAAAAAAGAATGAAGCTTCCTGCACAACACTGTGGATGGTGATGAAACGAGGTCTTTCGTACGTTGCAGAAGTCAAGCGCCAAAGTTGCCGAATGAAAGAACCTCAGTCGTGCCTAATCTGAAAAAAAATTCGTGAGGGCAATATCGATTGGCTTCTACGATTCAAGGGAATAATTCATAAGGAATTCGTTCCACCTCACGGAACGGTCAATGCTATTTAAATCTTGGTATTTTTAAAAGTTTGGTGCGGAGTATTCGTCGTTTTCACCCAGAATATTCTAAAGATGGAAGTTGGCGTTCGTTGCTGGTTATGCGCCATCTTATCGATCGATTGTGTGATCAAAAATCAAATTTTAACCGTCAACCATGTTAGGGGTAAAATGAGTGATACGTTATAAATTTAGATTTGCCCTGAAGGAGCGGGAACCCCGTAACAATTAAGGATTCATCAGTTAACTACAGTGGCGCGAGAGTAGGTTTCTATAGAAGGAATAATAAAAGAAAATAGAAAAATTTGAAATAAAAATTCTAAATGGTTGAAATACAAAGTTCATTTAACCTGAAAGGCAATAATTCAAGGGGCACTATCATTTCATTATTTATTTAAAATATTAAAGTTTTATGCTCTAACTAACAGTAAATTTTAAGAATAAAACATACCTATTTAAATCAATATACTTTGATTCCGCCGCTAAGTTGGTCCAACTAACTAATCGCATTCATGATTTGTTAATTTCCAGCAACAAAAATAGGAACCATTTATAACTCAGACTTAAAACTAACATGTGCATAATTAATAAATCTAAACATAAAAGCTCATACTACTTTCGATATATAGAAAATTTAAGGTTGTCCAACAATATCAATTTTTCTTGTTACGAATACTTGGGTTATCCAACAGTAGTTCTCTTAACACAACTCACCACAAAATCCAAATTATTGGAGGGGTGAATTCTCGGGGTCCTAATCCCATTTAACCGGTTATAACGACGGTAATTCCACGAAGGTAGCTCCGTGGCGTAGTGGTATGTGTGTGACTACTACGCTCATGGTCCCGGGTTCGAATCCCGACACGGTCCGCTTGAAAAATGTTAGGCGAGCATTTTTCACAAAAATACACTCTTGTTCGGATGAGAGGTAAAATGGAGGTCTCGTGTGTGACTGTTGTAATGCACGTTAAAGATCCCTACCTTGCTTGGAACAGCAAGGGTTTGGCAACATTCCAAATTTTCCAGGTAAAAAAAACCTCGCTTCCTGGCCAATGTGATACCTTCGGGTGGAGCATTGGAAAATCACATGTAAGGTAATTCCACGAAACTGTATATTAAAATCTACCCTATCCGTGCAAGCGTAGTTATAGAAATAAGTCGCACACTTATGTCTCCTGCGGGGAATCCACAGTCACATCTTAGAGCTCTATTACTTTTGACTTTTAACCTGTCCTCGTAGCAATCTCAACAGCGTGGCAATCCCATTTTCTTATTTTTCGCATGACTGCATTCTTTCGCTTCTAATTAAATTTCTGAACTAGACTTTCTAAACTTAACGTTCTACTCTCGTGCTTAGTTGTTATATTAAACCTTTTCCTCTATAAAAATACTGTTACTTGTCTTCAGCATCCGGTAATACAATGAAATAATTTTAAACTATGCTTAATAAAGGTTATTGTCCCGCTAATTACTGAAAAGTCACGTACTTCTTCAATTGTTCTTAGACGTCTAGCCATGTTTCAGATAATGATTCTGCATTTCTCGCGCATTTAACATTCTTGTATTACAATGTATTTATTAATGCATAACACACTGTCTAATTTATGAAATCCTTTATTTCAGCTACTTTTAAAATAAGTCATCGTATTGGATTATTACGTTTACAATGTATTTAAAAAATGTTATACCATATTAGCTAATGACCGTTACAGAAACAAAATTTTGAAATATCATGCTCGGGTAAAATTAATTATACGTAAAATCTATTATACAAGGTGCGTTGATATTTATTTTGTCCTTTCAAAATTAAAATTTTTAATTCTCATCTTATAGCTAGTGTAACACGTCCCGTTACAACCACTCGTCGTATTCGCTTGATTTAGCACCGTGTGATTTCTACTTATTCGGAAAGATGCATTTGCCGATGAAAGGAAAGCGTTATGTTGACATGGGGGCCGGCGGTTCCATGGCGTAGTTGTTGCACGCGTGACTACTATGCCCAGGTCCCAGAATTGAATTCCACCACGGTCCGCTTGAAAAATATAAGGCGAGCATTCTTCACAAAAATACGCATTCGTTGGGGTTAGAGGTAAAATGTAAGTATTGTGTGTGGATGTTGTCGTGAACGTTATAAATCCCTACGGGTTCGGCAAAATTTAAAATGTTAACGTAAAAAACTTGTTTCTTAGTGAAAGTAATACCTTCGGGTGGAGCATTGTAAAATCAAATTTAGTGACGTGTAGGCCATCAAAAGGCTTGCACCCAATCTCTCAAGTACATCTCTTCAGACAACTGAAACACTTGCTCGACATGCTTCTTGGCCGTGCAAATCGCTATATAGTTTTAAGCAGGCTATTTTGAAAGAAACAAATGAATTTTGCCCTAAAAATAAGTCTTTGTTCTCATTTTGAAAAACCCCTCTGTTAGGTCTCTAGTTAAACGCTGTCTTCAAAATCTCTAATCCAGTAATATACACCCTAGCAGCAAGCATCAAATCAGAAATAGGGCTATAAAGAATTCCCTGCGTTCTGGCTCGAATGGCCCACAACAGATAAAGAATTGATTCTAGAGAGGCGGGTCAAGAAGGACGGACTTGCGAAGTGAGCTCTCGGGCAAATCGGTGCCGGTGATGAAATTGCCAATGCATATTTCTATAATCGCACGCACCAGAAATCATACAGATAGATTGCAGCGTTGACAATGAGAGCCTACTCATGAGCAGACAGGGTTACAGGGCTACATCACAAGTAGATCTCAACTAGAACATTCTTTACATTCTTTACTGGGTACATCCTAGGGCAATGTATCCATACATAGGAGGAGTCACCGCCATCAAATGGGAAATACAGAAAAAGAATGTCCACTGAGTGCACTCGAATGGCCTCCATAGATAAAAAATTGACCTCTGGAGAGACGGATCAAGAAAGACCAGGACTTGCGAAGTGAGTTTTCAGGGAAATCGGTCCCGATTATAAAATTGCCAATGCATGTTTCTATAATCCCACGTTCCTGAAATGATGCAGACAGACAGCAGCGCCGAAGATAAGTGCCAACTCGCGCGCAGTCACGGTGACCAAGGTAGCTATCGCAAGTGTTGTTCTCAGCTAGAGTCACTGGGTACAACCTGGGACAATATATTCATACATACAAGGAGGAGGATCCACGTCTACAGAGAGATTTGTGACCTAGTTGTGAAAGAACATAAAGCAGCAGCCGACGGAATCAGTAACGAGGGCGCTAACATTGCGTCTATATAACTGTTGTCCTCTCTAGCACTTTTAAAGCTGGTCTTAAAATCCCAAATCCAGTAATAACCTCCCTGGCAGCGAGCATTAAATCAAGAATACAGCTAAAAAGAATGTCCGCTGAGTGCAGATTCGAATGGCCCACCACAGATAAAAAATTCACCTCTGGTGAGGAGGGTCATGTTAGAGGGACTTGCGAAGTGATCTCTGGGAAAATCGGTACCGGAGATAAATTTGAGAATGCATGTTTCTATAATCACATGCTGAAGATGAGAGCCAACTCATACGCAGACAGGGTGCCCATATGTAGGGTTGCACGATAAGCAGATCTCAACTATCGCAAGTGCGATTCTCAGATATGGACACTGGGTACATCGTGGGGCAATGTATTCAACACATTATGAGGAGGATCCATCACCACTACGAGATTTGTTACCTAGTTGTAAAAGAACCTACAAAGCAGAAGCCGACAGTATCAGTAACGAGTGAGCTAATGGTGCATCCACCATCGGACTGAACACTAAAACCCGATTTAGTAATATAGAACCAGAGAGGAATGTTCGTGGTCTCTGTGACACTCCTTCAGGAAGACAACGATTTCCTAGTTCACGGGCGAAGCTACAAACTTGTTAAATTTAGCCAGCTAGTACTGCACCTCCTGCTGGAAGAAGGAGGAACCAACGGAGAAGTTCTGATGCTTATAAGAAAGAGGAGGAAGATTTCTAAGTACACAGTTAAAACCCTGGCTGTACTGGATATCGACTGAATGACGTTATTAACGATACCGCATCGCAGTTTCATTGAAATTTTTCAGGAGCTCATGGACTTTAACTGGCCAAATCGGAAATTTCGGCTACGGACCTGATCTCAACGCTTTAGATATTAATTCTTCACGCCGCTGTTTGTAATTGTCACTTCGTGTTAATTCTTAATGAAAACACTATTGTGCCGTTTTGGAAGACCATCTTTTTTTTGTATGGTGTCATATATTTTAAATGTGTCTTCCCTGGGTTCTTTTGACGAGTACCCTAGATTTAAGGCCTATTAATCAATTTAGCTGGCAAATGTTGATAAGCAAGTAGGTGTTAACAATTTAATTAGATGAATTGGTTTTGGTTAAATTCCGGAAACATTTAAATTTTTACAGAAAGTTACTTTTGCCAGTAACATTGACTTGCTGGGCAGATTGTAGTTGAAATTGAATTCCAAAGTAAACAGGACCATTTAAATTAATTATGGAGGCGCCATCTATTAATGGCTGCCTGAAAAGGTACATTTCTTAACGTTCTGTCAAACACATGGCAATCGGACGTGCAGAAACTGAGTTATTGCGTCTTAAATGACAGTATTTTTGCATCCGGGTAAAATTAATATCGAACAAAGAGCCAACATTAAGTTCTTGATAAAACTTTTATCGAAACACTTCAAATGATAAAACAAGGTTATTGTAACGAGTGTTTATCCCGTAGAGAAGTCTACGAGTGGTATATGTGCTTTAGGGATTATCATGAAGACATAAATGGTGACGACCAACATGTTCGTCAATCGAAATTTGTGATAACCGAATATGCCATCAAAACTGTGCGTAATTTATCAAAGATTAACCAAAATCTTCATTAAAGTTCACGGAAGTGGAATTGAATATCTCTAAAATATGAATTTATCGTATTTTGACCGAACAACATTTGGGCCTCCCAAGGGTGTGTTCCGCACAAATTGACCAATGACCAAAAATTGAGTAGTATTCAACATTCGATAGACATCATCAGCAGTCAAAAAAGAATGAAGCTGTAAAACACTGTGACTGGTCATGATACGAGGTCTTTCAATACGTTGCAGAAGTCAAGCGCCAAAGTTGCCGAATGAAAGAACCTCAGTCGTGCCTAATTTGAAAAAAGGTCGTAAGGGCAATATCGATTGGTTTCTGCGAATCAAAGGAATAATTAATAAGGAATTCGTTCCACCTCACCGGACGGTTAATGCTATTTAATCTTGGTATTGTTAAGAGTTTGGTGGGGAGTATTCGTCGTTTTCGCCCAGTATATTCTGAAGAAAGAAGTTGTCGCTGGTTGCTGGTTATGCGCCATCTTATCGATCGACACTTGTGACTTCAAAAATCAAATTTTAACCATCAACCATGTTAAGGATAAAATGAGTGATACGTTATAAATTTAGATTTGCCCTGAAGGAAGTGGGAACCTCGTAACAATTAAGGATTCATCAGTTAACTACAGTGGCGCGAGTGTAGGTTTCTATAGAAAAAATAATAAAAGAAAATAGAAAAATTTGAAATAAAAATGCTAAATGGCTGAAATACAAAGTTCATTTAACCTGAAGGGCTTTTCGATTGCAATAATTCAAGGGGCGCTATCCCATCTTGTCCCAGCAATCCCTTACGATACTATCATTTCATTGTTTATTAAAAATATTAAAGTTTTATGCTCTAACTAGCAGTAAATTTCACCAATAAAACATACGTTTTAAAATCAATATACTCTGATTCCGCCGCTAAGTTGGTCCAACTAAATAATCGCATTCATGATTTGTTAATTTCCAGCTACAAAAATAGGAACCATTTATAACACAGACTTAAAACTAACATGTGCATAATTAATAAATCTAAACATAAAAGCTCATACTACTCACGATTTATAGAAAATTTTAGGTTGTCCAACAACATCAGTTTTTCTTGTTACGATTACTTGGGTTATCCAACAGTAGTTCTCTTAACACAACTCACCACAAAATCCACATTATTGGAGGGGTGAATTCTCTAGGTCCTTAGGCCTTTTTAACCGGTTATAACGACGGTAATTCCACGAAACTGTATATTGAAATCTACCCTTCTCGTGCAAGTGTAGTTAAAGAAATAAGTAATATACAGTCACATCTCGGAGCTCTATTGCTTTCGACTTTTAACCAGTCCTCGTGGCAACCTCAACAGCGCGACCGTCCCGTTTTCTTATTTTTCGCATGACTGCATTCTTTCGCATTTAATTAAGATTCTGAATTTGACTTTCCAAACTTAATTTTCAACTCTCGTGCTTTGTTGTTATATTAAACCTATTCCTGTATAAAAATTCTATTATTTGTCCTCAGCATCCGGTAATACAATGTAAAAATTTTAAACTATGCTTAATAAAAATTATTTAAATTTTTACAGAAAGTTGCTTTTGCCAACAACATCTTGACTTGCTGGGTACATGCTAGTAGAAGGTGAATTCCAAAGTAAACAGGACCTTTTAAATTCTTGAGGCGCCATCTATTAATGGCTGCCATGTGTGACAGTGTGTTTTTGCATCGGTGCTAAAAGGAATATTCAACAAAGAGACAATATTAGGTTCTGTTTTAAACTTGATAAAACTTTATCGAAACACTTCAATTGATAGAGCAAGATTATGGTAACGAGTGTTTATTTCGTATAGTGTTATATGCGCTTTAAGAATTAACATGAAGACGTAAATGGTGACCAACATGTTCTGTGCGTAAATTCATCAAAGATCAACCAAAATCGTCATTAAAGTTAATGGAAGTGGAATTGAATATCTCCAAAACATCAATTTACCGCATTTCGACTGAACATTTGGGCCTCCCAAGAGGTGTGTGCACGCTTTGTTCCGCATAAATTAACTAATGACCAAAAATTGAACAGAATTCAACATTCGATGGCCGTCATCAGGAATAAAAAAAATTGGAACTTTTGTCATATTTAAAAAAATTCTCTAACCTATGGCCTCTCCCAAATACCACTACATAACTAGTGTGACTGGATATCCTGATACAATAACCTAATTTTTATCGTAGTTCATAAATAAATGCAAATAAAATTCAACCTATACGTATCCTCTATTGAAATTAGCTAATTGCAACATAAATACAAATATAGGTTAAAAAAAACTAGTTTCTTAATCTCGCTCTGACCAAGTATTACTAAAAGAAATCCTAAAAAACATTAAATTAAATCATCGACAATACTATCATTCCAGTTAAATTACATGACATTCTAAATCCAAATTTCTGGAAATGCACTTAATAACAAAGGAAAAAACAGTTAAATACTAACTTTCCTTTAATGTTTTTATTTTCCATTCAAAATACTTTAACTATTACTAATATTTATCGATTAAACTTACAAAAAGTTCACATTTACTCACTGTTTAAATTCCAATTTTTTAAAACTTTTAGGATGTCCAGAGACCTCCAGCGTTTCAATTTCTCGTCCTGCAAACAGCAGCTCTCTTAACACAATATAACACAAATTTCAAATTAATAGAGGGTCAACTCTCCAGGTTTTAATCTCTTTTTGACAGGTCATAACGACATTAATTCCACAACACGTACATTGCCTGTTTAAAAAATAAGTCACACACCGCGTTTTCCCTTGTCAGGATGTCTGTATTTTCATCTTTAGCTTGAAACTGTTCCTTTTCGCTTTCAACTTCACGCCCCCTAACTACTGGCTCGTATTAATACATTTCGACCTTTCCAATTACGTGTTTGCGAATAATTAATTCATTCTTTTCCGTCGGGTGTCTAACTATTATCATTTTTTCACTATAAAAGTCTTATTAATTGCGGTCAGCATCCGTTAATACAATGTATCAATTTTAATCTATGCTTATGTACAGTGTATTGTCACATTACTTTGTATGTGATTTGTATTAATATTGCAATATAGTATTATCTTAAATACCTGTGGTGGTCGCAACGGACGATATTTATCTATTGTAAATTGTCTTTTCATGTGGAATGCATACTTATAATATCAAGGTATGTTTACACTTGAGGTTTTAATTTAAGTCATCACTATTTAGAAGAAATAATGTTATACCTTTTGAAGTTAAAGATTGGTATCTGGATGATCTTCATAGAAACAAAGGTTTTGAAATATGCTCAATTAAGATTAATTATTCTTGAAATGCATACAACGCGGTGCGTCCATGTTTAGTTTGTCCATTTAAATTTACTAAATGTTCCTTTCTTATCTAATTTATGGCTAACGTAACGTAATGCGTTACAAATAGCCCATTATTATCATGTAATTTTGTGGTAAAAAGGTTTCGTACGGGTCGTAGAATGGACGTGTTGTTCTACCGACTGATCAGAATGCGCAACGAGAGGGCGGTTATTGAGCTCTGGAATGAACCACCTATCTTGATCGACTTGTGCGGAAGTGTCGTATAGGCTATGTAGTGGAATGCTAATCCGTCGATTCCCTTACCTAAATTCTATTCGTACCTTATATTGTCTGTGTTCCTTGTTGTAGGTAACCACTGAGCTCCATTGCAAGAATTTAAGCTAGGCGGCAATCCGCATCGACGATGTGCAACCCTGAGGGTAAAGAACAATTATCTGTTACCCAGCTTACTAATATGCATTAATTTAAAAGGTAAACAGAGTTATAAATAATTCACATTGTTAATTTGATACGGAAAATATGCTATTTTAATTGTAAATTCTGCGGAACTTACTACGCCCTCTATTCGACCACGCGATTAACTAAAACTTTAATCGTATATTTTTATCTATAATGAGTAAGAGTGCTGGACACCATATTTTGATATAATTAAGCAAGTATTTGCACGCTCTGAAATAATAATTCACGTTCTGTCCTGATGATGCGGACACGGAAGTGTGGAAAAGTTATTATAAAAAAGTGGCAGTTAACGATCATTTAGTGCCCAGCGTAATTCAGCAGATGGCGCAACATTGCACAAATTTAGTTACAATGAAGGGCAATTTTCAAATAAACAAAAAGCTTATCTCCAATTAAAAGTTGTAGTTTGAGGTAGGCTTAGCGTTTTACTTCTCGGAAACCTAATACTGGCATCTAAATATTCAATGGGTTTTGTGAGGTCCTGATGTTTGTTTTTCTTTAAATTCCTCGTAGTGAAGTTGGTTGTTGAATCAACAACATTAGGGAACAGATGATACTAAGATAAGAGATGCTGTATAGGTGAACTCGCGGGGAAACTTCACTGCGTTACATGCACTATCTATTCGCGTCGATACGGTAAGATAGTTAAAGATAAAGTCCTCACTAAAACGCGCCTTTCGCACGAACTCATTATCCCTACGCGTCGAGCGTTTTCATTGGTTAGGGCGATTACCACACATTCTTCAAGGCGTGTGAAAATGCATGTTTGACAGTACACATACAATAAAATTCTAGATTATTTCGTTATAGTGCGTGAGGTTTGGAACCTCAATTTCCTACGTAATAACCTAATTTATACTACTTAAATTAATGATGGGAAATAATACTTATAGATTGGGATTAAAACTCTCCTATTCCAAATATTATAGTAAAACTTTGTGAAATACAAAAAGGGCACAGAAACGTCTGTTTTAGTTTTCAGCATGACTGGTTTAAACCATCTGTATCTTCACTTATTCGAAAATTTATCCCAGTCCCGTCTCGATCCATTGAATTGTAGTTGCAATGCCATTGCGTTAATTAAGCAAACACTCGTAAATAGAAAATCATTTAATAAGTTAGGTTGTTTAAACCAGCTTCGCGAAAATACCCCGCAAATTTTATAGATGGGTGGTTTACATTTAATAACATTGTAATTCCATTATAATGTTAAAATAGGACACAGAAATAATATTAAAGCACCTAGTACATTCTTTTACAACTAGCAATAAAGACAGATACTTCATAGTAGGCATATTAAATTAAAAAGTACCGACATATAACAGTAAATTACCAGCCGAGAAAGTGTACTCGTAAACATTCACACGAATTGAAAAAAACCCAAACATTGTAAATTACTTCAATAGACAGCATAATATTTAAGGCAAAGCGAGCGACATATGACGCGACTGTCTATATTAAATGTAAAGTGTAAGGATATTTATATGACCGACACTAAAATACCATTGACCCCGACTTGAAGACAGTTTAAGTCGTAAAAACTGCGTGAACGAGAAAAATCGGGTAATCTCAGAATATTATAACTTATAAATACCGACAGATTACTTTTTTTCTTTAGTTAATCGATTGACAAGTAACCACCGCCGTGCGGGTAAAAACGTTGAGTAATTTGTGACGGGTTTGTTCATGTTAAACAAATTCACAGCAACGTAATTGCGATTGGAAAAAATTGCCACTACATGTGAAAGTTGTTCCTGTGATCGTTGCTTTCCATTAGCACAAGTTGGATTAGTGTATTACTTACAAACCCTTTTTTGTCCTGCACAAGCTCGCTTGAGCCTTGTACCCGATCCACAAGCTGCAAATCATTAAATTTTTGTTTTCCACCTGCTACATATGTCACGCTGATGTATATTTCATAATTTATATAAAATTTACTTGTATTAAGAGGACTTTTACGTGGTGCACGCTTCGTTAAAAGCGTATTGTAAATAGGAAATGCTAATATAGAAAAATACCACTGTATTTGCAAACTTTAAATGTATCCGATAATTTGGTTGGATGTCCATAATTGATAAATTTAAGATGTTCTATTTCTTGGTCAATTAGGGATAGAGCTTAGTTGTTTTGTCGTGCTTGTGATATTCGTATTAGGATAATATAGGTTAGGCGAATCGCTGGAAGTTTGCTTATTATTTGTGTTTATATTGAATTAGTAAGTGAGAAAAAATGTACACAAGGCTCCATCAACCTGTATTTCAGAAAAAAAACAATCTTTTAGAACACGCACCGTCTAGTGAGACTGAAGGGTGGATTGGCGCTCAACACCTTTTTATTAGACTGGATGTTCACAGACCTTTCCAGGTAGGTGTAAGTGAAAGTATTGAAGTTTATAAACCCCTAAAAAGATTTGCATTTGCTTTTGTAGAACCCATCCCTCACCACTGAAAGCTAGCCGATGCATTAATTACTGTTACGTCTCTTTAGTAGAGGTAATTTCAGTAACTAGCGTCAATTTAGCTCGTATCAAACTTCTTAATTTGCTTTCGTGTTTACACCTTTGAAGGCTAATGAACCCAAAGGTTTTCCAAAGAGCACAAATATAAAACAATGTGATAATTTTCTTATGTAAATATTATGAATTGGAGACGTAAGGCAATTTATCTTTGCCCAAATGTGTTATAAAAAGCATAAACAATGACTAACTTTGATATCTTTTCTCTAACTGCAAACAGCGTTCAGCAACCAAACGGAAACATCTTGATAGTGTTATTAACGGCTGCTTAAACAATATCAAAGTGCGTATTTATAAATAAATTCACGCTTTCGTCAAAAGATGCATGTTATCTTTCGAGGACAGTGAACTGTGCTAATAAATACATCGGACGCTACTCACAATCAGTAGCAATGGTCATCTTATGACTCTGGTCATTGTTATGTGGTTCAAAACGGTGTTCTTCAACTATAAACGGTTGAGAAACTTTAGTTTATGTGTCGAGGATGTGAGCAGCATCTTTTTTTGTATCCGGTGACGAAGTTTCGGGTTATCAAAGTTGGCATCGTTTTGACGACGTATATTTGAGGCAAAAGTTCAAAATTCAAGAGTTGCCAAATAAATATGTTGATAAGCAAGTAAGTGAAATCATTTAATTTAGTTTATTCCTGGAATTTGTTTGAATTTTCGCCGAAATTTAATTTTGTCATTGAAAACCTGACTTTTCCCATGTGTTGGTACACTTTAGAGGTATTTTAAAGATGAATGGCATTTTGCCAATATTGGAGAGGTCTTAGTTTTACATGACCCGGTTTAGACTGATCTTTACTGAATGTTTGAGCAAGTCTTCTTACGTTCTTCGATCAATGAAAATGATAGTAGGTTCTTTAGGCTAATGAATTGCTAGACCCAAAGTGTCAAAGGAAGCATCTTTACCATCCCGTTTTCTAGCTATCGTCGATAAATAATCAACATCGAATTGTGCCGTTGATCGACGTGGACCGTATTATTCGTAGTAATTAGCACATTACAATCAAATTTATCCATCCTGGGTATGTGTTACGGGTTAAAATAACGTTACGTTACTAATTTCAACTAGCCAAGAAGAGACGGGAAACCCCGTATCAATTTTATGAGTGCACCGCTTAACTACAGTGGTACGTGAGTAGGTTCCTATGGAGAAATTACGAAGAAGAATAAAATATAAACATGTAAAATGGCCGAAATGCAAAACTACTTCACAAGTAGCACTTACCTTGAAAGGTTTTACTAGTCGCCAAAAATAAAGTCGCCAAACCGTCTTATCCCAATACTTACTTTGATATTTTTGCTATCCGGATGATGGTTATTCCGAATATGTATCCTTGTTTTCGGTTTTCCTAAATCTCGTCACCTCATACCTTAAAAATACTCATTACCTTTTATCGAATTAAATAAATTTTCCCAAAATACGACTTCGTTACTAGAGTGGTTGGATATCTTAAACAAATTTTCATTTCTACTTTTACTCTTATTATAAATAACTCCAAATAAAATTTCATCTAATTCCAAAAATATAATTGCACGTACATTGACCTTAAAAAACCTAATCTATCTCCAATTGGCCGGATATTATTAACAGAACTCCTTGAAAAACATTAATCCGTTAATAATGCTACCATTCCATTGTTTTAATTTCCCAGATTGATCTATATGACTTTTGAAATCCTATATATTTGGAAATGTCCTTGAGAACAATGCAGAGAAAAACAATGTTTGTACTTCTTTTAGATTTTTAAAAAAAAGTACCATAACTAGGTGTTATATTGTGCTCCTAAAACTAAATATTACGCCATCTTAGCTAGCAAGCTATTTATTATTATTTATATTATTATTCCCTTGGGTACTTTCCAATGCTCCACTCAAAGGTACCATCTTGTCCAGGAAGCAAGTTTTTTTTATCTGAAAATTTTGAATTTTGCCGAACCTTTGCTATTTCAAACAAGGTAGGAATCTTTAACGTACATATTTTTGTAAAAAATGCTCGTCTAATATTTTTCAAGAGGTGCGTATCGGGAATCGAATCTGAAACCTTGGAGCGTGACATTGGTTGTAACTTTTTTGAATTCTCCAAAAAATACTCATTTTGTAACTAGGCGCTAATTAAGCGTCCTTTTTGCGCCGCTAAAATTAAATTTTACGTCATCTTGGCAAACAAGTTATTTAAAAAGAAAAGATTTTTCCGAGAAAGTTTTCAAAGCTGTACTTTTTCAATTTTCAAAAAGGTTCTGTTCTAAAAGATCCGATTAGGCTCCATTTTGTGGCGCTAGAACTGTGCCCTTTTGGAAAATAAGTTATATTTATAACATTATTTTTCGGGTCAAGTTCACGAAGTGGCACAATTTATATTTTTAAACCATTATACCATAATTAGGCACCATTTGTGCAGCTAAAACTAAGTTTTGCGCCACCTTTACTAGCAAGTTATTTAGAATTTTCTCCTCGACTGCTTGAAACTGCTCCTACATTTAATTTTCCGATGCCTCACTTGAAACTACTACATTGGCCAAAAAGGGAAATTTCTGGAAATTTTGAATTTTGCCAACACTTGCTATTCCAAGCAAGGCAAGGATCTTGAACATGCGTAACAGCACTCACACACCGGTCCTACCTTTTACCTCACGTCCCTACGATGGCGTATTTATGTGAAAACTACTCGTTTAGCATTTTTCAAGTGACTCGTGTCAGAAATCAAGCCCGTGACGTAAGAACGGGAAGTTGGCGGCAACGTTTTTGAATTTTTCAAAATATTTTTTTATAATTTGGCGCCAATTAGGCGCCATTTCGCGCCGCTAAAACTAAATTTCGCGCCATCTTGACAAACTAAAAAAGGGCTTTTCCGGCCAAGTTCATGAAGTTGCCTTTTTTTTAACTGTTTTGTTCCACAAGCGCTAGTTAGACGCAATTTTGTGCCATTAGAATACAACTTTGCCACCTTTTGGAAAACAAGTTATATTTAAAATATTATTTCATGAGCCAAGTTTACGAAGCCGCACCTATTTGGTCGTCATCATTAGGTTTTCAGTCCTGAAACTGGTTAGACGCGTACCATCATTATTTCCTATTCTGAACTAACCTACACATTTCCCTCAAATTTGCACAGTCTGCATCTATCACTATCTGATGTAGGTCTACATCCACCTCTTTTTTCCTATCTCTGCTTGTCATATATCCCATACTATTCCCCAAAAATGCCTTAGAACGTATTCTGCCCTTCTATTTCTCCTATTGTTTTTCCAAAGATAACGTTGTTCCCCTACTGTTTCTATAACCTATTTGTTATTACCTTTGTCTGTCCATCCTCATACATGTGAGCACGGCATTTCAAAGGATGCTACCGTTCTTCTGTCTGCTTTGCAGACTGCCCGTGTTTCATAGGCATACTGTCAGTGCTGTGCTCCACACATATGCTTTCAACAACTTCTTGTTTTATGTTTGTTGTCTTTCATCACAGGTGCTGTTCTTTCTTGTTAGATGCAGTTCGGTCCTCTTCTATTGTTTTACAATTATATACCCTATTTCTCCGACTTTCAGTGGTTGTGAAGTGGGGTAAGCAGCCTGTGGCTGCCAAGTTCCCCCAGCACTTGAACATTTATCGATTTAATATTTTTTCCAATAAATCTTTTCGCACAGTCAACATTAGTTGCAGATATTGTTACGTATTGATTTACAAGTCCATTATTAATTAGTATTAGTCATACACATTTTAGCCTTTGTTCAATATCGATGCAGTCATATTTCCTGATGACCAATTCTCACGAGAAAGTTAACAGGAAACATGAAACACGCACGATACGGCCAACCAAGAAATTCAGATTAGTAAACCAGTGGCAAACCACTATCTGTATGTTCTCATTAATATTTCAGGGAAACATTTATCATGTTAGATATGATTGTTTATAAAAGTGGTAGCGACTGGCTAACTATGGCTCTTCGCTCTGCTCTCTTCCCTTTAGTTAGTCTGTCTCCGAGTGACCTCAGCGGTCATATTAATACAGTATTAAAATGTAGTCAAGCAGCGAACCGCACGTCCCCTTAAGGGAGGCGGCGAATACTTCTTAGCATGTAAGTAATCTTTTTATGTAACTTAATTGTAAGGCTGATCCTGTACAAATGCTGCTCGCTTATTTATTATATGTATCATACTTTAGCTTTATTCCAATCATTCTTACCCCAGCTTAAATTGAGTGGTCATTAGAGTAACGAGGACTATGTTCCTCTAGTTATTGTCACCAGGGTGGTGACTGGTGGAAGTCCCCAAATAAACAAGGCGTGTAGAAGTAGGTGACTGGTAGGCGGTCCCGCAACTGTAACTAATTACAGTGCTACGTTAAGAGTAAACCCTTAAAAACAGCACACTTAACAAGTGGTCCAGTTTACCCCTTAACAATTGGTGGAGGCGACCACTATGAACAAGAAACTAACGCAATCGCTTAGCTTATATATTTTTACGCTAATTGACTAACAAACCATTAAATTATTAAATGCTTTTCATTATCATATTCACAATATGTAAGTATAAAAAACAAAAATAGAATAAAAATTGCACAATCTCATTTACAACACCAAACCACAAGTGATAACCATTATCACAGAGTTTCGCTAACACAGCGATAAACAAGTACTAGAAAATAATGTGTGAAACAAATTAACAAACTTATCGGAAACGTCCTACTACGAAAAAATATGCATAGCATTTTGGGCAGTATACTTTTGATACTTCGCAGAAGACGGCGTATAAAACAAAACCTCCAAGTTCAAACTCATTAACTTTAGAATAACACGGTATGTATTAAAAGAGAATTTTTCTTTCTTTTGCTTTTAAACCTAAAGCTGCATATGTGATCAGATATTATCACACTATAATAAAAGTAATTCCACCGCAACGGTAGTTTTATTGAAATAACCATAATTTACATACAAATTACGAAAATGAATTCAAAACGATGTCGTACTTGTTTGACAAATAAAAACAATTTAAACTATTTAAAGCTACAAACCAACACCGAAAGAGTAAAATTACTCAAGGAAAAACTATCGACCTGTATACCCAACCAAAAATCTGAATTTTTTGAAGAAAGTTTCATTTGCACAAATTGCGAAAATATCATCAATAACTTTTACGCATTGTCAACAGTTTCAAAATACATCGAAACTGTTATAAACGAAGAAAACGAAGCGGCAGAGTCGAACAAACCATCGTTGGAATCAATATGTCAATCGGGTGCGATATTCCGGAACAGCTCAAAAAATGTACAAAACGAATTTTTTAACCTCAACATAAACAATGAAGAACAGCAAATTTTTGAATCAACAAAACAAAAGAAAACTAAACTTATTATACGCAGCGCGACTTGCCCAATCTGTTCATTCAAAACCACTAACGATGATTTATTTTCAAGTCACATTCGTGATCATATTAAGCTGCAACCAGCAAAAGAAAAACAATAACCGACTGCAAACCGCATTTTTTAATTAAATATTGGTAAGCCGTAAAGTCCCAATCTCAATCTAATTGTAATTTTCCTCAGACAGTTTTACGAATTAATTTTATTTCACTTAAAATTTCCTCCTAAGCAAAGTTCAGCCAAAAAGTTAAATTTACTTACAATAAACTATTTTTCTTCTTTCACCAATATTTTCCTTTTTTGATAGCAGCATGGTGGATGTCAGCAGACCAGTTGTATTTAAATTTAAACAACTAAGGCTGATGACATTCCACAAGCATCACTTTCATTATTTTGAAAATTCACCTAATTTCACTTCACATTATGTTGGAGATGCCACGTTTAAAATACCCTCACATTTAGGAAACCAAAAATTCTTACTTGTATACGAAAAACGTGCAATAAATAAAAATATATTGAAAATTATTACATAAAATTAGTAACGTACAAATACTTTCATGAACAAAATTTATCAGTTATCAACCACAAAACCGCAGAGCAATGTAGAACAGACTGTTGAACTTTTAAAGTTATTTTTAAAAAGGAAACTATTTAATTATAGAATACAGAGCACATGTTTTGAAATTTTTAATATTTTTTCTTAAACTTTACTATTAAAAGGGACAAACCTTTAATTAAAAATAAGTAAAATTTTATATATTCAATTTAAGTTAGGAAAAAATCCACTTTCAGGATTTCACCGAATTCTGCTTTTAAAGCATTTATCAAAAATAGTGGTAAACTTAAGAACCATTTTGAATTAATTAAATGAAATAATTATATTCAAACAAGCATGTCATAAAAGGAACTAAATAAAGAGATGAAATAGAACTTGAATAGGAAATTCTTATTCTTTATGCAAAGTTACCGGCACAGTTGTCATTAAATTCGTTAAATAACGATAAGATAAGGCCAGACTTACGTGGAGTCAGCCTAGTTGTTCGAACTTCATAGTTATGTAGCCCAGGATGGCAACACACAAAAACGTACAAAACGTTACATTAAAACATGAAAAAGGATGTTTTAGTAATAGTATTAAGTACACAGAGGTACTTAATCGCTTTCCGGTCCGAACAATTACTGTGGAAATTTTGAAAATTTAAAGTATTAAAAAGGAGTTATTCGTGATTGAAAATTCAGTCATAAAGACATAGCATATCATTATTGAGAGAATTCCAGTGAATCATTTTAATTTAAACGTAATTTCAAATTATTATAAACTTATTTTTATACAACGCAACTTCAACGCTAAAATAAATTATTGAATAACGATTTATTTGTCATATCTATAAAATGCAGCTTCGCAATTACTACGCTTTTAATTATGCTTAAAATTAATTTATAATATACTTTTACAATATTAGACTAACGAACCGTAAAATTAGCAAACGCTTTACACTAACATATTAATTTACGATTTTAGGACATTAGTATAGGAATGTTTGGTAAACAGCCATTCAATTAGATTTTAGTTACACAAAATTAAAAGCAACACGCATCCTAACTCAGGTATTTTAAGATAGTGATAGGGAAATTTTCAAGGAATGTGTCATCGTAAACAGAAACAGGATAAATAAGGTAATTTGAAATTATCTCAATGTTAACTTTATAATTATATCCAAAAGGCAGACATCTTTCAGTCAGGCAAAGATTTTAGTATTGATGTATATTTATCCGGCACAGCTATCAATAAAATCAACGTACCCGATGATGGACGTTGAGGTAGGAGTGACTTACGAAGGGTCATTCTAGTTGTACGAAAATAATAGGGTATAACCCTGTATAGGTAGTAGTCGTCAGTAATACGACAATAGTGTAATAAGGTATCGAAAATTCGTTTTACGATAACGATACTAGGACAGTACAAGTCCAGATAAACCGGTTCGTACAATTGCTGTGAAAATTTAATTCAATTAAGGAACAACTAGCGAGATTTTAGGTTGAAAGATAAGTCAAATTAAATGTATGTAATTGATACCATATTTTAAAAATAGGGATGTAATTCAAAAATCTAACCAATTCAGTCACTTGGAAATTATAAAACCAAATGACTATAAATGAACTGGTCATATCGCACTTACAGCTTATATATACAATTTCTACACTAGATCACAAGTAGAACAATCAGGTTATATGAGTTATATTATAAAAATTATCATGTGTATTTTATGTATTTCGTTTTCATTCTCCACCACGGACACTCAAAATAAGCGTACCAAGTTGAAAGGTCGCTGAGTGTGAGATATTAAATAGTCAATTTCTATTTAACGCATCTGCCTGCTAGAGACTGTGCAAGTATGCTATGGGATCGCACAGCCCACTCGGTTAATTTGGAAGATCGCTAAGTGTAAAACACTACGATCGGAGGTTCGAATCCCACCGAGGCAACTTAAAGTTTTTGTGTATTCTTGTGTTTACGTACGTACGATGTTGATATATGATGATAAATGTATTGTTTATCTTGTGTGGAGCCTAGCAGAAGCACCGTGATTTAATTTGTATTTATTGAGTTAAAGCATATATGATGTTATATGTATAAAAGGGTACCCAAGTTAAGAGTAAAATAAAGAGAAGCATAGAAGCTTCCAAGTAAAAGAAAAATACCATAAATATAATATACCTCAAAGTTTGTTAACCGGATCTCAAGCTACCCTAGTAGACCTTCAATTTTGTAATATAAATATATTTATTTAATTCCTTTAACATAAAAATTAGCCTAAAATTCACTTACAAAGAAAACAACTAACTACACTGCGAAACGAGTTCTGCTCCAGTGAAACAGTAGACCATTTTACCTGCTTATTCAATTATTTTTCTCAAACGCTATCCGTTTTATACTCAACTACTGTTGCCACCGAAAAGAACTACGTTTGTCCTAAATTAACACAAGTGTACAAAAGGACACGCAAAACTCTTTAGTTTTGAAGAGCTATCAGAATTAAAGACACAATTTTTAAATTTCGTTTTGAGAATTATTTTTGATGAATCAATCCATATAAAAGAAAGGTCACTTTGGTCCAAATACCTACCGATATTTTACATACAATTATTAGCATTATCTACCTATTAAGATTTTTATCTTTTTGACATTACATTTCGACATAATTTTTCATATTCCTCTTTTGCTGGTATGAGCCAAAACCACACTCATACAGACAGTTAACAAGATTTTGAAAAGTCTAAATTAATTTTTTATAAAGATATTACTTATTTTATATGGTCATGAATACCATGGCTGGAGAGAAATAGCCAACCTTTCCAGACTCTAATTTTGAGCAAAACTTAACTGCTGGAGAAACCTAGCCAACTTCTTCAGATTTAAACAGTTTTGGAACCATTGGTTAATACATGTTAAGCCGAAATCATAGTAATATTGAACCTTTTTCTTCTTTTGTCAAAAGTCCTACCTAAATAAATAAACCATTCAATGACAATTATTTTTATATTGAAGATACATATTTTTTTTATTTAAAGTCATTACTTTAAAAATTTCCTTTGACGATTTTATAAGCAAACTTTTGCTTTACCTTTTGAATTTTATTTTACGTACACACGTGCAGAACGTGTGCTTCGTTTTTAAATATTTGTAAGACTCAATGGGACAACGAGACGTTGACGTATTCCGCTCTTTTTCCGACTGAGTCATAATTATTTTTCTTCTTTAATGTTAACTTTAACTTAGTATAAGACATTACCAATACTTTTTACAAATCCTATGAAACGATAGTTCGTTTCTCTATTGTACAACATAACTGCTTTACTAATGAACTTTAGATTTATTTTTAACTATAAGTGTATCACTAAAACAAACCTCTCATACCTTAACTCTGTTTAAGCAACCAAGAGTATCTTTCCTAACTACTAACTGACTATGTTAGTTCATGGCGGACCACGCTGAATAAATTAAAGAACCAGTATACCAAAACCAAGCTAGCTCAATCCAATAAGAACCAACAACCATAATACCGATTTCCATAACGGAATCAACAATTACTGCACATTACTGGAACCTGTCCAGATAGCAATTTTGTTTTTGAAAAATGGGACCCCATAAACTATGGCAAGGCACCCAATACATTAAACCTTCGTACTACCTCAACAAGCAGACACCCAACTGGTTACAAAGTTCTGCATGAATGAACATCAATGGAATACAGACGCAAACACATGGTCAATTCCAAAAATGGTTAATATGGTTACCTAGAAAACTTTTCGATACATCCTAATGTACCCTTATGGTCTTTGTGGGTCTAATGGATAAGCACGTACAAATCTTAGTCAACACCAACCCTATTTATGGGCCAACACGGTTAATTGGATATCAACTTTGTTAATCAACCAAATCGATCAATATAGTGAGCTTCGATTCAAATGGTTATAATAGCTTGATGACATCGCAACACACGACAAATAACTCTCAGCAACTGGTTCACAAACAACATCGTCACGCTCCAGCCATGAACACACATTTATCTTTGTAAGCCTTTTTATTTATTTTAACAACTTGTTATTCATTAAGATTTTGTACTCTGATTACTACTAGGTATATTCAGTTTGATATCTACCTAATCTTATATTTAGATTTTTATATATTTTATTTGAAAATCAAACCCTGAATGTTCGATATATTAATCACGATATAATATTCGTTATTATTGTTTACAAAATTTAAACATTTTATTTTTACAATTTCAAACTTTTATAACCTTAACTATGTAATGTAAATCATCAGTAACTATCTTCTTACCCACATTATCTAACACGCACCTTATTACTATATTTAGTACAATTTTCTAAATTCCGGGTCGAAATTTCTTAAACGGGGGATGTGTTACGTATTGATTTACAAGTCCATTATTAATTAGTATTAGTCATACACATTTTAGCCTTTGTTCAATATCGATGCAGTCATATTTCCTGATGACCAATTCTCACGAGAAAGTTAACAGGAAACATGAAACACGCACGATACGGCCAACCAAGAAATTCAGATTAGTAAACCAGTGGCAAACCACTATCTGTATGTTCTCATTAATATTTCAGGAAACATTTATCATGTTAGATATGATTGTTTATAAAAGTGGTAGCGACTGGCTAACTATGGCTCTTCGCTCTGCTCTCTTCCCTTTAGTTAGTCTGTCTCCGAGTGACCTCAGCGGTCATATTAATACAGTATTAAAATGTAGTCAAGCAGCGAACCGCACGTCCCCTTAAGGGAGGCGGCGAATACTTCTTAGCATGTAAGTAATCTTTTTATGTAACTTAATTGTAAGGCTGATCCTGTACAAATGCTGCTCGCTTATTTATTATATGTATCATACTTTAGCTTTATTCCAATCATTCTTACCCCAGCTTAAATTGAGTGGTCATTAGAGTAACGAGGACTATGTTCCTCTAGTTATTGTCACCAGGGTGGTGACTGGTGGAAGTCCCCAAATAAACAAGGCGTGTAGAAGTAGGTGACTGGTAGGCGGTCCCGCAACTGTAACTAATTACAGTGCTACGTTAAGAGTAAACCCTTAAAAACAGCACACTTAACAAGTGGTCCAGTTTACCCCTTAACAATATTTCACAACCAATACCTGTAGTTGTTTATAATAATCATCAGATTTATCTGCGCTTATTTTTTCGTCATTAGGTTTCCGTCTCAAAACTGGTTGGATACGTACCTGCACTTATTTATTTTCTGAACTAGCCTACATAATTCCCTGAAATTCTCACACAGCATGTATACAGCTCAGTTACCTTCTATTGTTTTCTAATTTTATACCCTATTTCACCGAGATTCAGTGAAGGGGGTTAAGCAGCCTGTGGCTGCCAAGATCCCCCAACACTTTTCCGGTAAATCCTTTCACACAATTACCATTATTCGAGAATATTGCCCACCCAATACTTGTAGTTGCTTATAATAGTCATCATTGAGTGCAGTTACTTTCTTCGTCATTAATTTATCCATCTAGGGACTGGTTGGATGCATACCTCCATTGATTTCTATTCTGAGCTAGCCTACACATTTCCCTAAAACTCCTACAGCCTACATCCTTCATTATCTGTGTGCAGTATTCTAACCTAGGTCTACCTCTTCTTCTCTTTTTTCGTGTCTCTGCTTCTAATATATTCCGCACTATTCCCTCATGTCGTAGTATATGTGGCCTATCATCCTATTTCTCCTATTTTTTACCGTTTTCCATATATTTCTTTCTTCCCCTACCATTTTTAGTACCTCTTCGTTCTTAACTTTGTCTGTCCATGATATTTTCATCATTCGTCTGTAGCACCACATTTTAAAGGCTTCTACCTTTTTCTTGTCCGCTTCTTCTACTGTCCAGGTTTCACAGCTCCATACTTATGTTTTAAGAAATCTTTTCCTTGTTTCTAAGTTTGTTGTCTTTGACCACAGTAGTTGCTTTTTCTTGTTAAATGTAGCACGACCTTGTGCTAATCTTTGTTTTATATCTTTTGTGCTTATCCCATCTTGCGTTATTTGGCTTCCTAGGTAGCAGAAATCCTTAACCTCTTGTAAATTCGTGTTACATAATTGTATTCTTGTTTTTGATTTATTTTCCCCTTCTTTGCATACTAGTACTATAGTTTTAGTTTTGTTAATTTTCATACCGTATCTCTCTGTTAGAACCGTTTCCATTTCATTAAGAGCAGCTTCTAATTCTTCCTTACTAGATGCCAATATCGCTATATCATCTGCAAATCTAAGCATATCAATTTTTTGTCCCTGCATAGTAATTCCAAATGTCTTCCTGCATTTGACAGTATTCATTGCCTTTTCAATGTAAAAGTTAAAAATTAATGGGGATAGGGCACATCCCTGTCTCACCCCTTTCCTAATGTTTACTTCTCTACGTTCCTGCTCTAATTCTATTACTGCTGTTTGCTCTTTGTATAAGCTATGTACTATTCGTCTATCCCTATAACTCATTCCAATGTTTTTGAGTATTTCGAACATTTTTTCCATTTTACATTGTCGAATGCTTTTTCCAGATCTACAGTATACGCTTTCCCCCTTCTCTATTGTTTTCTCCATTATCACTCTCAAAGCTAAGATAGCCTCCCGTGTTCCCCTGTTTCGCCTAAACCCAAATTGGTCTTCTCCTAGTATTTCTTTAGCCCGTTTTTCCATTCGTCTTTGTACAATTCTAGTTAATATTTTTGACACGTGTGCTGTCAAACTTATTGTTCGAAAATTTTCACATCTATCCGCGCCTTTCGTTTTTGGTATAGTTACTATGATGTTACGTTTGAAATCTTTGGGTATCTCGCCTGTCTCATACATATAGCTTACTAGTTGGAAGAGACGTTCTGTTACTGTTTGTCCAGCGGCTTTTAGAGTTTCTGCTTGCACTTTATCTGTACCCGGCGCCTTACCATTTTTCAGGCCCTTTAATGCTAATTCAAATTCATCTCTAAGTATAGGATTTCCCAAGTCATCATTATCAATGTCCGATTCCTGTTCTAATGCAGTTAGTTCTTCTCCTACATATAAATTCCCTATATATTCTTACCATCTACCCCCTTTCTCTACAGTTTCTATAATGAAGTTTCTTCCCGCGTCCCTTATATTTTTGCTATACGGTTTTATATCCCTAAAATTGATTCTAATTAGTTTGTATGTTTCATCTGTTTTTCCTACTTCCATCTTAGTTTGTACCTCTTTGCACTTTTCATCAATCCATTGTTCTTTAGCTTTTCTGCATTTGCGAATAATTTCCCATTTATGTCTTTGTATCTCTGTTTTCCTGTATCGTCCGATTTATTTTTTATTTTCGTCTTTCTTCTAACCTATTTGGTATTAAAAATAAAAATTGTTCCATAATTGGGGGTTATTTTCGCCGCTGAAACTAAATTTTACGCCATCTTTGCCAGCAACTTATTTAGAAATTTTCTTCTGGGTGCATTAAGTTGACCCTACATTTGGCATTCCAGTGCTCCACCCTTAGGTACTATATTGGCAAGGAAACGAATTTTTCTTACCTGGTAATTTTGAATTTTGCCGAACCCTTGCTATTCAAACCACACTCACACGGGACCTACATGCTACCTCCCATTCGTACCGAGGGCGTATTTTTGTAAAACATGCTCGCTTAACATTTTTCAAGCTGTTCCTGTCGGTAATCATACCCGGGATCTTGGAATTAGGAATTATACGCGAACCCATCTTATCCACGGTACCGCCCGTAAAATTGGGTGCTACTTATTTGAATTGTTCAAAAATATTTCTGTTATACTTCGACGTCGTTTTGCGCCGACAAAGCTAAATTTTGCGTTCTCTTGGCAAACAAGTTATTAAAAAACGATTTTCCGCCAAGTTCACGAAGCTGCACTTCTTCAATTTTCAAAAAAATATTGTCCCATAAGCGCCAATTAGGCAATGATTTGCGCAGCTTGAACAAAATTTTGCGCCCTCTTGCAAAATATTTAAATATTATTCCTAGCTCAAAGAGATGTACTTCGCTTGGATTTTTAAAAAATGTGCCATGGCTAGGCCCATATTGTGCTGCTAAAACTATATGTTGCGCCATCTTTGTTAGCAAGTTATTTATAAATTTTCCTTTGGGTATATAAAGATGGTCCTACATTTGATTTTCCAATGCTCCACCCGAAGGTACCACCTTGACCAGAAAGTGAGTTTTTTACCTGCGAATTTTGAATTTTGGCGAACCCTTGCTATTTCATACAAGGTAGGGGTCTTTAAAGTAGGTGACAACACTCGCACACGAGACCTACATTTTACTTCTTATTCGAACGAGGGCAAATTTTTGGAAAAATGCTCCCCTAATATTTTTCAAGCGGTGTGTATTAGGAATCAAATTATGAACCTATGGGGTCGTGAAGTAGATTGCAACTTTTTTAAATTTCCCAAAATATTTGTTTTGTAACTAGACGCAAATTAGGCGCCTTTTTGCGCTGCTAAAACTAAATTTTGTTCGTCTTGCCAAACAAGTTATTTAAAAAAGGAAAGATTTTTCTGACAAAAGCTGTATTTTTCAATTTTTGAAAAGGTTTGTTCCAAAAACGCCGATTAGACGTCACTGCTCCGCTAGAGCTGTGCCCTCTTGGAGAACAAGTTATATTTATAAAATTATTTCTTGGGTCAGGTTCACTAAGTCGCACATAATTTATATTTTAAAAAAATTGTACCATAATTCGGGGCCATTTTGTGCTGCTATAACTAAATTTCGCATCATTTTTACTAGCAAGTTAGTTTCTCCTTGCCTGCTTAAAGCTTACCCCATATTTAATTTGCCAATGCTCCACACGAAAGTACTGTATTGGCCAGGAAAGGAGTTTGTTTCCTGGAAATTTTGAATTTTGCCCAACTCTTGCTATTCCAAGCAAGGTAGTGATCTTCAACATGCGTAGCAACACTCACACACGGACCTGCGTTTTACCTCTCATCCCAACCAGAGTGTGAAACGAATTTTTGTTGTTTGATGGGTGCCAGTGTAACGTATTTTATAAATGGGCGCCAGTGCACAAAAATTTTCCGCTTCCTTCACAGAGAATCGAAGAAAGGGCCATCTTCCAACATAGCTAGGGGTCTGTTCCTGGGTAGAGCAATAGGAAGTGGGGAGTCGAATTTTGTTTTCAAACAAAAACTAAACAAAGTTAAATAGGCGCCACCGAGTCCTGAGATAATCACGATAAGAGCAAAGCACAATTCTAAGGGCGGACCCCAAAGATAAAACGATCGCCTTCGTTAACAAAAACCTGTCTTATAAAAATAAGACGCAGCTCCTGTAAGAAATTACAAAGATTAAATAAAAAAAATGTAGAACACCATTTGTGTCCTATAAAATTATCAAAAATTAAAAATGTATATCCAATATGATATTGGCACAAAATTATTACCCAAAAATTCTACCTTTATGTTATCAGATTTGATCGCATTTGACCAAAATAAAAGTCTCAAAGTTTAACTAATTGTTTACTGAAGTAAAAAACTTTCTTTTAAAAATTCATAACTTGTTAACATGTAAAAATTCTCAACAATAATGTTTATAACAAAATCAAAATTTTGTCTTTTTAAAGCAAAAGACTGCTCTCTAAACATAAGCTTGTTTTAAATATTTAAGCAAAAGAAATTTGTAAACACAATGCATTGAACTATAATTTCTATCCTGGGCAGATTTTATCAGGTAGATTACAGTTTCATAATTATTACGCAGCGTGTATTTAAATTTTGCAATGAAGTGAAATCAACTTCCATGTACATAACAAATTAAAAGTAAACAAAAGTTCACTGCTATCACTTATCAAGTACTTTTTGTATTAAGTATATATAAATTTTCATATCCTCAAAATTTTGTATGAACACAAATGCAAACACTTTGCAATTGTCACTAAACGAATTTAAATTTTTATACTAAGTTTTTATAATTTATATGTGAATAAAAGCTAACTTCAGAAGAATGTTTAATTTGAATTTTAGGAAAGCTACACGAAGCATCTGCTTTCACGGCAAATATCTTTAAAATGTTACTACATCACAAAAAAATATAACGTCGAAGATATACTTCGAAATTTATCTGAAATTTATCTCAAAGCCTACAAATATATAAACCTAACCTAACAAAAATTTCTTTCTGCGGTTTGTAAAACCAGTTTAACAATAATCGAAAGTGAAACAGGTCATATGGTCATAAACATGATAGCAAATTTCGTGTTTTTTATATGACCGTCTGTTTATCAAAGACAAACGACATTCTAAACACATGCAAAATTTCTTAAATTTAATAATGAACCAAACTGCATCTGATTTTCATAGACAAATCCCATCAGAAATTTCATCAGCTGCAAACAAAACCATAAACCATTTCTTGGGGTAACAGCAATCTCCAATCCTTGTACAGAACCATACAACTTACAAAACCAAATTCTCACTTGTACTTCTCTATTGTTTTTCGTTGGCGCGCTAAATAAATGAACCAAAATTAAATTAAGTTCGTAAAATGTATAAATTACAAACCGTTAGTAGAAGTTATAGATATTTATTCAAGTCTACCATGACTTGAACCACTCACACAAATAATTGAATCAAAGGTCGCAAGCCCCTAGTCTGGAAAACATCTTGAGGAATTGATAGCTTGACTGCAACTACAGACAAACGAGAAACGGACGATAGCGACGATTCGAAAACTCGCCGTTAGAGGTGGGGAAATACGAAAGCAACAAGATTGCTAGAGATGCTCGACAAAATAACTTTATGTCACACAGATATTTTACTACAAGAAGATTATTAAAACGAAGCGTTCCATTATGTACTATATGGAACATTAATAAAGAATAAGGTACGCTTGGCGCATTATACTTGTAATTCAATGCGAATAAATACTGAGCAAATTAAACATGTTTCAAGTGTACTTATGTGAAAAATGCTCGCCTAACATTTTTCAAACAGTCCGTGTTGGGAATCGGACTTGAAACTTTGGGACGTGGAGTTGGCCGCGACAGTTTTGATTTTCTAAAAATATTGGTGTTATACTTAGGCGCCATTTTGCGTAGCTAAAACTAATTTTGTGCTCTCTTAGCAATCAAATTATTAAAGAAAAGGATTTTGCGGCCAAGTTCACGAAGCTGTACTTTTTCAATTTCCAAAGAAAGCGATATTTAAAATACTGTATCTTGGACTAAGTTCACGAGGTCGCCCTTTTTTGGATTTTAAATCATGTGTCATAACTAGGCGCCATTTTTCGCCCTTAAAACTAAATTTAGCCCCATCTTTGCTAGCAGGTTATTTAGAAATGTTCCTCTGGGTGCATGAAGCTGATTCCTACATTTGATATTCCAATGCTCCACCCAAGGTACTGCATGGGCCAGGAGGCGAATTTTTTATGAAAAAAAATACCATTCATCCGAACTAGTGCGTATTCTTGTGAAAAATGCTCGCCTAACATTTTTCAAGCGGTCAGTGTTAGAAATCGAACTCGAAACTTTAGGGCGTAGAGTTGGCCGCAACATTTTTGATTTTCCAAAAATCTTGGTGTTATGCTTAGGCGCTATTTTGCGTAGGTAAAACTAATTTTGTGCTCTCTTATCAATCAAGTTATTAAAGAAAAAGATTTTGCGACCGAGTTCACAAAGCTGCACCTTTTCAATCTCAAGAAAGCGATATTTATAATATGTTTTTTGGACTAAGTTCGCGAAGTCGCATATTTTTGGATTTTAAAACATGCGGCGTCATAACTAGGGGCTATTTTACGCCCCTAAAACTAAATTTAGCGCCATCTTTTCTAGCAGGTTATTTAAAAATCTTCTTCTGGGTGCATGAAGATCATTCCTACATTTGATATTCCAATGATTCACCCGAAGGTACTGCATTGGCCTGGAAACAAGTTTTTTTATGTGAAAATTTTGAATTTTGACGAACCCTTGCTATTACAAGCGAAGTAGGAATCTTTAACGTGCGTGACAACACCCATACACGCAACCTACATATTATCTCTCACCCGAACGAGGACGTATTTTTGTGAAAAATGTACGCCTAACAGTTTTCAAGTGGTCCATGCGGAATTTGTACCCGAGACCTTCAAGCATGAAGTTAGTCGCATTTATCTGAATTTTCCAAAAATATTTGTGTTATAACTAGGCGCCATTTGAGGCCGGTAAAACAAAATTTTGCGCCGTCTTAACAAACAAGTTATTTAAAAAAAGCGTTTTCCAGCCAAATTCTTTAGAGCTGCACTTCTTCAATTTTCAAAACCGTTTTATTCCATAAACGCCTGTTAGGCGCTATTTTGTGCCGCTAGAACAAAATTTGTACCCTCTTGGTAAACAAGTTACACTTAAAACATAATTCCTTGGACCAAGTTCACGAAACCACACTTATTTTGGATTTTTAAAAATGTGTTCTAATTAGGCGCCTTTTACGCTGCTAAAACTGAATTTTGCGTCATCAGTGCTAGTAAGATATTTATAAATTTTTCCATAGGTGCGTAAAACTGACCCCCTGCATTTGATTTTCTAATACTTCACCCGTAGGTATTACATTGGTAAGGAAGCAATTTTTTAATTGGAGTTTTTGAATTTATCCAAACCCTTTAACGTGCATGACGATATAAATACACACACACGCGCACACACGCAGGAACGCACGCACGCACGCACGCACGCACCACACACACACACACACACACACACACACACACACACACACACACACACACACACACACACACAAACACACAAACACCCAAACACACACACACACAAAACATTTTACTTCTCATCCGAACGGAAGTATTTTTGTGAGACCGTGTCGGGATTCGAACCCGGGATCTTGGGCGTAGTAGTCACACGCATACCAACTACACCACGAAGCCACCTCGTGAAGTTGGCCGCAACCTTTATGTATTTTCCAAAAATAGTTGTTATAATTGGGTGCCATTTTGTGGCGCTAAAACGAAATTTGTGCCCTCTTGGCAAACAAGTTATTTAAACAAACTTTTTTCTAGCCAAGTTTACAAAGCTGCACTTTTTCAATTTTCAAAAAAATTTTGTTCGATTAGCGCCAATTAGGAGCCATTTTACACCGCTAGAACAAAATGTTGCCCCTTCTTTGGAAACAAGTTATATTTAAAACATTACTGGGGCCAAATTTACCGAGCAGCACTTATTTTTTTATTTTAAAAAATGTGCCCTAACTAGGTGCTCTTTTACTTTGGTAAAACTAAACTTTGCCCCCTCGCGTCGAACAAGTTATTTAAAAAAAAAAGATTTTTCTGGTCAAGTTCAACGAACTACACTTTTCCAATTTCCAAAAACGTTTGTTTCATAAGCGCCAATTAAGCGGTAGCCATTTTGCAACGCTAGAACAAAATTTTGCGCTTTCTTGGAAAACAAGTAATATTTAAAATATTATTTCCTTGGGCCAACTTCAAGATGCCGCACTTATTTTGGATTTAAAAAAAATGTGTAACAGCTCCGCGCTATTTTGCGTCGCAAAAATTAAATTTTGCGTCGTCTTTATTGGTTAGTTATTTAAAAATTCTCCCTTGCTAGAGAGCACAAAATTAGTTTTAGCTACGCAAAATGGCGCCTAAGTATAACACCAATATTTTTGGAAAGTCAAAAATGTTGCGGCCAACTCCACGCCCCAAAGTTTTAAGTTCGATTCCCAACACGGACTGCTTGAAAAATGTTAAGCGAATATTTTTCACAAAAGTACGCTCCCGTTCGGGTGAGAGGTAAAACGCAGGCCCGTGTGTGAGTGTTACTACGCATGTTGAAGATCACTACCTTGCTTGGAGTAGCAAGCGGTGGGCAAAATTCAAAATTTCCAGGAAAAAACTACTTTCCTGGCCAATACAGTACTTTCGTGTGGAGCATTGGCAAATTAAATATGGGGTAGGCTTCAAGCAGCCGGGGAGAAATTTCTAACTAACATGCTAGTAAAGGTGGCGCAAAATTTAGTTTTAGCTGCAAAAAATGACGCCGAATTATGGTACAATTTTTTAAAATATAAATTATGTGCGACTTCGTGAACTTGACCCAAAAAATAATGTTATAAATATATCTTGTTTTCCAAGAGGGCACAGGTCTAGCGGCGCAAAGTGACCCCTAATCGGCGTTTTTGGAACAAACCTTTTAAAAAATTGAAAAGTACAGCTTCGAGAACTTTGTCGGAAAAATGTTTCTTTTTAAATAACTTGTTTGCCAAGACGACGGAAAATTTAATTTTAGCGACGCAAAAGGCGCTAATTTGCGCATAGTTACAAAACAAATACTTTGGAGCATTAAAGAAAGTTGCAACCAACTTTACGCCTCAAGGTTTTTTGGAAAATTCAAAAAAGTTGCGGCCAACTTCCCGCCCGAATGTCACGAGTTCAATTTCCGACACGGGTCACTAGGCGAGCATTTTCCAGCATTTTTCACAAAAATACGCCCTCGTTGGAATGTGAGATATAATGTAGGTCCCGTGTGTAAATGCTGTCACGCACATTAAAGATCCCTACTTTGCTGGGAATAGCAAGGGTTCGGTAAAATGCAAAATTTCCAGGTAAAAAAAAACTCACTTCCTGACCAATGTAGTATCTTCTGGTGCAGCATTGGAAAGTCAAATGTAGGGAGCAGCTTCATGCATTCAGGGAAAATTTCTACATAACTTGCTAACAAAGATGGCCCAAAAGTTAGTTTTAACGACTCAAAACGGCACTTAATTGGCGCCTAAGTATAACCCAAATCTTTTTGGAAAATTCAAAAACGTTGCGGTCAACTTCAGGTCCGTGGATCAATGTAGTAAGCGTAAGACTACGGATCCCAAGGTCCTGGGTTCAATTCCCGACACGGCCGACTGCCCGTGTGTGAGTGTTGTCACGCACGTTAAAGATCCCTATCTTACTTGAAACAGCAAGGGTTCGGCAAAATTCTAAATTTCCAGGTGGAGCATTGGAAATATAAATGCACAGCCAACTTCAGGTCCAACCTACCAAGTCCGATTCCCAAGACGAACCGCTTGAAAAATGTTAAGCGAGCATCGTTCGGATGAGAGGTAGAATGTAGGCCCTGTGTGTGAATGTTATCACGCACGTTAAAAATTCCTACCTTGCTTGAAATAGCAAGGGTTCTACAAAATTCAAAACTTCCAGGTAAAAAAAATTGCTTCCTGCCCAATGTAATACCTTCGGGTGAAGCATTGGAAAATCAAGTGAAGGGTCAGCTTCATACACCTAGGGATAATATAACTTGCTGGCAAAGATGGCACTAAATTTGATTTTAACGGCGTAAAGTGACACCGAGTTCGGGCACATTTTTCTAAATCCTAAATAAGTGCGGCTTGGTGAACTTGACCCAAGCAAAATGTTGTTTTCCAAAAGGGGCCAAAATTTTATTACAGCGGCGCCAAATGGCACCTAATTGGACACTTATGCAACAAAACTTTTTTGAAAATTGTAAATTGCAGCTTTGTAAACTTGGCTGGAAATTTTTTTAAACAACTTGTTTGCCAAGAGGGCCCAAATTTAGTTTTAACGGCACACAATGGTACCCATTTGGCGCGTAATTATAACACAAATATTTTTGAAAAATACATAAAAATTGTTGCCAATTTCACGCTGACGGCTCGTTTGCTTAGTTGGTTTGCGGGTGATTACCAAATTTGATTCCCGATACGGACCGCTTGTAAAATGTTAGGCGAGCATTTTTCACAAAAATATTTCTTCGTTCAGATAAGAAGTAAAGTGTGGGTCTTGTGTGTGAGTGTTGACACGCACATTAATGATCTCCGCCTTACTTGAAATAGTAAGAGTTAGGTAAAATTCAAAATTTCCAATCGCTTCCTTGCCGATATAGTACCTAAGGGTGGAGCACTGGAATGTCAAATGTGGGGTCAGTTTCATGCACCCAGAGGAAAATTTCTAAATAACCTGTTGGCAAAAATGACGCAAAATTTAGTTGTAGTGGCGTAAAAGGCGCCTAGTTAGGGCACATTTTGTTTAAAAATCTAAAAAAAGTGCGGTTTCGTGGACTTGATCTAAGGAATTAAGCTTTTTATATAATTTGTTTTCCAAGAGGGAGCAAATTTTGTTCTAGCGGCACAAATGGTGCCTAATTGGTGTTTATGGAATAAAACTTTTTTGAAAATTGAGAAAGTGTAGCTTCGTAAACAGATGTAAAACACTTTTTTTAAATAACTTGTTTGTCAAGAAGGCGCAAAATTTGGTTTTGCAGGCACCAAAGAACGCTTAATTGACGCCTTGTTATAAGACAAATATTTTTGGAAAATTCAAGTTGCAACCAACTTCACACCACAAGGTACCCAGGTTCGATTCCCGGCATGGACCCATTGAAAAATGTTAGGTGAACATTTTCACAAAAATACACCCTCGTTTAGATAAGAGGTAAAATGGAGGTCGCGTGTGTGAGTGTTGTCGCGCACGTTAAAGATCCCTACCTTGTTTGGACTAGCAAATGTTGGGCAAAATTCAAATTTTGCTGAAAAAACACGCTTCCTAGCCAATGTAGTACCTTCTTGTGGAGCAATGGAAAATCAAATATAGGGCCGGCTTCACGCACCCTGGGGGAAATTTCTTAATAACTTGCTAGTAAAGAAGGCGCAAAATTAGTTTTAGCTGCACAAAATGGCGCTTATTTATTGTAGAATTTTTGTAATATATAAATTTTTTACGACTTCGTGAACTTGGCCCAAGAAATAAGGTTATAAATATAACTTGTTTTCAAGAGGGCACAGTTCTAGCGGCGCAAATTGGCGCCTAATTGGTGCTTTTGTAACAAACCCTTTTTGATAATTGAAAAAACACAGCTTGTTGAACTTTGTCGGAAGCATTTATTCCATTTAAATAACTTGTTTGGCAAGAGGGCACAAAATTTAGCTTTAGTGGTGCAAAATGACGCCTAATTGGTCCCCAGTATTTGCAACAGCAAGAATTCGGCAACATTCACAATTTCGCTTGTTGGTTAATGTAATATCTTAGTATGGATCATTGGAATATCAAATGTAGGGCCAGCTTCATGCGCGCAAGGAAAAATTTTTAAATAACTTGCTAGCAAAGATAGCGCAAAATTAATTTTAACAGCATAATATGGCGCCTAGTTATGGCACATTTTTTTAAAAGCCAAAAGAAGTGCGTCCGCGTGAACCTGGATCTAGAAATAATATTTAAATATAACTTGTTTTCCAAGAAGGCGCAAAATTTTGTTTAAGCTACGCAAATTATGGCCTAATTGACGCCTATGGAACAAAACTTTTTCGAAAATTGAAAAATTACAGCTTCATGAACTTGGCCAGAAAAATTCTTTTTTTTTAATAACTTATTTGCCAAGAAGATGCAAAATTTGTTTTATCGGAGCAAAATAGTGTCTAAGTAAGAGAAATATTTTTGGATAATTCAAAAATGTTGCGGCCGATTTTACGGGCAGAGGATTTGCGTATGATCCAAAGGTCCCGGGTTCTATTCCAGACATGAATCGCTTGAAAAATGTTAGGTGAGCATGTTTCACAAAAATACGCTTGCGTTCGGATGAGAGGTAAAATATATGTTCCGTGTGAGAGTGTTGTCACACACATTAAATATCCCTACCCTATTTGGAATAACAAGGGTTCGGCAAAATAAAACATTTCCTGGTAAAAAAATCGCTCCTTGCCATTTTAGTGTGGAGCACTGGAAAGTCAAATATATGGTTAGCTACATGCACGCATATGAAAATTTCTAAATAACTTGCTGGAAAAGATGGTGTAAAATTTTGTTTTAGCAGTGCAAAATAATCCCTAATAACGGAAGAATTTTTTTTATATCCAAAATAAGTGCGGCTTCGTGACCTTGGCCCAAGAAATAATGTTTTAAATATTATTTGTTTCTCAGGTCGAAAATTTTGTTCTAATAGTGACGCAAAATTGCGCCTTACTGGCACTTATGAAACAAATTTTTTTGAAAATTGAAAAAGACAGATTTACGAACTTGGCCGGAAAATAACTTGTTTGCTAAGAGGGTGTGAAAGTTAGTTTTGGCGGCGCAAAATGGCGCCTAATTGGAGTTTAATTATAACAAATATTTTTGGAAAAATCAGTTGCGGCTAACCTACCGTGTTCGATTTCCGACACGGACCGTTCGAAAAATGCTAGGCGAGCATTTTTCACAAAAATACGTCCTCGTTTGGATGGGAGGTAAAATGTAGATCCCGTGTGTGAATGCTGTCACGCACGTTAAAATCCCCTACCTTGTTGAAAATAGTAAGATCGGTCAAATACAAAATTTCAACGTAAAAGGAACTGACTTCCTGGCCAATGCAGTATTTTCTGGTGGAGCATTGGAAAATCAAATGTAGCGCCAAAACTCACCAGGCAGTTCAATGGATCAAATAGGTTCGCGCATGACTGCAGATCTCGAGTTCCCAGGTTAAAATCCACACTGACCGCTTGAAAAATGTTAGACCAGCATTTTTCTCAGAAGTACACCTTAGTTCAGATGAGAGATAAAATGGTTGGTCCCGTGTGTGAGTGTTGTCACGTACGTTAAAATTCCATATCGTGCTCAGAACAGCAAAATTTTAAGGTCAAAAGACTCGCTTCCTGGTCAATGCAGTAACTTCAGGGGAGCATAACAACATCAAATGCAGGATCCAGCTTCAGGCACGTAGATTATTCTGAGTCGCATAAAATAGTTTTTAGAGAATAATAAGCAAATTACAAGGAGTTTGTATGTCCTTAGCCAATCAAAAAGTCGGAGCAGCTGATAAACTCATAATAACGTCTTTCTAACCTCACAAATTCTATAATCAGATCGTTATGGTATTCTTATCAGCTGCTGTTAGTCTTTGAATACAACTGCGTCGTTTACAAATAAATACAGGCTCTCCATTAGAGTATATTTGCTATCAGCGAGGACAGTGAACTGTGCTAAATAAGAAGAAAGTGATAAATTTATTAGCATATGAAATTAGCTGCTCCTCGAGCTATCTTTGCGAATTTCTTGTTTAACCTTGAACAGTCGCTTTTGCAACACTAAAAAAAGGATATTGTTTATTATGTTTTCGTAAAAACAAAGCACCCAAAGCTATATTTTGTAGACAACAAAGTAGTCCATGTTATCAAAGTTCACATCACTTCAACAGCGCATATTTGTGCCAAATAATATTGATAATACAATAAATACGTCTAATATTTAAGTATTTCAAAATAAATAAGATTAAATCGTATATGGAAGTTGATAAGTAAATTAGAGTAAGTAATGGGATAACGAATCAGTTTAATGTTCGTATAATTCTAAGAACTAGTTTAAATTTTCGCAGATCTGTAACTTGTGTTGAATAACCTTGACTTGTATTGCACGTGTCAGAAACGTATAAGCGCTTGTGATAAAAAAAACATCCTGTAACCTAACTTCGTAAATAAATAAATAAGAGGTTTTTATGAAACGCTAAATAAATCGTCCACCATATTTGAATGGGTTAGTTCCTCATGGCTGCATATTGAACGTCATTGCATAAATGTATCGGCAAGATCACCTTGGCCCCCAACACCAAATTATTTTATTTTCTGTATAGCATCTGATTGCACCAACATTGCACCGCATAGGACCACAAGACTTGTAGCTAGCACCCAAAAACTATGTCAGTCATTACAGTTCAAAGTTTGGAGGGCTAAGATGATGCCAGCCCCCCCCCTCCCACTACACTTTTTTTCAAATTTTTCTCTTGCACCTCATGGCACTAACATAGCACCACACAGCACCGCCATTCTCACAGCTAGCACCCAAAAATTGGGGTATTTATAGCACTTTATAGTTTAGGATCCTAGGTCAGCCCCCCACTACATTCTTTTCAAATTTTTCCTCTTGCACCTGTTAGAACTAATATAGCACTACATATAACCACCAGTCCCATAGCTAGCACTCAAAAATGACGTAGATATCGCAGTTTAAAGTCTGTGCCTTTAGGCGATGTTAGGCCCCCACTCCACTTTTTTAATTTTTTTTACTTCTACTTGCCAGTACTAACAGCATCGCATAGCACCACCAATCGTATAGCTAGCACCCAAAAAATGACTTAGATAAAACAGTTTAAAGTTTAATTTTTTGTTCTTGCTCCTGCTAGTACGTCAGCCCACCCCGCACCCCACCCCACCCATACACACTCTTTTGAAAATTTTTCTCTTGCAACTGTTAGAACTAATATAGCACTTCATAGCACCACCAGTCCCATAGCTAGCACTCAAAAAATTACGTAGATATAGCAGCTTAAAGTCTATGCCCTTATGCGATGTTAGCCCTCCACTCCACTTTTTTTAATTTTTTTTACTTCTACTTGCTAGTACTAACAGCACCGCATAGCACCACCAATCGTATAGCTAGCACCCAAAAAATGACGTAGATAAAACAGTTTATAGTTTAATTTTTTGTTCTTGCTCCTGCTAGTACGTCAGCCCACCCCCACCCCACCCATACACACTCTTTTGAAACTTTTTCTCTTGCAACTGTTAGAACAAATATAGCACTACATAGCACCACCAGTCCCATAGCTAGCACTCAAAAAATTACGTAGCAGCTTAAAGTCTAGGCCCTTATGCGATGTTAGCCCTCCACTCCACTTTTTTTTTAATTTTTTCTTCCACTTGCTAGTACTAACAGCACCGCATAGCACCGCCAATCGTATAGCTGACACCCAAAGAATGACGTATATATAGCAGCTTAAAGTTTATGCCCTTTGGCGATGTTAGCCCCTACTCCACTTTTTTATTATTTTTTTCTTGCACCTGCTTGTTCTAACATAGTACCGCATATCACCACCAATCGTATAGCTGGCACCCAAAAACTAGCGTAGATATAGCAGTTTATAGTTTAATTTTTTTCTTGCTCCTGCTAATACGTCAACCCCCCCACACACACCCTACCCATACACACTCTTTTGAAATTTTTACTCTTGCAACTGTTAGAACTAATATAGCACTACATAGCACCACCAGTCCCATAGCTAGCACTCAAAAAATTACCTAGATATAGCAGCTTAAAGTCTATGCCCTTAGGCGATGTTAGCCTCCCACTCCACTTTTTTTAATTTTTTTTCTTCCACTTGCTAGTACTAACAGCACCGCATAGCACCACCAATCGTATAGCTGGCACCCAAAAAATGACGTATATATAGCAGCTTAAAGTTTATGCCCTTTGGCGATGTTAGCCCCCGACTCTCCTTTTTTAATTATTTTTCTTGCACCTGCTTGTTCTAACATAGTACCGCATATCACCACCAATCGTATAGCTGGCACCCAAAAAATGACGTATATATAGCAGCTTAAAGTTTATGCCCTTTGGCGATGTTAGCCCCCGACTCTCCTTTTTTAATTATTTTTCTTGCACCTGCTTGTTCTAACATAGTACCGCATATCACCACCAATCGTATAGCTGGCACCCAAAAACTGGCGTAGATATAACAGTTTATAGTTTAATTTTTTTCTTGCTCCCGCTAATACGTCAACCCACCCCCCCACCCCACCCATACACACTTTTTTGAAATTTTTCCTCTTGCAACTGTTAGAACTAATATAGCACTACATAGTACCACCAGTCCCATAGCTAGCACTAAAAAATTACGTAGATATAGAAGCTTAAAGTTTATGCCCTTAGGCGATGTTAGCCTCACCACTTCACTTTTTAATTTTTTCTTCCACTTGTAGTACTATACATGCACCGCTAGCTACCACCAATCGTATATAGCTGGCACCCGAAAAATGAGTATTAGTAGTCAGCTAAATTTATGCCCTTGGCGATGTTAGCCGTACTCTCCATTTTTGTAATTATGTTGTGCTTGCACTGCTTGTTCTAACATAGACCGAAACATTCACACAATGTATAGCTGGCACAGCCTAAATAAATGACGTATATTAGTCAGCTTAAAGTTTATGCCCATTTTTAGGCAGAAAATAAGTTAGCACCTCGACTCTCCTTTTTAATTATTTTTCTGTGCACACTATTGCTTTGTTCTAACATAGTACCAGATATCACAAACCAATCGTATAGCTGGCACCCAAATAACTAGGACGTAATATAACAGTTTATTAGTAAGATTTTATCACTAATGATGTAATCACTCACACACACACACACTACACAACAATCACACTATTACAATTTACTACAACTTACACACATAAACTATATATCATACTATATAATATATATATATATATATATATATATATATAATATATATATATATATATATATATAATATATATATATATATATATATATATATATATATATATATATATATATATATATATATATATATATATATATATATATATATATATATATATATATATATATATATATATATATATATATATATATATATATATATATATATATATATATATATATATATATATATATATATATATATATATATATATATATATATATATATATATATATATATATATATATATATATATATATATATATATATATATATATATATATATATATATATATATATATATATATATATATATATATATATATATATATATATATATATATATATATATATATATATATATATATATATATATATATATATATATATATATATATATATATATATATATATATATATATATATATATATATATATATATATATATATATATATATATATATATATATATATATATATATATATATATATATATATATATATATATATATATATATATATATATATATATATATATATATATATATATATATATATATATATATATATATATATATATATATATATATATATATATATATATATATATATATATATATATATATATATATATATATATATATATATATATATATATATATATATATATATATATATATATATATATATATATATATATATATATATATATATATATATATATATATATATATATATATATATATATATATATATATATATATATATATATATATATATATATATATATATATATATATATATATATATATATATATATATATATATATATATATATATATATATATATATATATATATATATATATATATATATATATATATATATATATATATATATATATATATATATATATATATATATATATATATATATATATATATATATATATATATATATATATATATATATATATATATATATATATATATATATATATATATATATATATATATATATATATATATATATATATATATATATATATATATATATATATATATATATATATATATATATATATATATATATATATATATATATATATATATATATATATATATATATATATATATATATATATATATATATATATATATATATATATATATATATATATATATATATATATATATATATATATATATATATATATATATATATATATATATATATATATATATATATATATATATATATATATATATATATATATATATATATATATATATATATATATATATATATATATATATATATATATATATATATATATATATATATATATATATATATATATATATATATATATATATATATATATATATATATATATATATATATATATATATATATATATATATATATATATATATATATATATATATATATATATATATATATATATATATATATATATATATATATATATATATATATATATATATATATATATATATATATATATATATATATATATATATATATATATATATATATATATATATATATATATATATATATATATATATATATATATATATATATATATATATATATATATATATATATATATATATATATATATATATATATATATATATATATATATATATATATATATATATATATATATATATATATATATATATATATATATATATATATATATATATATATATATATATATATATATATATATATATATATATATATATATATATATATATATATATATATATATATATATATATATATATATATATATATATATATATATATATATATATATATATATATATATATATATATATATATATATATATATATATATATATATATATATATATATATATATATATATATATATATATATATATATATATATATATATATATATATATATATATATATATATATATATATATATATATATATATATATATATATATATATATATATATATATATATATATATATATATATATATATATATATATATATATATATATATATATATATATATATATATATATATATATATATATATATATATATATATATATATATATATATATATATATATATATATATATATATATATATATATATATATATATATATATATATATATATATATATATATATATATATATATATATATATATATATATATATATATATATATATATATATATATATATATATATATATATATATATATATATATATATATATATATATATATATATATATATATATATATATATATATATATATATATATATATATATATATATATATATATATATATATATATATATATATATATATATATATATATATATATATATATATATATATATATATATATATATATATATATATATATATATATATATATATATATATATATATATATATATATATATATATATATATATATATATATATATATATATATATATATATATATATATATATATATATATATATATATATATATATATATATATATATATATATATATATATATATATATATATATATATATATATATATATATATATATATATATATATATATATATATATATATATATATATATATATATATATATATATATATATATATATATATATATATATATATATATATATATATATATATATATATATATATATATATATATATATATATATATATATATATATATATATATATATATATATATATATATATATATATATATATATATATATATATATATATATATATATATATATATATATATATATATATATATATATATATATATATATATATATATATATATATACACACAATATAACACACACACACACACACACACAACACACACACACACACACACACACACACACACACACACACACACACACACACACACACACACACACACACACACACACACACACACTAGTTTGAGGTGAGTACACGCGTTTGATTGCTCCGTGTTTTACTTATGAGTATTAGTGGTAACAAGCAGTTATTAAATAGTGTTTCATATGTTACGAATTGAAGAACCGAAAAGGTGATTTAATTCGACTGTAAGTTGATTATTTTATAGACTCATTTTCTTATAAATTAAAAATTATTGTTTAAAACGAAAGTATTTAGTGGACATTTTCATCGTTAAAGAACTTGATAATTGTTTGGCATTGCCAACAGCTGCGTCCTGTTTACAAACATCCTTATCATTCACATGTCCACTTCAATACTTTATATATTTCTACTAAGTGCAGTAATTGCATTTAGATATCCCAAATAAAATGGAATCCTCAAGCAGTGGGGTCTCTGACAACAGGGGCGCCACACCCTTAGCACAGAACGTTGGATTAAAAGATACATGTCAGGATCAAAACTTAAAACCAGCATTTCCCGCAAGAAGCGGACTATTTTCAGACGTTATTAGATCTACGCTTTATCCCAAAAAAGATCAAGCTATTATATTTCCGTCCATCGAAGGAATACCAGTAAAAGACTACGTCATAGCTACAGGTAAACTAGTATTACCTAAACACATACTATTTGCCTCCAGAATGTCAAACAACCGTATGTGCATATATTTTAGTAGCAGCGACATAGCTTCGTCGTTTGTACATAAATATGGTGGAATTAATATTGCCGACGTTTTTATTCCGGCTAGAAAACTAATATGTCCTTCCAAAAGAATCGTTTTGTCCAATGTATCTCCCTGCATTCCTCACGAAATTGTTGAAAATACATTAAAAGACAACGGTTTAAAATTGCTTTCCCCTGTCCTACATTGGTGCCGGAATAGGTCTCAACGAATTTCGGCATGTAAGGAGTTTTAGGAGACAGGTATATATCGTGGATAACGATAACGAAGAGTTACCCGAAACAATTACATTGTCGCACGAAAATGAGGTTTATCGCATCTTCCTTTCAGATGAAATAGTAAAATGTTTCTTGTGCAAAGAAATAGGACATATTTCATCCAGATGCACAAATAACATACAAAGCGTTAATCCAGATCTTTGCATGATCCAAGAATCGATTGGCAATAAGAGACCACCAGCGTCTAGTATTAATACTATTGAACCCCCCACCCCTGCCGTACCGATTAACAGCAGTTCGACAACAAGAAGAGTTTCTGAAACGGAAGCCGTTGAGAGTGACATATCGCAAACAATTTCTTTTGAAACAACCACAAAGATTAATAACCATCGAAAACCCGACAAGAGTAGCACTGAACAACCACTCGTGCAGGCGCACAAACGAATTCGAGTCGAGAAAATATCTGTAAGTGACAACGATTATGAAGATTTGGAAGTACTGTGGCAAAATAAGGAGCACAGGCTAGATTTCACCCAGTTTACGGATTTTCTAAAAGAGGTAAAGGGTAGCGATCAACCACTTTCCATAGCAAAAAAGTATACAAATGACATTGATGAGTTAATAAAACTAATCAAGGATGCATCTTCAGCATGTAAAACGCGAGCACTAAAGGAAAGATGTAAGCGCCTTTATATCACAATTCAGAAGGGCTTAACAGCTGATATACGTGTTGATTCGGTGCCATCCACTGTTGCTGCAAGATCCCAAGAAAGCTTGCACAAAGCAAACTCTACCGACAGCTTGGCGAGCGATGCAAGCTGTTACTAGTCCATAGAACGTTTTTCAATTACGCTAAAACAAAATGAACTATCAACTAGACATTCAGAATTAAATAATGGCGCACACCTCTTTAAATATTTTAACGCTTAATACCAAAAGCGTACGTAGTCAACATAAGCAGTACGAATTACACGATTTTCTAAAACAGACCAAGCCGGATATTGCAGTGTTGCAAGAAACAAATACTAACTACATCCCGGAATTGCAATTTCAAAACTTGAAATACAATGTATTCTGTAATCCAGCCACCGCTGATTACACAGGTACAGCTATAATGGTTAAAAATTTAAACAACATGCAGGTCATTAGGAACGAACTACTGTATCCGTCCTACCTGCAACATCTTTCCGTCACACTTGGCAACTACAATTGGCATATTATCGCTATATACCTACCTCATGATTCAATAAAGGCTTTTGACATACTAAAAACTCTTGAAAAGTTTTTAATCGACCTTAGAACTCACGATACCGAAAACCAAGATAAAATAATTTTAGCCGGGGATTACAATTGCACGCTGCAACCATCTAGCGATCGATTGTATTCTATTGAAAATCAAATAACTATCGCAAATAGACTACGAGAAATAGTAGTCAATTTCAATTTAAATGACTGCTGGAGATTTTTTAACAAAGCGAAGGGGGGCTATACATATGTTACTCCCAACTCAGCATCAAGGCTGGACCGCATATACTGTTCGCACAATTTAGTTAATTCCCTCAGTACTATACATATCCAAAATAGTTTCTCTGATCACTTAACAGTAATATTGAAGCTCAGAGTCGAAACTGTAAGCTGTCGCTCGCCATATTGGAAGTTCGATAATAGTCTATTATCAGACAACAATTTTGTCGAATGTATGCATGAGTTTTTGCAGCAAATCAATATAACTGATTTACAAAATGTGGATCCTCTCTGTAGATGGGACAGTATCAAAATTGATATTAAACATATCACGGTACAATATACGAGACAGAAACGGCAAAGCTTGAAAGCAGAACTCTTGAATTTAAACAAACAACTCCAAAAGTCTCTTCAACGTCCTTCAGATGCAGAAGTAAACGATATTTATGAAATAATTAAGGAAACACAACGCTTATACCACAGAAATGCCCGGCACAATACTCTTATCGAGAAATATAAGGATCTATACATGTCAGACAAACCCGCACTCGAGCGACAAACCTTTAATCCTTTTATCTCACTAACGGAACTAGTAATTGATGGTAACGTAGTTAACAATCCGTTAGATATCTGTAAGCACATTAGAAATCATTTTCGGGAAACATACTCTACAAAACACTGTATTGTAGATACGCACTCCGTTTTGTATTCGAACCTGCCAAAAATTAATAACGTCGATAAAATGAACCTGGAGCAAGAATTTGTACTGAGAGATTTTACAGCCGCATTAAAATCTTTAAACAAAAACAAGGCACCCGGTATGGATGGACTAACAACCGAATTTTATTTGAAATTCTGGGATCAACTTCAACATTTATATTACACAGTATTTAGTGAAGCATTGAAGCGTAACGTGCTACCCAAATCTACGACAACTGCCGTAATCGGGTTACTACCAAAGAATAAAGACCAGATATCGCATATCGAAAACTGGCGACCAATATCTCTTCTTAATGTAGATTACAAGATTTTGGCTAAGGCTTTGTCAAAGAGGTTAATGAAGGTCATTGGTTCACTTGTTCATCCCGATCAAAGTTTCTCCATTCCAGGAAGAACGATATTTGACGCACTTCACTTGCATCGAGACCTAATCGCCTACGCACAGGAAAATAACATTTCTCTAGCGGTGCTGAAGCTAGACCAAAAAGGCGCTTACGATTGTATCAACCACGAATATCTGTTCACCCTTCTTAAGATCTTCGGTTTTGGACCCAGTTTTATCGGCTACGTTAAAACGTTATACAGAAACGCTATGTCCCACATAAAGGTTGGTTCATTATTAACCAGTGCAATACAGCATAATAGGGGAGTGCGCCAGGGGTGTCCTCTTTCAGGTCCTCTATATATACTATCCTTAGAACCATTTCTTTCACTGTGCCGACAATCCCTTCAAGGTTTTTTCCTATCTATACCATCGCAGTCTGTAAAAATTGTCACTGCCGCGTACGCTGATGACGTTTCGGTGTTTATATCGAAAGACAGTGATTTTGTTCGGCTCGGGCAAATACAGAAAACATATCAAGTGAACTCTGGTGCGGTGATTAATGTTCAAAAATCAAAAGGGTTTTGGATCGGGCCTTGAAAACACGAATAGATTCTCCCCTAAATTTTGTATGGTCCACAACAGGCATACAAATTTTGGGAATACATTTTTCGGGTAATATTGAGCAAGATGTTAACATCACATTCCAAGAATTTCTTCCCAAACTCGAACAAAGATTGAAAACATGGGGGAAACGGTTCCCGAACCTATCTCTTATTGGTCGAAAAATAGTGATCAATCAATATGTAGCGCCAAAACTTTGGCATTTTTTGCAAATACTCCCGTTCAGCGATCAACAGTTAGAATCGTTACAAAAAATTTTTATCAATTTTGTGTGGAGTGGAAAACATTGGACAAAGTCTAGAGATTTATTTCTGTCGGTAGATCAAGGCGGCATTGGCCTAGTTCATCTACAGACGAAACGAATTAGTTTTCGGCTGTTTCTAGGTTGCCGCCTAATGAATTCCTCTCAAGAAGAAAACTGGGCCATTTTTATAAAATACTTGATGACAACAATCAACCCATATGAAGTATCTTGGCAGCTCTTAACACTTGAAAATGGGAATAAAATAATTAAGAACTATAAACCTAATGCCTTTCTACAATGTCTTGTACGTGCATGGAGCACAATTCAAACGACATACTCCAACTTCCCCACATGCTTGAACGATATTAGGAGCCTCCCAACCACATACAGTAAACTGCTAAAAGAACGAACGATACCTCCAATGTTCAGTCCTAGATGGTCGGAATGCAATTTCAAAACTATTTCGGACTTCATCAACCACGACATCTGGATGTCAGAAGATCAAGTAAGGGACAGGTTACAGAGTTTATCGGAACTAGTTCGAAATGATTTGGTTTTACACTACAAAAGAATTACAGCTTTCATCAATCAATGTGAGGCCTACGTTAATAGAGACACAGATCCGAATAAATATTTAGTAAATATAAATGCTAAATCGAAAGATATTAGTGTCCCTATAGAGAAGGCAAACAGGGCCAAAATACAAAAAATAATTATAGAAACACTACTAAACTGCCACCAACCCCTCACAGGAAATTGGGCGGATGATGAAGTAAATTGGTCAACTTTTTTCGTAGCGCCAACGCTAGGCTATGACGCTGCAATTGCATGGCGGTTTGCAAAAAACAGACTAGCGGATCTAACATTCCTGTATAAGGCCGGACTTAAGGATTCTGAAAATTGCACGGAGTGCAATGAAAAAGGCGACAATTGGCATTTGATCATTACCTGTCCACTATCAGCACGTCTCTGGAGCTACGTTGAAGGTATATTAAACAAATTGTTAAAGCGTAGAAAACTTCTTATCTTAGAAATGTGTTATGGTATCGACATACAAACTAAAGACGGGAATCTCGCAAATTACTTAATAACCCTTACGAAAAGCGTTATTTATCGGGCAGTGAATGATACCTACAAAAATGATAGACATTATATTTCCTACGTAGAAGTATATAAAACACGATTGAGGTCTAGAATTCTAAAAGAGTTTACATGGCACCTTAGCAACAACACTTTGACCACCTTTGAAGATATTTGGACAATTAATAAAGTCCTATGTTGGGTGGAAAACCGATCGCTCAATTTCGCAAAACAAATACAAGACAACTAGAAAGGTGAGCGCTTGTTCCCATAAGTAATGGACACAGCAGTGATATCAAACTACTAGTATCCAAAAATATATATATATATATTTTTAATGTAGAAGGCGGCAAAGGACGTTTATTTTTCATTAACGTATCTCTAAAACAAAAAAACTGTAATCTTTTGATTTTATGTACATAATATTTTATAGTTTTAATAAAAATAATAATAATAATAATAAACACACACACACACACACACGCACACACACACACACACACACACACACATACACACACACACACACACACACACACACACACACACACACACACACACACACACACACACACACACAATATACATCACACAAAATATATATAATATATATATATATATATATATATATATATATATATATATATATATATATATATATATATATATATATATATATATATATATATATATATATATATATATATATATATATATATATATATATATATATATATATATATATATATATATATATATATATATATATATATATATATATATATATATATATATATATATATATATATATATATATATATATATATATATATATATATATATATATATATATATATACACACACACACACACACACACACACACACACACACACACACACACACACACACACACACACACACACACACACACACACACACACACACACACACACACACACACACACACACACACACACACACACACACGGGACCTACATTTTACCTCTCTTCCGATCGAAGGCGTATTTTTGTGAAAAATGGTCGCCTAACATTTTTCAAGCGGATCGTGTCGGGATTCGAAACGGGAACTTCGGCTCAGTAGTCACACGCATACCACGGTCCCGTCTCTCCTACTCCTATTGCAGATCTTGATGAACCTTTTTTACTCACTTCCGAACCCGAATCAGTCTGATATGTGTCAGAGTGGACTTAACTAAACGTAAAGCAATTTTAAAGCTGGGCCTCAGATTTTCTGGTGAAGAACAATTGGTGGATTTTCTAATTTTTGTTAAGGAATTGTATTCATCTAAAGGTGTATCCTCACGTCATTTATTATTGCGGCTTCTCAAATTTTACCAGGTCGGGCTTTTCTATTATATCGGATAAACTGCACTAAAATGAAGAAGAAATTTTAATGAAACGCTAAATAAATCGTCCACCATATTTACACCGGTTAGTTCTTTATGGCTGTATATTGAACGTCATTGTATGAATATGTCTCCGAAGGTGGCCAAACAAATAGTGCAGCGTCAACTATTAATCGCTTTACACAACCATCGCGGTACCTATGAAAATAAAACAAGTTGAAAATGCAAGGCATTATCGCAACGAACTTCCAAATGTAGACTTACTTTAAAACAATTTAAAGAAATTAAAATTATTATGTTGTAATAATTATAAGTATTCAGATAAAAAAAAAATAAAAATTTATTCCCCGGGGGGGGGCGGGTATCCGTGGTCAGATTTTGTGGGGGGTACCATATTTCGACTCAGCTATGTTAGGGTAGTCCAAATATGTATCGCACATTAATTTTGGACCTATTTGAAATTTTAATTTTCCCGACGGAATATCGCGGGGGCACGGCGTCCCCGTGGCCCGATTTCAACTGACATCAAAACTTAAGCTCAGGACACCGAGCTGAATCGATTGATGTATCACACATTGATGTCCGACCATTAGAAAGGCCTCGGACGGACAGTCGGACGACAAATCGATTTCATAAACGAACGAAGTTCGTTGATACTAGAATTTGGTCACGTTGCTACCCTGCCCGGTACCCGTTAGACATACTTACAACAACTGGACTACACTTTACAAACACTTGCACATAAACAGACACTTATATAGGCAGAACTCTAACCTGGGAATCCCTAAACCACAGCTCCAACATTGACGTCACACTTGCCACTCCATCAGCCTGTAATTTAATTGAATTCTGGAATATAACCCATCTCATAACCTCCAGCGACCATAAGCCAATAACATTCAACATCCTCCCCAACCTCCCACCACGCCTATTCCATAAATCATCATACTACAACACAAATAAAGCAGACTGGCCCCGCTTTCTGAAATCCTTGAAAAACCATATCTCTAACCCCCAACCTGCCCTACCACAAAGTTCCCATCCAACTTTACATGTAAACTCCATTGTTCAAAATATCCACCATGCCGCATCCACTACTCTACTCGCACGACACCCTGGTGGAGTCCCACATTACATGATACAAAACGACGCCGAAACGTCCTACGACACAAAATACAACGTCTACGCAGATTTGCGTTCAAAATGATCAAATAGCACTATTGAGCACACAATACCGACAACTACGCTCAACCTTCAAAAGCACCTTCTACGAGGCAAAGAAGAATCACCTACGAAACATCGTTGACCACCCCTATGCCGATTCCTGGAAAACTTATCGCAGGTTAGTAAAATCCCCTCCAAATCAAGTCCTAACAACACCCACAACACTCCAAAACCCCACTATCGAAAATACTTTATCCCTCCTATTAAAAAACTGCAATCCCTCGTACTTCTATGGATATTTCTTCCTTCCAACGAGACCAAATCATCTCCAATTGCGAAGCCCCTCCTAACACACTTCCTGACGACATCCTCGACAATGACTTACTTGACTCCATCGTTTCCAAATTAAACCCACATAAATCTCCAGGTTCTGACAACATCACAAACACTATCATCCAAAAACCTATCCTCCAACTATTCCACCGGTAACTTTCCTGACACCTTTAAACTTGCAAATATCATCTTACTACTGAAACCTGCAAAAACCCCTGAAGACCCACGTTCCTACCGCCAAATTACTCTTTTTTCATCCATCGGTAAACTCCTTGAAAAACTGATCCTTCAAAAACTCCAATACAATATCGAAAATAACTCTCCGATTTCCCACATTCCAACACGGTTTCCGCCAAGGTCACAGCGCAGAACAAACAATCTTTTCCTTAATTTCCAAAGCTCAAGCATCACAATCCAAATACGTCCTAGTAATTTTCCTTGATTTCCACTCTGTGTTTGATCTCCTCTGGTGGCCCAATGTCCTTAATCAACTCAAGATCCTGAATTTTCCCTCCAATATATATAAAATCATCCAAAATCATACATGTCGTCCCGAACAGCCACCCTGCGTACAAACTACTTTTCCACTACCGTGTCCCTAACACAATGCTGTCCTCATGGATCTATTCTCTCACTTACCCTTTGGAACCTATCCATTAACCCTCTCCTTGACCTTAATATTCCCAACACAGACATCTTCGCCTATGCAGACGACCTTACATTCCTCATTCACGGAAACTCCCACCTCCAAACAATCCACTGCAAATATTCGAATCCAACATATCGAACAATGGTCAATCCTAAATAAGCAACCTATCTCCCCTACTAAATCCAGAATGTTACTTCTAAAAGGGTTCTTCGACACCCCCCCGCCCCCTGCTCCTATACCAGCAGATACTCCCACCAAATATTTCCTACCATTACCGACATCCCCCACTCACATACAAAATTCCAGCCGTGCAACTATCAAATTCCTAACTGGCCATTGCTAATTCCGATCCAAACTACACTCCCTCCACCTAATACCCTCTCCTCTATGTCCATTCAACCTTGATTCCCCCGAAACCCCAGAACATCTACTACACATATGCCCCGCCCTTACTCCCATCCGAAATACCTTCAAACAAATCATACAACTCGACTTATTTTCTCCACTACCTGATTTAAAATTTCTAATCACTAACTTTCTCCTTCTTTTACATACCTTCCTACAAGAAATTTTAGTCACCAAATCTCCTATACCCCATCTTCACCCCCTAACTTGCGATCAAATACGAAACGACAAGCTAAAACTGCATCGGACCACAAGCAGCTTCACACACACATACCCCCGCTCTGGACCAAGTTTTTAACGTCACCCGAAGGTGTAAGTGAGTCTGAAGAGAAAACCACCTGAAGCCGAGTGAAATTTAATTTACTTTGTTTTTCTTTATTTTTTTATTTTATTATCTTAGACTGTTCAAGCTAGGATGGGCCAATGGCCTAGGTGTGGCTTATAATAAAGAATATTCACACACACGCACGTACGCACGCACACACACACCCGCTTGTTACTTTTAATCTTGCTTCTACTCCTACTCCGCATTTGATTTTCCATTGCTCCACCCGAAGGTACTACATTGGCCAGGAAGTGCGATTTTTAACCTGGAAATTTTGAATTTTGCCGAATCCAAAGCTGTTCTAAGCAAGGTGGGATCTTTAACGTGTGTGATAATACACACGCATACACGCGCGCACACGCACACAAACACACCTACACAAACAAACACATGCACAAAAACACGCGCGCACACGCACGCGCACACACGCACGCACACGCCCACACACACGCACACAAACGCACAAACACGCACACACGCTCACACATGCGCACGCACGCCCGTAAGCACGCACGCACGCACACACACGCACACACACGCGCACACACACACACACACACACACACACACACACACACCCACACACCACTTCTAATTGAGCCTTTGAAACCACAATAATTTCAAAGAATCGTAAAGAAAGAAGGATTTGCAAAATTGTTTAGTGCAATGCAATTAAATTATAGCAACGTTCACAATCAATAGTGCGAATGAATTTAATTTAATTAATCAAATTAAACTGCAATAATAAATTTTAGTTATACCGAAATAATCGTCACGAATAGAAATTACGTTTGTAATGTTTGTAAAGACCGATGTATTACTTAGAATATAAACAAACTCGTCACAGGTTAATTGAATGAATAACACCTGCTTTGATATCCGCGAACAAACGTTGACCGTCGACTTTTAGACTGATAACTCTTGAATGTTAGAATAATTTTATTGAAACAAGAAATGAAATCTTCGCACGAAACTATCATTAAAACTAACATCCTTTGCTCGTTACTATCAAAATGTTCTCACTTCGATGCTATTTTAGAGCTAGGCGTATGGTTTGTTAGTTGATTCGGTTTAAATACAATACCAAAGTACAAAAATACAAGAAACGAAAACAGAAGTAATCACTTACCCTCAGTTAATACGAGTTGAAGCTGAAAATAAAGCAATATTAGGGAAGGGAAAGAAGGAAGTATTACGTGTACTAATCACTTACACAGACGTAACCCGAGCAGATTTTTTATTGATTGTAAATGATAGGCTCAGACAACTTTATTATTATAGTTGAATTATTCTTAATCTTTCTTGGGTATTGGTATTAAACCACTCAGAGTTTTTAAAATTGTCTTTATTTACGTTTCGATCCATGATCTAGGATCGTTGTCAAAATAATAAAATTAATAAATCAAAGTCACCTTCAATTTGTGTCATAAATGTCACACTTAAAAATTTTTATTATTTTGACAACGTACTAGGTCATGGATCAAAACGTAAATAAAGACAATTTTAAAAACTCTGAGTGGTTTAATACCCAAGATAGATTAAGAAAAATACAAAACAAACCACAACAAACATACAGGGAATAGTTGAATTAATACCGTCGCGAAAGATGACCGTTGCGTGCTAGCAGGCAGTTAACGACACAAAGCGAATAATCGCGAACTAATATTATAGGATTAAAAGGCGCGAACAAAAGCTTTAAACTAGAACATATTGTAGTCAAAGCTTCAATTAGAACTCATAACCAAACTTCAATTAGAACTGACCTCCAATATCCATGACGGCAATTTATATACATTTCAGTCGTACTAGTAAATACGAGAACATACAAGAAATTATGCAAATAACATTCTTGAGATTTCGTATTGCAATCTAAATAACTCTTAAATGCAAAACCCGTGTACGTATCAATCAAGTCCATCTGCAAGATGTGGTGTCGAAGGGCCCATCAATCCTCTTTATTGTGCAAACCCTGTTACGGGCCAATTCAGCACTACGACCCCAAGGGACGGATCGGGACCCGTGAGCGGCCTATCTCTAGCCGGTGAGGGGTAGGTCAGACAAAAGTCGTAGATTGGGATTGCCAAATGCCCTAAGATGACAATTATAAGGAGATGTGAATTCGGTAAAACGTCAAAAATCGGGTGGGCACCACCAGTAATGTCACAATGCTAGATGACAAAAGGAGAATCTCGTCACTGGTCGGTAGACTCCTCGCAGCTCAATATTTAACATAAAATCCTCAGAAAATCTCGCAGAGTAGAGAGGTTGAATACACCCTACTAACATAAACTTCTTACTAAAATAATGCACGTAGACAACTTTACTTAATTCTATTAACCAATCCTAACGACTGAAATAAATACATGGGTTGGTTACATAAACAAATATGGCACATACATATATAAACAAGTAAATGTAAACATTACCACAAGTAATATTGTCGATAAAGTAAATGGCATACAATTATTATTACTATAAGGTGTACTGGCCAGTAAAGCAATGTGTAATAAAATTAAGGTGGAGTTGAGTGCACAGGACACCCCACTTGCTCTACTTACACAGTAACTAATAAAATATTTGAAACGTAATGCGTAGGACGCCGTGTGCATGCAACCCTACGCTACTAACTTACGGCAACAATAACTTTCAATTCAAAATGTAAATTGTGATCTTAATTCAGCAAATATGTAATCATAATAATTTTGAATAAATGGAAGTATCAGTACAACTGTCTTAAATATTACGTTAATTGGAAGTAATATGGTTTAACTATTTATACTAGTTAAATGTGTTTGTTGTTCACGACAACGGTAAAGTATCAATAAAGCGCACACACTTTAGGACTCGGTGATAAGGGATTGACACAACTTCATGTACGGGTTGTGCTTAGTTTAATTACACAAACATTCAATTATAATCGACGTATTTGGGGCTGCACTGTAAAATCTACGAATACAGTCGCTTACCTTGTAAGGTGGATTGTACCAGTCAAAACTGTGAGGGTGTCGAGTTTTCTACTTTTAATCACGTGACAATTAATCAATTACTTGATCCTCAACAACTGGGTTATATTACGGGCCTAACGCAACCGTAACGAGATTTCCATTCATCCTCCAGACAGTAACTCCCAAATTCATTGGCATTAATTAATACTTCTAAAACGTAAACGACAAAAGAGGATGCCTCAACCTACAACAGAATGATTAACCACGTGCAGCACGTGACGCTAATAGCGAAGATCGACAATCAAAACAATACTTCCACTGAACCACCAAAATAAACGATCGATTAACTATAATATTGTAACTACATATCTCACGTAAGAACTGTATAAATCCGCCCAAAACGATTTTTATCTCCTCAACTGAACTTGACAAATTTTACCTTATAAACGTCCCAGACCTCGGCCCTTTGATTCCCTCCAAAAAAAACTGTCGAAATTATGAAGGGATGTGCGGGCAATGCGCTCTTTGTTATATTTTAAACTGATGAATTATTTACACAAACTAAGGGACTTTATATACATATTTCTTTAATATAAGGTAACAAAATAAACGGAACGTTACAACCCTTGGTTTACGTTGTAATGTGATTATTCTTGCCAGAAGTAGACCAATCGGCTGTTATTTTGTTTCGCTGTCAACTATCTTTAGCTATATAATAAATTAATTTATTATAACGAAAACATGGAATACATAGGCCGTTTGAAAAAGTAATAGTATATTACATACTAAGGGACGTAAGTAGGATTTACGGTGACGAGACGGTTTGCAGCCCGAACGAAGCAAGGGCTGCAAAATGTCAAGACACCGTAAATCCCTTACGTCACACGATATGTTTAAAATTCAAATAAGAATAAAGAATTATTTAATGCAGGTTTAGACCCGTAACCATGGATTTGTAACCATTTGGACGACGATCACTTACGTCCCAAGGGAAGAAATAAAATTTACGTCCCGCTGCACAGCCATCCTAGTAAATGCAACTTACAGAACGTCGTCTCAGTGACCTAAGTGTCACTTACGGCTAGGGTAGGGAAAACAGTTTTATTGTATATTTTATAATAACAAAGTTACCAATTAACCGCCACAGTGTACGTAGATAAATGAAATTAGCTTTTAGGATAATACATTCTGTAAATTTCCTTAAGGCCGCTTGACAATATGCTACGCAATAAATAAATATTAAATTGCGTCTTGTCTAGACGTTTTACATAGAAGATGTGCAATACTTTGTTTTTGAATTGTAAATTGACAAGCCTACAGGAATAATGTTTTTTGAAATGCTCAACCGTGTGATCATTAGTATTCCTCTGAATCAATATGAATTTCTAAAGTCGTGACCATCCACTTACATTTATTGAAAAGTTTTACAAGAAAAATCAACATTGTCCATTCTATTTTATTTCCAAACATTCCGATTACTGTAGAATTTAATGCTCATAATTAACTTCAATTTGTAACGTTAAACCGCACGGGTTACACAGAAATAGAAAGGACAATTAAGTAAGGACCCGCACGAATCACGTTCACGTATAAACAGATAAAAGAAACGTAGAAATACCAGGCTAACTACACAAGCGGAGAGTGGGGTGGTTCACAAAGACAAGAAAAAGTACATCGCCATCTAATTTTTATTGCTAATTTCTATTTAAAATTAAAGATTTATATTCTTTTTATAATTAGATACGAAGTGGGCATTTCGTATTGTAACATGTAAACTAAACTAAACGGTAGTAAAAAGAATAATGCTTAGGCTTTCTTATAAGCAAGCGTGTTAAGTTTCAAGTATTAAATTGAGCACCATTTCCAAAAATTTGTTAAACGTAATAGGAAACACCAAACAGCAAAAGTGAATAAACAATATGCTCTGGGTATATATAAAAAAATATCGGAACATATCTCCATGTGCCGAGTTACTTATCGTGCGCCGTGTTACGGCTCGGCGCCAATGATTGTGGGCGTCGCCTAAATTCCTATACTAAATGTTTGAGTTTCTTATCTATTATAGAAAAATTTTATAGAACAATACATATTACAAGTTACATAGATACATAAGTTAGATCAGTTAAGAAATCGATACCACATACAGTAGCCATATTTAAGTCCTAAAGTCAAATAACTTATTTTAATTGTGCATTTCAAACCATTATAATGGTATACAAACAATAGTAGATGATACCTGGTTTGTTAAATTAAATTACTTCAATAATATACATTCTTGTAGTGTCACTATGGTGACATATTATATCATAGTAACAACATCGTTAGGTTAGGCTCTACAGCTCTCCTCATCGACGTCTGTACTCTAATAATTTGCAAGCAGTTGTCATTTGACAAAGCTTGTCACTTTCGTTCTGATTTTCATGTCACGGTGATTGATCCTGATGAAACTTCATTAAGCATGCATCTTTCAAATGTCTTGTAACTTTCAGATAACAGGGAATTTCGGATTAGCATGCAGCTAGTGTGAGGTGCAAATTGGAGGTTCGGCTGTTTTTATTTCAAGAATTAAAATTCAACTTTAATGCTGTATCAAATTTGGAATGAGGCTGTTTTTTTTGGTCAGAAAATAAGGTTCAAGCAAGAATCTGTTCTTATTTCAAGGATTAAAAATTCAACTTTAATGCTGTTTCAAATCTGGTTTTGAGGTTAGATGTCTGGTGTTCAATTAGAATGCTTGGGTTAAATTCTACAGACTGTTAAGATGAAGTTTTTGGTTGGTTCAACTTACACTATTTAGTAAGATTGTTCCACATTTTCCTTTGTTCTTTTATATTTTGAACTTGGCGATAAAATTTTATGTTAATAAAATTCTGTGTATCTGCCTCATTAATGTAGAACCTTTAATAATCATAACTTAAATTTTCTTATACGGTAAATTAAATACAAGAAATAATTTTTACGTTAAAGTATAAATAACTTGTTATTTGTGCCATATGGTGTGATAAGAAAAGTTTGTGTGTTCAATTTGTACTATGTACTCATAATATAATTTGAAACTTTGGATTAACTTTGAATGTAGTTTAAAGTGATGACATTTTCAAATCATTTGTAATAACTTCAATTATAAAATCGCTCGCAGTACTGCCAACGATAAGAAAAATAATTTGTTACGTTGATTTTCAACATAATTAATAATAAACACGCTTTCGAATAAATTCCTTAACTCAAATCTCTTTTTCTTTTACAACGAAAATTTATTCTCTAAATTATATATAGGGGTGGGCGATACGGGATTTTGCGTATCGAATATCGTTACATATTCTATATCGATATGTATCGATATATCGAATATCGATATATATCGATACGTATCGATGCGTATCAATGCGTATCGACATGTATCGATGCGTATCGGTGCGTATCGATACATATCGATTCGTATCGATGCGTATCGATACGTATCGATGCGTATCGGTGCGTATCGATACGTATCGACTCGTATCGATGCATATCGATACGTAGCGGTACGTATAGATATATATATACTAGTCAACTACAACATCACAACTAGTATTGGCCAGACCTTTGTCAGTGGTCAATCAATAACATAATTAATTTCACTTTACAGGTATACACAACACTATCAACAAAAGGTCTTTGCATGTATACATAACCTTTTAATAATGACAGTACACTAGTTTTAATTTTCATTTAAATTTATACTCAATCCACTTTATGTAAGTAAAACTAATATTGTATATTAATAACTGTTTTTATCACATCTTTGTAGCACATGATTAAGGGTACAAAGTTATACCCGAAACGTAGTGATCAATAAATGGATTAGTATTTATATATTTTTTCGAACGAAATTATCCCAAAAATCAAGATCAAATAACGTTCTTATATATATTTATATATATATATATATATATATATATATATAGTGATTCGTATCGGACCGTTTAGATGTGTAGATTAAGTATACATATCGAGACGTAGCGATACCTATCGGTATGAATCGATACGCATCTATAAATTTTTCTACTCTTTCTTTGGGAATAAAATCACAAGATCGTTTTAAAATAATGTATTTACTGACAATTCGATCTTTCACTTAAGATTGTTTGTTATCAAAATAATTAAAGTTTCAAGTTTAATATTTGTGACATAAGTATGTATATAGGGGTGGGCGATACGGAATTTTGCGTATCGAATATCGATACATATTCTATATCGAATATCGATACGTATCGATACGTATCGATGCGTATCGATACATATCGATACGTATCGATGCATATCGATACGTATCGATACATGTCGATACGTATCGATACATATCGAGTATCGATATATCGATATTTATTTTTTGCTGTATCGGGGGGGGTCGATACGGGGGTCGTATCGATATATCGATACGCCGACCCAGCCCTAATTATATAGCCTATGCCTTGTTTTAGGTATCCGGTAATCTGTTAAATCCTTCGACATAATTAATAATAAATACACTTTCTACAAATTTTCATTTTGAACTTATTTATTTCGAAACGACAAATTTATGCTACAATTAAATAGTTATATCCTGTTTTAGGTACCTGTTATCTTTGTATACATTACAATCGTGTATAATGGTTTTCTCTATTGTTCCAATGTATTGAAATAAGGTCGCGCACTATCCGATAAAACCCGGGTTTTCCAGTTTCAATCGCGCTTCGACAAGCGAGGATTTGCAGTTCTAATTCGTGATTTGGACCATTGTTGAATTTTATTCTACAGCTTCTACGTCGAAGTGTTTTCTACATTTTATTCGTCTCCGTATTTCAAAAGGCGATGCACGTTTTTCTGTTCAACGACTAGGAGGCGTCTTGCGTGTATTTGCTTTTTTTAGCTAGAGGCCAAATGGGTTTTTTCTTTGTGTAGGCGCACCTCTTCGTTGCTGTAGACCTGCTGCCTTTTGTCTTTGGATCGCTGCTATAATACGATGGCAGGGTGAATGAACCCTGACGACCATGGCGTTGCTATACTGACTCACCCTAGGCGGTTTGCAAGATACGCATCCCGACGCATAGAGGTATGTAACTCGTTTTCTTTTACATACATCGAGGATCCTTATTTATCAACGGTTGATGTTGTGAAACCAGTTCACCACCAATGTTTAGAAGCTAGCTTTGCTAGTGCTTCTGGATGTCTTTCTTTAATTCTTACTACACCTTGGTCTACATTTAATACTTTAATTTAACCCACTTGCGATTGAGAAAACCTAGATTGAATACTTTAATTTAACACACTTGCGATTGAGAAAATCTAAGCATTACTTTTTTTAATGAGTTTTATTACCTGTCAACTACGAAATGCGCACTTCGTGGATCCTTTATAAAATTTGTTCTGTAAAATATAACTTAAATTTAATACTTTTCTTTGTACTTGTGAATCAAGAAATTTTAATTTATTTTCAGTCGTGGGCGGTGTATTTTATTTTTTTTTGTTTCTGTTTGGTATGTAGGCGAATCCCCCCCACTCTCCGCGGTTGGTAGCTAGCCTGGTGTTTACTTTTCTTCGGACTACGTCCAGGTACGTAGCAAATTATTTTATGTACAGTAATTCACAAAATACTTTAACATTAAATTTTCTGAATCATTAATTGTTCCTTGGTTCAAGAAACATCACTATTGATAATTTTATACAGACTGTAGCTCCACAATTTGCTGTAAATACTTTGTTATTTATAATTTTGAAAGAAACTAAATAGATGATAAATTTATGTTTAACCTAAAGTTTTATTTTACTGAACTATAAAGAAGGGTATTGCAAACTTATACAGAAAATATGAGAATTAACAACAGGTTTGTAGGTGTATCATTTTGCGATTATTGTTAATAGGAGTCTCCAAGCAGAGCTAGTCGAGACATATTCATCGGGGCAGTTATTAATCAAGAAGATAAACATTGGTAAATTGTTTTGCTGGGGTTTTGAAGAATCAAACTCAATATATATATATATACATATTGCCGTGATCAGGATCAGGGTTTGCTGCTTCGCCAGTGTCATCAAAATAATTTTCAAAAATGCACACCTTAAAAAAAATTGCTTACCCTTTGATTTCTGTTTCCGAAATCTTCAGCAGCTTCCCTGGCTAGCTCAGCTGTGCCTCTTCTCGGATACCTAAATTTACGCCCATTCTTCCTTCACACTCGCACACCATTCAAAAAAAGTCACCAAATAATACAACAACCATACAATCTTTTATTTACCGCTATTTACAGACAAATTATTCACATGTATAACAAAAAACAGTTTGATACACAAATTTCAAACTCAAATGTGATATGTTTTAAAGTCCTTGAAGTTCTAATTATGTTCAAACAAATTCAGTAAAATATGAGTAGATGGGCCCCTTATATTATCCTAAATTGACTGTACTCTGGAGTATGGTGAGCTCATAATAACCCAGTTTATTTTGTATATGCCTTTTACCTTGCATAAATTAATACCAAAAGTTATAGACCCGTTTACCCTTTACAATCTAATATATATTCAGAATAAAATCTAGTAAGTTTTAAAATACACCCCTTTCCAATATTTAAACCCCAATAAATTGTCCAGTACATGTATCTTTTCCAATAAGTTTATATGACTATAAATAAACCCCAAAATTCACTCACACAGCACCAAAATTTCACAAAAGTTTATCAGACAACAAAAATTTCAAATAAATTACCTGGAGATTGTTTCAGGCTTCCATTCCTTTAACGACGATCACCAGAACATCTTGGCTTCGTGACCATGCGCTGTGATACTCAGCGAATTCACATGATAACCCCATTTGCAAGCAAGTGCCTCGTAACATAATACCATTCCATATCAGCATACAATTCTGGTTGTTTGAGATGCCTACCCCACGTATATTATGCTTCTATTTATTAATTTTCTAGCTCTTTATAGTAGTAGCCAGACCTCTATTAATTTAATATACACTACTCGTATTTCGCGTTAATAAATAGAAGGCCGCAACTAATAATTTACACGTGCTAGCACAATATTTTTGTATTATTACCATATCTAATACTTACATAACAAAAACTCTACTATAATATTGGTCTATCGTAGTACAGTAGTAATGAAGCCAAGATAAGATAAAGAGAGGCGTAATAATTTAGCTAGAGTATTTATATCATTTCAAAATGCTACCCCCACACACACTTCACGCGAAAAGCTTATTTTCAAATTGAAAATCTACAAATTTTGATGCAACCGTTTTGAAATTCCTGAAATTTATTCCGTATCCGTGCCGTACGTATCCGAATGCGCTCCCACCTGTCACGTTTGTCTACGTTTGGAAAACTGTCCGTTCTTAACCAATGATACTATTTTCTGTCGTCATAAAACCCCGCCTAAACTATCTTTATCTTTCTCTGATGCATATCTGCTGTCGCGTTCAAAACCCCACTTGTGTTATAGAAAATCGATATTGCTGATAGCCCATCTTCACTCCACGTACATATAGTACGTGCGTTTTAAATATCAACGCTTTTGTCTCTGTCTCTATTTGTAGTATATAACCTATTGTGCATTTCCCTTGCTCTTTAAGAACTTTGTTAGCTTGTTATTCAAACCAAACTGACGGTTGAAAATATTTTCTATGAAGCCCTGTGTTAATACAAGCTCGAGTTCTTTGAATGTAACCTATTAAAACGCAGGTGTTCGTTAATTATAGACCGTTTAGCACAACAATTCTTAGATTTCATATTTCTTAGTACTTGTATAAAACTGACGTATATATACCTTGTAATTATCGATTTTGTTTCGCAAGCACGATCTCTTATTGCTCATACGTGTTGAATTAAAATAAATTAACATTAATTATGAATTTCCATTTGCTTTAAAACTGTTTTTTTTATGTAATTTCTAACATGCCAATATTAATTATAAAATACGTCAATACATGTCCATTTTCCTTAAATGACTCAAATAAATTTTGCGCGTAAATAATTTGTTCTTTTCTCTATACAGGGTGGTTGAAATTTCATTGTTTGCCCAAAATTGAATCCACAACAATATATATATATATATATATATATATATATATATATATATATTGCTACGATATCGCCGCTCGTCAGATGTGTAACGACCAATTGCCTGCTGATCGCCACCTCTCTGTACCTTTAAAATAAGTTAAAAATTCACACAGTTAACTTTATGCTTCGGTCTAGCTCGGTGATGCTCCGCACAGAGTGAACGACGATATGATAACAGAGAATTTTTACCCACTCCCCTCTAACACTCCATATACCCGAATAAAACAAGCGAGATTCACCAAAATTTGTATAATAAGCTAAGAAAATGTACAAGTTACAACTCTACGTTCTTTTAAATATCATTTACTATTTACAGAGCTTTTGAATCCAAATTAATAAATATTACTACCAAATTTGTTCATTACCAAAGCTTCTAAGCTTCTAAGAACACACTTTCCTGAGATCATATCTTAACCCCTTCATTCCTCAATGTGTTCCTAACTCCCAGCATTCTTTTGTCTGTTTTAATTTAAATGTTTAAATAAAACCCTACAATTCTAATCTAACTTTATTTTCTGGCTGCCTATAATTTTTAATTACGTTTATAACCCCGAATTTCAATCAATATTCCAATTTTTAAGTTTTTGTCGTCGATTTTCTACCCCTAACTACCACCTACCTTCCAGTCTTTCGAGTCCCTCGTTGGGTTCACCGATTTTCTTTCCCTTAGCTACCACCTAAATTGAAGTACGTCGTAGAGTTAATTTTCGAGCTTTTTCGAGTCTTTTCGAGACTTACGAGCCTTACGAGCCTTTCGAGCCTTACGTTGGGCGCTAATTTTCTTCTGCTACGATATCGCCGCTCGTCAGATGTATAACGACCAATTGCGTGCTGATCGCCACGTCTCTGTGCTTCTAAAATAATTTACAAATTCACACAGTCAAATTTATGCCTCCGTCTAGCTCAGTGATGCCCCGCACAGAGTGAACGACGATATAACAGAGAATTTTTATCCACTCCCCCTCTAATACTCCATATACGTGAATATGACTAGCGAGATACATCAAAATTTGTATAGTAAGCTAAGAAAATGTACAATTTACAACTCTATACATCTTTTTAAATATCATTTACTATTTACAGAGCTTTTTGAATCCAAATTAAAATAAATATTACTACCAAATTTATTCATTACCAAAGCTATAACCCTTTTTAAGCCTTTTATAGCAAATAAGCCAGCAAAAAATTGTTTATTATTATGAATGTTTTCTTTGAACGTTCAAAGAATTATTCCTCTTTTTAAACGTACTTTCACGTACCAACTAAATTCTTGCCGACCTTTTACACAAGATATTCAAATTACAAACAATTTTTATGCTCACCAAATATTTAAGATAATGCATATAACATACCATGAATTAAAAAAAATTAGCTTAGCTTGTAACCAAGTATTTCGAACAGTTTTTCAGTAGTTTAATATCTTAACGTCATAATTTAGTTGATATCTTAGATATTTCTTAAAGATTTATTAGAGATTTCTTAAATGAATACTTAGATGATTATTTAGATGCTTTCTGTCTTATTTCTTAGAGATTACTTAGATGATTTCTTAGATGGTTCCTGGCTTATTTCTTAGAGCCCTAAATTAATAGGTTGTAAAGATTTTACTTATTTTAATTAAATCTAGACTTACGTTTTGTATCAACGGCAGAATTTTACGTATTTCAATGCGTACTTTTACTGTTTACTTCACTTGAAATTCTTTAATATCGATTATTTTATAAAACTTCTACTTTCACTCAATTTCAGTTTTACGTAATAAAATTGGCTCGACTATTACAGTCTGTTCGTCGTTGTAATGTTCCTCCTTTATCTCTTCAGGTTCGTTTTATAGACAAATTTGTTCCCTCCTTTTGTTATTAGACCATGGACAAGGCGTTTCACTTTTATGCGCTATCAGCAACCTGTTGGGTTTTATTCGATACTGCATACTCTTTAGACGTTTGAATTTCGTATCGAAAAATAAATAATTTAATCATACAACTTTATAATATCCAAATTCAATAATAAATTATAGCACAGATTTCTCTTAAATTTAACTACTTGAACGAGATTAACACATTTAATATCGTTAATCATGGGGTGTCGAGCTGGCAACCATTTACATATTCAAATATGCAAAATTTTAATTTATAAAACTGTAATTTTAAATGATCTTTATACAACTCTTATTTGGTTAATACAACTTTTAACATAATTTTAGTTCTGCCTCTCACAAGTGACATAGCTCCAATTGTTACGAAAAATAAAGAATGAATACTTATGTGATTTTCTTTCACAAATATATGTGTTACGAAAAACCGATAATTTTAAATGCAATTACAGTTTTTACGAAACTGATTCTACGGATAGAAATGATGAACTTCTACGACTAGTAGATTAGCTTTTAATGCTTGAAGGGGGTTGTTTAATATAACCAGTTTTTTTTATAAATTCGTTGAAGAATTCGGCAAAATATATCACTCACCCTTAACAGAAGGTCACATACAACTACCCCTAAGGAACTATTCTTGTACATGCTTCATGCCATAAATATTCATCCGCTGTCCATTTTCAGGTAACAAAACTAAGGACTAAAAGAATATAGATTAAAGCACTGTCTTATTCTTCATCACTAATTTTTACCATTAACGACCTCCATTCTAAACTACTTGAAGTATAAAATGGAAGTGATCAAATTATTAAATCAATACATAAAGACAATTCGACCTGGAAAACTGTATCTCCCCGGAATTTTATGCTAATCAGAGCAGAGTTTAACGACTAGCACTAGCCACGCGCTGTGTTTATGCAACAACTTGAATACATTGACATATTTGTGAACAATAATTTACTTATCGACTCAAAATTCCTAATGAGAAAAAGCTATTTAAAACAACTGTCTTGTTCATAACAAAGTTTCAAACACCTAAGTATTTTAATTTTGTTATTGCATCTAAACATGGAATTTATCCTGGCGATAGAATCAATAGGAAACAAGGAATCGTTTATTGTTGTCTATATGGTACTAAAAAGTTATTATGAATATGAAAAGTAGTTGGAAAGGAAAATAAGTAATTTTTAGCGAATTTTTTTGTACAAAATGCTTACACACTAAAAAGAATTGTTGCACTGTAAAAAAATGGTTACACTGCCCTCTTCCAAAAAAAAAAAAATTCTGAGTACTAGGCAAAAGAGAATAGTTTTGAGGCAAATCCATAACTTAAAAAAATATTGACCAGGAACTACTAAAACAATTGGAACCAAATGCGTATAGGTTTAGTTACAAAAATATTTTCAAAAAGAATTCTTTGTCGCATAACTAGAAATATGAAGAACTATTGTAGGAATAACTAAAAAACTTAAAGAACTTAAGGGATTAATAAACTAATATATGAGTGAGAGGGTAAATCCGCGTACCATACGGCTAAAGGGATTCAAGTCAACGATAAACAAAATCGGTAAAGTCACAATCTGTTGAAGTCATATAATGCAAGGAGGGGACAGAAAATGAAAATACAAAAGAATTACATCAGAAGAGATATATATATATATATATATATATATATATATATATATATATATATATATATGTATATATTTCAAACTAGAAAAAAATTTTTTATTATTTTTTTTTAATTTTATTATCTCAAACGCTAATAATTTTGATTAGAATATACCAATCCAAAGAATTTTTTCTAAGTATTAAATAATTATTCCCTAAAAATATAAACTGATTATTTTTTGATAATTCATTTCCATCCTATTCTTTATCTCCATCTTCCAACGAGTACAGGATCTGTACTAACTAGTTCCGGGATTCAGCCCTTAATTTTTGTTCGCAAGCCATTTTATTGTAACAAAATTTCCTCTTACGCGTCATTTGAACAAACATTAGGTCGAAAAGAGAATTTAAGAAATTTCAGTTAGTTAAATGAGGTTTTAGTATAAAAATACCCTGACAATTTTATAGGAGCTTGGTTGGTTTACATTTAATATGGCTATTTCAATAGCAGAAATAAATAAATCGAAAAGCACCTAATTTATTTTTATACAAACAGCAATAATGATCTGGACTTTAAAGTTTTTGTATTAAAATTTAGAAAACTAAAGATAAATCGCGGTAAATAAACGGTAATTGTGATTCTCCAGGATATTTAGTGCATACCCACGAGGACCTTAACAGTGCATACCCATCTCCCCTTGGCAGTAAGAGATAATTAGGTGTAGGTAGATGACCAGATCTTTAGATCTTCGAGGTATTTATAAATATTATGTTGACTGTACTAGCATAAACTTTGATTTGTATTATAAGTAAATTTTACAGTTAATTTTGAACGAGCACGTTTTAGTGGAATGGCATTAACCGATATAATGTTTATGCGAGTACACTAGATAATTTAAGGAATGCTTCTTTGCTATTCCATGCACTGATATATGCTTATATGCTTAATGCTACATTTTGATATCTATATATTTATATTTTATATCTGTATTGTACATTTATATATTTTATTCTTTTGACGCTTGATTTGTTTTGTTTGGTGTTTTACCTGTTATTGATCAAAGTATCTATAGAAAAAAGATTGTAATTAGAATAAGTCAGTTAGGGAACGATATTGAACATTAGGGACGAATTTAGGCTGAAGTTAGAATAAATTACTTAGACTAGGATGGATGATATTGTAAATTTATAGAGTAGAAACTTATGGTTGGATTCGCTATTAATAAATTTGGCGCAGGCCTGGCAAATACTTAGTAAATACTAATTTAGCTAGATTTGAATACTTTTGAGACGACACTTTAGGTCGCAGCGGTAAGCAGAGTTGGCGGTTGCTATCCGGTATTACGAATCCTCCCCCTTCTACTTTTTGCTAGTGTCTTGATGAGGCACACTTCAAAGTCAACACTATGGGTACCATTAGTTAACCGTATCTTTAGTTTTACTTTATAACTTATATATAACGATTCATTAATTTTGAAGTCAGATATATATGAAGAACGTAATTATTCGCGTTTAAACCCAATTTAGTACCTTGGGGTGGACCATTGGAGACGCGACCGCAAGTGTAACGGTTCTTACTCGAATTATACAGTAAATAACTCAGCATATTTGAACCCATTCACACGAGTTAAGAAACCCCCATTAATAGAAACAACATCAATAATCATAAAATCATAAATTTACAGCCTTGCAAAAGTAATGTTTAATGATCAACCAATGGCGCCGCTGTCATTATTAAATGGAAAGTGTGGGAACACGTAACCACTTACACGCGCGAAATAACTTTGACCTCGATCTCAAGATAGTGTAAATCGTACAATCCCCGAGTACGAAGAATGAGGGGAATACCATGAAACATTTTAACTTGCCAATCTACAGAAAATATTAAGAGGTATCGAATTACATGAGATCATATTACAACACGTCAGAGTATCTTCAGTAGAGCTAACTCGAATAACACGCAATCATCGCTTGCGGGCTGAGGTTGCTTAGCGGGTAATTGAATGGACGATATTAAAAAGTGTAACCGAGTGCACACAGGTATCCAAACGCGAGTATCAGCGCGTATATAACAATTCCTAACAAGAAAGTAGCCTATGGGGGAGCTTTCATCAAGTTGTAGAAATTAATTTGCCACAACCATTTCCTGCACTGCAAGTCGACGCAGCGTTTGCAAAGGATAAATAAACACAATTATCTGATATTGAATTTGCCTATTGATGGTAATAAGAGGAATATTCAGAACTTATTATTAAAAAGGACGATTACGTTGGAGCACGTGTATTTAAAGCGGATAGTAGAAACACACTTTTTCATACATAAAAGCTTATTGTGGAGGCGAAATAGTAATTTGAAATTAAATTGGTTGACTGTATGTTATTGATAAATTTGGGTTTTTTGGTTACACGCATACTTGGTCAAAATAGGAGTAGATATTAGTATTTTTTTGTTTTCCGTTGCTACTTGATAATCACGTTTGTTAATATAGGTTAAGTGTGCCAGATGTGGAGTTTTTGTTCTATTATTTGAATGTAAACTAATAGAAAGAAATAATAAAGGTGTAAGCAAGGCTCTATCAACCTTCAACTTCAGTAAGAACCATGAAATTGTCTTTTGAAACGCCTATCTTTCAGGCAGGTATTTTCCAGTTAAGTTGGCGATCAACGGCTTTTTTAGACAGAGTTCAACAATCTTTACAGGTAGGTGTACGAATATTTACTGAAAGTGTTACAATTTGTATACCTCTATAAAGATTTACATTTGCTTTTATTGAACTCACCCCTCACCACTGAACGCTAGCTTGTACACTATTTACTGTTACGTCACTTCTCTTTTCTAGAGTAAATTAATTCAGGTAATTAACGATAATTTAGCACATAGCAAGCTAGAGTCGTTAGTATAAATTAGTTGCAAAAATGGGCGGAGCTAACAATAATGTTTTCAACTTGATGGGAAAAATACTTTTTATGTAGGTTCTAGTGGACAAGAATTGAAAAGCAGTATACGAAATGATGCCATTACGTAAAACCATATAAATATCAACGTGACGAAATACAAAACAAACCAAACATTTTTCAAATCTAAAAATAAAAATACGTAAAAGTTTTGCTTACGTACATTAAACCGATTGAAATAGTTGTAAAAACATATTTAATATAAAAACTAGCCAGGATATGATAATTTTAAATTGCAAAACATGTAAACGGGTATAATTAGCACCACAAAACCTCTTATTATAGTCACTACCAGAATCATTATCTCGATGACCTTCTTATCATAATAACGAAGTCGTCATGTGATACGAATGCATCGATGATATTACAAAATTTACACATTGCTACATGTTCAGTTAAATGTTTATGTAAATAATGTTTACCGCTTTTTAGGTCAGGATCACATCTCTGCTAGATTTATACAACTATTTTTCCTTTTGCGTAGTTGAAAGAAAGTATTTGTTGTGGTATGGAAGTTTTACATTTTAACAAGTTTCCTGTTTCTAATCAGTCTCTGTTGACTGAATATAAGCATGTTTGCTCGTAAACACAGAGAAGTCTTACTGATTATTTATTGTAATGTACTGAGATGCTGCTAACCAATCAAACTTATGACAATTACTATAGGCTATCCACTAATTTAGTTCTTAACACGGCGATTAACTACTTCGTCGCTATGTTATATTATGTATATTTATCTACACTAACGCTTAATTTATATCAGCTACAAACTATTTATTTTAACACGCTATCGAATTTATGTGATGACCGCGACTTCACGCTTCGATTGAAACTAAAACTTCTGTGCTATTTCATGATTTATATAAACCGCCAAAAGGGACTAGAAAACCTTGGAAGCAATCCAGAATGATCTCGGTTCATCGCTTTTGTTTACTTTATATTAGACTTTAAGCGTATCCTTGTAACTGTTAGTTTAATATCACCGTTTCTTTCGATTCTAGACTTTGTTACGCTTTTTTTCAAAAAGCTTACATCTTTTATTGTTCTAATTAAGTTCAGGGGATTTTTAAAACCCCGCACGTGTGGAGTGTGTGTATGTGTGTGCGTGTATGTGTGTGTGTGTCTCTCTCTGTGTGTGTGTGTGTGTGTGTATGTGTGTGTGTGTGTGTGTGCGTGCGTGCGTGCGTGCGTGCGTGCGTGTGTGTGTGTTGTGTGTGTGTGTGGGCGCGCGCGTGTATGTGTGTGTGTGGGTGTGTGTGCATGCGTGCTTGTGTGCGTGCGTGCGTGCGTGCGTGTGTGTACGAAGTGTGTTGGACCACTTTAGTTGCCTCTTACGTAAGGCAAGCCGTACCGTGGTACTATACAAATCCGATCCGAACGCACACGGGGTTGGAATACGAGGAGAGAACAAAAGAAATGAAAACACAACCAATAAAGCCAGGAAATTATTAGAAAAAACGTAAATTTCAAAAATCAAGTAGGGCAAAATCAGCACAGAAATCCGTGGACGCCGAAATAATTTATTTGGACGGAGAAACTTTATTTTACGCACATGTCTTCGTAGTAGTCAATTTGAATTCCTACGCATGCATACACAACCAGGAACGCTCATATACATACGCACGCACATATACATTGGTTTGTGCGCTTATATGGTCATACAACCCATACAAGAACCTATATTCAAGCACACGCCCTCAGAAAAGCTTGTAACGGGCATTTTTGTAATTTAACATTTTACGCTATCCTCAATTCATAAATACATTTCTACAAATTACTATTTTTATATTTGATACTTATTAACTCCTTAGGCGAGTGCATCGTATTATAATGAGTAGATTGCATCGTCCTTGTCTTGCCGTTCGTATAAATTTTGTTGCTTATGTGAATATACAAGTCTAGATAAGAGACGATAAGAAGTTGTAATAGAACGAGTCGAATAAACAGATGAGCAGTCGTAGTTCGTTCTTGGTTCCTATATATTAATTACGTGAAAAAGGCTGTTTCTTTTTTGCTTTGACAAGAGTGAGAATTAATGCGGGATCAATTTCGAATTGTTCCTGAACAAGCGCGGCACTTTCTTGTGAAAGAAAAGTTGTATATTAACTGTAGCAGAGTGTAGTTCTGATTACATTTGAAGGAAGTATGCTTTATATGTAACGTGTTTGATTGACCACAAGTGCAGTTGTGGTAAGTTCATTGACGGACGGTTTTACTGATACGCGTTGCATTACTAAGTGGTTTTTTAGTTGATTTTCTGTTGGAAATGAAAGCGGTAAAGCTTGTTAAACTCGAGGCACGTGTGTTTTACGGAACACTTGACGGACGGTTTTATTGCTTACGCGTCCTTACTAATTGTTTTTAGTTGTTTTTCTTGTGAGACAAATGCTTTAAAGAACATTTGACGGACTTACGTTAGTGATACGCGTACTTTACTAATTTGTGGTTTTAGTTGTTTGTCTTGTGAAATAATAGTCGTAGAACTTGCTAAACTGACCGATTCTTTCTTTAGGATTAATGTGTGCGATCTAGTCTAATGTCCCTTTGTTTTATCAGATTAGTGCATACTTTGGATTATTTAAATACAGTGGATACTGTAGTTTCTGCATTTTTCTAACACCAAAGAATCTAAAATAGATCATTGCTTGCGTGAATTTCGTTATTTGCGAAATATAACAGATTACCGGTTTACAAAGGTATTGGTTGAAGTTTCTCACTGCTTTTTGGAGGTTTATGAAAATAATATACATTTGATCCCAGTTGAAATTAAACTAGTGCTACAAAATATTTCGAAATATGTGGAAAACGATAAAAAATTGGAGAGATAGGATGATATGCCATATACTACGGCATGAGGGAATAGTGCGGAATATATTAGAAGCAGATATAGGAAAAAAGAGAAGTAGAGGTAGACCTAGGTTAGACTACTGCACACAGATAGTGAAAGGTGTAGACTGTAGGAATTTCAGGGAAATGTGTAGGCCAGCTCAGAATAGAAATCAATCGAGGTACGCATCCAAACAGTCCCAAGATGGATAAACTAATGACGAAAAAAATAACTGTACTTAAACATGATGATTATTATAAGCAACTACAAGTATTGGTTGGACAATATTCTCGAATAATGTTAATTGTGTGTAAGGATTTACTGGAAAACTATTAATTCCGCAAATCTCTATGTGCTGGGGGATCTTGGCAGCCACATGCTGCTTAACCCCCTTCACTGAATCTCGGTGAAATAAGGCATACAATTGTAAAACATAGGGCAACCGAATTGTATATAGGCTGTGTGAGAATTTCAGGGAACTGTGTAGGCTAGTCCAGAATATAAATTAGTGCAGGTACGTGTCCAACCAGTTTTGAGACAGAAAACCTAATGACGAAAAAATAAGCGCAGATAAATCTGATGATTATTGTAAACAACTAGTTGTTGGTTGTAAAATACCTGCAACTAATGTTGACTGTGCGAAAAAACATATTGGAAAAAATATTAAATCGGCAAATGTTCAAGTGCTGGGGGAACTTGGCAGCCACAAGCTGCTTACTCTCCTCTTCACAACCACTAAATGACGGAGAAATAGGGTATTAAATTGTAAAACAATAGAACGGGACCGAACTGCAACTAACAAGAAAGAACAGCGCCTATGATGAAAGACAACAAACCTAGAAACAAGAAGAAAATTGTTGAAAGCATACGTGTGGAGCACAGCACAGTATGCCTATAAAATACGGGCAGTAGGAAAATCAGACAGAAAACGGTAGCGACCTTTTAGAATGTTGTGTTTCAGATGTATGAGGATGATAGCATGGACAGACAAAATTAATAACAAATAGGTTATAGAAATAGTAGGGGAACAAGGATATCTGTGGAAAAAAAAATAGGAGAAATAGAAGGGCAGAATATGTTCTAAAGCATTTTTGGGGAATAGTATGGAATATATTACAAGCAGAGATAGGGTAAAGGAGGTAGATGTAGACCTAGATCAGATAGTGATAGATGCAAACTGTGCAAATTTCAGGGAAATGTGTAGGTTAGTTCAGAATAGGAAACAATGAGGGTATGCATCTAACCAGTTCCAGGACTGAACACCTAATGATGATGATGATGCAATAATAGCGGCTATCTAATAGAATAGAAAGGATACTGACTATTTTCGATTAATTATCACTCTACACTATTCTTAATTCTTAGGGGCAGCTGATGTGCACGGTTTAACGGTCACTTTTGAATAGTGCTAGTTATGCTTTCTGCTGCTAGGTGAACCTATGGCGTGGCTTATATTTGTGCGCAAAGGATGGGCAAGAACAGAGACGCTTTTAAACAATAAATACATTTTTTCTGTGACGGGAAAAAATTTGACATTTAATGTTTCTTGACAGGTAACAAAATGTCACTTTTTATGAATTTACTTTTTTCCTCGAGAAAAAATTAGTACTTTTTTCCTGGGTATGTGTAAATAAGTAACTACTCGCAGAATTAAATTGGCAGATATTTGATTACTTTAAAGATATCCTTAGCAACGCAAGTCTAACTGTCCGTATAAGTATAACAGCCTACTTGTTCCAAACTTCAAATTTGACATCGATTGATTTTTTGACTTTAATATATTGTAATATTTTTTTCAATATTAAATCATCGTTTTACCTGTCACAGAAAAAAATAGTGTATTATACACAGGTAAAAATGTAAGATTTTAACTCTCGGTATTTTGTCTCCTTCCAAACACACCTCGAGCTAATATCGAGTACTTTTTCCCTTGTTTAATAAATAACTATTAAATTTACCTATTCCTTGATAAAATGTTTTGAAATGGCCAGCATATGGAACTGACTGGCTAACTGGAGCATTCACCCTATAAAGGCCATTTTTAATATCTTGTAAATTAACTACACCACCTGGATAAAAGCCCTCACAGTACTAACTTCTTGAATTTCATTTCAATTACAAAGAGTTTAATTATTCTATTTCAAAATTACTACGTGATTTCCGTTCTGTATAATCGAATTAAATAAATCTCGTCTACTCTGCAAAGTGCCAGACAGCACTGGTTAGTGAGTTATCTTACTATTTGTCTGACTAAAACATTATTTCCTACAGAAAATGCCACTCTGCAACTATCTTGTGTTAGTTTTAAGATGATTAAGCCATGGAAGATTTTAAAATATTAAAGTCCAGTTTCAAGTACGATGCCAACTGTAAAGAATGTTAATACCATTGCACATTCTTATCAGCGTGAAATAACTGATGAAGCTTTAAAGGATATTCCTAGCATAAGTGCACATATTCTGCTAGAACTAATTACGATTTCAATCTGCTACAAAACAATTACGTATGTAACATTACAAACGGATTTCATGTTCGTATGGAACTCCATTTTGGAAATATTTAGAAAACGAAAAACGTGAAATATACTGCAGGAATACATTCTTTGAAGTATGCTCCTGTCCTATTTTAGTCGTTAAATATTACTGAATTGGTAAAAAATTTGTGTGTATCCCCCTGTAGCAAAGACGTGAAACAAATTTGCGCCCAATTACAGCACAAACATTTTGGAAAGTTCCAAAAAAGTGCGGCCAACTTCACGTATCTAAGGTAGCTCGAAAAAGTCTTTTTCGAAACATAGTACACTGGAGGGCGCAAAAATTTGCTTCAACGGCGCCGAATGACGCATATTTGACACGTAGTTTCAGCACAAAGATTTTTGGAAAATTCAAAAAAGGTGCGACTAACTTAACGCACCTAGGGAAGAATTTTTAAATAACTCCATAACAAACATAGCGCAAGATGGCTCTTAATTGACGCCTAATTATGGCACAAACGTTTTTGAAAAAGTTAAAAAAAAGCGGCTTCGTGAACTTGACCCGAGAACTATTTTTTTAATATAACTTGTTTGTCAAGGGGGCGCAAAATTTTGTTTAAGCGGCGCAAAATGGCGCGTAATTGACGCTTAATTATGGCACACCCCTTTTTTTAAATTAAAAAAAGTGCGGCTTTGTGAACTTAGCCGAAAAAATATGTTGTTTTAAATAAATCGTTTGCCAAGAGGGCGCAAAATTTAATTTTAGCGGCGCATAATAACGCGTAATTGGCGCTTATTTATAACACGAAAAATTGTGAAAAATTCAAAAAGTTGCGGCCAGCTTCACGAACCTGTTTATACTCAAAGGATAACATTTTAAAACACATATATCTTAAACCATCTGATTGAAAATCATTGTTAAACTTAAAAAGTGATCCTATTTAATGTGCGTGAAGTTAGCACCCCATTTTTTAAAAATCATGATTTTAAAAGTTGTTCCAGATTGTTCTAATCTTTTACCGTATTGTTCCATTTCGACATTATTTTATTCCAAAAGATTCCTCGAAAATTAGGAAAAACCCATTGTATTACTGGCACCCCATTATCGAAAATCGCAGTTTTGGCCATGGCTTAACATTGTCCTAGTTGTTCTAAACATTGTTCCAAAAGGACAATTTCGTATCTAAACGATTCTTAAAAAAAAACGGCAAAAAAATTTTTTTGCTGGCACTCCATTTTTCAAAAATCGAAATTTTGGCCCTCGATTAGGATTGTTCTAGTTGTTGCAAACATTGTTCCAAAAGGACAATTCCGTATCTAAACGATTCTTTAAAAAACGGATAAAAACATTTTTGGACAAACAAGACTGCCGGGCGAAAAGTAAACATACCTTTCCCTTCTTGCTCCAATGGATAACTTTTTGTTTTGAGCTGTTCTAAGCTTAGAAAACATAATTCTGAAGTATGAATCTCCTATCACCAGCGGTTCTCCCAAAAATCGATGTTTCTACTATATCGACAAGAGTACACACAGCCTTCCTCTTTTGTTCCAATGGCTAACTTTTTGTTCTGAGCTGTTCTAAGCCTAAAAAATATAGTTCGGCAGTATGAATCTCCTATCACCAGCGGTTCTTCCAAAAATCGATGTTTTTACTGAATCGACAAGAGTAAACATAGCCTTTCTCTTTTGTTCCAATGGCTAACTTTTTGTTCTAAGCTGTTCTAAGCCTAGAAAACATAGTTCTGCAGTATGAATCTCCTATCATCGATGTTTCTACTATATCGACAAGAGTAAACATAGCCTTCCTATTTTGTTCCAATGACTAATTTTTTGTTCTGAGCTGTTCTAAGCCTAGAAAATATAGTTCTGCAGTATGAATCTCCTATCACCAGCGGTTCTCCCAAAAATCGATGTTTTTACTGTATCGACAAGAGTATACATAGCCTTTCTCTTTTGTTCCAATGGCTAACTTTTTGTTATGAGCTGTTCTAAGCCTAGAAAACATAGTTCTGCAGTATGAATCTCCTAGCACCAGCGGTTCTCTCAAAATCGATGTTTCTACTATATCGACAAGAGTAAACATAGCCTTCCTCTTTTGTTCCAATGATTAATTTTTTGTTCTGAGCTGTTCTAAGCCTAGAAAATATAGTTCTGCAGTATGAATTTCCTATCACCAGCGGTTCTCCCAAAATTCGACGTTTTTACTGTATCGACAAGAGTAAACATAGCCTTCCTCTTTTGTTCCAATGGCTAACTTTTTGTTATGAGCTGTTCTCTAAGCCTAGAAAACATAGTTGTGCAGTATGAATCTCCTATCACCAGCGGTTCTCCCAAAAATCGATGTTTCTACTATATCGACAAGAGTACACACAGCCTTCCTCTTTTGTTCCAATGGCTAACTTTTTGTTCTGAGCTGTTCTAAGCCTAAAAAATATAGTTCGGCAGTATGAATCTCCTATCACCAGCGGTTCTTCCAAAAATCGATGTTTTTACTGAATCGACAAGAGTAAACATAGCCTTTCTCTTTTGTTCCAATGGCTAACTTTTTGTTCTAAGCTGTTCTAAGCCTAGAAAACATAGTTCTGCAGTATGAATCTCCTATCATCGATGTTTCTACTATATCGACAAGAGTAAACATAGCCTTCCTATTTTGTTCCAATGACTAATTTTTTGTTCTGAGCTGTTCTAAGCCTAGAAAATATAGTTCTGCAGTATGAATCTCCTATCACCAGCGGTTCTCCCAAAATCGATGTTTTACTGTATCGACAAGAGTATACATAGCCTTTCTCTTTTGTTCCAATGGCTAACTTTTTGTTATGAGCTGTTCTAAGCCTAGAAAACATAGTTCTGCAGTATGAATCTCCTAGCACCAGCGGTTCTCTCAAAATCGATGTTTCTACTATATCGACAAGAGTAAACATAGCCTTCCTCTTTTGTTCCAATGATTAATTTTTTGTTCTGAGCTGTTCTAAGCCTAGAAAATATAGTTCTGCAGTATGAATTTCCTATCACCAGCGGTTCTCCCAAAATTCGACGTTTTTACTGTATCGACAAGAGTAAACATAGCCTTCCTCTTTTGTTCCAATGGCTAACTTTTTGTTATGAGCTGTTCTCTAAGCCTAGAAAACATAGTTGTGCAGTATGAATATCCTATCACCAGCGGTTTTCCCAAAAATCGATGTTTATACTGTATGAACAAGAGTAAACATAGCCTCTTTCTTTTGTTCCAATGGCTATCTTTTTGTTCTGAGCTGTACTAAGTCTAGAAAACATAATTCTGCAGTATGAATCTTCTATCACCAGCGGTTCTCCTAAAAATCAATGTTTTTACTATATCTACAGGAGTAAACATATCCTTCCTTTTCTGTTCCAATGGCTAACTTTTTGTTCTGAGCTGTTCTAAGTTCAAAAAACGTAGTTCTGCATTATAAGTCTCCCATCGCCACCGGCTCTTCCAAAATCGATGTTTTTAATGTATGGACAAGAGTAAATACAATTTTTGTCTTTTGTTCCATATAGCTAACTTTTTGTTCTGACGATATACTAGTCATCGTTTTCATTACAAAAATAAGAAGGAAATTATGAATGGATGTGTTTGACAAAGAACTTGTGTCATGAAACGATACGCCAATAAACGTATATACCTATAAAATCTACGTGGCTTTTTCCTAACGAAAAGAATATTTCACCAACCACGACGAGAACGAACATATAAGTTATATTTAGGAGTACATGTTTATAATAAAATATTAATAGCATTTAATAATAATAATAAAATAAGTCATATATTTGCTAAGATTTTGGTGTAATGTATTTCAAAACAGTTTTTCTACTCCCGAGTATAAAGTTCCACTTCACACATCAATATTTATACGTGAAGTACTATTTCACACACCGGTGCGTGAAATGCAATGTAATCCTTATGGGATTTACTTCCCGCATACTTACCAGTTGCCATAAGAGCCCATGTACCTTTACGCACAGGTGGCAATGGGAGACTCATAATGCAGAACTATGTTTTCTAGGCTTAGAACACCTCAGAACAAAAGTTATCTATTGGAGCAAGAAGGGAGAAGTATGTTTACTCTAGGCTCGGCAGTCTTGTTTGTCAGAAAGTGTGTAGTTTATAATATTTACCTACCGCGTGAGGGTATCCAATTAACAATAAATAATAAAGGGCAGGACCTCTAGCACTATCGTACCCTCACGTTTCGGGACGTTGCCTCGCAAGCTGCAGTTGTCGGTGACAGAGGAGGGGGTTCATTAAACAAACACACTGAGACGAAATTCCGATTGTTTTATTAAATGGGCTACTAACTAAAACTTCAACTAATTACATATGCATAACAAAAATATACAGTAAATAACATTATTTACAATAGGGCGCCACCATGGGAATTAAACGGCCCATGGACCAATCGCGGTAATAGCTCTCGTCGCACTTTGTTCGTGGGCGATGAACCAAGATTGCAGGACAGAAAATAAATCACTTCACAGGGGCTAATCTTTTAAAGTCTCCGGCTAGCACAAACACAACTTAACTAAACTAAACTAAGATTCTTATTTTATGAATATTAATAACAGTTCTGGGTGAAACCACCCCAATACAATAATTAATTAATTCTACCGTAGTCTACTTAACTTGCTTATGGCGACGACCCTCCTTTAACCCCGGGGTCATCAACACCAGGAAAAATACGACCTTCTCAAGGGTCAAATAGTACAGTAACGTGACTCCTGACCTGAACTTTGCATACTCAGGTAGTCTCGTGGCTTAGTGATTAACGGCCTCTGACACCGTCGAAACACAATATAATAGTAGACCCTTCTAAAACGATGCGGTCTCCAAAACAATAATCTAACGGATCAATTTACTTGAACTGAGCTTTAATCCGGAGTTGTATTTTATGGAAGTCGACAAATACTGTATTTAAACAAATAACTGACTTATGCTGCATAACACAGCCTTGAGTTCATGGTAATACCACATATACTAATTACTTACTCAGAGAAATAATTAACTTAGAACATAACGGCACGCACTTGACTTTAGAGAAATAAAACACTTCACTCAATCTGGCAAATAACAGCCAGCTTTAACCTCTAACGCGTCTGGAAATAAACAACCCCGATTACCACCGGCTGGCATCCTTATATACATTTAAGTTAATTGAAAATAACCCCTTTCTTGGCTCTCATACTGACTTAGGATACGCCGGTCGTAAATCTTTAAGATTAATTAAACTGCCAATTGCACTAAGATAGCCACACAAGTAGATCTCGGAACTAATTTTAGTTGAGTACTCCGCTAATTGAAAATTGCTTCCGACCACCCTGACATAAATAGGATCCTAAAACATGATTGACATCTAATCATAGATAGCAACTAATCTGACATGTTTAGTGCCTTTGAAGTAAAGTGCCTTTAGAAAAATTAATTAACTCTTGGATTATATCTTCCTGGAACTTCGCTAGGACGCTCTTGAGTGATCTTGCAGCCGCTTACAATTGCAGACATATTTATGCTACAAGACCTTCATTCTAATAATTAGAATGCTAAAATTAAACTAGAAAATAACTATTTTTAGAAATAATCGAACTATTAGAGCGTATAAAACAGTATGTTACAAGTGTTTTTCCGTTTTCTTGAAGAATCGTTTAGATACGGAATTGTCCTTTTGGAACAATGTTTGGAACAACTAGAACAACCTTAATCGAGGGCCAAAATTTCGATTTTTGAAAAATGGGGTGCCAGCAAAAAATTGTTTTTTGCTGTTTTTTAAAGAATCGTTTAGATACGGAATTGTCCTTTTGGAACAATGTTTGGAACAACTAGAACAATCTTAATCGAGGGCCAAAATTTCGATTTTTGAAAAATGGGGTGCCAGCAAAAAATGTTTTTTTGTCGTTTTTTTGAAGAATCGTTTAGATACGGAACTGTCCTTTTGGAACAATGTTTGGAACAACTAGAACAACCTTAATCGAGAGCCAAAATTTCGATTTTTGAAAAATGGGGTGCCAGCAAAAAATTGTTTTTTGCTGTTTTTTAAAGAATCGTTTAGATACGGAATTGTCCTTTTGGAACAATGCTTGGAACAACTAGAACAATTTAATCGAGGGCCAAAACCGCGATTTTCGATAAATGGGGGTGCCAGTAACAAAAAGGGTTTTTCCAAATTTTCAAAGAATCTTTTTAAATAAAATAATGTCGAATTGGAACAATGCGGTACAAGATTACAACAATCTGGAACAATTTTCAAAATCATTATTTTTAAAAAATGGGGTGCTAACTTCGCACACATTCCTATTCACCTCATTTTACGGTCCTTAAATAATTTTTTATACCAATGGTTGAATGTTTCCAATTAAAGCGATAAACGTCATAGATTCGATGTTTCGACAAACGTTTCCATTTCTAATGAAAATCGACAGTATGGGAATCAACATTAGAATCAACAGAATTTCAAGAGTTAGGTATTAAAAAATAACAATTCGAATCACCTTCTCATAAACAGTCAATCTGAAAAACCGCGAACGTCATCCTAAATAATTCCAAATCCTCTTCTTTTTTTTGATTGGGTGAATCACGCATTTCCAACTTAGAAATATAATCTGGAACCTTTATTCAATCACGGTGCGTAATAACTTTAAATAAATTCCTTTTAATTAATATTTTATTCATACGAAAACCTTGAGAACTAAAACAAATTAATTTGATTCATTACAAAATCGATTCGGAACGAGCAATCAAATCAGTCAAACAAATTCCTTTCCGATTTCGCTTTATAGGGTAATTACACATAACCACACACTTTGTAAATTAATTGATCATTACGTTAAAGAGCTCTACTTATTATGATAATCATTGCATAATACAACGCGTTCGGATTTTCCTTTAACGGAATCGGAAGTTTTGTAGGGAATTTTATTTTTAGTTTTATTGAAATTTCTTCGGCTTTTCTGTAAGCTCTGAGCGCGTTTAAAAATAGTGAGTACCTTACAGTATCGTATTATTAAAAATTTAAAGAGATATTAATTATTAATCAACTGATATATCCAGTTGCTGTATAAGGCAAACACTACGTCATCCGTATAATTATTTAACACATCGGTTGCAAGTTCAGGCCACGTCACGTCTCCTTTGGTCGTAATAACACTTACTTGCATAAATAAGTACGTGTCTTATAACAATTGACCTATCAATCAATATTGACAAGGGGGCATATCGTTATATGGAATGGTTGAAGGTTTCATCACCCATTATCTTAAATTGATAGATAGTTGAACTTCTACGGCATGCTTTGTTACTCATTCTTCAAATTTAGATATTGGTTGGTAATATGTTTGCCATATTTCTATAGTTGCACAATAGTTCTGACAACATAGGTGGGTTTTATCGATAGTTCCCGTCTTTCTTTATTTTTTTTAACATTTCTGAAACTGGACATCAGCACCGCACCTTGGGAGTTTACCAGTTTGGCGGCTTTTTTAACCTATTTTTTTACCATATTTCAAGAGTTTTGCAATCGTTCTGATGACGTGGCGGATTTTATTTAGTGTTCGGACAATAACACCACTAGTGTCTAGTGGTGTTAGGAGAGTCTAGCGTCCGTTTTCTTTGTCGGGGTTTAAAGTCCATAATCAATACGTCTTTTTGTAATCTCATATATGGCATATACAAACAAGCACTTGAGATTACAAAAAGACGTATTGATTATGGATTTTAAACCCCAACAAAGAAAACGGACGCTAGACTCTCCCCATAATCAACTTTCCCTTCATGCAATACAAGTTAACCTCTAACATTCCCGAGTAGCTACCCTGGAATTTATTAAAACACTTCCTGAAAATCACATCTCCATTGCCCTAATACAAGAACCCCACGTTATCAATAACAAAATCTCATCACTTCCACCATACGTTAGATTATAGAACCATCTTACCCCAACTGACCCTAACCTCACCTCCGCCATTATCATCAAGGATTCTACAATAGATGCCTCCTACATACCATCCCTTTCCACATACCAAACTACAACGATAGAACTTCATTGGAAATCTGGCACCCTATACCTAATCTCCTCCTACTTTCAATATTGACAAGACGTCAACACTCACTTACAACAACTAGATAACGCACTTAACGCTATAGGACATCGGCCCACAATTATATGCACAGACGCCAACGCTCCCTTCTTAAAGACCTTATCCTCCAACATAACTTACAAATCCTAAACACCCCCCTTCCATATGCCAACATGGGAATCTTCTAGCCACCAATCCAATATTGATGTAATACTCGCCACCCCATCCGCCGCCAATATCATCACTTGGAAAATATCCCACATAATTCAAACCAGTGATCACAATCCTATAACTTTCAAAATACTAGCAAACCTTCCACCGCGAACCTTTTATAAAACCCCATGTTACAGTACCCGTAAAGCCAACTGGCAGCAATTCCTAACCAACCTCAATAAAAATACCGACCCCAACTCCCTCACCACCACTATTATCACGAACATACATAACGCAACTAAAAATACCATCACACAGAAAACAAACACATCGTGGACATTAGAACTTGACTTTAAAAGACGAACACTGAACAAAGTACGACACCAACTTCAGAACGCCAAACGCAAACAGCACAACAACGTTGACGTACTTACACACGAGTACAAAACAGTAAGGATCGAGTACAAAACACTAATAACAAATACCAAAAAACAAAACTACATGACTATAATCAATGAACACACCCATGACACCTGGAAAACATACCGTAAACTAATAAAACCACCCCCTAACCATATACTTTCCACACCATCGAACCAAACTGATTTCTCATTTCGTGATACCTTAACTACACTCCTAGATACAGTAATTCCCTCCACCATCCCTTATGCACATACTGAACAGCAACAAGCAACAATACAATACGCAAATACACCACCAAACAATACACCAGATTATGACTTAGACATAGACTCATTAGACTATAGTAAAAACCTTGACCCTAACAAAGCCTCCAGCCCAGATCAAATCTCCAACCTTACGATACAAAAATCCTGGATTATCATTAAAGATTCCATGATCCAACTTATCCGTAAATGCCTTAAATCCGGTACGTTTCCGAATATCTTTAAAAAAGCTTCTACTATCCTCATATTAAAACCCAGCAAACCTCCTGAAAACCGAAAATCTTACCGACCCATAGCACTTCTACCCACAGTTGGTAAAATCCTAGAGCGTATCCTTATCCAGAAGATCAACTCTCATGGAGATAAACACTCCCTCCTTTCTGTAAAACAACATGGATTCCGTCCCGGACAGTGCCGAGGACACCATCCGATTCCTAATCACCACCGTCCAAACATCTCCTCCAAATATTTAATAGCAATTTTACTTGACTTGCAATCCTCCTTCGATCTGTTATGGTGGCCCAATGTCCTCTCACAAATTAAAAAAGCCAACTTTCCTCGAAATATATACAAAATCCTAAAATCCTACCTATACTCACGTTCTGCAAACCTAAACTGCAACTACTTTTCCATCACCAAAACCCTATCCCAGGGCTGTCCGCAAGGATCGGTCCTTTCACCCATGCTATGGCACCTCTCTATAAACCCCCTCTTAGACCTTGACATCCCTAATATTTCTACCTTCGCCTTTACTGATGACCTAACCTACCTCGTACATGGAAACTCCCGTAGATCCTTAGATTACACCGCCCGCCTCCTGAACCAAAAAATCGAATCCTGATCCTTACTAAACAAGCAATTCCTATCACCCGCTAAATCCAAAATCCTATTACTTAAAGGCCATCTATCCACATATTTAACACACCTTTAACCGTATCTGAATCAACCACATACCTTGGAATCCAAATCGAAACAAGACTGAAAATGCACGCTCATCTATCACATCTCCGATCCAAAACTAAAGCAATCCTTAATAATATACACCATTCCCTACCAAAATCCATTGAACTGACTCGCCCTACTCGTAAACTAATCCTACAACATCCTAAGTTACGCAATAGACGTATCCCCTTACAACACAATCATTCGCGTAGAAACCTTAATCCAATCATAAGACCTTTTCTACTATTTTCCACAAGAGCCTTCAGAACGTCCCCCACCTCAGCATTATACACAATTTTGAAACAACCACCCCTAAACATGCTGCTCCACTCCAAAATACAACTTCGAAACCTAAAGAAAAGAAAACCAATACAATTACATGATCGCACCCTACAACCCACTGAACACAAAACAATGACAATGACAAACATAAACAACCTAATTACTGAATGTCTAACGCATAGCTGGCAAGACCAATGGAACAACGAAATCACGGATAGACACACATACGACATTTTCCCAGATATTACGAACATCCCCGACCATGTCCCCCTACTCCAACCGATCCACTATTCAATTTCTGACCGGACCCGGCAAATTCCGACAAAAATTACACTCTTTCCAACTAATTCCCTCTCCTTACTGTCCCTGCTCAAACCAAAACATTACTGAAACCTCCCATCGCTTAATATACTTATGCCCCAACTGCATTCCTCACAAAATCAACTTAAAACATGCGATCCAACTTGATCCCTTTGTCCTACTACCTACATCAATTTTCTCGCAACTAACTATCCCCTCCAATTTGACCATTTCCTAAATGAAATCCTTATCACGAAACCCCCGGTCCAATAATAGTATCCCCTCACACCAATATCCCTACCTCCACAATACTACACTGCACACCAACTTCTCTGCCAACAGCCCAAGATTAACTCGACGATTAAAAAAACTCAAGATGATCAACATACTACATCGAAAACTGATATATATATATATATATATATATATATATATATATTGCAAATTTATTGTAATTTATGTTATTTGTAAAACTTCTGTTCATATTCACTAGTTTAGGCCTTTGGTCCAGGAATAATGTACAACAATAAATAAATAAAATAAATAAAATTAATGAAATAAATAAAATAAATAAAATAAATAAAGTAAATAAAATAAATAAAATAAATAAAATAAATAAAATAAATAAAATAAATAAAACAAATAAAACAAATAAAACAAATAAAATAAATAAAATAAATAAAATAAATAAAATAAATAAAATAAATAAAATAAATAAAATAAATAAAATAAATAAAATAAATAAAATAAATAAAATAAATAAAATAAATAAAATAAATAAAATAAATAAAATAAATAAAATAAATAAAATAAATAAAATAAATAAAATAAATAAAATAAATAAAATAAATAAAATAAATAAAATAAATAAAATAAATAAAATAAAAATAAATAAAATAAATAAAATAAATAAAATAAATAAAATAAATAAAATAAATAAAATAAATAAAATAAATAAAATAAATAAAATAAATAAAATAAATAAAATAAATAAAATAAATAAAATAAATAAAATAAATAAAATAAATAAAATAAATAAAATAAATAAAATAAATAAAATAAATAAAATAAATAAAATAAATAAACGAAATAAAATAACGAAAAACGAAATGAACGAAATGAACGAAATGAACGAAATGAACGAAATGAACGAAATGAACGAAATGAACGAAATGAACGAAATGAACGAAATGAACGAAATGAACGAAATGAACGAAATGAACGAAATGAACGAAATGAACGAAATGAACGAAATGAACGAAATGAACGAAATGAACGAAATGAACGAAATGAACGAAATGAACGAAATGAACGAAATGAACGAAATGAACGAAATGAACGAAATGAACGAAATGAACGAAATGAACGAAATGAACGAAATGAACGAAATGAACGAAATGAACGAAATGAACGAAATGAACGAAATGAACGAAATGAACGAAATGAACGAAATGAACGAAATGAACGAAATGAACGAAATGAACGAAATGAACGAAATGAACGAAATGAACGAAATGAACGAAATGAACGAAATGAACGAAATGAACGAAATGAACGAAATGAACGAAATGAACGAAATGAACGAAATGAACGAAATGAACGAAATGAACGAAATGAACGAAATGAACGAAATGAACGAAATGAACGAAATGAACGAAATGAACGAAATGAACGAAATGAACGAAATGAACGAAATGAACGAAATGAACGAAATGAACGAAATGAACGAAATGAACGAAATGAACGAAATGAACGAAATGAACGAAATGAACGAAATAAACGGAACAAACGAAATGAACGAAATGAACGAAATGAACGAAATGAACGAAATGAACGAAATGAACGAAATGAACGAAATGAACGAAATGAACGAAATGAACGAAATGAACGAAATGAACGAAATGAACGAAATGAACGAAATGAACGAAATGAACGAAATGAACGAAATGAACGAAATGAACGAAATGAACGAAATGAACGAAATGAACGAAATGAACGAAATGAACGAAATGAACGAAATGAACGAAATGAACGAAATGAACGAAATGAACGAAATGAACGAAATGAACGCAATGAACGCAATGAACGCCATGAACGCCATGAACGCAATGAACGCAATGAACGCCGTGAACGCCGTGAAGCCGTAAACGCCGTGAACGCCGTGAACGCCGTGAACGCCGTGAACGCCATGAACGCAATGAACGCATTGAACGCAATGAACGCAATGAACGCAATGAACGAAATGAACGAAATGAACCGGGGCTCTGTCCCAAAGACCGCAGACCAATTTCCTGCTATTCCAAGAGCTCCGCTCTTGATGACAAGAAGCAACAAGATCAAACCATCAACCCGCTTTTGAAACAACCCAACCCCTTAGAATGTAGAATTTGCATGCTCGTACATATTAGCATCACCAGCTTTAACAAATAATAACTAACAGTAGTAGTAAAAGTTAATTTTAGGTAGTAGAATAGGGAATTTCTTTTTTACTAACGCTAAATTTTAAAAATCAAACTTACATATACTTGAGGCAAATTACAACAAACAAATCCTTTTCTCTAAAAGGACCTAGTTTTGAATATAACAGTATACGTGTCAAACCTGTATAAAATTAGACCAATTTAATCCAACCTTTTGGTAACCTGGGCAAATATAAACAAAAATTAACATTTTAAACGCATCTCAAGTATATCTGCTAAGCATTCTTTCCCGAAAACTGGACTTCCGGCTGCCGACGGTCGAAGTACTAGGGGAGGGGGGGGGGGTGCAAGGCATACACAAACATACAAACACCTCCCAAACATTGTACAAATACAAACACCTATTTACGCACTTACATTGCCTCTTCAACATCTGGATTTCCGGTTGCCGATGGTCCGGACTGATAAGGCAATATTCGTTGGTCCAGCCGATGGCCCTGGTCCTAGAAGAGGAACGTAACACGGATGTCAACACCACACACACACGAACTTCTCGGTTTCTGATTTCCGGCTGCCGACGGTCGGAAGCTGGGAAGGAAAGCAGTCCCAAGGACATTATCACAGACAGAAACACACACACACTCACGCACCCACACGCGCGCTCAGACACACACACACACACACACACACACACACACACACACACACACACACACACACACACACACACACATACACACGAGTATTTCCAAACGCAAATAATATAAAACTAACTAATATAACTTAAGGTAGCAAATAATTCTGTTAGATTTCTTAGGAGTAACATGTTTGCTGTAATTTTTAGGTAGCAGACTAATTGTAATGTTAGAATAAATAAAAAAAAACCACACACACTCTCACCCACACACACACGCGCACACATAACACATTCTCACGCACGCGCGCACACACACACGCACATTCTCGCGGTTACTTTCGGGGGGGGGGATCCAGGTCTGCGTAAGTTTCGGGTAACAGACTATTCTTGACAATCCACAACCGTTCTTCACCAATCCTCACATGAAAATCACCGCAGCACCAATCCAGCATCGATCGTATCCTCATCACTCCAGCTGTCTGCAACCTCATAAATTCCTGGTCAATCTCCCGTATCCTTCAAACCGGTAATCGTAACCTCATCACCTTTGAGATTCTACCGAACTTACCATCCAGAACTAACTTTAAATCCCAATCCTATAACTCCCAAAAAGCAGATTGGAACCAATACCTTGAAATGTGACAGTAAATTGTTTGGTCCGAGTTCGGAATTTGTATCAGTCTGCAGGTCAAGCTTGAATTGTTGTTTTCCCTGAGACTTTTAAACTCTTCATCGTTTTACTGTGAATTGAATAGCTGTTTGAAGTAGATGCTACCCATTCTGGAAAGTGCGTTTGCGACGACGTTTTTCTTCTCGAAAACTATGTTTGCTTCACTTGTTTAATTGATTTTAGTAAGTCGTTGGGCGTAGCGTATGAGTCAGCTACTCCTGGTATGAAACGTCGGTAATAGTTTAATATGCCTAAGAATCGTCTAACGTTTTTGGTGTCTAAGTTTTTTTGTAATTCTGAATAATGCTGATTTTTCTGGTAGTGGTTTGATACCATCTTTGTTGATGAAGTAGGCAAGAAATTTGACTTCGTCTTGCTCAAAGATGCATTTAGCAGGATTTATGACCGCGCCGTATTCTTTTAACCTGTTGAAGAGAATTTCCAAATATTTGTTGTGTTCTTCTTCGGACTGAAAAGCTACCAAAATGTCGTCGATGTAGCCGTAACAAAATTCATGTCTGCTTAAAACCTTTTCCATGAATCGTTGAAAAGTTTGTGTAGCGTTTCATAATTCAAAGATCATGTATAGGAATTCGATTGAACTAAAAGGTGTTGTTTTAGCTGTTTTTTCTATATCTTTTTCAACTACGGAAACTTGGTAATAAGCTCTGACAAGTTCGAGTGTAGAAAAAAAAATTCTGCCTTGCAGTGTTTGTGCAAAATCTTCCACAAATGATATAGGATCCCTATTAGGAAAAAATCCGATATCTTGGTCGTGAAATATCTTCTGAAGTCATAGGACAGATGAGAACAAGGTGAAAGCAATCAAGAAAAGCCCAACGCCCACAAATGTTAAACAGGTACGACAATTCGTCGGTTTAACTAGTTACTTTAGAAAGTTCGTACCCGCTTTTTCTTCTGAAGTTGCTTGCCTAACCAATATAACTAGAAACAATGTTCCATTTATTTGGAATGCAAAATGCGAAAACGCCAGATTCTACGTGATTGATGTATTGACGCAAAAGCCATTGTTGTCCATATATGATTCTTGTTTAGAAACTCAATTGCACACCGACGCAAGTAGTCTTGGCTTCGGAGCGATATTAATGTAAAAGCATGAGAATTCGTTTCGACCTGTGGAATATTTTAGTCATAAACCTCCCTAGAGGAAAGTAAATATCATTCTTTTAAGTTAGAGACTCTGTCGGTAGTAAAAATTCTTAAAAACTTTCGTGTCTATTTAATTGGAATTAAATTCACACTAGTAACTGACTACAACTCGCTAAAATTATCCGCTAACAAAATGGACCTAAAACCACGTATCGCTAGATGGTGGACATACATGCAGGATTATAATTTTGATATTTTGTATCGCAAAGGTTCTGAAATATCTCATGTTGACTTCTTAAATAGAAATCCCATTGAGCACGTAAATCACGTTAATTCCGAAACACTGAATTTTAAGAATTGGCTTACGCTTTCTCAAAGTCATGATAACGAATGTAAGCAAATCATAAAATCTTTACATAATGACGATACTGACGCAAAGAAAATGTACAAGTTTGATGAAGGTACATTATTTCGAATTATCCCTCGAGATATTCATCTCCTCTTTGCACCTCTGAATAATAGGTATCAGTTACCGAAAATCTTTCATGACGACCAAAGTCACGTGGGCTGGAAGAAACACTCGCCTCTGTTAAGTTGTACTTTTGGTTTCCAAATATGACTCATTACGTAAAAAGGTATGTTGAGCCTTGCTTGATATGTGCTGTGCGTAAAAATAGTCTGGCCCTAAGCAAGGTTTCATTACGTCTATTACAAAACCCAACGAGCCTTTGCATATTATATACGTAGGGACGTTTCGGAGCAGAGAGTTTCGGCCAGGGACGTTTTGCCGCAAGGACGTTTTAGCCCTTCTAATAAATTGTGGGTGAAGTGACGTCATCCAGAATAAAACAAACACTACGAGGTTTCGGTGCAGTCGATTCGGCGCTACCGTTCCGGCGCAGCTGATTCGGCGCCAAGGCATATTGGAACAAAGACGTTTTGGCGCAAGGACGTTTAGACACAAGGACGTTGCGATGCTAGAACGTCTCGGCGCCGTCTCTTGTCCTTTGTTGTAATGAGTTTTAAATACTAACCTACGTTGAAACCTCATCGCTATTTTTGCCAGTATACCCGTTGGACTCTTGTCACAGTAGCAAAACATTTGGAATACTAACCTAAATTGCGGCCTCAACAGTATTTTCCCCTCTACACTATTTTCGCACATTGACCGAATAGACAATTCTATCCTAGTAGTAAAATATTTTGACTTCTAACCTAAGTTGAAACATCAACACTATTTTCACCTCAACGTTATTTTCGCACATTTACTGTTTTGATTATTAGATCTTAGTAAAAAACATTTCGACTTCTAACCTAAGTTGAAACCTCAACACTATTTTGGCCTTCACACTATCCTCGCATATGTACACTTTCAATTATTGCGTCTTAGTAGTAAAACATTTCGACTTTTAACCTAAGTTGAAATCTCAACACTATTTTCTCACATGTACCCCTTAGACTCTTGTCACAGTAGCAAAACATTTCGAATACTAACCTAAATTGAGGCCTCAACACTATTTTCGCCTCAACACTTACACGCACATGTACCGAATCGATAATTCTCTCCTGTACTAAAACATTTTGACTTCTAACCTAAGTTGAAACCTCAACACTTTTTTCGCACATGTACCCGTTCCACTCTTGTCACAGTAGCAAAACATTTCAAATACTAATCTAAATTGAGGCCTCAACACTATTTTCGCAGATGTATCTAATCGATAATTCTCTCTTCTAACCTAAGTTGAAGCTTCAACACTATTTTCGCACTTGTATCGAATCGATAACCCTCTCTTAGTAGTAAGAGATTTTGATTTCTAACATAAGATGAAGCCTTAACACTATTTCCGCACATGTACCCGTTTGACACTTGTCACAGTATTAAAACATTTCGAATACTAATCTAAATTGAGAGGTCTCAACACTATTTTCGCCTCTACACTTTTTCGCACATATACCGAATCGATTATTTTCGCTTAGTAGTAAAACGTTTCGACTTCTAACCTGAGTTGAAACCTGCAACACTATTTTCGTACATGTACCCGTTCGACTCTTGTCACAGTAGCAAAACATTTCAAAATACTAAGTTAAATTGAGGCCTTAACACTATTTTCGTCTCAACACTATTTTCACAGATGACTCATCGTAAATACTTTTGGTATTTTCATCGTGTCTTTGTGTTGTACCATCTATGTTCGTTATTTACAAGACCCATCGCAAATAGTTTTAGTATTTCCACCGGGTATTTTATTGAGCCTAAATGAAAATGAAACGCGCCGGTGACATCATATTTGTTACAGCTACAAATCAAAACTCAGAATCCGAGTTAGCTCCAAACAAAGACAAAAAGAGCAATGATTGGTAAGATTTTGACTTACATGTTTTTATTTACTAGTACAGTTATGTATTGACTCCAATTAAGAGAAAAATTGCTTTTGATTGTAGTAATCAGTATTGAGTTGTTTCTGCATTCCGGGAGCGGAGTGGTGTCAGTTTGGCCGTGTTAGATTCCTTCTAACAGATTTGAATCTGGCAGTGCGTATGTTGCTTGCGTGTATCGCACACACAGTAGAACTCCACCATCAGCGAAAGGACTGTCTGTCGATGTATCACTAAGACGCATCATTTAGTAATTTATGCTGAAATCTAACAATATTCTTTTGTATGAAAGAGAAAATTGTTTTTGCATGTATAGATTTTGTCTTGAGATTGCTGTGTTTTGTTTCATTTTGTAACTTCCACAGTAAAAATTTCCGTTGACATAGCCAGGCGAAGTAAAATAATAATTTCAAGTTTCCCATTTGCTGTACCGTTGTCACAGCACTCTTTTACAGGCGAACTAAACTTCGGCCGTGTCACAGCAATATATATATATATATATTTAATGCTGTAATTATAGGGTTAATTTAGGGGTAGGTTAAGTCATTGTGGTCGTAGAATAAGCAAAGGAAATTCTCAAGTAACAGAAGCAAGGAATTATAGATATTAGAAGAGTAAATGGGTTATTATAAATATTATTAGTTGCGAGCACACTGTATATAGCAGTACAAACAATTAAAACACATCCAAGTGTAGCTACTAGCAGAGATTAGAATTTAAAAATATAACGAAACGCATTAAAATTAAATCAGTGAAAAACCTGCATGAATTGGCTAGATAAACATTCAAAAAGTGTGTTAAGATATTATCGTAAACGCACGCAGAAATATGCATTATTTAAAAGCGTACGTGATCTAAAAGAATCACAGTTGTTCGAAAATCCAATTTATTAGGAAATAAACAAACACCAAATTTATTCCATTTAGATTAGAATAAGGCCAACAAACAATACTACGTGATCGATATGAACGAAAATTCCTGTGATTTCTGAAGTAGGTGTAAGATATAACATTTAAATTACGTGACTTAGAGCACCGCGTCATGCAATTAAAATACATACAATTGGTAAACTTTCCAAAATAACAAGTGATAATACGCTTGGCCTCGCCTAGCAGGTGAAGCCAACGAATCACAAACAAAAGGGGGCCGATCCTATAAATATCTTGAAAATTGAATATCGAGTGAGTCTACTTTGAAACTGGGCAGTTACTATACTTGAAAGTGCTAAATATTTACGTGAATAATAAATTAAATTAACAGTGAAATTCTAGAGTGTATAATTGTGCAAAGAATGCCGTACTTCTGAGACGTAAGTAGATAAGATTTAGGAAATTATACCATTTCTAATAATAAATGAAACAGGGCTCTGAATGACAATCTCAATGACCATCTGAATTACCATCTCAATAGATCATCGTGAATAACATCCGAAACTACCATTACAATCTTAAATTACAATCAAAATAATGTTACGATTCCTGTTAGAGAATGCTGCCTGTACAAGCAAATGGATGGTAAATATTCTATTGCGTAAATGAAAAACCTTTCATTGGAATAAACGCACCAATAACGATTTGGATATCGACTTCAATTCTTAGGAGCACCTACAAACCACTTCAGGTTAGAGATTTTGATATGACTTATTTTTAAAACTGTTTTATCTCAAATATTTTGGATATGATTTATTTTTGAACTGTTTTATCTCAATAATAATTTAAAATGTAAGAGCCGACAAATTGAGGTTTCTTGTGTAAATTTATGAAAAGCATAGACATCTGGAAACGTTTCAATAGGTCTTTAAAGGTAAATAAAAAAACTCATTTTGCTGGCTTGATTTTCTAAAAATTTGACAGATGTATATGATTTAAAAAGGGAGAAGATATTTAAAAGGGTTGTAAATATTCATTCATTATACTGTGTATTGTAGAAGAGCTTTATTTAATTGAATCAGCTAATCGAGGCAAAAGAAAATTATAAATTAACATTTTCACAAGTGCTTGAGTGGTATAAGAGTATAACACAGCGTTTTATGGTCTGCCCAAGCCGTGGAGCAAGGATATCACGGCATATTATTGCACCCAATTGTAGGGGCTGCGAGTAACACAGCATAAATATAGCTCGACCCAATCATGGGGCTAAATATTAATATAATAACAAGGGTTATATTTTTTTACAGGAGGTTAACACGACATAAATATAAGTAAATATGACATGCCCAAGCCGTGGGGCGAATATCACAGCAAAATATATATATATATATATATATATATATATATATATATATATATATGCCTTTTTGGTGTTGTTAAAATATTCTTAGGGTCTGTGAACGAGCACCCCTCAAACCTACACGATATATGATTCGTTTTTATTTTGGTTATAGCTTAACGAAGTTGTGATTGAACTTGACTTTCCCTTCCATCATCAAATTCCCTGATAAAACCAAAGTAAACAGTCCGTGCAAGTGAGAACGCTACTATTTGCTGGTACTGCTATGACGTCATTGCTTTAGTATCGGCTAACATTTGCTTTACCTATTAGTGCTTGTAATTGGTTGTGCTTGAACGCTTAGTGAAATGTAGCGTAAATATAACCTTTTGTTTAGTGTATTATTATCATTAGTATAAATTGTGAAGTGCATGTGCTTTAAATTGAGAACCATTTCTCATACAGTCCATTAACTGGCGACTTCTTCATTATTTATGGGAAACACTACCGTTTTAAAGCAGCAGGTATGTTTTCGCAGGTTATTCCATGCTGGACACCTAAACTCCTAAAAATTTTGTTCTACAGTTACGGGCTAAGGTTTCCGAGTGCTTATTGGATTCTGTTCCAGAGGTGAATTAAAAATTTTCCTCGCTTCTAGGTTTTAATTCTTTATGTATTCAATGGGTGATTATCCATACTTCAGTTAATCATAATTATGAATCAGCAAACATTCCAATTATCGTTTTAGACAATCGCGTACGTCACAATTACAAAGAGATTTACTCATTCCTTGAAGAGATCTGCTAAGACCTTTGCAACTGGTTATAATAAGGCATTGCATTGAATACGTATCTTATATCAATTGAATTGACTTATTAATACACTCACGAGAGGCTTATAGTTAGCGGGAATGCTTAAAGGTGAAATCACCCATTATCTTATAACTGATAGTGGTGTTTCTATGGCAAGTACACGCTTCGTTAATCATCATTTAGAAAAAACTTTAGCAAACAGTTTACATCTTAATTTACTTGGAAGCAAAAGCTGGCTTTGTCTCTTGGGAAATGGGAAGTACAGTGCAGAAGAAGCGCTGTTGAAGGGCAAGACGCAATGGCTTCGGCGTACGCAGCAAACTAACTGTTGAAAACTGGAACTTGTTAGAGTTGGTCATTGGGTTTGGAACAATAATTGATTACACAACAAATACCTATATAACTTTATTTATTAGTGTAGAATATCAATGCGGTGCAAAATATACTGTAACGCAGTCTTTTGCAATAACAATAGTTCTTTATTATCAACTGATTACACAAGCTTTTCAGCTACTCGTAACTACAGTGCAAAGCACTTACGACAACCTTTTTTTAGCTATTCGCTAACAGTACAAATACTAACTTCTTAAGCTACAATGCTATCTTCTAGATAACTATCGAAGCGCTATAAAATCATATCACACATAGCTATTTATTTTAACGCTGTCACGCGAGTTTATTTCGTATCACGACTTTATAGATCAAAATTCTTTTCGTTTTTATGCATGCCGTCAGTCAGTGCATAACCCTAGACGTAATTTATTTATCAATACGTATTCACTCCTAGAACTGGTTGAACGCGTACCTTCATTGTTTCCTATTCTGAGCTAACCCACAAATTCTTCTGAATCTCCCACAGCCTACATCTTTCACTATCTGTGTGAAATAGTCTAATCTAGGTCTACCTTTATATCTATTTTTCCTTTCTCTGCTTCTAATATATTACACACTATACCCTCATGTCTTAGTATGTGTCCTACCATCGTATCCCTTTTGTTTTTGCTACTTTCCACATATTTCTTTCTTCCTCTATCATTTCGAGAACCTCTTTATTCATAACTATGTCTGTCCAATGATATCTACATCACACGTCTGTAGCACCACATTTCAAAGGTTTCTATCTTTTTCCTGTTCGCTTCTTCCACTGGCCACGTTTCACAGCCGTACAGTGCTGTGCTCCACACATATGTTTTCAGCAATTTTTTCCTTGTTTCTGTTTGTTGTGTTTGAACACAGTAGTTGCTTTTTGTTGTTAAATGCAGCACTGCCTTGTGCTAATATTTGATTTATATCTTGAGTACCCTTTGCATCTTGTGTTATTTGACTTCCTAAGTAGCAGAAATCTTTAAACTCTTGTAAGATCTCGTTTCCTATTTGAATTCTGGTTTTTGACTTTACCTCTTCTTGACATACTAGTATTATTTTTGTTACTTTTCATACAGTATCTCTTTGTTAGAACTGTTTTCATTTTATTAAGAGCTGCTTCTAACTCTTCCTTGCTAAATGCTAATACCGCTATATCATCTGCAAATCTAAGCATATCACTTTTTTGTCCCTGCATAGTAGTTCCAAATGTCTTTCTGCATTTGACAGTATTCACTGCCTCTCGATATATATATATAATATATATATATATATATATATATATATATATATATATAAGTTAAAAATTAATGGGGATAGGGCACTTCCCTATCTCACCCCTTTCCTGATATTTACTTCTCTACGTTCCTACTATAATTCTATTATTGCTGTTTGTTCTTTGTATAAGCTATGTACTATCCGTCAATCCCGATAACACATTACAATCGTTTTGAATATTTTGAACATTTTCTCTCATTTTACATTGTCGAATGCTTTCTCCAACTCTACAAACCCTATATGCACGCTTTCTCCCTTTTGTATTGTGTTTTCCATTAACACCTTAGCTAAAATGGCCTCCCGTGTTCCCCTGTTTCACCTAACCCCAAATTGATCTTCCCCTAATATTTCTTCAGGCCGTTTTTCCATTAGTCTTTGTACAATTCTAGTTAATATTTTTGACACGTGTACTGTCAAACTTATTGTTCGAAAATTTTCACATCTATCCGCGCCTCTTTTTTTCGATATAGTGACTATGGTGTTACGTTTGAAATCTTTGGGTAATCGCCATGTATCAGCATCATCATTTTGTTTTCGACCTTACTTAGGTCGGTTTGACGCATATCTAACTTCTTTTCTATTCTGTGCTAATCTAAAAAGTTCTACATACCTTCACACTCTAAATTTCTAATAATTTAACTAATATAGCTTGGTCTAGGTCTTCCTATACTCCTCTATCTTTTTCTTATCTACCTGGCTCTACGTAGATATTAGCAACCTCATAGTTGTTAAAGAACTCCAACATGTTTACATGATTCCCATTTATAAGGAAATGAAATATTTCTTGGTTATCCGCACCAAAAAAGGAAAAGTGTTAAATTATATGTTATGATAAGGTTTAAGTAACGAATCGCTGCCAACATATCAGACCGCTATCTAATTGTAAGTTATGTCATAGTGACATTTAGTTAACTGATTTTTATTTATTTATTTATTTTTGTTTTGCTTTCGAACTTACTTAAGGTCGGTTTGACGCAGCTCTAAATTCTTTTCTATTCTGAGCTAGTTTAAAAAGGTTTACATACCCTTCACATCCTAAATCTCTAATAACTTGACTAATATAGCATTGTCTAGGTCTTCCTACTCTATCTTTATTTGGTAGTCTATAATCTAAGACCACTGATAATTTCAGACTTCTGAAAACACTGGCGCCCTATTTCTATCAGTAGTCCTAAATTCTATCTTGTTGCTCTTACCAATTTTTTTGTCCCTTTGGATCCCAATTTCTTTCGTCAGGTATATTTTAAGTTGCCCTGCGGTTCGCAGTAAATTTTTTTGTTGTTGGGTTCTTACTGAGTTGCGCTTAGGATTCTTTTGGTTACTTTCTTTCGTTATTTTTAGTTATTCTTATTCAAAATGACTGATTTGGAGATAAGACTTTAATGATATCTGTGATAGACATCACGGTTCATGGGAAAGCATCACTGACTATTTCACGTGCATGACTGCCCTGTTTCGTTGGTATGGTTCTTTAAATGAGGGTGTTCAATTGTTTATTGTATCTCGTAATATTGCGCTTTTTATAGAACGCATTTGTTTACCGTCCGCTCCATGCGAGAAAAGATTCGGGTCGATAATTACGTACCCCCTAGCCGAGATCAACACGCATATGTAGAACCAGATTTCGCTTTCAAATCCGCTACGAGTGTAGAAAACACTTTTACTATACATGACAGAACGGTTAGGATTTTCCTACGCCTGCTATTAGATCAAATACTTCTTCCATAACTTCTTCTGTCCCTCTTCTGATGTCTACTTCTACTCGACGGTTCACATGCTTCAATTGCGACCAACCTGGTCATGTGTCGACACGTTGTACTCGTCCTCAATTACTCCAATGCTGTGGTTGTGGGCATAAGGGAGTTATTTGCTGCAACTGTCCCAACTGTTATTCTATTACTAATAGGTCTTCGTATATTACTCCAAATTCTCCTCTCAGCTCTAGAAGCCAAATTTCTTCTGGTTTTAATTCTACATTCTCTTTTGTACCTCATCTCAGTCATCCTACTGCTACTGCCAAAACATACCCTTCTTCTGCAAATATGACTTCGAACAAAATTTCTTCCGTCCCTAGTTCTACATTCTTCTCTGTACCTCCTCCTGCTCGTCGTCCTACCATCACATCATTCCTTTTCAGCCATAAGAGTCTTCGAATTATAATATTGATTCTTACGAGTATGACGCCCCTACTTACCTCACACATTCTAATAAGAACCAAATCTCTCCCGTCATTAGCTATTCGGACGATGATCAAAAAGATCTTTCGTTTTCACTTCCACCTCAGCCTGTGCTTCCTCGACCGTTGGAGTGCATACTTCAAATTAGTGACTTACAAGTAGCCATTCAAGAGTTGGTTTTTACTTTCTTAAATGATTCTACTCAAGAAATTCCTGTCGAGTCTGCAATTGCAGATGTGGCGATAACTTCTAATACTTTCAGAGAAGGTTTTGCTGAAATTAGTGAATCCGTATCGTTAATACCTGTTGCTGTTATTGTTATCAAAATTTTACCTGTTCCTGTATCTTTATTTGCTGTTGTCGAGAAAGCGGTTCCTATTGTGGCTGAAGTTTTGCCTGTTCATACTCCTTTGTCTAACATTGATGAAATCCTACTTGATTCTACTTCTTTATCGGCAGTTGATGAAACGTTACTTGCTTTTACTCCTTTTTATAATGTTGACGAAGTTCTTCCTGATTCTGCTATATCTAATGCTGATAAAATTCTACTTGCTTCTGTTCCTTTAACTAAGGTTGATGAAATTCTACCAGTTTCTGTACTTCTATTTACTGTTGATGAAGATATACTTGCTTTTACTTCTTTTTCTAATGTTGACGAAGTCCTTCCTGATCCTGCTCCTTTTTGAAGGCCTAGTTCGTTCTGTTCCTTTATCTAACGTAACTAAATTGTTCTCTGATTCAGTTTTTTTTTTGTAAGGTCGATACTCTTGCTGCCAATACTGTTTCGTTTTCTAACGTTGACTTTCTTACAACCAATCCTAAAAACAAACAGCTTTCTTCTATAACGCGTTCTGAGTTTCCTAAGCCACAACCACCACTACTACCTCCATCATCACCACCACTTGTTCAACCGCATGCTACAACTATTACGCCTTCTGTTAATCCTGTTTTTTCTGAAAAATGCCCGCTCAATACTTCCTCGTGCTCTGGTCACTCGACCCATGAACGATTAACAAAAAAAATAAGAGGCAGAAATTATTCTATGCCGATTCAGAACCTGAAGATGTATGTCGGCGAAATCCTAATTTTCTTGATCTAGCTTCGTTTTCCTTCTGGCGTCGTAAACGTCTTAAGCCTCATTACTAGTCCTCTGCGTCCCCACATTTCTAAACTGAATTTACCCTTCCTTGCGAGGTGATTTCTGGACTTTACTCTTTCTTGTTTCTAAATAATTTGCTTGTTCTGATTGGTTTTCTTATTGGTCCTTGTTCTCTTGTCATCATTCCGGCCGCACACTACTCATCCAATCCCGTGTGGGTTTGCGATTAGAATAGTCCCACGGTACGACCTGCCTGTCGTAAGAGGCGACTAATGCGGTCCAACACATACACACACACACATACACACACATAAATACGTGCCCACACATACACCCCCACACATACACCCGCACACACGCACTCACACGCGCGCGCACACACCACCCACATACCTGTACATCACTACACTCGGTTTTGGTTTTGTTTTCCTTTGTACTGTTTCCTAGGGTTTTTAATTTGGTTTTACCTCTCCGTTCCTTTTGATCCTCTTTCTTTTTCCTTTCCCTTGGCTGGTTTTCGTACTCATAATAAATTGATTAAAATTTTCGATCTGCGTCCTGTGATATGTGCTTCTAGGCTTTTTCCTTTTCTTTGGAAACTACGACTTAGTGGACTTTTTGGCCTAGTTAGTGATTCTTTCCTTCGCTTGATACGATTTTTTGTTACCACAGCCTGAAGTACCTTAATTTTTATATCCAGCATTCTTGTTCTTCCCTTGCTTACTTTGAAGCTTGGCAGTCATTGCCTCGTTTTGACTTGTACTGTTGGTTTACCTCCTTATTCTTTTTGTTACTTCTGGTTTTCGCGAGAAACCAATTTGTTTCCTTGAGGTTGGAAACTTTACTATTTCTTTCTTAGAGGTATCCGTCCTGCGACGACTTTTGCAGTGTTAGGCCCTTCGATCTTTGTCCTCGGTGATCTCTACCTTATACCTTCTCTTTTTCCTATATCCCTTGACACTTCCTGACTTCGTTCGATATACTGGTTCTTCAAGTCGGATAAATTTTTTTTTCGTTTTCTTGGATTTTCTTGAGGTTTTCTGAAGCGAATTTTCTTTTTGTTCGTCCTATTGGTATATACTGGTTCTTAAAACCGGATAAAGATTCTTTATTATTTGTGTTTTTCAAAGCGAATTTTCTTTCGGTGCGTCATGTTAGTATATATTGGTCTGTGGAGCCGGATACAAATCTTTTTTTTTTGTTTTTGTTTTTTTTGGGTTTTCTGTAACGGATTTTTTTAGTTTGTCCTACCTGGCCCTTTCTACTCCGAGCTTTTAATTTTGCTGGGAGGAATTTGTTACGTTCCGTGTTTGGTTTCGAACCGATTCTGCATACCTTAGGATGGACTGCAACGTCCCCTGACTTAATTATGATCATTTATCTATTCTGTAACCAATCCGATCTCTTTTAAAAATTTAAACAGTCCTGTTAGTTATTTTACCTCTACCTTGTATGATTCTGCGCAGCTATTTATTATAGATGACAGCTCCTTTTAATTCATGCAGGTATAACACGTAGATATGGTTTTCTGATCATCTGGTTAATATTTTAAATTCCTAATATCTTGTAATGTTATGTCTAGATTGGGAACCAGATTCTACATACATTACTATCGTAATCGTTGATAGTCGTACTTTGTACTAGACGATTTTCTTTTCGTTGCTCACTACTACATACTTTTAATTTTCGATTCGCGTTAGTAATTATTACATTTAGAGATTATATTCCTGCATTATCTTCTTTTGTTAAACATACTTTGGTGCAAGAAAATTTAAATGCATTGTAGTTTTAAGATTGCCTTTTTTTCTTTATTTGCAAGCTCGTATCATGTATTTATTATTATTATTATTATTATTATTTATAGCGGCTAAGTACCGCCATGGTTACCGTTTAAGATGGTTAAATAAATTACGCTTATGTTAGGGTTATGTTAATGTGTTCTTATTTTATTTTATGTATTATTAGACAGACAAGTGAGCTGTCCTAAACTGTTGACTAACCTACATGTTTTTTTTTTATTTCAGCAGATACAGTTGGGTTCTTAACTATCCTTATACCCGCCCCAATCTTTGGCTTTTCTCGTAACGTTACGGTAACTCGTGCGAGTCTTTCTTACTTAACCTTTTTTTTTCTTGTTGGTACTGCCTTCGGAATCCGTGTTTTACCGTAAACGGGATAATGCAAGCATATTTAAATTATCCAGCAAAATTTAAAATAAATTTTGTTACTCACATATGAGATGTTTTGGGGTTTCTTTAATTATTAACAAGGATTAGGTGAAGATTGTTTTAATGCGTAAGTTAAGATAATTTTTCTTTCTAAACATAAGCTGTAAATTGTATTTACAAGCGTTATTTATATCTATGAGTGTAAGTAGGTTATATAGATAACGTGTGTAAAAAAGATATGTTTTTGAATGTATAAAGGATTGTTCATAAATGTTTCTTGAGATTTCTTGTGTTTCATTTCATTTTCTTAGAATCCACAGGATATTTGTCGCTGAGCTAGCCAAAGAATTGGCACAAATTCACATTTTTCTATTAAGCAAACATCCGTTGCACCCTCGTGTTGGTCAGGACAGTTTTACCAAACACCATAGCATTAATTTTGACGTCCAAAGACAGGCGGCTGCACCTCGAGCATTATAGCATTATTTGTGGTTCCCAATGTTTGGGCAGCCGATTCACAGCAATATATATATATATATATATATATATATAATCTTCACGTTTTATTTTATATATATATATATATATATATATATATATATATAAAACAGTATTTTCACTCTGTGACGATGATCTTAGTAATCAAGTCAAGCAGTATTTAACACCCTACAAATTCTTAAGATGAGTTGTATCGTATTTTTAATGCGATGGAATTTTATATGATATCCATTAATCATTCTATGTAAATTACGATAGTCTTCTAACTTTATTTTATAAAATTATCATTTATCAAGGTTGTTTGTAAGTGCTCGCGTCAACTTTATCATTGTTTTACTAGATTAGCATTGAAGAAGGACAAATAACAATTGTAATAAAAATAAATTGTGTAAATAAGGTTGAGCCTAATCTCTGAAAGATACGTATGTCTTTGTATTGTTTCCGTTTTGTATTTTTCCAGAAATAAATATTACGAACAAATATCTAGACTCTGAATTAATTTAATCAAAATATTTGTTAAAGAGTTTTTAATTAATAGTGGATATTAACCTTCAAAATTTTAACACCTTTATGTAATTAACTTATGGATTGCGTAAGCTCCAGTTAATCGTATCTAAGGAGACATCGTTTTGTATATTCAAATTTTATTACTCTTATGCAATCGTTATGGGGATTACGTAAGCTCTACTTATTCTATCTGCGAAGACATGCGAGAAGACGATTATCCATAGGCTCCAAAAACGAATATTCACCGTGTATTGGTGTTACGACGTTTCGGCTTTATCCCATTATACTCAAACACTCAAGTAGGCACTTGATATGGCTCACGGTAACTGATTTCCCTAATGATCCACTCGAACGTACTGCATTTATGAAATTTTGCTAAACAGCAAAGTAAACCACGCGTTCTAACGATATGTTCAGGTTTTTTTTTAATAATGTAAACCAAGTTTTTCAAGTCTTGTTAAAAACATAATTTTTCGAATATTTATGATATTTTCCGGTATGGCTCTGTAAACCGGGTTTTCCTAGGGGCAACCGCTAACTCAAATGTTGTACACTACTTCCCAAAAAGTCTATGCTTCTTGTACTTCCTAGGACGTATTGTATACATCCTCCGTACTTCCTATATACTTCCCGTACTTCCTTGATTTTCCCGTACGTCCTCGATACTTCCCATACTTGCTTGATACTTCCAAACGCCATTGCTACTTCCTATACTTTAAAACGTTGCCTTCAACGATTTCTGAAATTTACGTTACCGCGGAACATAACAGAAAAACTGCACCAGCTAGCTTAGGTAGCGAGAGGCAAATTCGGTAAAAACAAATACGTATCTTTTAAGGAGTAGACACCTTTAACACTTTTCATTTTACTTACGTGGAAAGGTCTCTGATCTGTCGGTCCAATTACAAATGCTGGGCACCAATCAACCTTAAACTGATCTTCTGGCCTAGAACAGATGGTGAGTGATCTATAAGATGACTGAAGGATTATTTCTGGTCTCCACAGGCTGAAGGAACCCTGTTTACACTGAATCTATCCTGCTTTTTAACCTATATACAAATAATAATAATACTCCACGCTAGTTATTTAATCCATATTAAAACATGAATATCTTACAACCAACACATATAAACTAAGCTCTACCCAGATTAGCCAAATTGCGTATATCAAAAAGAAAACCATATCTAAAATTTATTCCAGTTTAACTATCCAACAAATTGGATGTATATGTAAATTGCTACGAATACAATTGTGGTGTTGGTTTTTAGTAACACTACGCTTTTATTAAGCGAGCACCAACGTTGAAGTCTGTGCACTGGGCCAATGATGGTCAGGCCAGTGAGACTCTTAGTTTTTATTAATTTCAGCACAGGGGTGGATTGACAAATAAGACGCAGGTCGGAACATTTGAAAATAACTCTATTACTCGTTTGCAAAACTAACAACAAACCTTAAACACAAACCCAAATTACTTATGTTATTTGTAATTTTAATCAGACAAATTATTGCTAATAACTAAATTACTCTCGTGCCGCGTAATTCCGAACCCCAGTTTCCGAACACGCTGCGTGAAAAGTACTTGAAAAACAATGAATCCTCTACGAGAGACACTTCCCGGTAGCACTTCAAAGTTAATTAGGGAACAACAGTGCATAAATCAACTTAAATTTTAATAGTAACACTTACTTGCATAAGTAGAAGAACCTGCAGGTTACAAGCGTTCATTCAAATGCTGAACGAAGTTTGTTTTGTTCCCTTTATAATCGGTAACTGTGTAATAGCCGGCTGGAATTACAATGTTGTGCCGTGCATGACTAAACGTCCTGTTGTTCTTTACGTATTTGCTGGCTGCTTCAAGAAGGGCCGTGATACACACGGTGCCGGTTATACTTCCTCTTATTTCCTAAAATACGTTTTAAAGACCACAAACTATATTACCTTTCAGTATAGTTTAAACTACCATCATAATTAATGTTTATCATTAACTTTTTAAAAGCCTAGTGACGCTTCCTGTCAAAAATGTTCATCCTCCCACCACAGTATCCGCGAACGACCACGAAAATCGACGAATCGTTTAAAATTAAATATTCTAATACTAGGGAAATTAGGCGGGCCTACTACATCTGTGTATTAATAAATTATAGCAAAGTGGGAATGTATATTTTCTAAAAAGCTTGAGCATTTTAAACTGTTGTAGTTCTGCGCAATGTTTATAACGGCAAAGTTGGCAGTTATATTCCGAGTATCGTTAAAAGATAAGACTACACAAATGACAGGCAATTCTAAGTAGGGTTGGTCAGTGCTGTCATAAAATGGATTTATAGCTTTTGGAATGGGTATTTAGTTGGTTACAAATACAGCTTGTCAACATTACATGTGATTTTCCAATGCTCCACCCGAAGGTACTACATTGGCCAGGAAGCGATTTTTTTTTTACCTGGAAAATTTAGAATTTTGCCGAACCCTTGCTGTTCCAAGCAAGGTAGGGATCTTTAACGTGCGTGACAACACTCACACACGGGACCTCCATTTTACCTCTCATCCGATCGAGGGTGTATTTTTATGAAAAATGCTCGCCTAACATTTTTCAAGCGGACCGTGTCGGGATTCGAACCCGGGACCTTGGGCGTAGTAGTCACACACATACCACTACGCCACGGAGCCGCCTACAGCTTGTCAACATTATAATTTAAATTTAAATTAGGGCCGCTATACTTGCGGCCACGTCCCCAATGCTCCACCCGGAGGTACTACATTGGGTTTAAACGCGAAAAATAGTCGTGCTCCTAATTTATTCTTACTTCATAGTTGATTCACCCTAAATAAAAACTAAATAAAAATCTAACAAACCTAAAATCTAACAAACCTAACAAACTCTAACAATCTAACAAACCTAAAAATCTGACAAAACTGGAACAAAACAAAACAAAAACTAAAAACAGGGTTGTAAATAATGGTATCCCTAGCGCTGACTTTCGAGTGTACCCGATCAACAAGCAAAAATGAGAGGGGGAGGGATCCGTAATACCGGAGAGCAGACGCCGGTTCTGCTTACCAGTGCGACCTGAAGGGTCGTCTTAAAACTATCCAAATCTAGCTAACTAATTTAAATCCATCCCTAGCTTTCCCTATCGTTTCCTAACTGATTTACATTATGATTACAATCTTCGCAATTCTGCTCGTCTTTCCCAAATATATACTGCAACCAAAATGGCGACAGAACGTCAAACAAAACAAATAAGCCACATAATACATGCTATATATAAATAAATATAAAGTGTAAATATAAAATATAAATAAATATAATTATGTAAATATATAAATAAATGTTTAATAAGCGTTAAGCATATAGCAGTGCACAAAATAGCGAAAGCATCACCCTATTTATCAGGTGCACTCGCACAAGCATTATGTCGGCTAGCGCCTTTACACACCAAACGTGCTTGTTATATTATTTCGAAAACTACTAATTAATGTAAATCAATGCTTGTGCGAGTACAGCCGCCACAATTTAAGTCTTACCTCGATAATAAAATTCTCCAGCATCCGAAGATCTGGTCGTCTGTAACTTACTTCTAAAGGTGGGACGGGTGCACAGCTAAAGTCCTGGTGGGTATGCACTAAATGTTTTGGGGATCACAATCACTATCACTATCACTTCACTTTCAAGTCCTGGGGATGCGCGGTTGCACTCTGTTTTATTATCCTTGTTTACTTTATTGATTTAATTTAATGAGGGTTTATGATTTATTTGTTATTGTTTATTTGGTATTATTTATTCCCGATTTTCCGCACATAATTATGTAGATAGGCAGTGATTGTATTAATGGAGTGGGGGTTTCTCGTGCATATTGGACATTTTGGTATAATTATCTTTTTTTTTTTTTTTTTTAAATATCAGGTTTTGGTTATGCTCGTATCCTTACTCACGCCAAGTCAATCTAAAATTTTTTCAATCCTCCCACCAACCCCACCGAATTTTTACACGCGGTCGTCATTGATTGTCTAATCTCGCGACCCTTCCCGCGAATTCTTTTAAGGCTGTCCAGAACCTATATAAATACGCCTTCAGGGCGCCGTGCCCTGTTATCAACTGCACCATTTTGTGATCGAGCTTAACCTCGATCTTACCTCTGGCTTCTATGCTCGGTATGAATTTGTGGGTCAACCTGCCCGTGGCAGCGTTGTTCCACCTCTCTTCCCATTGTCGAATTGATTTTCGCGCAGCTTTCTTTTGATTAAAGACCTCGGTATCGACGAATGTGATATTCGAAAGTCGCCCGTCGCGGCCTCTTTAGCTAATTCGTCAGCCCTATCGTTTCCTACGTTACCATTGTGCGACCTGACCCAACAGAACTTTAAACGTCGAAACCCTAGCGCCGTACGCGCTATCCTCCAGACGTCCGCTTGGAGATCTGTCGAGGTGTTCATGTTTGTTAAAGCCGTTAGCGCCGATTTACTATCACTGATTATATAATACTCGTCTCTGCCCGTATGGTTTATTACGTAATCGATAGCCTCTCGTATGGCTACCAATTCGCACTGGAAGATAGTGCACCAGTTCGCGAGTTTGGTTTGAAACCGAAACACCTCCTTTCCTGCTTATACACGACAAACGCCGCGCCTGCTTGCCCATCGTCCATACGTGAACCGTCCGTATAAATTCTGATACCCATCGCGTCCTCATCACCTTCGACAAACTCGATCCTCTAATATCAGCCGGGTGCCCTAACTCAGATACAACAATCTTTCTTGCAATTTCCCTATTACCAAGATTAAGATCTTCGATAATTTCGCGCCCTTTTCCTATATTTATTAATCGTCTATCTCTAATCTCCCTAACGACATATTCGATAGGAGAGTCCTACTGATCACCAGGACAGCCTCCGTGGAGGTGGTCCTGTACGCCCTCGCCGCTTTTACCGCGGTTATGCGTTGTACGCTCGTCAATTGACGCATCTCCCGGACTTTACAACCTTCTGCCCATACAGAAGCTGCGTACAGTATTGCCGGCTCAATTGCTCCGGCATAAACCGTCCTCAGCGATTCGCCCTGAAACCCCACTTTATTTTAGCCGCCGCCATCATTTTATTTGATATTTCGCCGCCCTTACTTTTTACGTATTGTACGTGCGCTTTCCAATTTAATTTATTGTCGATCTTGACGCCGAGGTAGGTAATACAATCTTTAAACGGGATTTTCTCCCCTCCTAGCTCTAACCTAGGAGGTCTCTGTCCTGGTTTCGTGCCGAAATAAAGCGCCTCTGACTTCGCCGTGTTAAATTTTAATTTTACCGCCTGCGACCATTCGTGTAATTTATTAAGCGCCTCGTTCGGTTTTGTGCGCATATCCATTAACAATCTCGATCTTACAATTAAAAGTGTGTCATCTGCAAACCCAACGATTGAGCATCCTGCGGGCAACTTGACCCTAAAGATGCTCTCATACAACAACTTCAAAATGTGGGACCAGAACATGACCCTTGCGGGCATCCCTTTTCCACCTCACGCGACAGAACTTCACCCGGAATTTCAACCTGTGCTAATCGCCCCGAGAAATAGCTCTTGACCAAAGACATCAAGTTTCGCGGACAACCCCTACGATCTAACTCGCAAACGATTAATGGCCACCAGGCAGCATCAAATGCTCCTGAAATGTCCAAAGCAACAACGACACAGTACTCTTTGGCATCTCTTGCCTGCTTAATTTCCCCGACAACGAACTCTAACGCGTCGATAGTCGACTTGCCCTCCACGAAACCAAACTGTCGGTTATTAAAACCGCCGCTGTCTCGCACTAGGTGTTCAACACGCGTAGTCATAACGCGATCTAGAACTTTCCCCAGCACCGGTAGCAAGCTAATTGGACGATAGCTGCCCGGATCTGACGCATCCGCCTTTTAGGTTTGGGTATAAATTTCACATTCTGGATTTTCCAGCAACGCGGAAAACGCCCTTTCTAAACAAAGATTAAACAACCCAACAAAGACACACGGGGCTAACAGGCACGCCTGCAGAGCTGCGTCTGAAGTGATTCCATCATGCCCCGGTGCCTTCTTAGGGTTCATCCTCCTAAGATCCCTGACGACCTCGTGAACTAGGATTGCCTTATCGGTACCTGTTCCTTGCGCCTTTGCAGCTTCCCGACGTATTAAATCGTGCGACTCTTCATCCCCTCAGGGATTATCCGATGGGAAAAATTTCTCTAGTAAATATTCCGCTGTGGTTTTAAAACCTTCCGTGTATTCGCCATTTGTTTTCTTTATATTACTGAGCGCGATTTTTGTTGTTTTCCTCTAATTACGCGGTATGCGGTTCCCAGGGTTCTTTCTCTGAGTTTTGCGTGCAGAATTCTTTAAATTTATTCGTTCGCGTTTCTTCTATTAATATTTTATATTCGCGGTAACTTTGATTATATTCTATTCTCCGTTGTTCTCTTATATCTCCCGAGGCGCGTTGATAGCGGCGCCTTAGGTTACGCGTTTCTGCCCGCTTGGTGGTTAGTTCCCGGGTCCACCAGGGTACGCTGTCTTTAAATGTTTTCTTTTCGGCATGGAATACGACGACGCGTCTACCACCGCGTCGTTTAATTTTTCGCGAGTGTTTCTACTTCGTCTGCCTCTCGGCAGTTAAATAGCTCATTTTCGAGCACAGGATACTTTCGCCAAATTTTTGTTTAAATCGCTCCCAATTTGCTTTTTATTACAGAACCGCGGAAATACAGTTAGCTGCTCGTTTGCACTTGTTTTGGTTTCAACGTCCCATGTTATTAATTTATGATCAGAGAGCGTTTCCTCGTCCGACCTTAATTTCCAATTACAAATCGTTTCTAACATTTCGTGCGAGACTGCAGTAATATCTATAAAACTGCTGCCTCTATGCGTCTCAAACGTAGGTAAATCATTAGTGTTTATCACACTAAGATCCCATTCCGTAAAAGATCAGCAACCTGCGAGCCTCTATCGTCTTCGATAGGGCTGCCCCATAGTGGCGACTTGGCATTAAAATCTCCCCAATGACTAGATTTTTATTTCTGCCGATTTTACGAATAATATTATCTACTTCATTTATCAAGTCTTCGGTTTGGGGATTTTCCGCCGGGAATCGACCGGCGGGAGGTACACGCTATTACATAGAACGCATTTTCCCTGATTTGATTTCGGCCGTCGTTACAAACTCGTTCGATAAATTATTTAATATAATTCCGGCGCACGTTCCATTATTTATTATTATCCCGCTACGCGGTCGTTCACTATTCGCGTTTAAGACGGTAACCCCTCCCAAAACCTGTTATTTTGTGGCCATACAGGTGCGGTTCCTGTATAAACCCGATGTCGATATTATTTTCGATGAATAACTTTACGAAGTTATTTGTTGCCCTCTACCTTTCCCGAGATTTAGTTGCGCGAATTTAATCTTCTTGCTTCTTATGGACTTTGTTTTATCTTCACAGTCCATAATCGATGTTTCGTGTGATTGCGTACTTCAGACGTTGCATCGTGGGCATCTACTCGACTTGGCGTCGTGGCGCGTATCGACCTTCGCGCCACCGCCAGTTCTGTCGTTTGCCCTAGCGCAAACCACACAGCAGGGGACTGCCTTCCGGCAATTCTTGAATTCATGCCCGACCTCGGCACAGTTACCGCACCACTGTACCTTCTCCTGCACTCCATCGATCGATGGCCGTACTCGTAGCACCGGTAACACTGGGTCATCGAGAAGTGGTCCCGGGCCCATACTCTTCGCCACCTGAGGTTAATAGCATCAGCTAATATACGTCTTCGAAGTGTGGGGTCACTTCGAAGACTACGTTGGCGAAGGGATCTCTAGGGCCCTTTCCGCCAAACCTGAACTTCTCTCTCAGGTGGTCTTCTAGCTTCAAATCGCCGAAACGGGGATTCTGGCTCGCAATCAACCGCACGAGCTCTTCAGCCTTCATCCCGCTTCGACCCCGGAAGAACGACCCGTGGACGTTTCTTCTCGATGGTCTTCGCCACGAGTTCCTTGCAGTTCCCGCCGACCTTCAACTGCAGTTTCTTGGCGTCGTCGCGACCTGCGCACTCCACAACGACACCGCCCCGGCGCGTCCTACGAGCTCCGACAACAACAAACCCATCTCGAGCGGGATCGACCTTCTGCTTCAGGGTCGTCATCACGTCGTCCTTCTGGCCTGGCCTGGCGTCGACCCACAGCAAACGTAGGGCAGATCCTGAAGCTGCAGCGGCGTAGGAGACCTTGCGCTGCACCGACGCACCCTGACTCTGGCCTCCTGAAACGACAGAATTCACCGCCGGACTTCCCCAACAACACTTGCTCTCCTGAACCATCTAAACAAAGACGCAGCGCCCTAACCATACCTATCAGTTGGTTCGTCACGTCACGGATATCATCCACGGCGTGCCGAACCATCTTCCTATCCTCCACGACGATAGTGGCGGAGGTCGTCGGCACCTTCCATAGACGGCAGCGTGCGCCTTCCTCACCCTAAACTTTAAGAGTTCCAGCTCATCGAGGTCGCTAGCATTAACGCTACCGTTGCTGCTAGTCGACATCGTGCGCTGGGCTCTCAAGTAGAGGGCAATTCTGGCGCCGCAACCACCACGGGAGGCCCCGACTCCCCAGACACGACCGCCGCAGACGCAGGCTCCTTCCCTACCTCCGGTACCTCCTCCTGAGTTTCTAACAAGAAGTCCTTTAGCACTACCTTAAGCTGTGTCCCCCCAACAGCGCCCTCCGCCGCCGACCTAGCAGACTCCGACCGATCGCCCCTCTTCCTCCTGGGCAGCGGCTCCTCATCGCGGTGGACCACCATGCTGACAAAACTAGCAATAAAAATGACACCTAAAACGCAGCTCAAAAAACGTCCTAACCGTTACGACGCTAAAAGAACGACGCTAGAAGAACGCAAAACGTTGGTCCAATAAAAATGTTTTGTTTAAAGGTGAACCGTAAACAACCTTGTATTTATTAAACTTCAACCGCCCAATTAAATATCAAATTTTAACAAAAATACAACAAGCACTAAGCGTCAAAATAACAACTAGAATCAAATAAATTTCCTAACGCAATAAAAATATCTCGATTTAAAATGTACCGTAAAGAACGCTATTTATTTATTTTAAATTTTTAAACCGCCAAATCAAATTTAAATAAACTAATTACTTCAAAATATTAAAATATCTAATTTATAAATAAGAACACTTTATTTTTAAATGTGTAATTAACAAAATAAGGTCGAGCGCAATCGGAATGTGGTAACCGGAAATGACCTTTACTTAATCGCTTGGTAACTAGCACAACCCGTAACTGTTACACCGCTTAATTACACCAAAATCGATTTTAAAGGAACTTTTAAATACGCGTGAACTTAAATTACGGAAAATTTATATTAAAATTGTTTTAAAATTTACAGTTTTGAGTTATTTATTTGATTTAAAAGGGCTTAGATTTTTGTTTTTGGTTATTATTTTATTATACGCGCACTATAAAAATTCACACACTTTTTGGTTGTTTTACCCGGTTTTTACTTGATTTAGGCGGATTTTATTTTAAATTTATTATTAAAATGCCTTTTAAGTTATTTCGAAATTGTTTTGAGTATTAGTTGAGTAGACCTTTGTTTTATTAACCCGAAATTTATTTAGTTTATTTTAAAACGCGGATTTGGTTTAAATTACAAAGAAGACGCGATTTATTTAGTTTTTATTTAGTTTAAATTCTGTTTTAAAATTTTTATTTTACTGCCCTGTATTTAAAATTTGATGGCACACAATTATAAAAATAAAACACAATAAAAAGCAAAGCTTCAAATAAAATAATACAACAATAAATAATATAAACCCTAGATAAAAACTTACTGTTATTGCTGAAGCGGGAGCTCGGCAAAAACACGTCCGCTCGCTTCAAGCGGCAACTAGAAAGTACACACACAGCTTGTCAACAGCGAAACAAAGGGGGGTTATTTGTTAGAATGGCTAGAAGTAAGATAGAAATATCACGTGTTAACGTAGACATAGTTTAAACTTAAGAGGGCGATTTTGTCAGTTACAAATAAAACTTGGAAACCAGTAGACAAAGAAAGATTATTTGATAAAATATGTATGAGTGAGATAAGCATAGTTTGAACGTTTATTCTCCTGGATAACGGGGATGACAGACAAAGTAGACAGGTGACTTAGCGAGTATGTATCGAAACGAGATAGCTATAACACGTATTAATAGAGGCATGTTTTAAACGTTAACTTTTGCCAGTAGAATTTCAATTTTCAAGGAAATGTTTTGAAAAGCGTTGTCAGTTAGAACAAAAACGAAGAAATGATGTTAATACGTGCATTGTTGTGAGCTTAAACTTGTGTTTTCGTAGAAAATCGTTTTCGGTTGGAAATGGAATACAGATAAATGTATACGTTAGCTCGTGGTGTGAGGGCAATTTCTAGAATTTTGTTGGCCGTTGGAGTTGTTTGTATCGTGCAGTTTCTGGAAGTATCGTGTACGTTAGTTAAAGTGTTTGTAGAAAAATGTAACCGTTGGAAGTTTTAAGAATTGAATGTTTGTTTGTATTGGCTGAATTAACAAGCTTTAGAGGGGCAGAAAAAGTTTATATAAACTCCAACCGATGGTCGTTGAGCTCTCTAAGCTTCCAGCAAGCGTACGTCTCTCTTGGCTTACACCAAGGGTACGTCACTTGTAGTTTACAACCAGCTGACGGCTCCAAGTATTAATACGTTTCCAAGTTGCAAAAAAGTTCTGTTTATGTAAGTAAAACTGTTACATTTTGATTTGCACTGAACGTGCTAAGTATAAAATTGAGAATGGAGTAAAAGATAGTGTTTGGTCGAACTGATTGATTACCTACACTTTACAGAAGAGGTTTGAGAGTCTGAATGTAGTATGGAGGTGGAAAACGAGATGACTCTTTGGTGATATGGTTGCAGCTAACAGTCGTTGTGATTGCAATCCAGATTGGGTGTTCCAGTAGGCTGCAGTCGTTGATGGTAAAACGGTAAACTTGGGAAGAGTTATGAATTGAACTTTTTCTGATGCATTATTGTACTGTATTTTATGTGGGAATTTAGGTTTAGAAATGATTTATGATATTAACAATATTTGGTGTGTGTACAAGGTAAAAGGCTACTTTTGGGGATTGATGTGCAAAAATTAGCACGAAGGATTAAGGTTTTACTATGAGCTCGTATTAAACCGGAGTTAAAGTAAAGACTGTGGTAAAGCCTATAGTTTATATTTAAAGCAGTTCGTTACTTGATATTTTGTCATATATATATATATATATATATATATATATATATATATATATAATGAATTACTAATAACGACCTCCTTTATTGTAATTTTCTAAAAATGTTGTGGGTTTTAGGTTGGCTGGATTATTTAAGAAAACTCTTTTTATAAACCTGAGCTTTCAGTTTATTTTAATCCTTTTCAAGGTATAAGGCGAGGTTATAATAAATTGGCGATTAACATAAAAGTTATTTTGGTTATAAATCTTCTAAAATGTATATAACAACTTAAAATACAACAAGAGGTAAAAGTATTATGTAAATAAAATTATTTATTATCAATATTTTATTTACATAATACTTTACCTCTTGTATTTTATATACATTTTAGAAGATTTATAACAAAATAACTTTGTTATGAATTATAATATAATATATAGTTATAAAATTTTCTAAATAACCTAAACCAAAAATAAATATATATATATATATATAATATATATATATATATATATATTGCTGTGATATCGTTATAATAACCCGGTGCCCCTTTTGTGAAATAAAAAGGTTAAAATTTTTCTTTTTATCAATTGTAATTTTAATTTTTAATACCTCGACTAGCTCAGCATTAATCACGCACGGAACTTTCGACAATACGACAACAAAATTATAAATTTTCCTTTTACCGCTACTTCCTGTTTCAAGCATAATTACTATAATATTCTCAAAATATTTACAATGTACAAAACGTTTAATAAATCTTTGAAAAGAAACTCTTTTTAATAATTGAATTAAATTCTTTCTATAATTCTCATTCCCGTTAATTAAACAAATCCAGCAAAAATCACCCTTATTATTATTATTTGAAGCCCCATGAACGTTCATTAAGCTTCCTTCAATTTTTACGTAATTTATAACGTGTACTAAAAACGATCTTTGTTGACCCTAACATAAAGTTTTCATGAAAGCAATTTTTAAAATATTCACAAAATAAAACACAGCAAAATATTCAGATTAGCTAACCTGCTGTCTCCAGCTCGAACCAGTTCCTGTCCCAACTGCTCCCGTATTCAGCTTAATGATTTAAATAGTCCCAACATTGAATCCAGATCTACTTTAGATATGGTCTGCATTTTCCTTAGCATAGCTTTTCCTGATTAATTCTTTAAATTATTTTAGCATCCTTTTTTAAACTTCCTGGTCATATCCAGTAATTAATAGTTGAATTAAATACTCATTGGATCCAATAATTATTCAGAGTCCTATTGTTAATGTAAAACTAAGAGTTTGATTTAAAAACAACCTTTTATTACTTACGCATTTTTAAACCTGCTTGTTTAACTGGGATTCTTAGTGTTATGATGATGCATTATTCACGCGTATTGTGTTGCAGCTTCCGTTCACGTCGTTTTATGACTTGCCAAGTTGTTTATTTAATTAAACCTTTTAGAGTACTTTTCATTTCTTAAAATAATTATAACTATAATTTATATACAGGGCGTTGTCACTTGCTTTCCTGCTAATCGTTGTATTTCTCATTTTCTTCCTAAAAATGTCTAGTTTTCTGAACCCTCATGTTGTTAGCATGACGCGCACTATACTAGTGATCCTATCTACCCCTAAATGACCCTATTAACATAACAATATATATATATATATATATATATATATATATATATAACGTTGGAGGCCAAGAAATTTATTATGGTTCTTGCTCAATAGAAAATGTGAGCCTTTATGTTAGGAGCCAAGAAATAATGCTATAGATGCTTGCTTCCACCGATGTGAACTCTTACCTTAGCATGCACGTTTTATCTTGCCAACTCAGCAATAAATATACTGCAGACGTTACGAAAATGAAATGAAACAAAGAATTCTCAATATTACAGTTATAATTCATGAACAATCTTCGATACATACAAAAACTTTATTCTACACACATTATTTAATAAATTTACTAACACACACAAGTATAAAGAAAACTTATAAATGCAATTTACAACTTATATTTAGAAAGAAACAACATTTTATCGCTACTTACATATAATCTTCACCTAATCTTTGTTATTAATTAGAAAACCCCAAAACATTTCCTCTGTAACACAAAATTTTCTTTAAAACAGATGGATCGTTTAAATATCCTTCTATTACCCCGGCTTAGTGTGGCTGATCAGCAATCTTGAGCAGATTTTTTGTAAGGGTTAAACCACTTCGAGAGTTGACCTCAAAATTACAAAAATTATCCATTTACAACAAAAACCTTATTCTAGCTTAATCTATTTAATAATACACAAATTGTCTCTCTAAGGGTTTAAAATAAAGTTATACTTGCATCAAATTTTTGCTGGCATTCGTATCTCCATTACCACCTATCTTTGATTATAATGCTATCTAAAGATTTTTTCCATTTAAAATTGACTGCATCTAAAAATTTATGGTTACATTTTTAGATTTCCATTTTAATTAATCTTCATACGTTCAAGTATACTTCATCAGTTTTCCAAAGTACTTATATTTTAATAGATTAAAATTGCAGTTCAATTACCGTTTATATTGGAGCAATAAATACGTCGTCGTTTTAGTCTTTCCTGATGTTATCGCGTTCTCTGGATTGGGCACTTCATTCATATTACTTCTAAACGTAAATATAATGGATTCTAGAACCATCCCGTAAAGGGGCTTCTTTGAAAGTAAACTACTTCGCATTACAAACTCGCAATCGCGTTATAGCGTTTTGAATTAAATAACGTTTATTAACTGATATTTCTAAAGAGGATGAATACAGTATTGAATTTACATTTTAGAAAAGTTCGGGTTTTTAATCAAGAGATGTTTTCACATCTTCGCTAGCAAAACTTGTTTTCAATGGCATTTTTTAGGAGAATAACTTGACCTTGAAGTTGTTTAGTATTCTTAAAGTAAATGAATCTTTACACCTTAGACTCGTTGTACGATGTCTTTAACGTGCATTAAAATGCAGTACAACTTGAATTACGCACAGGTTCTTCAATCAATGAATGCTTCTATATTTCCGCCGGCTATAACACTATTTTAAATAAAATATTTACACATTAGTTAGAACATGGGTTTGACTTATGTTGCTGTTCAAATGGGTAGAAATATTTCCATGCTTGTCGTTCAAGGAAATGAAGGACTTTTAAGAGGATGTTTGTTTGCGATAAAAAAACGAAAGTAGTCTCAGTGTGTTTCTTTTTACGACAGGCATGGGAATTCCCGTGACTTTTCTACCTCGACCCCCTTAAACTCTTTCCCAGTTTATTTGCAAAATCTTTATAAGTGGATTTGCGGATTAGAACATATTAGTGTTAGCCTCTATTCTTGACGATGTTCAAATTTGAAGAAACATTTCCATTGTGGTCTTCAAAGGAAATTACGACCTTTAGGATGATGTCTGGGACACAGAGAATGCAATTGTCTCAGTGTCTCGCTTTTTAGGACAGGCAGTGGAATTGCTGTGACTTTTTTACTTCGATCCCTTAAACCCTTTCCCAGAGTAGTTACAAAATCTTTCTAAGTGGATTTCCTGATTGGAATACACTAGTATTAATCACATTCTTGATGCTGTTCTAATTAAAAAATTTCCATGGTAGTCTTACAAGAGAATGAAGGGACTTTAACAGAATTCCTATGATTTTTCTATCTTGATCCCTTAAACTCTTTCCCAGAATATTTGCAAAACCATTGCAAGTAGATTTAAGGATTGAAACATATTAGAGTTACGTTTCTGATGCTGTTCAAATCTGAATAAACATTTCCAGTTGGTCTCATGGAGATGAGGATCTTTAAGAGAATGTTTAGGATACAGAGAGAACAGTTGTTCCAGTGTGTCGGTTTTTACGACAGTCATAAGAGTTCCTGTGACTTTTCTACCTGGATCTCCTTGCCCAACAATTTTGCTAAACCTTTGTGAGTAGATTTATGAATTGAAACATATTAGTGTCAATCGCATTCCTAATACTGTTCAAAACTGAAGAAACATTTCCAAGGTTACCTTCCAACGAATGAGGACCTTTAAGAGGATGTTTGGGATACAGAAAGGACAGTTGTTTCAGTGTGTTGCTTTTCACGACAGGCAGAGTAACTTCTTTACTTTTCTACCTCGATCCCCTTAAACTTTTTTCCAAAATACTTGCAAAATGGTTGTAAACGGATTTACGGATTAAAACATAGAGTTACTCACTGATGATGTTCAAATCTTGGGTAACATTTCCATGGTGGTCTTCCAAAAAAATGAGGACCTCTAAGAGGGTGTTTGGGATACAGAGAGGACGTTAGTGTCAGTGTTTCACTTTTACGACAGGCATAGAAATTTCTGTGACTTTTCTACCTCGATCTCCTTAGACTCTTGCTCAGAATATTTGCAAAATCTTTGTAAGTGGATTTATGGATTGAAATATATTAGTATTGGTCGCATTCCTGATGCTGTTCAAATTTGCAGAAATGTCTACCTGGTGATCTTCCAAGGAATGAGGACTTTTAAGGGGATGTTTGAGATACAGAGAGTACAGTTGTCTCAAGTCCGTTCCTTTTTACAACAGGCGGAGGAATTCCCGTGGTTTTTCTACCTCGATACTCTTAAACTCTTCTCCAAAGTATTTGAAAAATCTTTGTAGGACCATTTACGGATTGGAACACTTTAGTGTTCGTTACATTACTAATGCTGTTCAAATCTGCATAAATACTTCCATGGAGGTCTTTAAGGACCTTTAAGAGTATATTTGGGGTGCAGAGAGGACAGTTGTCTCAGTGTGTTGCTTTTTACGATAGGCAGAGGGCTTCCTGTGCTTTATCTATTTGGATCCACTAAAACACTTTTCCAGAAGATTTGCAAAATCATTATAAATGATTTTACTGATTGAAGTATATCAGAGTTAAATTTTTTATGCTGTTCAAATCTAGAGAAACATTTCCAGGTGGTCTTTCATGAAAATGAGTACCTTTAAAAAGATGTTTGGGATACAAAGAAGATACTTGTCTCAGTGTGTTGTTTTTTACGTCAGGTAGAGGAATTCCGGTGACTTTTTTACCTCGATCGCCTTAAACTTTTTCCCAGAATATTTGCAGAATCTTTGTAAGCGGATTTACGGATTGAAAAACATTAATATTACTTACATTCCTGATGCTGTTCAAATATTGGGAAACGTATCCATGATGGTGTTTCAAGGAAATCAGGACCTTTAAGAAGACGTTTGGAATACATAGAGGACGTTAGCGTCAGTGTGTTTCGCTTTAACGACAGGCATAGCAATTGCTGTGACTTTTCTAGCTCGATCTTCTTAGACTCTTGCCCAAAAATATTGCAGAATTTTTGTAAGTGGATTTACGGATTGAAACATTAGTGTTAGTCTCCACTCCTGATACTGTTCAAATCTGAAGAATATTTCTATGGAGGTCTCCAAAGGCAATAAGGACTTTTAAAATGATTTTGGGATATACATTTAGACATAATAGAGTTACATTCCTGGTGCCGTCCAAATCTGGAAAAACATTTCCAGGAGGTCTTTCATGGAATTGACGACCTTTAAAAAATGTTTTGGATACAGACTGGACGTTAATATCAGTGTGCAGCTTTTACGACAGGTATGGGAATTCCTGTGACTGTTCTACATCGGTGTCCTTAGACTCTTGCCTAGAATATTTGCAAAATCTTTGTAAGTGTATTTACGGATTGAAACATATTAGGTTGGTCACATTCCTGATGCTGTTCAAATATGTAAAAACATTTTCATGATGATCTTCCAAGAAATGAGGATCTTTAAGAGGATGTTTGGGATACAGAGATGACAGTTGTCTCAGTGGATCGTTTTTTACGACAAGCATAGGAATTCCTGTGATTTTCCTCCCTCGATCCCTTTAAACTCTTTGGCAGGTATTTACAAGATCTTTGTAAGTTGATTTAGGGGTCGAAACATGGTAGTGTTAGTCACATTCCTGTTGCTGCTCAAATCTGCAGAAACATTTCCATGGTGGTTTTCCAAGGAAATGAAAACCTTTAGGACTATGGGGCACAGAGACGACACTTGGCTCAGTGTGTCGTTTTTTACATCAGGCAGAGGAGTTCTTGTGACTTTTCTGCCTCGATCCTCTTAAACTCTTTCCCAGCGTATTTGCAAAATATTTGTAAGTGGATTTACGGATTTAGTGTTAGTCGCATTACTCATGCTGCTCAAATCTGTAGAAATACTTCCATGGTGATCTTCCAAGTAAATGTAGGTTCTTTAAAAGTATGTTTGAGATACAGCGAAGACAGTTGTCTCAGTGTGTCGCTTTTTACAACAGCCATAGGAATTCCTGTGACTCTTCTCCCTCTTCCACAGAGCACTTACAAAACCTTGTAAGTGGACTTGCGGTACCCATTTTTTTTTAATTAAAAAAAGAATTGACGTACGTGCTCAGATTAATGGTGGATATCATAAATTTGTCTCGGACTGTCCGTAATTCGGACGCTAATGTAGTCTGTTTTAGCCGTAAATGGTCTCTGCCTGGTAATTGGTTTCTGCGTTGACAAGCAAAATGTCGAAAAAAGACTAATCAGGTGCTAATGGTTTCCGTTGTATTAAATTGTATAATCGAAATTTCAGGTAATAGCCTTGCTATCAAGGAGATACGAACTCTTATCTACGAATTATTTATCATTTATAGATTTTCCGACGTAATTGAGTGAACTTAGAACAATCCTTAGGTAAAATGTCTCCCTATGATATTTCAGTTGACTAGCGTTAGCAACAGATATAATGCTGATATTGCATTTTAAGAATTAAGTTTGATACGTAAGCTCTAGCAAATAGTATCATGACTTTGTATATTTTATTAACAAGCTCCATTTAGAATGGTTCAAATAATTTTTTTGCTGTAGCGGCCACTAAACTTAAGTGAGTGAACGAGACCAGAATCTTACATGCTACAACCACGTGCTAAACCTCTTCACTTCTAAGCTACAATGGTCGACGGTTTAAAGTAAATGGCTAATCTTCCCTCCATAATCCTACGCTTAAATTTAGCAGTTCGTGATCATTTGATTAACGCTGTTTTTACAAATGGGAAAATGTACCTGCCGTCTGTAACGCTGGTGCGTTATCTGAGTAAACATTAGGTAATAGGAACGAATTTATTAATTTCAGTTAATCAAATGAGCTTTTAACACGAAAATACGCGGAAAAATTTATAAAAGCTTTGGTAGTTCACATTACTAACGTGGCTATTTCATTATAGTATTCGAGTAGAACAGAAAAATATACAGGAAGACACCTAATGTATATAAAATACAACCAGTAGTAAAGATCGGGACTTTACACTCTTCGTATTAATTTCGAAAAATATAAACAGATTTCGGTAAATATCCAGCTTAGGAATGCTTATTCGTTAACATTCACACGAGTTTAAAGAAACCGACACCATAGTGAATTACCCAAATAGTCACAAACTCATAAAAATGTGCGTTGCAAACCTAAACAATTACGCTGCTTTCAAAAGTATGAGAACAAGATGACCGCGGATATAAACAAAAAGACATTTAACTCAACAATAGAGCAGTTTTTGACGCACAATCTGTGCGAATGAAAAAAATCAGGTAATTCCCCGGGTCATTGTAACTTATAAATACCGACGGAACATAAAGGCAGAGACATTTTTATTTTCAATTAGTCAAGACCAAACAGCAGACAGAGCTACGCAACCATCGTTGTGCGGATAAGATCGTAGATCGGGTAGCCAAAGTGACGGTAATTAAAACTCGGGATTGTTAGAGAAACAAGTTCCCAAAAGCGAACGTAAGCGCGGAATTTAAAAATTACTGTTGCGGGTGAAAGTGCCTTTGTGTTGGACGCTTTCCTTCAATAAGAAGTCCTGCACCCCAAAATCACTTGAGCCTTGTACAAGATCAACAAACCTGTAAGTCGTTGAATTTTTAGTTTCCACCTGCTATACATTTCATGCTGATTTATATTTAATAAATGGTTGAATTAAACTTATTTTTATTAAGAGGATTTTTACGTTGGTGCACGCTTAGTTAAACCCTATTGCAAACAGGAAATTCTTATATCGAAAAACACCAGAATTGTATCCGTATAATTCAGATGTACCAATTAATTTTGTTGAATGTCTATAATTGATAAATTTAAGTTGCTCTTATTTTAGATACACGGATATTTGGCCAATTAGGAATAGACGGATAGATAGGTTTTTGTTTTGTTGTGTTGATTATATATAGTGATATTCATGTTTTGTTAACATAGGTTAGGTGAACAAAACTTGGAATTTTCTTATTATTTGTGTTTATTTCAAAACTAATAGAAGGTGAGAAAACCTATACACAAGGTTCCACAAACCTATATTGCAGTAAGAACCGTTAAAATCTTCTTTTGGAACTCCCATCTTCTAGGAAGACTGAAATCCGGTAGGTTGGCGCCCAAAGGCTTTACCACAGAGAGCTCAAAGACTTTTCCAAGGTAGATGCAAGAGTATTTACTGAAAGTAGTACAATTTATATACCCCTAAAAAATTGCTGTTGTAGAACCCACTGCTCACCACTGAAAGCTAGCTGGTGTATTAACTGTTACGTTTCATAGCTAGAGTAAAATTAATTCAGGTAGCTGCCATCGATCTTGCACGTAACACATTATGGGTCAAACCCCAAGTTTTTGAATTTGTTTTGAAAAGTGAAGAAAAGACCATACAGCTGAAGTCTCATGCACGAACAAAAAGATCAGTAATCTTTTTACCCTAAATTTTAAAAAACATGTTGATTGACTGTGCCTGATTAGTACCAGATGCCTAGTACTTTTTTCTTTCAGTATATGTCACCCTTGACATATTTTATTTGGTAACTTCTCTGCCTTGATTGGTTTAGTTGATAATTTGGAAGGAATTACTGTCCTTAATGCACTTTCTTGACAAAATATCTTATTGTACGTAATTAAAAGGCCATTGCCCAAGAAGATGATAATATTTTTAAAGAAAGGATTAAAGGTTTTGGCAAATGAAGTTCTTCCAAAGTAATATAACCGCAAAACCGTGGAAAACGCGAAAAACTCAGTTATCGCTAGGTTTTAGCGTTGTTCAATCGTTGTCCAAAATTGCCGATGTGCTGCCACCTATGCGCTTTGAGAGAACAATAAATAAAACAATAAATAAATAAATAAATAAATCAAAAAAATTACCCAAAAGCAATCAATGACGAAAAGCAGCACCGAGTGTTACTCGTTTTTATCTATTAATTTCCAAGACAATGTGCTCTGAAATAAATAGAAGGAATGCCAAAATTGTTTCTCCCAGCTCACTTAAAATTTTCGCAAGCTACTCTGAAGTTGCCTATCAAAAGACGTGCCATAGAGTTTGTAAAAACTACCGTATGGTACATTTTTGACTGTCAGTAACCGAGTGTGCACCTGGAAAAATCTTGGGCAGACAAAATATAAATACAGTATGGAAAAATAGGGTAGAACATTATTTATTTTTTTCTTTTATTTATCTTCTAACCAGTTTTTGGCATGCTGTCTGACCCAGTTAGAACAATGCGACATTGTTCTGAGTTGCATTTGATGGTGTGTTTTCTTTCTGTGTGTTTGTGTGTGTGTGTGTGTGTGTGTGTGTGTGTGTGTGTGTGTGTCGTATGTGTGTTGTCGCGAGTTTGTGCGTGTGCATGTGTGGTTGTGTGTTTTTGATGTGTTTGTACTTGCTTTATTACAGTTTCGACCATCAGCGGCCTGAAGTCAGAAACCGAGGTATCTGTGTTCGTAGTGGACGACCGCGGCTTCGAGACCCAGAAACCGGGGGTTGTTGCACCATGTCTAAGTATTCGTGTGAGTGGATATGTGTGTGAGTGTGTGTGTTGTGTGTGTGTGCATGTGTTGTGTGTTCGTGCATGCGTGTGAATGTGTATATGTGGTGTGTGTTTGTTTGTGTATATGAGTGGGGCTTATTTTTGGTGTGTTTTCGCCCGCTTCTTACTCAGTCCTGACCATCGGCAACCTGAAATCAGAGATTGATCTCTCCGCAGAAATAGATGCCTAAAACAACAAGAATAGATACTTTATACCACACAAACGATATGGTCTAATTGCTTAGCAGCCAGTATTGCCAAAGAGACAAACTGTTAAAAAACTAAAAACTTGGCCAGTGGCGTTAAATTGAGTAAAGAATACTTACATTCTGGTGAGGACAGAACCTGTTCAAAAACAGAACATCAAGAATGAATAAAAGAAGGATACAAAAACAAACAAAATAGGATAGAATGGTGCATTTTTTAAAAATTGAAAAGCTATCTTTATACAAACCTTGTTGTTTAGTTTTATCCGTACCGTCAATCACTGCATAACGTAATGCGTAAATTATTACACCCTCAAATTTGTTGCAATTATTGCCGTTACGAATAGTAAAGCCAGCAAAATAAAAATAGCCAGTAGCTTTCATGCTTGTTAACTGGAGCGAAGGCAGCCTACGCTCGTCTTCAGGAGGTCAGGGTCGCGTTGGAGTTGTTTCTTCTGTTTCCAAATTCTGAAGGCTAAGTGAGTACACCTACACGTTTGCGGAGCACGAGATACTTTTTTAGGTAATTAAGGGAAAGTACAAGAGTAGGAAGGGATTACTTCCCCGAAACTAACGCGCATCCGCGTTCGATCTGTGGTCTGAAGTTCCTTGCTTTAAAATGCGTCCTTCCCACGAGCATATTGGTATCTCCCTCCATATCACGCTTCTCATGGCTAACCGCGCTAACCACACCACATTCCTTTCCTTAAGAAATACGTACATATGCAAAATACAAGCAATAAATTATGGGATTATTATCCTCTGGTTTCGTAAGAAATTAGAATTATGAAACTTTGCAAGTAGTAGCTTAATTGCATTTGAGTGGGAAAGAAGCTTTCCCGTGCTGGATTCAAAAATTCCCTAATCCAAATATTAAAATGAAATTTGATGCAGCCAAAATAGTCCAAATCTCCAGCGCCAACCCTTCTCGGACACCTTAAAAGAGTATGTCCAAATTGGAAGGTTCGAATTTATCATTTCTTCCTTTAAATTTAGTAGGTTTTCATCAGCTGTTTGATTGATATTGAATCTCCAACGCAAGTTTGCTTCTGAGTTGATTCAGTACAGCTCTCCTATAATTTTGGTATTGGACTTAAACAAACACTCCACATCCTTGAAAGCAGCCGCGTTTTCGTCCCCAGAACGAACAACCGTTTTTCTCTTTTGTGTTTGTACTTGAGTTGAAAAAATTATTGTGAAATATTTGGCCGCTTCGCGTCTTCTGTCGAAAGACTTTCTTCTTAATCGTAGTTTTCTCGTTTCTTTTTCTTCTTGAATAGAAATTCGGTTTTTAAAAGATGAAATTATTCTAAAAGATTTGATCACCTTGTGCCTTTTAATCACAGAAATGGAAATGTCTGGAAAGGACTGATAAAAAAATAGTTACCATGGTTTGCCCTGTTGTAGATCTGAAAGTGTTATATTTTTTGCATGCCTATTTGTCTCCATGGCATAACGGCATCATGAGATTCTTTGATATGGTTACAATCTTTAAAAGATGTCATTGTTGATAAGGTAAATTTCAGAAATGTACTTCAGGACTCTATCATTTTCTGTTTCGCCAGGAAATTGCGTTGCGTTGTATACATTACCAGAGTTGTAATTCCAATTTAGGCATTGTTTTATATTGTAATAAATACACCTATGGTGTTCCCTGTGTGACCAGTGATACTGAAGAAAATTATATTGTAAATGTGTTTATAGTGGCAATCGCGATTGGAAAAATTTGCTCTTTATAGGGTTTGATAGGTCAGAAAATGCTCAAGACGTTATATCTGAAGGTAGATTTGGGCGTTTCTCTTAGTCACAGCCTCAAAATTGGTTTGACGCAACTCCCACTGGTTCCGATTCTCAACACCCTGTCACTGTCTCCACGTACACCTTCTTACATTTGAGTCTCTCGCTGTAAGATAGCCATTGTCAACTTCAAATTCTTCAACTTTCCACACCTCCAGGGTTCTGATTCATAGAGCATTTTTCTTCGTTGGTCGTTTCTTCTTCTTTTGGTCTTTTCCTGTGACGCTTTTCCTTCCCTAGAATTCAAATAGTGACGATCTAACGAAATGTTCAATACAGAGATTGTCTCTATGTAAAAAAATCACCTTTAAGTTTGTGTGTCTTCGTGAAACTGGGAAGCACGCAATACGCTATTGTTTTCATTGCCTTTCAATGTATGAGTCAAAAAGCTCTTTGGTGGTATTGCCAGCTGTCAATTTAGCGATAAAATTGATTACTAACGCGTGCGGAAGATAACAGCTTATGTGTTTACTTCAATCATACCTGATTTGTCACAAGATAAAACCTGTTATTATTTTACTAATGGTTTCGCTATCAAAACCGCAACCTTAGTGTATCGACTTTCTTACCACACCATCCTGTAAATAAAAATATAGTAATATCTAAATAACAACCTGGGAAAGGACATATTCAGTTAATGCTTGTGTACCGAAGAAATACTCTAAAGAAACAATACCTTTAAAAGGAAAAATTGTTTTCAAAATTTTAAGTCTTCGTTTTACATAAGTTGCAAATATCCTCTCCTTCGGCAATCTCTTCCACAGAACAAATGCTGGAATTCTCCTCCCAATTTGTGTTTCTACTTTATGCAATAGTTGACCAGTGAGCTAAGCCCTCCTCCTCTTCCTGCAATTTGTGTGCTCGGTGATATCCATATTTCTTTGTTTTCACTATATATTTATTTATCTTGTTTCCATTGTTCGACACGATTTTCCCCGATCAACGAACGCAGGGAATTGGAAGTCTAAGACTTTTGTCAATTCTACTCATATTGTCCTACAAAATTTTCCTCTATCAATGAACGCTACGAGTTAGAAGTCAAAGACTTTTGGCAACCCTACCTTGTGTCTTTTGACTGTCGTACTCTTACCAATCGTCCTTCGAGTATGGAAGTTCTTGCGCGTTTTATCATTTGTGATAGGTTTTGAATTTGAATTCTTTACTCAATTTGTGTTTTCTTTATAAACCATTCTTGATCAACAGGTTGATTTCTAATTATGAGTACAATTTCCAACTCATCTAGAATTTTCTTACTTGCGTCCCTCTTTCCTTCAATCATGCTTTATGCCTCATCTAATTATTCAATAACTTCCTAGGCATTCTCTTGTCCTCTTCCCTCGCCAACATTATTCCCTTCTTCACTGTTTGTAAGCTCTGTACAGATTTCCTTTTCTGTCCGTCGCAAATTCAAATTTTGAATACTTCCAGTGGCTTTTCTCGTTCTTTACAGAATCGAAATCGTTGAGTTTGCAAGAACTAGAAAAATATATCGCAAAAATCATTAGCCATCCCATGACACTCTTGCGCAAGCTAAGAACAAAATGTGCAACAAGCTGTTACAAGTATTCATCGTACAATTATTAGAAATCTCTTGTTTTTTTTATTGAATTATCGCTCGTGTAATAGTTCTCTTTTTTGTAAGTAAGCAGTCATTGTATAGTCAGTCCATAAAAAAAAATCTGTCAGTTATGTGATTCTTCATACAAACAATGTTCCACGAAGTCTTGGATGAATGGATGGAATTGAGAAGGGTGGCAAACGCCATACTCACTTATGCCTCCTATCGGATCCATTGTGCTGTCTTCTTTGTCTAGGTCCTTCATTACTCATTCACTCGACCTTGCAGGTGAAATTGAAGATGTCGGACCATGAGGTGTCTTTGATTCTGTCCCTATCAGGCCAGACGTCTCTCAGCATGGATCCTCAAAGTAGGGCGAGCGCCGGACATGTGCACAAAATATGCGCCAACGTCTTCATCGCGGTTCCGAACGCTATCATTTTCTATTTACCTCTTATTACTCGGTATGCATAACCTCGGGGTTCATTTTCTGAGTTTCGCGTACAAAACTTCTTAGATTATTATTTTATATTCTCGATTGGTTTGGTTATACTCGAGCTTTCAGTGTTCTGTCAGATTAGCGTGTATACGTTGATGGCGGCGTCGCAGGTTACGTGTTTTGGCCTGCTTGGTTGTTAACTCGCGCGTCCATCAAGGGACGCAGTTTTTGAAAACATTTTTGCGTGACATGGCGCACGTATACGCCACTACAACCACCGGGTTTAGTTTTCCAGCAAGTTTTCAACGCCTATGGCGTCCTGACAAATCTCTAACTCGTTTATTAACTCCGATAACCACAACTGCTACAGTTAATATGGGTAAGAGGTCCCTGCACTTACAACCACATCCTCAATGCTCCAGCCGTAAGCACTACATTGGGTTTAAACGTGGGAAATAACGTGCTTCAAATAAATTTGACTTCAAGCAAAAACCTCGCCGGTTTATGCCTGCTTCCCGGCGTCCAGTCTTGCAACCTTTCCTGAAAACTCCTTTGAGACTAACCAGAATACATTCTGGTTACCCACTGCCTGAACTTCTTTCAAGCTCTTGAGCCACTCTATCCCCAACAACTAGTTTTCTCTCCGCCAATCCTCTGTTAGCCGTCTCGATCGGGTAGTCAAACAGCACATACTGGGCGTTTTCCGCATCCTCGCCACATTCGCAGCGGTCATCTCGCTCAATTCAAACCTTCGCAGATAAACTTTCAGGGCCTTCATACATTTGACTTCCCGCTGCGCTACCCGACGGTACTACATTGGCTTGGAAACGAGTTTTCGATTTACCTGGAAATTTTAAACTTTGCCGAACCCTTGCTATTCCAAACAAGTTAGGGATCTTTAACGTGCGTAACAATACTCACACAGGGAACCTACATTTCATTTCTCATTCGAATAAGGGCGTATTTTTGTGAAAAATGCTTGCTTAACTTGGTTTTCAAAGTCCCATGCCTAGTTACTAGCTGCACCATCTAATGAACTAACTTTACCTCCATCTATCTCTTACGTATATGCTCGGTATAAATTTATCTGTCCCTGACAGCGTTGTTCCACCTCTCTTCCCACAGTCGGATTGACGTTTATCGCAGCTTTCTCTTATTCAAAGATCTCAGTATCGACGAGTACAATATCTGATTTTACCTGTTGCGGCCGCTTTGGCCAATTCGTTTTCTATCGCTCCTTGCTTGCCATTATCCGACCTAGCGCAACAGAACTTTGAATCTCGAGTGTCGTACACACTATCCTCCAGATGTCCACTTGGAGGGTGTTGAGGTGTTCATATTTGTCAGGGCGGTCAGCGCTGATTTACTGTAGCTGATGATATAATACTCGCTTTTTCCCGTGTGATTGATTATTTAATCGATAGCATCTTTTATAGCTACCACTTCACACTCAAAGATAGTACTCCAGTTTGCGAGTTTGGTCTGAAACAGAAACATTTCCTTTCCTCTTTGTACACGACAAAAGTCACTCTTGCTTACCCAACATTCATACGTGAGTCGTGTGTGTAAATCCTGATCCCCATCGCGTCTCCATCCGTTTCACAAACTAAACCCCTTTAACATCAGCCGGTTGTCCTAACTCCGAGAAACAATTTTCCTCACTAACTCCCTGGTGCCAAGACCAAGACTTTCGACAACTTCCCGTCCTTTCCCTACACCTGCGAGTCTCCGATATCTAATCTCCCTGTCGACGAATTCGATTAGGAAAATCCTACTAATCACGAAAACTGCCTTGATGGAAGTAGTGCTGTACGCCCTCGCCGCGTTGGCCGCTGTTATACACTGAACGTTCAACAGTTACCGGACCTCATTGATCTTGTAGTCCGCCCAAACAGATACCGTATACAATCGCCGGTTCAAATACTCCGGAGTAGGCTGTCCTCCTCAACGATTCGCCTCTGAATTCCCAATTTATTTTCGCTGTCGCCATAATTTTATTCGATATCTTGTCGCTGTCCTTGACCTTGAGGTACTGCACGTACGCCTTCCAATATGTGATAGCTTCCTTGAACGGGATCTACTTCCCACCTAGCACAAGCTGGGGGGAGGGGTATTTTTGTCCGCGGCTTCGTTTTGAAATAAAGCGCTTCCGACATTGACATTCAATTTCAGCTGAACCACCTGCGACCATTCATGCAACTTGCTCAACGCCTCGTTCGTTCGTTCGCATCTCCATTAACAATCTAGACATGATAATCGATACTACAATGCTCCAGCCGAAGGTACCACATTGACCAGAAAGCGAATTTTGCCAAACCCTTGCTGTTTCAAGCAAGGTAGGGAGTTTTAACCTATGTGACATTCCCTCACGGGACCCACATTTTACTTCTCATTCGAACGAGGGCGTATTTTTTGTGAAAAATGCTCACATAACAATTTTCAAGCGAACCGTGTCGGGATTCGAATTCGGGACCTTGGGCTTAATAGTCACAGGCATGCCAACTAAGCCACCGAGCCGCCTATGATAATTGACGGCGTATCAACCGCAAACCTATCAATAATGCATTGTTTCGGCAATCTGTCCCTAAAGATGCTATCGTACAACTTCCAGAATATCGGACTAGAGTATAATCCTTGCAGGCATTCCTCTTTCCACAGCTCGCGATACAGCATCTCCCGGAATTTCGACATGTGCCAATCTCCCCGAGAACTAACTCTTGACCAATGACATTAGGTTTCGCGGTCAGTCTCTGCGTTTCAACTCTCCAAACGATAGATGGGCACCAAGCAGCATCAAATATTCGCGAAATATCCAAGCCACGACGACACAATGCGCCTTTGCTTCCCTCGCGTGCTTGATTTCTCCAACAAACTCTCATGCGTCGATAGTCAACTGATCGTCCACGAATTCGAATTGTCGCCTATTAAAATAAGCGCTATTTCATGCCGAGTGCTCAACTCTTGCGGTCATGACTCGATCCAGTACCGGTAGCAGGTTAATTAGACGTTAGCTGTCCGGGACTGACGCATCCGCCTTTTTTGGTTTAAGAATAAATTTCACGTTCTGAACTTTCCAACAACGTGGAAACACGCCGTTCTCCCAAACAAAGATTAAACAATCCGACAAAGACACGCGGGGCCATTAGGCACGCCAGCGTCTGAAATGATTCCATCATGCCTCGATGCCTTCTTAGGGCTCAACCTCCTAAGAGTTCTTAGCACCTCGTAATTGTGGATTGCCGTATGGGCACCTGTCTCTTGCGCCTCTGCTGCTCCCAAACGTAACGTGTCGTCCTCGTCCTCATCTGGATCGTCCGATGGAAAACGTTTCTCCAGTAAATATTCCGCCGTAGTCTTGAGACCATCTGTATGTTCGCCAACTATTTTTCTTATATTGTCGAACACGATCCTTTGTTGCTTACCTCTTATTAGGTAGTAAGCGGTTCCCAAGGTTCTTTCTCAGAGTTGCGCGTGCCTAAATTCTTAAATTTATTCGTTCGTGTTTCTTCAATTAATGTTTTATATTCTCGATTACGTCGATTACACTAGTTTCTTCTTTCTTCTCTTGCATCTCCCACGGTGCGTTGTTGGCGGCACCTCAAATTACACGTTTCTGCCCGGTTGTTGATTAGCTCCCGGGTTCACTAAGGTAGGCTGTTTTTAAATGTTTTTTTCCGTACCAAGGAGTACTCCTACGCGTCTACCATCGCGTCAACTAATTCGTTCTCGAGCGCGGAGATGTTTTCCCTGAACTTTTGTTTAAAGCGCTCCCAATTTGCTTTTATATTACAGAACCGCGAGAAAATGGTTATTTGCTCGTTTAGACGTACCTTGGCATCAACATTACATGTAATTAATTTACGCTCAGAGAACGCGACCTCGTGCGATCTCAACTACCAACATCTTATGCGAAACTGCCGTGACGTCAATGAAACTTCCGTCTCTATACCCCTCAAACGTCAGTGAATTATTGTTGTTGACCACTCTAAGATCCCATTCCGTCACAAGGTCAGCGACCTGCGACCCCCTGTTATCTTTAATTGGACTACCTCATAACGGCGACGGCATTGAAATTTCTCCCGATGATTAATTTTTTATTTCGACCAGTTTTACGCATTACGTTCTCAATTTGATTTATTAAGTCTTCGGTTTGGGGATTTTAGCGCCGGGAGTGTACCGGCGGAAGGAACGCGTTTATTGCGTAGAATGTGTTTAACTCTGTTTTTTATTTCGGCCGTTGTTAAAAATGCGTTTGGTAGATTTTTTAATATCATTGCCGCGCACATACTTTTATTTATTATTATGCCGCTGAGAGACCGTTCGCTGATTGTGTTTAAAACGCCTCCCCCCCCCCAAACCCGCTATTTTATGGCTTTAGAGGTGTGATTACTGTTTAAGTCCGATGTCGATCTTTTTTTATGTGAATAATTTTATTAAACATTAGTAGCCCCAAGTTCAATAGGGGGAATTTAATCTTCTTTGAGTTTTGGCTTGGCTTCACAATCCATAGTCGATGTTTCATGTGATCGCGTTCTTCACTCGTAGCATCGTGAGATATCTACTCGACTGGCGCGTGTCGACCTTCGCATCACCGCTCGTTCTGTCGTTTGCCCTTGTGCACACCACACAGCAGGAGATTGCCACAAGCAGTTCATGAACTCATGCCCGAACTCTGCGCAGTTACCCCACCACTCCATCATCTGCCTGCGCTCCATGGACCTGTGACCGTACTGGTACTAGCGGCAGCACTATGTCATGGAGAAGTGGTTTCTTACCCATACTCTTCGCCACCTGAAATTGATAACTTGCGTCAAATCCGTCTCCGAAGTGTGAGTCACTTCGAGGACCATGTTGATGATCCCTAGTGGCCCTTTCCGCCAAACCTAAATTTCTGAAACGAGAATTCTGAGTTGCGATCAGTCGTATGATCTCTTTCGCCCCCGAGAACGATCCGCGGTCGACTCTTCTCGATCGTCTTCGCACCACAACAACAAACCCATCTCGAGCAATATCGACCTACTTCTTCAACGTGCTCATCGCGTCTTTCTTCTGACCCGGCCTGGCATCTATCCGGATCGCAAGTGTCGGTGTCGCTTCTGCTGCCGCATACGATGCCTTCTCCGACATCAACGCCCTCTCACCTCTGGATCCCTGCTGTCCTGGTACAACCGCAACTTTCACTGCAACGCTTGCTCTCTCAACATCTCCGACACAAATTTCCATCGGCCCAACCGTTCCTATAAGTTGGTTCGTAGTGTCGCTTAACTCGTCCGCAGGGTTTCGTGTCACCTACTTGTCATCTAGGACAATCGTTCTTGAGGCCGTCGGCACCTTCCTGTAGATGAATGCATGCGCCTTTCTTGCCCTGAACATTAAAAGTTTCAGTTCGTCGAAATCGCTAGCCCCAACGCTTTCGTTGCTGCTAGTTGACCTCCTTCGCTGTTGTTGCGATGTTGAGAGCTATTCGGGCGCAACTACATCCCCAGGAGTCGCAATCCAATACAACCACCGCAGGCTCACGCTCCGTCTCCGACAAAACAACCTCCTCCTGGGGATCCAACATCACGTCCTTCAACATAACCTTCAACCACTTCCCGATAGCACTCTCGGTCTTCGACTTGACTCAGTCCTTTTGCCCTTCTTCCTTCTCGGCAGCAACTCGTCGTCTTGATGGACCACCTTGATTTTTGGAACTCGGTGCTTTTGCAAGAGTAACAAGAACCAACCAGAACAAAAACTAACAAGAAACAACATTATATGCTAATCTCAAAAATAAACGACTCGTAGTGTCGCGACGCCCAAACGACACCAAGCTAAAAACCACTAAGCCGCCACTCGAATAACAATGACGCCAATAAATAAAACTGCCATCTCTCAATAAAAATACTTCAATTAATCATAAAACGAAGCGTCAACAACCTGCGTTTATTTACTTACCTGGAATTTAAATTTAAACTAAGCGAATCTGTTTCGACAGTTTAAATTTTCAAATACTTTACTCTCGTTCGTTTGTTCAAATTACGTTATTCAAACGAGCGAATTGAAAAAGCGCTAAAGGAATGCGGTACCGGAAACCAACTAAGCGTTTGCTTGCTTGACCGCCTGGTATAAGTCGATACGGGTATACAAAATTTAACAGAAATCTCGATTTAAGGAATATTTAAGTATACGTGCACTTGAAAGTTATATTTTATTGAATTTGTATGCAGAACTTGCGATTTTTATGCTACTTATTTAATTCAGAAAGGGCTTATGCCTTAGTTTAATAGGTCTTAATCTATTACAAGCAAACTACGAAATATTTGACAATTTATTTGCAAGTTTTACGCAGTTTTTAGCTCGATTTATACGGTTTATAGCAATAAAACTCCATATTTATAACAAATACCTTTAAAATTAATTTTGAGATCATTTTTATGTTATAATTTATCAGGTTTTTGGTTTATTAAGTCGAAATAAAATTTTATTTAGTTTTGAACGCGGATTTTAGTTAAAGTTAGAACAAAACACGCTTGATTTATTGTTTATTTGAATAAAATTTTGTTTTTTGATTTTATTTCACTGCCCGCGTTCAAAAAATTAATACTTCACAGTATTATTAAAGCGCACAATTAAAAACAATACATCAAAGTGAAAAATATAAAAATCCCTGTATAAAAATTTACTTGTAACTGTTAAATTCGGGAGATCTGTAAAACACGTCCACTCGGTTCAACTGTAAATGAAGAAGTCTACAACTACAACATTTGATTTTCCAATGCTCCACGCGAGAGTACTGTATTGGCCAGGAAGCGAGTATTTTTACCTGGAAATTTTTTGCCGAACCCTTACTATTCCTTCCAAGCAAGTTAGGGATCTTTAACAATTGCGTGATAACACACTCAACTCATACACACACACACGCACACGCACACCCACACGCACACCCACACGTACACCCACACGCATACACCCACACGCACACACCCACACGCACACGCACGCGCGCACACACGCACACACACACACACATGGGACCTACATTTTACCTCTCATCCGAAACTTGGGCGTAAAAATACTTGCTTAACATTTTCCAGTCTGTGTCGGGAATCGAACTCGGGACCTTGGCTTATTAGTTATACGCGAACCACCTAAGTCACGGAGCTGCCCACTACTACATTACATTTAATTTTCCAATGCTCCACTCGAAGATACTACATTGCCCAGGAAGCGAGTTTTGTTTACCTGGAGATTTTGAATTTTACTGAACCCTTGCTGTTCCAAGCAAGGCGGGGAACTTAAACGTGGATGACAACACACACACACACACGGGATCTATATTTTACCTCTCATTCGAAAAAGGGCGTGAAAATACACGCCAACATTTCTCAAGTGGTTCGCGTTGGGATTCGAACCCGGGAACTTGAACTTACTAGTCACTCGCAAATCAACTAAGCCACGGTGCCGCCTCTCACAACTACACACTACATTTTATTGTTTTTCCAATCCTCCACCCGAAGGTACTACATTGTCCAAGAAACGAGTTTTTTAACTGGAAATTTTGCTATTCCGTACGTGACAACAGACACACGGAACTTACATTTTACCTGTCATGCGAACGAGGACGTATTTTTGTAAAAATACTTGCATAGCAATTTTCAAGCGGTCCGTGTCGGGAATCGGACCCGAGGCCTTGGGGTTAGTGACCATACGCAAACCAACTAAGCCACGGAACTGCCTCTCACAACTACCACACTACTTTTGATTTTCCAATGTTCCACCCGAAGGTGCTACGTTGGCAAGGAAGCGAATTCTTTTATGTGGAAATTTGAATTTTGCCGAACCCTTATTGTTCCAAGCAAAGTAGGGAACATTAATGTGACAACATCCACACATGCGTGGAGGAGGGTGTATTCTTGTGAAAGATACTCGATTAACATTTTTCAAACGGACCGTGTCTGGATTCGAACCAGGGAGCTTGGGCTCATTAGTCACACGCATACCAACTCAGCCACGGAGTCGCCTTGGAGAGATTTCACAGTGGATTTTGATGGGTACACCGACACATCAGAGAACACAAGAGCAGCTGAACCAAGTCGACGATATCGACTCAGGAGATGTGTGGAGATCAGTATCGATTTGAAAAGTGAAATTAAAGTTAAACAACTGGAGTTCCTTTCCAAGTTACATAATAAGAGTCAGCTGATAACCTGCTGATGGTGACGTTGATATTGTGAAGACATCTATCAAGAAATCGGAAAATTCCTCTGTTGCTGTTATTGGAGAGAACGGCGACTTGGCTGTTTGTTCTCTTGCTAGCCAAAACCCCAATTGATCGCGACATTATACTGGTAAAACCTAAAAGAGAAAAGGTCAAAATTAGTGTATATTTTTCACAACAGCTGCAGCAGGAGTTGAAAATGAAGGACAATTCCCATTTGTTATTGAATCGAAAATTCTATTTACAATAACAACAGATCTTTATTTTCAAACTAGTTATACAAGCTTCTTTCAACAACTCGTAGTACTGTAAAATTTCTAAAAGTTCAGAACGATTTACTTTCAGAGTTTAACTAACAGTACAAATATATTCTTCTTAAAATACGATTTCATCTTCTTAATTAATTTAATCTCGGAGCACTACAATTATTTTGTATACAAAACACTAATTATTAATTTATCACTTAATTTATATCCAAATTTATTTATATCGATAATACACAGAAATTTGTGACATATTTTAAAGCTCTAACTAAAACGTATCGCAATCAACGTTTTACATTAGGGCAAGTATCACAATCAAAACTGCGATTAGAACTGGCTTGCAGCACCCCTTAACGTTAATTTATATCCTATCCAATTGTTCTGGATTAATCTACAACAATCCAGGATATGCAAATTATATTCTCGAGATTTCCTACTGTACATTAAATAACTTCCCAAATCTACCTATTGTAATCTTAATAACCCTTAAATGTAAAAGCCGTGTGTCTGTCAATCGAACGATTTCGCACCGCAGGACCTGTCAATCATTAGATATTTGAAGATGTTATGCCACAGGGTGCACACGAATTATCAAGCCCTTGTTCTGGTCAACGCCAGACTGAAAGGCGCTACATTATTCTTACATGCATTCACAGCTGTGACAAGATCCGCAGCGTATCCCAAGAGTAAAGTGGGTTTTGTCAAAATGTACAAGTCTAAACTCATACAACACGGAGCTGAGGTATTTTCCGGCGGTTCTTCTTCCCCCGACTCCATTGAGACAGCTGGGATGAGTACTCTCTCATGGTATGGTGCTACAGCCACAGAAAAATTCCTCAACGAGTTCCGCTAGAAATCATTTATCAAAGCAGTTGATCTCTCAACTCTCCCTCCAAGTGATGGATGCATTCCGGACTTTCCACCGACTACACGTGTGCTTTGGAGATACATCTAATGGCGGGGCGCTGAATTGGGGTTGGGAGGGAACCAACTAGTTCCGAAACTCTCAGAGTTGGATGCTGCCCCTGAAGGAATCTTGAAGATGATTTTTTGCCGATACACGAAAGGATGTAACAATGGCAGGTGTGGTTGTAGAAAAGCTTCGTTAAACTGCTCTGTGACATGCACGAATTGCGAGGGCAATTGCACAACGAAGTGGCAGTATTAATTTAGGAAGGTGACCACGACGAAATCCATACGCTACCACTCTCTTTTGACGGCGTCTCCGCTGCTGACGAAGATGAATGAATCTCGGTCCTTTCGTCCCAAAAAAACAAGATTTTGTCTTGAGCGTACATTTTTTCCTTTTTGAATTACTTCATTTTTGATTCATAATAATTAAATACAAGCTATAATTTTAAAAAAGGGTTGTTTCAATTGCAATTACCTTATTTCTATCGCTAGTGTTGTCATTCATTATGATAACAAGTTACAGCAGTTAAAACGCAACAGGCTCTCAACATACTCGTTTCAAGAGAAACATCGAAATTGAGCGTACATGTTAAAAATTCTATAACTTTTGATTTGTTGAGGATAAAGTGGCAAAAGTATATATCAAATTGAAGGAAATTTAATACCCTACAATTTTGTTTCTGAGAAAGGATCGTTGGAGACACTAGAAACAATTAACAATGAGAACTGGGTAAAAATGATTTTTCGAAAATTATCGATTTTCCCATTCTGAACGGAGCTGCACCTTGACGACGTTCTGAAATACTAGAACAGGTAGAATGGCTTGCGCGTTTCAATGAGCTAAAGAGCCGAACTATAGGTTTCAAATTAGTGGGATCTTTATGAGGAACCAGACTAAGACAGGTCCCCGAAAGAGGGCAGCAGCTTTTTCGGTACTTAGAGTGGCAGAGACCATAGGGGTCGGTATGACATTCTAAGACACACTACTGCGATGTGGAAGGCAACGGGAAACCACCACATTACCTCCCAAGTACACTGCGTACAGAAACTATTAGTAAACACGATGGCATGCTCTGGGGTAAACAATTCCGGAGGTAAAATAGTCCGTTAATTTATATTTCCAATGCTCCACCCGAAGGTACTACATTGGCCAGGAGGCGAGTTTTTTGTTGCCTGGAAATTTAGAATTTTGCCGAACCCTTGCCGTTCCAGGCAAGATAGGGATCTTTAACGTGCGTGACAACACTCACACACGGGACCTCCATTTAACCTCTCATCCGAACGAGGGCGTAATTTTTGTGAAAAATGCTCACCTGCCATTTTTCAAGCAGTCGGCCGTGTCGGGATTTGAACCCGGGACCTTGGGATCCGTAGTCTTACGCTTACTACATTGATCCACGGCGACGCCTGGTAAAATAGTCCCCCATTCGGATCTCCGGGAGGGGACTACTTCGGGGGATGTGATCCGAAAGTATAGAAAAAGATCAGTAACATTCTGCGAGTCGGAGCATGGAATGTCATAAGTATGAAACAAGTAGGTAAGCTAGAGAACCTGAAACTCGAAATGGATATGTTAGCACTAGACATAGTAGGAATCAGTGAACTCCGTTAGCCAGAGGCGGGGGATTTTTGGAGTGGAGACTTTAGGGTAATTCATACAGGATCAGAGGAAGGAAATTCGGGTGTGGGGATAGTTATGTGAAAAAAGATAATACAACGTGTAGAAAACTGCTTACAAAAGAACTAAAGAGTACTCATGGTTAGATTAGAATCTAAACCGGTAAATACAGTAATAATACAAGTGTGCATGCCCACCTCTAGCTACAGTGAGGAGGAGGTAGAGGCGATCTACAAATATATCGAACACATACTAAGATACGTAAAAGGACATGAAAATTTAATAATTACGGGGAATTTTAATGCAGTGGTAGGTGAGGGTAGGGAAGGAGCGATAGTAGGTTTATTTGGTTTAGGCACGAGAAATGACAGGGGAAATAGGCTGGTAGAATTTTGCGACAAGAACAACTTAACCATCACAAATACATTATTTTAATATCATGCTAGAAGACGATTCACGTGGAAGATGCCAGGAGATAAAGGAAGATATCAAATAGATTACATTCTTGTTAGACAACGGTTTAGAAATTAAGTAAAAGACTGTAGAAGCTACCCGGAAGCAGATATAGACACTGACCACAACATCGTAATTATGAAGCCGCACTTAAATTTAAAAATTTGAAAAAAAGGAACGGAAAAAGGCACTTTGACTTTGAGAAGCTAAAAGATAAAGATATCCATGAAAGATTTGAAAAAAGTCAAATGAATTGTTCAAAGATATCGGGAAAATTTCTGATACTAAGGAAGTAGAAAGAAAAACATTAAATCCAGCCTAGACATGGCGGCCAAAGATATTCTGGGGTGTACACAAAAAGAAAATAAGGAACCATGGATAACAAAGGATATCTCGAATTTAATAGAAGAAAGGCGAAAATGCAAAAGTAGATCAGACGAAACAGGAAAACGGAGATACAAAACCATAAAATGGGAAATTATTCACAAATGCAGGGAAGCTAAAGAACAATGGATTGATGAAAAGTGCAAAGAGGTACAAACTAAGATGGAAATAGGAAAGACAGACGAAGCATACAAATTAATTAGAAATAATTTTAGGGATATAAAATCGTACAGTAAAAATATAAGGGACGCGGGAGGTAACGTCATTATAGAAAATGTAGAGAAAGTAGCTAGACGGCAGGAATATATAGGGAATTCATATTCAGGAGAGGAACTAACAGCATTAGAACATGAATCAGACATTGAAAATGATGACCTGGGATATCCTATACTTAGAGATGGGTTTGAATTAGCATTAAAGAGTCTGAAAAAAGGTAAGGCGCCGGGTACAGATAAGGTGCAAGCAGAAACTCTAAAAGCCGTTGGACAAGCAGTAACGGAACGTCTCTTCCGACTTGTAAGCTATATGTATGAGACAGGCGAGATACCCAAAGATTTCAAACGTAACATCATAGTAGCTATACCAAAAAAAAGAGGCGCGGATAGGTGTGAATATTTTCGAACAATAAGTTTGACATTATAATTTGAATTAGGGCCGCTATACTTGCGGCCACGTCCCCAATGCTCCACCCGGAGGTACTACATTGGGTTTAAACGCGAAAAAAAGTCGTGCTCCTAATTTATTCTTACTTCATAGTTGATTCACCCTAAATAAAAACTAAATAAAAATCTAACAAACCTAAAAATCTAACAAACCTAACAAACTCTAACAATCTAACAAACCTAAAAATCTGACAAAAACTGGAACAAAAACAAAACAAAAACTAAAAACATGGTTGTAAATAATGGTATCCCTAGCGCTGACTTTCGAGTGTACCCGATCAACAAGCAAAAATGAGAGGGGGAGGGATCCGTAATACCGAATAGCAGACGCCGGTTCTGCTTACCAGTGCGACCTGAAGGGTCGTCTTAAAACTATCCAAATCTAGCTAACTAATTTAAATCCATCCCTAGCTTTCCTATCGTTCCTAACTGATTTACATTATGATTACAATCTTCGCAATTCTGCTCGTCCTTCCCAAATATATACTGCAACCAAAATGGCAACAGAACGTCAAACAAAACAAATAAGCCACATAATACATGCTATATATAAATAAATATAAAGTGTAAATATAAAATATAAATAAATATAATTATGTAAATATATAAATAAATGTTTAATAAGCGTTAAGCGTTAAGCATATAGCAGTGCACAAAATAGCAAAAGCATCACCCCATTTATCAGGTGCACTCGCACAAGCATTATGTCGGCTAGCGCCTTTACACACCAAACGTGCTTCTTAAATTATTTCAAAAACTACTAATTAATGTAAATCAATGCTTGTGCGAGTACAGCCGCCACAATTTAAGTCTTACCTCGATAATAAAATTCTCCAGCATCCGAAGATCTGGTCGTCTGTAACTTACTTCTAAAGGTGGGACGGGGTGCACTGCTAAAGTCCTGGTGGGTATGCACTAAATGTTCTTGGGGGGGATCACAATCACTATCACTATCACTTCACTTTCAAGTCCTGGGGGGATGCGCGGTTGCGCTCTGTTTTATTATCCTTGTTTACTTTATTGATTTAATTTAATGAGGGTTTATGATTTATTTGTTATTGTTAATAAGTTTGACAGCACACGTTTCAAAAATATTAACTAGAATTGTACAAAGACGAATGGAAAAACGAGCTGAAGAAATACTGGGAGAAGCTCAATTTGGGTTTAGGCGCAACAGGGGAACACAGGAGGCTATTTCAGCTCTGAGGGTGCTAATGGAGAAAACAATAGAGAAGGGGGAAAGCGTATATATATATATATATATATATATATATATATATATATATATATAGGGTTTGTAGATCTGGAAAAGCATTCGACAATGTAAAATGGAAAAAAAATGTTCGAAATAGTCAAAAAGATTGGAATGAGTTTTAAGGACAGACGGATAGTACATAGCTTATACAAAGAGCAAACGGCGGTAATAGAATTAGAGGAAGAAAGTAGAGAAGTAAATATTAGGAAAGGGGTGAGACAGGGATGTGCCTTATCCCCATTAATTTTTAACTTGTACATAGAAGAGACAATGAATACTGTCAAATGCAGTAAGACTTTTGGAATTAATATGCGGGGACAAAAGATTGATATGCTTAGATTTGCAGATGATATAGCGGAAATAGTATCTAGCAAAGAAGAGTTAGAAGATGCTCTTAATGAAATGGAAACAGTTCTAATAGAGAGATATGGTATGAAAATTAACAAAATTAAAACTAAAGTTCTAGTATGTAAAAGAAGCGAAAATAAATAGTAAACAAGAATACAAATAGGTAACGAGAACTTACAAGAGGTTAAAGATTTCTGCTACCTAGGAAGTCAAATAACGCAAGATGGGAAAAGCACAAAAGATATAAAACAAAGATTAGCACAAGGTCGTGCTACATTTAACAAGAAAAAGCAACTACTTTGCTCAAAGACCACAAACATAAAAACAAGGAAAAGATTGCTTAAAACATATGTGTGGAGCACAGCACTGTATGGCTGTGAAGCCTGGACAGTAGGAGATAAGAAAAAGGTAGAAGCCTTTGAAATGTGGTGCTACAGACGTATGGTGAAGATATCATGGACAGTTAAAGTTAAGAACAAAGAGGTACTAGAAATGGTAGGGGAAGAAAGAAGTATGTGGAAAACAGTAAAAAATAGGAGAGATAGGATTATAGACGACATACTAAGACATGAGGTAATAGTGCGGAATGTATTAGAAGCGGAGATAGGAAAATAGAGAAGTAAAGGTAGACCTAGGTTAGACTACTGCACACAGATAGTGAAAGATGTAGGCTGTGCGAATTTCAGGGAAATGTGTAGGTAGCTCAGAATATAAATCAATGGAGGTACGCTTACAACCAGCCGCAAGATGGAAAAACTAATGACAAAAATAATAACTATACTTAAACATGGTGATTACTATAAACAACTGCAGATATTGATTTTGCAATACTCTCAACTAATGTTAATTGTGCGAAAGGATTTACTGGAAAACTATTAATACGGCAAATGTCTAAGTGTTGGGAGATCCTTGGCAGCCACAGTCTGCTTAACGGGCGTCGCCGTGGATCGATGTAGTAAGCGTAAGACTACGTATCCCAAGGTCCCGGGTTCAAATCCCGACACGGCCGACTGCTTGAAAAATGGCAGGTGAGCATTTTCACAATTACGCCCTCGTTCGGATGAGAGGTTAAATGGAGGTCCGTGTGTGAGTGTTGTCACGCACGTTAAAGATCCCTACCTTGCCTGGAACGGCAAGGGTTCGGCAAAATTCTAAATTTTCAGGCAACAAAAAACTCGCCTCCTGGCCAATGTAGTACCTACGGGTGGAGCATTGGAAATGTAAATGAACGGTCTGCTTAATCCCTTCACATACCGTTCATTTACTTTTCCAATGCTCCACCAGTAGGTACTACATTGGCCAGGAGGCGAGTTTTTGTTGCCTGAAATTTAGAATTTTGCCGAACCCTGCCGTTCAGGCAAGGTAGGATCTTTAACGTGCGTGACAACACTCACACACGGGACCTCCATTTAACCTCTCATCCAAACGAGGGCGTAATTTTGTGAAAATGCTCACCTGCCATTTTTCAAGCAGTCGACCGTGTCGGATTTGAACCCGACCTGGGATCCGTAGTCTTACGCTTACTACATTGTTCCACGGCGACGCTACCCCCTCACATACCCTGAATCTCGGTGAAATAGGGCATATAATTAGAAAACAATAGAAGGAATCGAGCTGTATATAGGCTGTTGTGAGAATTGCAGGGAACTGTGTAGGCTAGCTCAGAACATAAATAAGCTAAGGCACAAGTCCAACCAGTTTCAGGACGTAAAACCCAATGACGAAAAAATAAGTGCTCTTAAATCTTATGATTATTATAAACAACTACAGGTGTTGTGAAATTTTTTCAACTAATGTTGATTGTGTGAAAGGATAACTTAGAAAAACTATGAATTCGACAAAGTTTCAAGTGCTGGGGCAATTTGGCAGCCAAAGACTGCTTACCCCCCTTCACATACCACTGAATATCAGGGAAATAGGGTATAAACTATAAAACAATAGGTGGCCGAACTGCATCAAACAAGAAAGAGCAGCAGCTATGTTCAAAGATAATGAACATATATACAAGAAGAAAACTGTTCAAAGCATAGTGTGAAGCACAGCACAGTACATCTATGAAATAGGGGCAGTAGGAAAAGCACACAGAAAGAGATAAAAGCCTTCTGGAATGTTGTGCTTCAGATGTACAAGGATGGTAGGTAACATGGGCAGGCAAAGTTAATAACAAATTGGTTGTAGAAATAGTAGAGGAATAAAGATATCTGTGGAAAACGAAAAAATAGGAGAAATAGAAGGACAGGATATGTTCTAAGGCATTTCTGGGGAACAATACGGGATAATATTACAAGCAGAGATAGGAAAAGATAGGTAGGGGTAGACCGAGATCCGAATTTCGCACACAGATAGGGATAGCAAATTTCAGCGAAATGTGTAGGTTGGTTCAGACTAGGAAACAGAGTGTATGCGTCCAGCCAGTTCTGGAACTGAAGACCTAATGATGATGATGATGATCGATTTTCAATCACGCATACTCGAAAACCGTTGGGAATTCGACAAATATATATAGAAATTATTTTATAGGAAATTTAACTAGCTTTCATTTTTATTTGGAACCTTTTTTCACAGTTCACCGTTTCTGAAATATAAGCGAAAAACCAAAATATTTGACCTAACCCACAATTAGCTCACCTCTCGGGGGCGTTGACTTTTAGTATGTTTACTTTCTAACTATTCCTGACAAAGTTCTGGCTTATTCCATGCACTCTACAGTCTACACCCCTCTTTTGAGCACTAACTGACTAGACGTGTTTAGGAAAAAAATATGTTAGTCACACTCTCAATCTCAACGATTTTACAGTTGGAACTATTAAATATCGCCTACACGCATCGTCTGTGAGAGATATGATAAAGAAAGTTTAAGCAGCAGGCAGAATTTTATCCAAGATAATAAAAAATTACGCAGGTGGTATTTTAACCGCTATTATTAGTCCAGCTGCACGTGCTTCCGCTGCAAACGCCGTAAGATAATACTGAAATTTATAATTAAATTCGTTACGAATGGAGATCATAAATGGAAATTATAAAGAATTCCTTTTAAAATCCACACTTATTGATGAATATAATAATTTCAGGAAATTAAATAATTCACCATCTTGTTATCTACTGATTTATTGAATACGGTTCTGCTAATTGTTTAAAACACGTGGAATAACCCGTTGAATTTCCAAATCTTTTCGGCAACATTCGGAATCTCTTCGTGCGCCATCTGGTTGGTAGGGTAACTATATATTTCCCGCGCGCCGTTTAATTTCACCGAGTTTGTAATAATCCTTCTGTGTGAATTTTATCTATTAGTATTTAAAAATAAGACTACGTTCTACCTCCACGTACTACTTAAAACGTGGAAGCTTGACGAATGGATTACCTAATTCGCCCGCGTGTGACAATGTTATTAAATTGTAAATTAGTGTATAAAATACGAATGAAGAGTGCATCAATTGTTTATATCTCCCAGAATAATTTCGTCCAATCAAAGGGTGGAACACGTTTTTAATGTAAGTGCGCGTGACCGCATTCAGTATTACGGTTTCGTTTCATAGGAGCGTGTTGTGCATTGCATTGGAAGTCGAAAATATTTATCGCGGAGCCGTGGGTGCGTGTTTCTAATTTGACATACAAGTTTTTAGTTGAGAATTGTAAAGAAATGGAGGTCGAAGGAACGAACTACTTTATTTCTACTGTTATAATCGGAGTTTTAATCGGGGCCTCTGTACTTATTTTGTTCTACATTTTAAACCTTCTTAAATCTAGCCAAAACAACGATAACAACAAAAAGAGTGAGTGATTTTTAATTTTCATTTGGTTTGTTTAAATAAACTCTATTTGAGCGTACTTTTATGTGTTAGTAGCACAAGCCACAAACAGTAGTGTATGAAGTTTAAATGTACACGTGCTTGAGTTGAGGTTATTTTTGTATCATGACTATTTTACTCTAACTCCCACCGTCTATAAATACTCACTGTAAATTATTAGAATTAAATTAATGTTTTTATTTTGATGCAGATGAAAATCCACACGCTGAAAAAAAGAAAGAATCACTTGCAAGTGGTAAAAGCAGTAAAAAAAAGGTCCCAGAGGGCCGGTGGACAGGTAGATCCGAAAAGCAAGGATTTACCCACCCTTGGTTACTCACATCCCTTAAGGGTCACACCGCACAAGTGCTTGACATGGATTTTGCTAGCAATGGGAAGTACTTGGCTTCATCAGCAGAAGGTATGTACCCATGTGATTTTATTTGCAAATATTTTTAATTTTGAGGTTGCTTTTGTTTTTTTCAAAATTTGCATGAAAACTTAAAATTCCTTGTTTAAGTGTTCGGGCTTAATTTGATACGTAATTGCGCATCTTTTTATTATCTATATGATGTGGCTTTTATAAGTTACATAGTAGATGATGAAATAGATAGCATGTATATAAAATATTTGGAAACCTTGAGCTTTATATTGGTTGTTGATTTGCAGATTTTTCTATGACATCATTTTGAGAATTGTTCATCAATTTCTAAGATTTATACTTAATCATACTACATCTCATTAAAATGAATCAGGTCTGGTTTAATGACTCAGACCAACTGGAACAGTTAGGTTTCTTGCACCTTGAAATTTATAGGTAGATATTAAAATTCTGGTTTTATTTAATGAACGATTTCCGTAACCTTAAATGGTAAATTTTGAACTTTGTTAATGTAATTAATCTACAATGCCTAGACAAGTGTTAGGTTTAATTATGATAAGAATTTTTATCATTTATTCAGTTGGATCGACTTATTATACAGACACACCTCGTTGATTAGTAATAAAATCATCTTTTATAACTTTGTATACCCAGTTCATCAACCTAATTATAGCGTGCATCTGCCGATAGTTAATTTATAGTGTGTATTAACAAAATCATAATGTGTATAATGAACCCATTGTGTTTCAATAATGATTGGATGTTGTTTGCACGTTTTTAAGAACAGTATATTTTCTTTGTTCTGTGCATAATTTTTTACCTTCAATTTGTATCTTAAGGCGTTTTAATTCAAATAGTTTGTGGTTGTAATTGCTTTGGATTCTAACATGGGCATATCTTTCTTCTGCTTTGCGAAGTCTTTTTAGTTGCTAATTTTGCAGAACGATTGTAGAGTTCGATTAAATGCTTAACCTTTTCACGCAGACTTTTCGTTAGTAAAATATTTAACTAAATTTAAACGTATTTCGGCTTTATAGGTTATTTTTAATAATATAGGCAAGTACCTATCAAAATTCAACCGTCACAATTTCGGAAACTACCCCCTTGGGACATATGGGTCCCAGCAGTAATTAACTGTGAGACATATATGGCCCATTAGTAATTAAGAACATAATTTATTTTTGATAAATAAACTTTATTATTGAAAAATAGTAAGATATGTATTTTAATTATAAACTTTTATATTATTTATGAAAAATACTGAAACAATAAATACATAATGCAACGTTGTATTCAGTACAATACATTTTTGTTCGTTTTTATTTTTTATTTTGATAACATCTTCGTCTTGTATCTCCTTGCATTGACTGGTGATCGCCAACGTTCTTGACACTTGCCGATGATACTGATGGTCTTCCATACGGCTTCTTCCTTTTATTTTTCGCATGTTTTCTGCTTTCAGCTATAAGTTGTTCCGCTAATGCCACGCAGAATTTTTTAGAGTTAATGAGTTGGTATTACATATCGTGGGCATAGAGCGAAAACTCACTAAGTCCAAAACAACAGTTTTGAGAAAAAACACTTTGAAAATTGCGGTTTACTAGAAATGAGTGTATGGTGTTGAATTATCTAAAAATGTTCTTTTAGAAATTATTACTAGATGACTTTAACTTTTAACTACTGATTACAGGTTAAAAAACTACTTAAATTTAATCAAAATTATAGAGAAAAACATAATTTCAGAAAAAAATGTGACTTATGCCTGAGGAGATTTATGCTAGATGCGTGACTTAATAAAACAACCTGACAAAAATCACTTTATGTACTGTTCCAAAAAAAGGTAAACAGTAACGCTATTCTTGGTTACCGTCATTAAATTCAGGTTCTGGGTCAATCCATATCAAGTGGTCCAAAGGTGGTTGCTTGACCATTTTAGAAAAATTGATATTTTTATCATCAATTACATATGGAATCAGTAGCTCAAAACAATTTTTAAAAAATGTTTAGAGTTGATCGTTTGAAAATTGCGGCCATCTTTGTTTCACGGCGCATGCTGATTTTTGAGTTTATAAGCTCCTACGGAAAACTCATCTTCTCAGGACTCGAAAATCATAAATTTATAGTTAAAACACCATTGTTTTCCTTACAGTCTGCTCTATCTTTTATGTTTTCATCACTATTAGACTATTTTGAAGTCCAATACTTGAAAATTGCTATTGAAAACAACTGTTTTCATTTCTCAAGAGGCCGCTTTTGAGGGTAATTTTTTAGCACAAGGGGATGTATATCAAAGTTGATTTTTGGCATGATAATAAATCTAACTAAGTAGCTTGTATTAAAAGTACTCTTAACCCTGATATTTGTTACCTTATTTTTATAAATTTTTAAACTTCAAGTTTTTGAAATTTTTGTTAACTTTAGGCTTTAATATGTCTGGCGGGGGACTTGATAAGAATCTAATTTTTATATATGTTATACTTAGATGCAACATAAAACTACTATAAAAATTTCAACCTGTATATTTGATTACTTTGGTGGCTACGAATTTTTGAAAAATAGGTAAAAATAGCTAATGAAACACCTGGAATAAGTAACGCTTGGCATCATGTTCATTATTATATAACTATATATATTTCCAATTTAAAATATATACAAAAATAGCAAGCTTTTATAATATTGAAACTATATACTTACTTCATATAAAGTCCATGATTGGAAAACACAATTTTAATAATTAAATTCAATGAGTTAAAAATTCAAATTCAAACTTTCACGAATTGTCCTTATTGCTGTTCTTTTATTTTAATAAAAGACTTTTTAGGTTGAATTCTAGACTAACTGACAACTTACTGAATCATTTGTTTTTTGAGAATGTCTTCGCACTTTCTCTTTTGTTTGCATCCATTGAGCAATTCACTGATTTCTTCGCAAAACCCCAGAGAGATATTGTGTGATCTACCAGTGGATGTTGTAAGCTCCAAAACACTTAATTTTCTTAAAACATTTTGAAGAGTCACCCAAACCTCATCACTGGATGACTTTTTGAAAGAAGTTCTAGGTCCAGGTGGGTGGTGAAAAGCACATTAATATCATTATGCTTTAAAGTTATCTCCATAACCTCTCCAATCTACCACTGACCTTTATAAATACAGGCAATCGTATCGTAAATTTCCAGTGCAATATTAACAATAGATGTTGTTACATGATCTTCAAACTTACTGATTCTGATGTGAGGTAACATCTCAAGTGAGTTTCATATATAGCTTGAAATTTGTGAAAATGTCTTGTGCCAACTATTCGTCTGTACTGGTCGAATCTGTCTTTTAACTTTACTTCGTATAGACTGATATCGGTTTGTTTGACGAGAAAATAAGAAATATTCTTGATGTTATTTTGGCAGAAGTAGAACATCTGATCAATATCAAGAATTTGATTTTATATTGTTCTTTGTAAACTAGCTCGTTTTATGGTCCCACCAACACCATCACACGCATTTTTCCCGTGGCATGTTGCCAAAAAATGCCATTCTCCTTCCAGACCAAAGTCTCTTTCATGATAACAGATGTTAACAAAATTCTTATTATTTTTGTATTGACTTGCACTTCCATCAGAAAAATAAATGCATTTTTTACTTCAGGTTTGAGTTGTTTGATCTTTTCAATGACTTTGGATTGAAAAGCATGAAAAGTTGTTGTACTGTGTTCTCTGCAGTCGCTCAAAACGCACATGCTGTGGCTTTTAACTGCATCACCATCTTTTAAATACACAACAAAAGGGTGTAATGTGGCTTGGTCGTTTACCCAATGATATCATTGAATTTCATCCTGAACCATAAATGTGAAGTTTTCAGAAAAATCTGCTAATATCACACATTCAGTATTTGTAAGATTTTGTTTAATGGTTTTCAAAGGTTTACTTTGAACTTTTGACACAAAATGATAACTTTTGAGATTTTGTAGCTCGTCCACCAAACATTCAAAGAATTCATCTTGACTTTTGATTACTGTTATCATTTCTGACCTGTCAGTATTTACCCATTGCTTGAATTCCACGTTTTCAGACAAACAATCTTCTTCCTCTGACTCGTTGAACATGTCAAGTAATGTTGTAACATGCCTTTTTGCCTATAAAATTTAGCATGAGACATTTGTGCTTGCCACTATTAGCATATAAATGCTTATATCTACATTTAAATGTAAAATTACTCTCTTTATTATATAATATATTTTCTATAAGAATTTATCTCGCACAATTTTGGATTATTAGTTTTAATTCACAAGTTCCTAATTTGTTACATAGTACAAATAATTATATCTATATGAAATTTTCCTATTGGTTATTTCTGAAGTGTTTATTCCAAAAGCACAACTGGTGTGGTTCTAATTCTGTATTATTGAGAATGATGATCGCTAGAGATCGTCCATCCCGAAGATGGTCGAAAATAATTTATTGGAAGTGTCAAATTTTCATTTCTCTTTGGATATCTGATTGCTTATCTGGCACTGTTGGCGATTTTTGATTTGAACTTCTACCTTGCCTAATGTGCTTACCTGATGTTTAGTATGAAGTTGTTTATTCGTTTAACCCATCAAATAATTATACAGATGGGTGCTCCGGTTACCTATGTTCCGATTACCTGTGTTTTGGTTACCGAAAAGTTGCTCGTGCATTCGTACAACCAGATGATGTAAAATAAATACTCTCATCACAAGAATTTTATATTTCGTTTTTTTTCTACTTTACATATTGCTGCTCAGTTATTATCTTATTGAAAAATATCTACAAGTTTAATTTATGGAACAGAAGTCTGTTAAAGACAACATTTGAAGTCGACCACATGCTGTTTTGTACCTACACTAGGAGATCCACCAATGCAGGATGTCTCAGTTTCCTGGATATGAAGGATTCCTATAAATTAAGTAACTATTAGTATTAGTTCAGTTGCTGATACTACAGGTATGAGATTAAAACTTTTACCTTATCGTTTTTCTGTTAAAATAAAGAGGCCTAACCTCTTTAAATTTGTCTTTGTCACTACAAATATTTTTGTTTTGATTATTTAAATTTGTCTTTGTCACTACAAATATTTTGTTTTGATTATTAATTACATTTTACTTATCTCAAATGATTTCAAATATAATTGTCTAATACATAACCTAAAATAATGTAAACATTCGGAACTTCATGAAGCTTCTTATGGTAAAAAGGTTTATTACTTGAACTTTCATTTCATGTGCATTTGTTACATGACATTATTACAATTATGATCGCTTTTTGATTTACTCTCGCAATAAGTTAAATTTTGAGTTTTTAAACAGAGATTATTTATTGTAATTTCTCTATAGAAATTTTCTCGTGTACATTTATTAAATGTATGAATTATATCATGTTAAAATATATAGCGATGTCTACAATGTTAATAACACAAGCGTATATCTTATACATGCCTTTGGAATTGTAATAACTGAGTATTAATATACATATTTAGTCAAATTTCTCTTATCGTGTTTCAACTTTTGTTTCTCTAAGTTATTTTACAGTTGTGTAAACAAATGTCTTGATATTTAAATTTTAACATTCAGATATTCTCTAAACATTCCTCTTACCCTGTGATTTCAAGTCTCATGCAGCCTCTGCAGCCTTAAAGGTCGATGCAAGCTGTGCCGAAGTATTTCTTATACTTTGTCGTGCAATTACTTTTTTTATAACATCGGAAAAAAAGTAAGCAGCAATGTTTGTGTACCTGGACATTTAGTGCAAATATTCATCATGCAAGCATGGTTATTTATGTCACAAACAATCAGTTCCATCAGATCTTTGTGAGAAACATTAAGTTTTGTTCCATCAATCATTAGCTTTACATTCTGGTGATAAATACATACACATACATTGTGTGTCCCTGATTCTCCTACTAAAATACACCATTTTGGACGTAAAGAGCAAAACTCGGATCTTCCAATTTTGCAATCCAGGTTAGTGGCCTAAAAAGCAACATAGAGTTCATTTAAATTACAGAGTACTAATCGCTTTTGTTTTGTTATTTTTCTGCCATACACCTTTACCGAAACACATCCTTCTTCCTCGGCATCCCCGGCATCATCTTCATAAAATTGGATGACTTTCTGAACTGTATCTTCTTTAGTTTTGGTTCCTGATTTTTTGCTTAACTCAGGAAGTATTCCTTGTTCCTTTACAAGCTTGTTTGTAAGTTTTACCTATCGATCGCTGACATTAAATTCTGATGTTATTTTATTTCTTGACCAAAATTTCGGAAGTAAACTTAATATTTTCACTTTTTCATCATTTGTTGCCACTTTACATTTATCTTTTAATGATTTAATTAGTTCTAATACTCCTCAGCAGTCAAAGCACTGTTGTCATCTCTTTGTTGTCCGTCAATGTTTGTTTGATCAAAACAATGTTCAAGATTTTTTTGCAATTTTTCAGATACTTTGTGAACTTTATTCAATAGCTTTACTTCTTTTATCATTGCTAAGCTTTCTTAGTTTTGATGCAGGAGATACACCAAGAGCTGTACATGCTGAATCTAATTGACAAATCTTTTCTTCTGGTGGTACAAAGTTTAAATCGATTTCATCGCATTGATCTACAGCTGTATTATTAGTTTCTTTAAATACAAAAATCATTGTATAACAGTTACTGCATATTGATTTTCCTGGTATTAATTCAACAGGATTTCGTTCTGGCATTCTTATTTGGTCCAATGAAATTTCTCTTAAGCCTTTAGTTACAGTATTTTTATGCTTTTTAAAAGGGTCACAGCACGATTGACCGAACAGATGATTGTATTTCATAATGTATTTCTTATGGTAGTCACAAATTGTTGAAACAGTAAATGGCAACCTCAGCTTTAGCAAAAGTTGTTTTACTTCATCAAAATTCTGGACATGTTTTATGTCTTTGAAAACAGGGCCATAAGGGTTTTTATGACACAACTCTCCAATGCATATTCCAACAGAACACGACTTCATATTTAATAAAAATTAATCAATAAAAAAACAAATAAAAAATCATTATTATCTGAAATTCACTGAATTAATTTAACTAGTATAGAAATTTAAAAAAAATTATAAATTAAACGTTGTTTTAATATATACAATACACAACACTATCAAACTAGACTGCACTGTTCACTGGTTGAGTTGACAGACAAGACTGAGACTGAGCACTGCTCTGCACCTGACAGCTCCACTGTACTGACCTGTACAGACACGCTTGCAACTTGTCACAACTGAAAGCTACAGTTGCTAACTTGTTGATTTCTTGCCAGTGGGAGTTATTTAGAATTGATTTCAACCTCTTCATACCATGCATTGTTTGTCTTTATGCTATTAAGTATTTTTTCAGTAAACAAAATAATAAAAATTTAATAAGAGTAGGCCTAGATTTTAATTATAAATAGAACTACAATATTTTGTGTTGTACTGGACATAGATAAAAAGTTTTAAAAAAACTTAAAAAGAGTTATTAAAAGTAAAGTTCACAAATAATAAAATTTTAATGAATTATTAGAGTTTACACATTGCTAAATAAGCGCAAAAACGGCAATTGTCAAAAATTCATAGCTACCATTTATTATCATGCCAAAAATCAACTTTGATATACATCCCTTTGTGCTAAAAAATTACCCTCAAAAGCGGCCTCTTGAGAAATGAAAACAGTTGTTTTCAATAGCAGTTTTCAAGTATTGGACTTCAAAATAGACATAAAAGATAGAGCAGACTGTAAGGAAAACAATGGTGTTTTAATTATTAGTTTATGACTTACCAGTCCTGAGAAAATGAGTTTTCCGTAGGAGCTTACAAACTCAAAAATCAGCATGCACCATGAAACAAAAATGGCCACCATTTTCAAACGGTTGACTCTAAAAAAAATTTTAAAAATTGTTTTGAGCTACTGATTCCATATGTAATTGATGATAAAAATATCAATTTTTTCTAAAATGGTCAAGCCACCAGATTATTTTTTCTGGACCATTTCAAATGGATTGACGCTTCTCCTGCTGGTTCTACATCAACGGATCCATCGATTGGCAAGAAATCATATCAACCATGGTATTCTTTTGGAATAATCTCCCGTCTGCACAAATTCATTAGATTAATTTCTTTTCTTTGGTTATTGGTATCAACTTTTTATAAGAATTTTTAGTTTTAAATCCTGAAGTTTATTTCTTGAAATAATCTTAGTTTGGTTCCACGAATATCTATTGGTTATATTCGCCAAAATAATCATTTATATCAAGCAACCTATTTCTTAAAATTTGTTTGGCCAAATGTTATTTGTTCAACAATATATGGCTTTCGAACTCGATTACGATTCCTTTGGGATCTTGCCAGTTTGAAAATATTCAACCAATTATGTACAACGTATACAAGGGTGAACTTTTTTTGCATCTCGATAGCACTGTGCATCGAGTCCACTTCCATGTATAAATGTCCACTTTCTAGAAATTTGTGTTCAATAATGTGAACATTGGTCATTTGAGCCAAATAAAGCATCATAGCGCAAATATTGGTTACGGTTTTGTTCGCTGCAAGTGTCTGAAAACAACGAAACCTCTTTTACTTCTTGCAATAGAGTGGTAAACCACTTATATAAACACGTTCTAATTTCACAACTGCCCCTTCTTCCATTAAGTCCTGTCCATGAATAACAGTATCCACTACTTGGCAAAACAGATTTGTAGACTGCCAAGTTATACATATTAATTTTTCTGAATCTTTTTTGGGAATTAAACCAGTCATAGTTTTTAAAATCAGAGAGTATTTAATTTTTCTGGTGTAATACAACAGACACATCAGAGCAAGGTATCTATAAAACAGATTGCAGGTCAAAGGTTGCAGAAACAAATTCCCTGCTGTTATTAGCCCTTACTTTATCTATCTGTTTGGCTTCTGCAGCGTTCATTTTTCCTTTTATATGATTGAAGTATTCTTGGTCATTCGAGCTTTCGTCTGCTTTGCCTTTGTCATGTTTCCAACAGATCTTGCATTGATCTTTCTTGGGAACAAAGAAAGATAGATTAAAGTTTGTACAAAATATTTTTCGGTACATTGATTGAGAAACTGGGCAACGGTTGTGTTCTAAGCATTTTTCCTTATAATACAAATGAAACATTTTAGAAATAGAAAGTTTAGAATCTAAGTATAGCCTTTTGGTGCTTTTACGTATATAGTGGCTCTCTACCTTTGGAAATATGTTAATGTGGCATTTTACAAATGATACATCACACTCTTTGGTTTTATTAGTTGGAGTGTGTTGTCCCCTATTATCTTGTCCAGAAAATGTACCAGAAGTGTTTCGATGTTTAAAAGCTATTAGAATTGGCCCATTATTAATGCACAAGGTTCTCATGCTCTTTACAAAATAATAGTATTTTACGTTTTGTTGTTCTTTGCTGTCAGGTCCTTTCCTAGGTCTTAGTGTTTTTGGAGATTTAACATCAACATTACTTAAAATAAAATCTTTTTGTCGTACGTAATCCTTTAAGGCCCAATACTTTTTACAAATCGAAAGCTGTTCTTCTTTGGTGAAATTCTCACTGCAGTTAAATTTGCATTTTTGACCACATGCTATTTGCTTGGGCCGCCACTTAGACATCCTGACTGTTCCCGTTTTAGAACAATAGGGCTCGCAATTACTCATTTTCTCTTTGTTTACATTTTTCTTCCATTGACTTTCATGCTTCATTTTCCATCGAAACCTATTTTTAACTTTTTGTTCTTTGGATTCCTTTTCAAGAAGTATATCTTATTACTGTTCCCGTTTTAGAACAATAGGGCTCACATTTACTCATTCTCTCTTTGTTTACATTTTTTTCCCATTGACTTTCATGCTTCATTTTCCATCGAAACCTATTTTTAACTTTTTGTTCTTGGGGTTCTTTTTCAAGAAGTACATCTTCAATTCTCTTATGGAATTATTATTGCCCCCCTTTTTCAACTTTTGTTAGAAATAATTTTCTCTGCAAGTAGGCAAGGGTTTCATTCTCACTGTCTTCTTCATCATGAGTTAAAAATGTATTACCACATTCTAAAACAAAGGTGACTCAAAATTCTGCTAAGCGGTAATACAAGGATGTTTACCACCTATCTTCTATATCACTTATTGCAGTCTCCTGTGCCAAAATTTGTCCATCAGTCTCACCATCAAAATCGAGATCTACCTCAGTTTTTTTGTATTCATCTGTTGCCTTAGGCCCTTCTTTAAAAAGATCGTTTTAAATTAGTCTCGTACACATTTCTGTGCTTGTTTCATTTTCATAATTCTCATGGTCGCAGCTAAAGTTATAATATTGAAGGCTGAAATACAAATTACTTAAAATAAAACATGAATCCATTATTGCTTACTGCCATGTAACAACCCGCTGGCTTCAGTTTCTTGCACCAATATAAGTTCGCCATTATCACCAACATAATAATCGAAAACTATTCGGCTTTCTAACGATTCTTCTATAATCAAAATTGTAGAATGATAATAATGTTACTCTTAATAATAATTTAAATTCTCAAGTAAAGTAAAACTACTGACCTGGACTATTTATGTGCATGCTCTCACTAAATGGAGATAGTGCTAAGCCGTAATCTACACTTTCATGTGTTGCACTAGCTAATAAAACACCTGTATCCTGTGTTTTTTCTTAATATTAAAAGTAGTTGTGGTTAACTGTGTTAAACATGTGCTATTCTGTTTCATAATTTCTTTATTCTCTTTGCATACTGAAGCAGAACCCACACTGGAATCTGTAAAATAATAATTTCGTACAAGCATAGCTAAAAGGATTATTTACTAAATCAAACCTAATATTTACTTACCATCTTTGTTGCTTATAACCAGAGCACTATTAACTAATTTCACAGTCCGAGATGAAAACATTTTCACATAAACATCAGGAGCTTCTTACATTAATAATTACTTTTGTATAGGTTATGATTTTATGATGTAATAACAGAGCTATAGCGCATAAGTGATTTATGAATTTTATCTACAACTAATATATAATATACCTATTACACTTGTGGTTTTTGCAGTATAATGCTATATATTAATCACGCTAGGGAATAATGAAGAGCAGTGGGCATAATGGCTTTTTATTCCCTCTTACGGACCAACTGGAAAATAATATTATTAAATCCCAATACCTTTGAAATTTAAAACAAACGTCAAATGCCAAATATCAAATACTATGTCTCAATACAATAACACAAACAACCAGCCATGTTTGTTTTTGCTAATTTATTGTAGAATTTCGATAATTTGGAAAGTCAAGTTATATAAATTATTCTCTCTTATATTGATACTTAGTTGTAGATAAAGTATAGTATACAACTCGCTATAATGAAAGGTACTGTTCCCTTGGATGATTATTACACTCGCTCGCTTTGCTCGCTCGTGTAGCAACTTTCATCCTTGGGAATAATAGCCTTCATTATAGCCTCGTTGTATAATATACTATTAGAGTGCTCATGAAGTCAGCTGATTAGTAATATTAGTTTTGCAAGAACTCACTATGGCACTTAATGAGTTCTTCTTTAAAAGCAGAAGTGATTGCTCGACTTAGTGTAAACTGATGTAAAATTTATTATTAAATCTAAGTCAACCTAGTGAGATTTGCAAAATATGTTACATTCCAAATTTGGAGATGTACAGTTTTAAATATGTGACTAAATTTCCGTCATTTCGGACAGTTGCGTCGGCGCAAAAGGAATGCGCAGACGCGGAGTGATGGCGCAAGTGCGCGGTGGGTGACACGGCATTATTAGCCAACGAGACGTCGAACAGTGAGGTTTACCTGTGTCGTTCTTTTGTCTTTTCTCTTTCAGGAGGTAGGTTTCCTTTTTATCTTGCTTTAACGTACCTTACCTGGATTTTCCTTCGTCTTACCTACGATCAAAGAGGGAAGACGCTAAATCTGGTTTCAACGAGGGCATAACGTAATCCACCCCAAACAACGCCAAACGAGATACATGGAAATCAGCATGGCTCCTGCGTAAGGATTACCGCAAAATCGTGAAGCGTTCCACATTTTTAGGTGAGTGTTTTTTATCTTTTTTAGGGTGCATCTTGTATCACTGTAAACATATTTGGTACATGATACAATTTGACCCGAAATTATGACGGTAATATCTTTGTTGTGCAATAATGTGAACGTGGATCGGATCAGTGTTGCCAACTGTAGTAGTGGCTCTGAACTCGCGACGATGGGGTTATAACGGTTACGCCGGGAGTATAACAGGCCCACTTGGGCGCCACTGTTATACTCCCGGCGTAACCGCTATAATCCCGTCGTCGCGAGTTCAGAACCACCACTACAGTTGGCAACACTGATACGATCCACGTTCACATTATTGCACAACAAAGATATTACCGTCATAATTTCGGGCCAAATTGTATCATGTACCAAATATGTTTACATTGATACAAGATGCACCTTAAAAAGATAAAAAACACTCACCTAAAAATGTGGAACGCTTCACGATTTTGCGGTCATCTTTACGCAGGAGCCATTCTGATTTGCATGTATCTCGTTTGGCGTTGTTTGGGGTGGATTACGTTATGCCCTCGTTGAAACCAGATTTAGCGTCTTCCCTCTTCTTTGATCATAGGTAGGACGAAGGAAAGACCAGGTAAGGAACGATAAAGCAAGATCAAGAGAAAACCTACCTCCTGAAAGAGAAAGACAAAAGGACGACACAGGTTAACCTCACTGTTCGACGCTCTTAATAATGTCGTCACCACGCACTGCACGCAACTGTCCGAAATGACGAAAATTTAACAAGTTTATTTGAAATAATGGCGGGAATTTAGTCACATATTTAAAACTGCACATCTCCAAATTTGGAATGTAACAAATACTCTTTCAGTATAGCAGTCTTAAGAAGTGATGTAACCTATTTTCTTTAAATTTTGACTTGGAGAGTTTTCGCTCTAAGCCTATGATATTTCTTTATACATTATATGTGAATTTACAATGGTTGTTAGAAGCAACTTGTAAAATACTTTTTCCGCCATTTACATGATTTTCTGTCTAAATCATATGTTCCTACTAACCGATCTGATAGGTCGACCCCTTCCATATATTTGTTATAAAATGCTATTGATGTTGAACAAATTATATTCAACTTGCTACCATCTTTTTGCTTTCTTTATATATTAACAACTTCTGGACGGTGACAATTGGACACAGACAGAACTTCTTTTGTATCTTTCTTTTGAGATACTAATATACCAGACGTACTGCAGTGAAATTTATAATCCCTACGATTTTTCAATCCTTTTACAAGCATGGGTAACTTCTTTCGATTTGCTATACATGTTCCCACTGCATCAAATGGAAGATCACGTAATAATTGAACAGATGAAAAAACCTATCGAAACACAACGTTGTAAGTGGTTCACGGATTGTCGATGCAAGTTTTGTAATAACTCTTTCTTCTAGCGGCTTATCAGCCATACCGTCGGATTCTTTTCCTCGATAAATGTTAAGTCGTATACATATCCAGATACTGAATCGCACCTTTTTTATAGGCTTTAGAGGTAAGTATTGTTTTAAACTTGACCGTCCTTTAAATTTCGTCGACTCGTCAATCGATTGATGGGTGCTTTCGGTCCTCGATTTTTGAAATGTGCACCTTTGCCAAATTTTAATCTCTCTTTCTACAGGCTTTAGAGGTAAGTATTGTTTTAAATTTGACCGTCCTTTAAATTTCTTCATCGACTCATCAATCGATTGATGGATGCTTTCGGTCTTCGATATTTGAAATGTGTATTTCAAGCATGAAACTAACACTTCAATGTAGTATATTTTACTTGCATCTTTGGATTTTTCTGGATAGTTATATAATTTTGAGTGAAGGAGCAAGAATCTATCCCTTGAAATTGTTGATTTTATAGCTGCATTTCCTAGAGACTTGGTTGAAGCCCAGTAATCATGCATTTCAGGTAAACGATTGTAGGTCATAATTAGCATACAACCCACAACAATCATGAGTTTTGAAGGATCAGTTTTTTGTAGAACCTTATTTTTAGTACTTTGCCTTAAAGTATCTAATTTTTTGTTTGAACATTCGGCCATGAAAATAAAAAACTGCGGGGCATTAGCTTTAAAAATACGTCTAATTCGGTAGAAGATCTGTTGCAGGATATAAGGGGAACTCAAACTGCACTCTGTTCAGGAATAATCTTACGTGGAACAAAGTGTATATCTTGTGGATCACACAACAATAGTTTATGGAACATCCATATCGATTCGCATAGGATTTTCATTGTTAAGTTCATCTTCACTTTCTGACGAGGTTTCATTTAATTTTGCTGTATTATCTTTCACAGAAGTTTGGTTGTTATCTACATCTGGTTCATCTTTACTTTCCGATAAATTATCATTTAGTTTTGCCCGTTTTATTTTCTTTGAGTTCGATTCAGACTCAGTAGCAGAAAACGGTTCTTCAACTTCCGAATCTACATCAAAGAGGCGATTTATAAACCAATCCTACTCTTTAACGGTCAATTTACGTTTACTGCAAAAAGAACTTTTCATTACTAAAGGGTCATATATTCTTACACTTTAAAACGTCGATAATTACAGTTAAAAAGTTGATAAATACATCGCGCAAGCGCGATATAAATAAGCGAGCGACGCCCCTGGCGGATGGTAGCGCTAACCTTTTTACAGATTTGGCGCGCCCATCTATCAATGACGTCACCAATGCACAAATTATATTGCGCAATAATCGGAAAATTTATATAAATTTAAGACAATAGGTAATACAGTAATTACTCACATGATAGGTCCAGATTTCCACGAAGTACGCCAATCGTCCTTCAGGATAGATAAAGTTGGTGGCTGCACGTCCCTAAGGGCTGCTGCTGGCCCTCTTACAAGAAACGGCAATTAACGGAGGTACGTCTTACGCACATCCCAATAGCTTGGACTCAATCTCAGGGCTCCACTCCAGCGTGGAATGCGGTTCTGCCTACGGCTGCAAATTTCGTCTACCTATGTAGGGAATGACGGGAACATGGTATAAGGGGCGACAAACAAAGACAAGCAAGCAAGGAAATCTACATAGATAAAGATAAGGCACAATACGATACCTAAAACGTCCACTCCACTCGAAGGTTCGGGCAAAAAAGCCACGTTAAAAAGAGTCACGGAAACACTTGTCCCTACTCCACTCGCGTCGCGCGATCTGGCGCAAACGCACTGTGACGTAACGGAAATACGCGCCTAGTCTTTTAAATTTATGGCGCGAAACTTCCGCACATCAAAATTAACCTAAAACAATGTTTAAGGGCCAATTTGATTGGCACGTAACAATATGTTCCAAGAAAGAATACTAATGGGACAAATATGTCCCATTGTAGACAATTGTATTATTTTATAGGAACAAACTAGATGTTTTTGTTCAAATTTTTACTGATACTTACCTGGACATAGTTGAAAGTAATTTATTACTTTTTAGCAAAAAACATATAAATAATATGCTTCTTGTAGCGTTAGAATGAACTAGCATACGTAGGATGACACACGATAATCGCCATATCTAATTATGAAAACGCACATGTCTCGACTACTATAGAATGACAGAATACACACTAATGTCGGATAGGACACGACATTTAGCAATTTAAATAGGTATTTGAGACTACTAGCACATGAAATTCTTTTTATGGGACTTATATGACCCATTAGGCACGAAAGGATTAATCTATTCTCATTGCAAAATCTAAATGTTCCGTGATAAAGTAAAAGTTTTACACAGAATAATTTTCATTTTTAGAACAATTTATTTAGAAACTTTTCGTATAACTCAAAATCAAGTGGGTGTGAGTGTTGTCATGCACATTAAAGATCCCCACATTGCTTGAAACAGCAAAGGTTCAGCAACATTCAAAATTTGCAAGTAAAAACTCGCTTTCTGGCCATTGAAGTACATTTGGGTGAAGCATTGGAAAGTCAAATGTAGAGAAGTGAAAATGAAAGAACCATCTCCTCGGGAAAACCTTTAAAAAAATAGTGGCAAAATTTTCAAAAAATTGGAGTTATCTTAAAATGAGATATTCTAGTGGATCATTGTTTTTTTAAATTACCGCCAATTATCTTACAAAAATTACATTTAGTTCAATAGCCTCTGGCATTGAGCTCTTTTCTCATGGGATCACTGGTTCCCTTCTCTTAAATTTATTACCACCTGGATGTCTGCATCTGTGTTGTAACGCTCTAAAGAAAAGATTAAAATAGGTAGGAACAACAAATTGGGGTCACTATATCGAAAGAAGCATGGCAACATCACTCTCGATAAGCACAGTTGCTTCCACAAAGACCGGTACTAAAATGCCCATGTAATTCCCAGCAGAATTAGTTCAAGGTTCAATAATTGTTTTGTATCATTTCCCCGAAAGCGATAAAACATCTCCTAAATGGTGTCTTAGAGTATTTATACATAGTAAGTCTTTCTAACCTTGCAATATAACTACTAATTTATAACCTACTCAATGTCTGATCTAGGAAACAGGGGGATTGCTTTTACTTAACTAAATACAGTGAATTTAATGAAAATAAGAAATGGAAACTGGTTAGCCAATAATTGAAAAATGCATGTTACGAGTTAATTCAGTTAACACGTAACAGGCTTGAATTCATACTTGTAGGATATGGACAGAGGATATTAACGAAATATTTGTAGAATGTCTGAACCATCATCCAGCCAAACTTTGACTTATCAACTTCTCAATTTTTTGATGGTATTTTAATGTATGCAGTGGGCAACCTGTCGTATTTATAGTGTCATCAGTATCACATAATTACTTAACACATTGATGTGCATTAAAGTTACAATATTTTCTTTGTATTGTTACTAGAACTGCTGTAAACTTTTTTTTCCTTTTTTCTGCTATTACATAACCTCCAGTTTGAGTAATAAATAAAGCCGTTTTATCCATATTCCATGTTCACATTTTCTTAATCAGTATTATAATCTGAAAATAATTTATGTCAAACATTGACATTAGTATACTTGCATAGCCTACAATTAATTTTTTCGACTTGGAGAGACATATTTTCTACACTCCTAAGATTTAAATTTCTCTTATTAATTTAATACATTAGATTGAGTGGTGCAAAAATGGTTTTTTAACCCTTTAATGCGCAAATTTTTATCGTTGCACAAAAATTTTCCTCGTGTAATGGAAGACCACCGATAACGAGTCTGTATTCAAATGTCCGTTCTGAGTATACTGTTACTTGGTACACCTGATAAGGATATGCCCGCCTTGAGATGGACCTAGGCAGTTATGCCAAAAAGAGTTACTATAACCAGTTAAGGGGAAAACAAAAAAAAAGTTTTATATTATAATTTAATCAATAATTTTAAATAAATATTGTACTTATCATATATTATAAACTGCTGTTGTTGGCGAAGCAATTTTTTGCTAGTGTGCAACAAACATGTCTTTTACATTTAGAGCATGTACATTGAGTTTTGGCTTTGCGTGTAGGTAATCTACACTGTCGCTTGCCTGAACAATTCAACCGTTCGGGGCAGTGATTGAAACCATCAAAACAGATATCGGCGGTGGGTCAAAAGGTTTTCTCGGACTGCTTTTTGATAAATGATGTTAGGCTTTAAGGTTGTCCAGTTTTTTTCTGCTTGCAGTAAAGTTTTCTGGATTGCATAACATATCAACAATTTGTCTTCTAGACATAGGTAGTTGTATGTTTAGTGTTTTGGACTGTCTTCGATTTATTCTGTTATACAACAAATAAGTCTTTACTATGACGTTGTCTATTACGTGAAGAAATAATTAATTTGTCCATTTTCTTGTTTTCATACATATATAATAGCGAACTAGCAGCCCATCAATTAGGTCTACACCACCTATGTGTGCATTATATTAATGTATAATTGTTGAACGGTCCATCTTGATTCGCTGCTTCTGTGTTCGATCAAATCGTGACACCTTTGGTGCACTAAGTGATACTACACTGCCCATTTTGAATGGTCAAATTCCTACATAGGTTGACCCTAATCATACGCATTTATTATCTTTCTACAGGATGGTCGATACATCTATGCTATGACATTAACCACATTCTTCTTTTTCAGCCTCTTTCAGTTAGGAAGACTATTGACACGTCGTTCCCAAGAAAAATATTCCCCTGCTGTATAAGTAAACCATCAAAGGTAATGTCATATAAAAATTATCATAATAAATAACATTATTCTTGTGAATAGGAATTATGTGGGAGAATCTTAACACCTATATACCGTAAACGTGCAGCACAAAAAATATCTCACTCAGGAGAAATGTGTGTGTCATCAATGTTAGTTTTGCTGCGAGAAGTGCTGCTACACGGTCATATCCAGTATTGAAAAACTTTAAAAATAAAAAATATATGTAAAATAGTTTCAGTGATAGTACTTGAAAATAAAAATTACTGGTAAGTTCAAAATTTTATTCTCTCTTACTTAAATTTATTTGAAAAGTAAAACCGCTCAGATAGGCACGTATACTCATCTAATAAGTTATACAGTCTAGAGGTGGATTTGGGCAGTTAGTGTTATAAATGAAATGAGTTCACCACAGCAGGTTTTTTCTTTGGAGTATTTACACAATATGCATTATAGATATATGACCTTTATTGGAAGTATAAAATAGCAACAATATTTTTAGCTATGACTCCATGAAAAATGTACGATTTGTCAAAAATGGCGGAAATGATAGCAGACTCCAATTCTAATCGTATCTGCATTAACATATCGGCAATAGAAAAAGCAAATTAACCTTAGTATAAATTTTAGCAACGTAAGCAGGAACCAAATTTCTAGGTCAATACCTGGACCAGAATATTATTCTATTACTAAGCCAACATTTCCAAATTGCAGTGATAATGCACACGATCTTAATTCTTAGTCATTCAATGAACAAAGTACTGCAGGAGCATTATACACTATAGCACAAGCTGTCAATCAAATCAAACATTGGCTCAGTACATTCAATGGTTCTGCTCTTGAAATATATCTAAAAAGTCCAGCATTCAAAAAATTATATGGCCAAGAAGCATATCCAACTCGATCAAAAGCAAATATTATTCAAGGGAAGCGAAGAGTTACTCGATCGTTTTTATGAGTTGAAAATGCTGTACCAATGTTCCATATACTTTGCTGATGAGCATTTATTCATGCACATTGCCGATAAAACAAACATATTTGCCCATCAAATAAACATTGCTACAGAGTTTATAACATCGGCGCAGGAGGTATGAAAATATATGGGGATCTTGATGTATGTCTATCTATCGATATCCGAACATCAGAGAATATTGGAGTGAAAATTCATTTGACCTATATGGCAAGAAACAGATTTGAGAAAATTTGTCACTACTTACACTTTAATAACAACTCAGACTTATAGTCCATCCAAAATATGATGCAATAATCAGGGTCTGGCAAATGCAGTGTCATGATTGTTGCAGATAATTCCTATCTACAAGAACCATATTATTTACTTTGGCAATGTCTGTGCGACGTTGCTTTTAATGGTTTACTTATACCATATGGGAATATTTTCCTTGAGAAGGATATGTGTTAATCGTCTTGCTAACTGCAATTATCTACTGATGGGGAGGCTGAGAAATAACAACGTGTCATGGTGTAGATGTATCGACCATCCTGTGGAAAAATAAATCGGTACAATTGTCGTCAACTTATGTGAGAATTGCACCATTTAAAATGGACAGTGTAGTACCAGTTAGTGCACCAAAGACATCATGAATTTATCGAGCACAAAAGCAGAGAGTTAAGGTTATATATGATTATAATGCACACATGGGAAGTGTAGACATAAGGGATGGATTGCTAGGTAGCTATCATATCTGTATAAAAACAAGAAAATGAACAAGTTGATAAACATGACCATGGTAAATGTTTATTTGGTGTATAAAAAAACAAATTCAAGGCAGTCCAAAACACTAAATGCGGAACCATCTATGTCTAGCAGACAAGTTGCTGCGATATTATACAAACCAGAAAACTTTACTGCAACCAGGAAAAGAATTGGACATCTATGAAGCCTAACACCACCTGTCAAAAAGCAGTCCAAGAAAACCTATTTACTTACCGCCAATACTCATTTTGATGGTTTCAATCACTATCTTGAATGGTTGGATTATTCAGGCAATTGGCAGTGAAAATTACTTGGATGCAAAACCGATATTCGATGACATGCTCTAAATGTAAAATACGTATTTATTACACCGCGGCAAATAATTACTTCGCCAAGTTTCACAACAGTTCATAATATTTGTTAAATACAATATTTTTATTGGTTGCATCTGGTTACATCTTTTTTTTTGCATAACTGCCCAGGTCTGCCTCAAGACGGAAATATCTTTAGCAGGTATACCAAGTGACAGTATACTGATAACCAACATTTAAATACAAATTCATTATCAGCAGTCTTGTATTATATGAAGAAAATTTTTGCACTACAATGAAAAATTTGGGCATTAAACGCTTAAGTAAAATTTTGAATTTTACATCTATAAATTTGTCGCTGCAGTGGGCTTAAAATTGGATAATAATTTTGTTTAAATTTTGGAAGAGTTATATTTGAAATCATTAAGGACAGCGTACTCATTTTGTATTCGTTTTGGGGTCAGTTGAATTTTTTAGATACTTTGAAAATATGAAAATTGTCTACGAATTTTAAATTTAATAATTTATTTCGTATGGTGTGCAAATATGTGTACATAAAATAGTTGAGAAATTAAAAATGATTTCAAGTAGAGTGCAAGGTAATTTACTTCTATTTGTCATAGTCTTTATGTATGTTCTGCAAAACCATATTTGACCCAAACAATATATTATTAATAATACATCAGGTGAAAGGTCTATTTCTATACACTTAACCATAAGGCAAATACTTGTATAATTTTATCTCGTATAACTTTCTTAACATAAGCTTTTGACCTTATTTCCACTAGATCTACTTAAATAGTAGAGATTGCCAACTATTTCTGGGGCACCCACAGCAGTAATTTAAATATTTTAAATTTTTAAATAAATGATCTGGTCTCTTTTTTAATATTTAGATTTAGTTGTACTAACAAAAATATGATAATGATTTGTTAATATTTAAATAGAGTAAGGTAAGGTTAAGTAAGAGTTGTGATCCTTCCTATAATGTAAAACTAAGAGAACTTTATTAATTAATAGTTGGCCCAATGTAACTGGGTTGAATAGATAAGAGTTTAAAGTTTTTATTTCCTAATTACAGCAATTAAAATTAATTTTAAAACATTCTTTAATTAATTTCTTATAATATATACACACTTTCAAATAATTGTTTTTTTTTTATAAAATTTGTATCAAAATTATATATTACGTACTAACACGTTTTGTACACAGGTTGCCCAGAAATCAGTCATAATTTAAATGTTTGTCATATAGCTAAATAGAAAAAACTCGAAGTTTTATCTGATGTACTCGAGTGGGGGAGGAGGGTGGTGGGGCTTGCTCAGCAGTGTACAAGGTTTTTTATTAATCATAAACTTTGATTTATTATAAATACGACTCGTTTATTGCAGTAAAACTTTTGAAATAAAAATAAAAACAAAATATGATATATGGAGAATGTTACTGATATTATTTATTACGGTTAATTTATTTTTTACATTTTGCTGAAGTTATTATAATCTTGTAAACTAAACATATCAAAATAAATACCAAGAAGCAGAAAAATATGCTCTTGTTTAAGCCATTAACGCTGAGAATTAAAAATTGTATTATTTAAAGAATTTTATTGAATAGATTTCAAAACAATAAATTAACACTACTTGAGGATACATATATAAATGTACCTACTACCACTAGGCATATCCCAAGAATAACAGGGAAAACTCTCTAATTTTCTGTGTTTGTGTGAAATGACTTGAACGATCTTTGAGTCATATTTTGGTGTAGCACATCTTCTTTTCTCGTTTGGCACTGTGACAACCCTGTGCTCGCAATAGTCGTATCGAACGGTATTCGAAACACGAAAATCACTACCAGCTGCTCTTGTTACTTTCTGCTGCTTGTGGCATGATATGATGGCTCTGCTAGTTTTAGTTTTAGAGTACAGCCAGAATAAAAAGTAAACAAATAACGGTGCACATTAGTTATTATGAATTCATTAACTAATTGTGCATTATATGCCCAGAAAGTACAATACTATAATTACAAATCTTATTGTTTTTAATTATTGTTATGAATATTAATTTATCTCGCCACTGGAAAAGATGAAATTGATTTCTGTCATATAATATCCATTCAGCTCGATTAGTTTTTGTTTTGCTACATATGTGATGAGGCATTTTCGTTCATATATTTTCCGGGTCTCATGTTTGCTGCTGTGGGTTTTATGTATGTGGACGGTACTACCCGACAAATGTTTCTCCTAAACTCGTAATTGACAGTTACTTCTTACTAATTTTCTATAAAAATTTAAGCGTTATGGACAGCTGCATGTAACATACATAAATATCAGCCCAAACCACTTTTTAGAACATATTCTGATTTTGTAGCTAATGCAAGAAAAAATTCTAATAATGTACTGCTCCATTGTCAACTTCCCAATATGTATTATTCTCCATTTGGTCTGTCTGACCCATACATCTATTATATTAAGCTATCAAAATGGGCGAAGTACGAATTTTTTTTCTTTCCTGCAAATACATCCACGTTTCTCAGTGGTTAAACTTCAAAGCGGGTACTTGCTAATTACTACACTTTTGTCGTTTCATCGAATATACAGAATATCATTGTATTTATCTAAAGAGGATGAATAGCGACCCCTTGTAATTTTTTCCATAATTTCATTTGCAACTAATGGACAATTTTTGGAAATTCTGTTGTGCCTTATTGCACCTGTACCTCCACAATCATTAATTTTTAAGGTACTCGGGAGATTTTTGCCAGTAAAGAGATTATTGAAAAAGAAATTGTAGCAAAAAATTTTTTTTACTAAGTTTTCTATCTTTTGATTTAAGAGAGCAGCAGCTTCTCTCTAACTTGCTTTGTACTCTTGAATTCTTCTGAGAAATGAAACGTTCACCTTCTCGATAGTTCAAGACTAATGAGGAAGTTTGAATCAAAATTCAACTGGTGCAGCAACTTAAGTTTGTGGATTATACAAACGGACAACGATTTCGTGAATGGGTTGTAAAGAGACTTATGGTGTACAAGGTGCCATCAGAATGTTCTCAGACTGTACTTGGCATGGCTGTTGAATGTGACTGAACAAGCCGGTGTGCAAGTGACTGTGAACATATAATACCTAACAAATTGTGTTGCATTATGAGGTCATGTTCGACCTGTGCGTCGTGTTTTGTAATAGCATGTTAACGTTCATTTGTGAATTTTGTAATGACTGATAAATTTGAGCAACGATCTTTCATCAAGTTTTGGTTTAAACTTGGTAAATCAAAAATAGTAGGCATTGCAGTAGAAAAGTCCACAATCACCATGGCCGAAAAAAGCATGATAGTTTAGAAGGGCAAAAAAATCATGCACATCTTTTTGACATCAAAGGCAATTGTGCCAGTTGGAATTGCAGTAACCTACTGACTTTTATTGTGACGTTTTGAGGCAACTGAGAGAAGTGTAACGAAAGAGGCCCAAATTGCTGAAAGACTGTTGCATCAAGATAATGTATCTACCCATGCTTCACTGGCCAAAAGAAATCTGGTTACCATTTCACACCCTCCTTATTCACCTTGTGACTACTCTATTTTTGAAAGTTAAAATTTACATGAAAGGTTATCGTTTTGACACAGCAGAAGACATTCAGAACAAAACGCAGCAAGGTGTTTGACAGCTTTCATGAAAAGGATTTTTTTGACATTCCATGTATGAAACAAACGCTGGTTGCATGTATTGATTTGCAGGAAGACTATTTTGAAAGGAATGTTATCCATTAGTGGCCTAGACTAGTAAAAAATTATTGGACCTGGTCCGGAAACTTACTGATAGCACCTCATATGAGAATTTTGTGAAGAAATTACTTTCAGCAATGGGCAAGCAGAACTGGAGGATTTGGGAGACTGAAAATCTACAAGAAGTCCACGAGTATGTAATACATATGCTAAGAACGAATGTGGCCTGGTTTTTGGGAAAGTGGGGTGAAAGGTCCGTTGAGAGAATTAATATATGCAGCCTTGGTGAAGATTATATATTTTTTATTATTAAGTTAGAGATGTTGCTGAATATAAATCCATAAAAATATATATGCATTTTCATTACAATTTGACTAGTTTATTAATTTTTCAAAAAAAAAACGTTCTTTTCAGAAGACCCTTTACTTATTGTGTGGTTTGATGATGTGTAAATTACCGCTTGATAATACAGTCACGTTATTCATAAGGGTTAATTTTTGCCATTACTTTGCTTTTGAATAAAAATATAATACATAGAGTGGAAAAGAATTATTTGAATGTTGTTACGCATTAAAAAAACCTTGTCATAGAGATTCTAGTAAACAATTATGTTTAGGGAAATTTTGTATAATTAATTAGAGGTATCAACACAGATTTGTGTAATCTAATTTTAGACGTATGGTATTACGCTTTATAAATCTTGTTTAGTATTCCCAGGCAATGTTTAAAAGGAATAGTCTTTATTATTGTGTAATTTTGTGATGTAGATGGTTCACATGTTCGTGAAACCAACATGTTGTTTTCCGGCCAATCAGGCTCTGTATCTACAAACCAGTATGTTTACAAGTTGGAAACAATGAATTGCCATGATTCATTCTGAACATGACTACCTTACCTTGAAGCATTAGCATGAGTGCTTTATAAAATAATATGGTGACATTGCCTGCTAGTTCCTGCTCCTCCTAAATATCATACCTTACCTGTTTTTGTTGGAGGAATAGCAACCAGCTTCACGGAATTTGATATAGAACAGAATTGAGAACCCATTCTTAAGACAACTCTTACAAGACAGACAATAATCAGTAGTTATCCAGCTTGCTAAAATGCATAATCTAAAGGTATGAGGAGTTATAACTAATTTACATTATCAATTTGTATGCGAATTAAATATTCCATTTGTAGTTTCTGTAAAACCTATTACATCCTCTAGGCAACCATGCAATTAACTATAGTGCATTTACCTTTTTGGAGTTTATAATAATTGGCACTCGCGTTGAGTCCTAATTATTTTTCGTTACAGTACGATGCTAAAACCAAAATGTTTGTAATTTCCCATAAAATTAAAATTAGCAGATTAAACATCGTAATGTTCCAATAAAGAATTTTTAAAAACTACTAATTTCAATTTAGTACGAATAAGCAATGTTCAAGAAACATCACGTAGCGAGAATATTACTAAGTTACTAATTGTTGTTTTGACGTGACTAAATAAATTTGCTAATCAATTTTAATTATATTTGTATACACATTGCAGTTAAGTAGTTTAGATGTTAATAATATTGCTCTTTAAATAATATTTAATTTCGCTTGAATTACTTTAATTGGATGCATGAGTGAGTGTAAGTAGCATTAACATTTCCTTTAGAAGTTAAATATAGAACCTTAACTAGAAGTATCTTACCTTGGTTTTACGCTTATCGTTTAAATTAATTATATTTTGATAGCTAATATAATGCATGGCTTCCTTGAAGTAAAAGTAGCCCTGTAAATTGTGCTTGTGGTTTTATCAATATTTATAATTATCTAATTTGCCGCCTATTTTTGTTTTTTTTTCCAAGCCTGCGGTCTAATTTAGATTTCATTGCCACAGAACCTTGGGTTTGTGTAACTTTAAGGTTACAAGTAAATTTATTAGATAGTTTATTTTAATTCTAGTTGTTAGAAGACCGACCCTGGTATTAAAACGTGGTCAGGCGATTCATACTAATTGTGATAACAAATCGATCAGTATTCTGTAAATTTTCACTTGTTTTGTTGTTGAAACTTGTTTAACTTGCTCCAGTGCAGCTAAATGCATGTACTTAAATAGTTGAAATTTACATTGCTCTTAAATATATACATTATTTTTATTAGGATGTTTCATAGATTACGACAACTCAATATAGCCATTTTTAATTAGTTTTATTTTCCACAGAAATGGTGCAACCTACTCATTTATTTGTGCAAAACCGTGCAATCTTGATCTAATCTCATATATTTGTGTTTTAAAACATGTGTGTCGCCATTTATTATCCCTGGTATTGAAGTACAAACTGTATGCACTTACCATAGTTAAAAGTGTGTAAAATTGATATAAATATTTTTTAAATTATTGTTTAAGATTTATTAAGGATCGAATCGCTTTCTAAATACAAATGGCATCCTCCGGGATAATGGTATAAGAAGACATTTGCAATTTGTAAATGATTACAGCCCAAATTTGCCTTACATAACAATCAATTTAATGAGTTTATTATTTACTTAAGAATAACTTATCGACTGATAAACAATTATTTAGTGTGGATAGCAAATTTTACTATCAGAAGCTATTAGTGTTAATTGACGCTAGTTACACGCATTAAATTTACCCTACCAAGAAGACATAGCAGTAATTAATGCACCAGCTAGCTTTCAATGGTAAAAGGTGGGTTCTATAAAAGCAAATGCAATTTTTTAGGAGTATACAAACTTTCAACGCTTTCACTTACACCACCTGGAAAGATCTTTGAATTTTCTGTTCAATAAAAGTTTGAGTACCAATCCAACTGATTTCAGTCTCACTAGACGATTGGTGATTTTTTCTTTCTGCAACACAAGTTGATGGGGCCTTGTGTACACTTTTTCTCATCCACTACTTTAAAATAAACACAATCAAATTATTTACCTAACCTAGATTATCCAAACAAACAACAAAAATAATCTAGCTTTGCTCTAATTGGCCAAATATGCGTGAATCTAAAAGAAAAAGAACCTCTCAAATTTATTCAAATATAGGTATTCCACCAATTTAAGTGGTACATATAAATTTATGCAAATACAATTGTGATGCTTGTCTATATTAGAACTTTCTGTTGCATTACGCTAGCTAAGTATGCACAAACACAGAATTCTTAGTACCAATAAATGTTATATAGCCAATTATAAAATATACGTCCGTATAAACATGTAGCTGGTGAAAAACAAAAATTCTATAACCTACAGCTTGTTGATCGGATACAAGGTTCAAACGATCTTGTCGTGCAGGACAAAATAGGGCTGTCGGTAATCCACTAATCCAACGGGTATCGAAGGAAAGCATCCACTCTAGGAACACTTTCACGTATAATGACACTTTTTTTAAATCCGCATTTACTTTCGCATTTGGAAACTTATTTTACTACAAACCTGAGTTTCAAGGCTACTGTTACGAATTATTCAACTTCTTCAGCTGTCTGACAATTGCAGCTTGTCAATCGACTAACTGAAATGAAAGATCTGATTGGTCCTCTCTATTATACCATGTCACTATTTATAAGCTATAATATTTCAAGGAATACACGGTTTATATGACTTGCACTGTCTTAAGGTCGGAGTTGAGGGTATTTCGATGCGTGAGAGCAATTATATGTATTTCTACGGTTTTGTTTTAATACCTACAGCTGGATTATTGGTTGGTCAATATGCCTTAAATTTTATGCTGTTTATGAGTTTCTGTCTGTAGGAGTGATTTACAATGATTTTGGTTTCTTTCAGTTTGTGTGAATGTTTATGAATGCACTTTACTAGGCTTGGTAATTTGCTGGAATTATGTAGGTATTTATCTAATTTAATATACCTACCCTGAAGTCACAATTTGTATGGTTGGTTGTAAAAGATGATACTAGGCACTTTACTATTTACGTCTTGTTTTAATATTATAATGAAATAGTCATGATATTAAATGTAAACACAAGCTTCTATAAAATTTTAAAAATATTTTCACTCTGAAGCTTATTTAACTAACTTAAATTGATAAATGCTTTTTTATTTGCTAAAGTTTGCTTAATTAATTCGTTAATGTTACAAAGGGCTTGTGTTTATTGCACGTTTGTATACATTTCATTATTTTACACATGTAACTCTTTTGATGATAATGTTTGCCGAGACTCATATTTCTAAACTAAATATTAATTTATGTTTTCAGTATTTCTATACTTTTTTTATTGCTAACTTTTTTGTATAATAATATTGAAGGTGTTAACGAAAAAACATCCTTTATCCTTTCGAATCATTTGTCTATTTTTCATTTTTGTATTGTTAGCTGAAGAATAAATACTGACAAGATGTTCTCTCAATTATGAGAAGAGGTAATATGTTGCTAAAATATGACGAATATGAATGTGTTGCTTTGATATTTTTAGTGGACGTGAAAATTGTACTAAAGAATGCTTGATTTGATAACATTATCCTAGTGTGCTGTTTTATTTTGCTAAGAGCTTGAGTATGATTTGTGACTGGGATGAGTTTGTTCTTTCACAAAATTTAGGATGTGCTAAAGCAAGAAATGATAAGTGGTTCAAAGGGAAGTTCTCAAAGTGTATAGAAAAATGAAGGTTATGTTTGTTTGTATGTCAGAAAATTAAATTCAACAGAATAGGATAAACGAAATGTAGTGATTAGATAAACTACAAGGAGATATAGGTGGACCAAAATAAATCAGAGGTGGAAATGATAGACAAAATATAAAAAAGTGGACAGACTGCGCATGTACTCGATAAGATTATACAAAAGTAAAAATTGTTATTGTACTTAAATAAATTTTCACAAAGGAGCAGACAACTGCAAATAATCACCTGATGTAATTCCAAATTTCCTCACAAGCTGGTCTAGTTAAAGAACAATTGACTGAAATAAATTGGTTGGTTACGGATAAAACTTGGTAGGCATTTCCGTTATTCTTTTTAATTTGCTTTAATTCTTACCATAGCTATATACATTATATTAACATGTATCTGTTTCTATTGCTCCTGTGACATACAAGGCGCACGAAACAGCTTTTTGTGCAAAATTTCTGTCGTTGATTGCTGTTCATGGGAAGATGATTGTTTCCATTTGTTCCTAAAATATCAAACAATTTTACTGGATATCCTTGGCCCAGGATGTTGGACCATTTATGTCCAGTAAAAGCAAGTATTTTACTAGAACATGTATAGAAGAAACGTGATTTTAATTTTATTAAGCAATGACCTTGACCTAAAATATAACATTGTTTTCCCATTTGTGTTTGATCAAGATTAATCTGCTGCCATCTTGAATTTTGCGATTAAACTGCTAGAACTCATCTACTGACGATGTTTATTCTATATTTCAAATAAATAAGGAAACAATTCTAATCAAATACCTTGTTGAAACAAACAAGATTATTAATTGAAGATTTCAAAATATGGTAATTTTGGCGAAATTTTAGTTGGAATATTTCTACTTGACGATCGGCATTATTTAATTTATTAATCATTGTATTTTTATATGACTATTTTAGTTTTATCAGTTCATAATATATTCTTCTAAACTAGTTTATGCAAAGAATCGAATGCTGAATATTTTTTTGTATAATACAAATTCTAATAGTAAAGTTATAATGGTAAAATCGTATGTTTAGAAATCCCCTGTAATCTTATCATTGTTTGTTTTGGTGCAAATTCGAATAGATATGGTTGGTTTGTTTACTCACCAATGTACGATATTTTCTTTAATTCCGGCTTCTAAGGATTTTTTTATTTGTTTAAAGTTAATTCCTGGTTGCATTGTATCATTTCTGTTGTAGGATAGCCTTTGTGAGGTATTCAAGAGCTGCAGTAATTGAATTTGTACAGAACTAATTAGATTTAGAGTGAGGATGGCGAAAACAATCGCTAGTTCCGGCCGTAAAATCTACCAAAAAATTGAGCTTTAAAATAAAGTACACATAATTTATGCGTAAAAGAACGATTACTTTTTATGGAAGAGCTTTTAAATGGGTACATTACTTCACCAGGTGTATTTTAACAATAATGGATACATTAAAAAAACAGCTTGTAGTATTAAAATTCTACTTAAATACGGTTTTAATTTTTGGGAAATGAGAACAATTAAAGGTACCTACTCAAACTTTATACTGACTGGTTGTGCAGGTATAGATCCAACTTATTGTTGCACAAAAGCACCCAACACGGACAACTTTCCCTATGTGACCAGTATACCACGTCTGCATTTTTCTCACTTGCATTCGGAAACCTGTTTTCTTTAACAGTTCCGTGGTTTGAATACAGCCACGTGAACTGCCTGGTTCTCAATATCGTCCCACACCGCATGTCAATCAAATTGCTGTGCTGAGGATGTCTGATTTCAAATAACTGATTGAATGAATTGCCTCTTTTACTATCCATGGGTTTTTATAACTTTCAGTGTCCCAAGATTATTGCGCGCTATTATTCTCGCGGGTGGCACGTCTAACTTGCCCTATTTTTGGAGTCAGTATCATTCTGTCCATGTGAACCTTAATTTGTTCCCACGATTTTACATTTAAAACTGATGACTGCATCTTTTGTGCGTTCTCAACACATTAATTTTATTAGTTGCGGATTTTGGGGTGTATCTTTCTTAGTTTATGGTTACTTGAACTCGTGTGAATTTGTACAAATATCTTTATTATGAACAGTTATTTCCCCCTTCCTATCTGTTATTTTATTAAATTTATAACCAATGGATGTAAAGTACCAATATTTACTACCATTTGTATTTAATGTACTGAGCACTTTCCTATTTTAATATTACATTTTAAATATAAACTGCCAAAGCTTTTAAATTTTACAGGGTGTTCTCGTTCTAAAAGCTCAGTTAACTAACCCAATGGGCATGAAGTACACTACTATGTAGTTTGTAACTAAGTAGTAAAAATACGATAATGAACTAGTATGGCACTTTTAAGAATTCTCAAGACAGTGTTGTTATGTATCAATTTCTCGTTTTGTAGTAGATTTATTTTGACAAAAAAACTTCGTTTGGGATTGCAGTAGCGTATGATCAACTCAAGTATATATTTTTTAACAAAAGCAGTTGTAGGTCATTTTTTAGTGGACAATCAGCATTAATTATCACCAAAACAAAGCCTGTGGTATGCACCTGTCATATCACTATATAACCTAGAATATTTCAATTTGGCAACTTAAATAAAATTTTATAAACGCTAATGCATTTTCAAGTTATACAGTGTCTTCACTTGTCGCAGAAAGATGTAAACCAAAACTCCCATGTATATAATATTACATGAACTTAGCAAATAGTTTAGGAATTATGTAGTAAAACTGAAGACAATTTTTTAATTTTGGTAAAATGCAGCGATCATTGTCGTTTTTTGGTGATTTTCTTTTAATAAACGAGTTACTTTTTAATTTGTCACATTCTTTATAAAAAGATTGAGTGATTTTAGATTTTACTGTTGCTGCTTATTCTACTTTTAATTTTGTTATTATGCATTCATGGTTTGTCTGGTTGTCATATTTCAGAAGTATTAATCTTAAATTTTTATTGGATTAATTTGCGTACCATTCATCCAGAATATTTTTTACCGATTGTTAATAAAACCTGCTTTTCTTTATGGTCACCTAAATTATTCCATTTGTTAATAGGGATGTTCTTATTTTATAACATTTGCAATAGTGCGTAAATGTTATTACGCAACCCATGTGCAATAAATTAATTTGTTCTGAATAAAAATATAGGGGAAATTAATGGTTAATTGTTTTTGCTGATTTGAAATTTTAATACTAATACTTTGGCCAATACACTGCTCAAAATAATTAGAGGAACATATATTCACGTCTCAATAACTTTTTTTGTGTTAGCAATATACAATTCTATTAATGCGTATTTCAAAGATCAACATTTTGTTTGCATAAATTTTCAAAAACAAAAAGAATTACATATGACAATACCAATTCAAATAAACTACAAGAAATAAAATAGAACAAGCAAGCATACTGCATGTACAACGTAAAGTTGTTAAGAAGATTTAGTTCATTAATGACTTGTGTATTTTGTATTAGCACGAATTACTGCTTAACATCTCTGAGGTGTGCTTCACACGAGCCTACAGACGTCTTCTTGCGGTGTATTCTTCCATTCTTCGATTAAGGCATTTGTTAGCAGTTGAAGGGTCTATTGTTGATTTGAGTGTCGTCGAACAAAAAACCCAGAGATGCTCAATGGGATGTTTAGATCAGGACTTACAGGTGAATGAAGCATTAAATTGTTTAATTTTCAACTGACCAGAACGGGTGGTCAAATTGAGGGTGTGCACACTAACTACAGTGGTGCGGGTGTGGATCCCTATAGAAACAAAGAGAAGTAGAAGAAATCGAAATATATAAAAATTAAACAGGTTCAAATTCAGGTTATACTATTAAAACAGTTTACCCTGAAAGGCTTTCAATATTGTCCTAAATTTATTGGCACGGACTCACCTGGTCTTTTATATCCTCCATTTTCTAGATATCGATTTGTCGCACTGAAGGACTGATGTTACAATTTCTTGTGACTTGTCAAATACTTGCGCCTTTTAGGACTTTGTCCAATGCGTCTTTTATATCCTCCGTTTTTTAGATATCGACTTGTCACACGAAAGGGCTGACGTTAAAATTTCTTGCCGTTCTTGAGAGACACAACAGCACGAATGACTTCTAACTCGTTTAAATGCTTCATTTTGATATACCGTAATCAAACTTAACAATTTATGATGAACTGACGACATAGTTTACTGTTCCAAAGCACAATACACTTATAAAATAAAATTTTTCTTACTAGCTCCACTTTACATTTTATAGTTTGTTTAAATTGGCATTGTTATCTTGAAAGTGATATGTAAAATTTGTTTTGTTTTTACAAATCTATTCGAACAAATTGTTAATCTTTGCAATATGCAGTATTAGATTTGTCTATTGTTAAAATTAAAAAATTTATTGAGATATAAGTATGTATTCCTGTAATTATTTTGAGCAGTGCATTTGGCCATAATCTATTTTTTATATTCTATTAAACGTTTTACTTAAATTCGTGTGTTTATTTAGTGTTTAAGATGACATAAATATGTTTGCTGTCACTATTATGTATTTAGTTTGAAATTGTGTTATTATTGCTGCTTAAACATCGAAACGAGTCATTTTATGAGCGTTTAGAGTGTCAAACGGCCATATAATATTTGCTCTATATTTTGCATGCAATTGTATTGTTATTGGTGCTCAAAGCGAATCATTAATATATAGCAGTTTTATTTTATAAATACTCTATACCTACATGCAGAATAATTAAAAATATCAGTGAGGCATACTATATTTTAATTTGCTTTATTAATCTGAGTGCAACGTTATTGCAATACGTAAAGCTTTTACTTCCATTTTGTCATTATTAGTTAAATACCTACTTTTTATAAACTTTTAACCAAACCATTTTAAATGTTTTTCATCAGGGTTATATAGTGCTGTTGCTGCTGCTGCTGCTGTTGCTGTTATGGTACTGTTGAGAATTTGGTTAACCACGTGCTACACATTATGTACCCGATGTCATATGTTATTTTTTTACTACGGTTTATATCTTTTTTAAAAATCATATTATGGTAAGATTTTATTATCTAGAGTAAAATGTATTAAAGCGATAAAGAAACATTATTGACGTGGATGAAGTTTAATAGATCATGTACCAACGATAACATATACTTAAAAGCAAATAGCTTTGAAAAATTTGTTTCAAAAAGAAAGTATTATTCTGAAATTGTTTTACTTTCTATTTTGTTAAACGTGATATATTTACAGCCAATTTTCTATTTTTCCCAAAATCTTTTGATATCTATTATAATATTTCCAATGCCGTCTTATCTTTTTATCTATCACGACTGTTTTTTATGTCATTCTTTACAACAAACACCAATTTCGTGAGGGTTAAATTCACATTCAGCGCTTAATTTGATAGTATAGTCATTCAGTACTGTTGTGACTAGTTTTGTAAATTCTTTTGCATGTTTAAGTATCCAGATAACAATTTGATATGATTCGATGAGAAATTACACACGATTTTCTGAAAATGTTTACTAGATAATTAGCGTTGCTTTGTCGATTTTGCTTATCGGACAAATTTCTATTCTTATTTTAACGTACTAGACTTCAATTTTATAAATTTCTAGATTTTAATTTGAAAGTATTTCATACAATTTAAATGATATGATTTTTTTATTGTAAGAATAATTGGTTTCGATTTTTTTAAACCCTAAACTTTGCAAGTGCAAGAAATTATATAATTTATTAGTCGTCAACAACAATAGCAATAGCACATTTTGTTAGATTCATGTTTGAAATTAAAATTCATATTGAAATCAGTAAGTAGAAAATCACTTGGAATATTTGTCGTTTCTTTAATAGGACATCATCAAAATGTAATTTATTTAAATCAATAACCAATAGGGGCGTGATAAATATACGTTAACCAAGAATATTTGATTCAGAATACTGAAACATTTATGTTTTATTGATCTGTTTTTAAGTACACGTAATGTCTCATTATTTATTAAAAATAAAAACCTCAAAAATTAATGTTTCTGCTTTTGTGTTTGATGGTTTTGGTGGTAGAATAATTTAGTGACTTCTCTCTTTGTGTACAGAAGACCCAGACCCAGGCGGTAACACCAGCAGCAGTAGCAGCAGCTCAGATTTCAACCTGGACAACAGTTTACCGTCTTCAGCTTCGCCCAATCCTTCTTTGAAAGGTTTGTCACGTCGTCAGCGTAAGAATAGAAGACGAGATGATCATTCGCCTTCTGAACAGAAGAAAAAGTCCAAAGGGAAACGTCCTGAAAATTTACTTAATCGTAAATCTATTTCAAATGTTCCTTTGAAGCAATATTTAAAACTTAATTTGGCAGAACAGGATTCTGCTTCATTTTTAAGGTCGTATCTTTTAAGTCCTGAACAGATGTTAACGATGGGGTATCCTATGGAAAGTAGTAGCTATCCTGGTCGTGCAATTATTTTTAAAAGCCCAATGAGTGTTCCTACTTATACACAGAGCAATTATCGATACACTAAAATTAACGTAAATGAGTCTAGATTTGATGTTAATGCACAGGAGTTTATACCTGGTATGGATTATTCAGAAATTAAAGCAGAGTGGAGTGCGGGGCATGATAGTGGACAAGGTTCGGGTAGTTCTAGTGATTCGGGTGATAACATTGACGATTCTGAAGGAAGTGATATATCGGATAAACAGTATCTTGATGAGGACAATTGTGAACCCATAAAGATTATTACGTCTCATCGTCCAAGCGACGGCCGCAAATGTGTTCGATGTGGACAAATATTTGTTGTTACTAGGTGTGGTGAATATTTAACACAAGAGCGATGTCAGTATCATTGGGCCAAACTAGAAAATTCCGTTACATCAGCATCTGGTAAACATGGATTTGCTAAACAGTATGGTTGTTGTCGTGGTAAGCCTGATTCACGAGGTTGTACAATTGGAAAATGTCATGTTTGGTCGGGTGTAAAAGACGGTTTTAATGGACCATTTGATTCATATGTCCGTACCAGACCACGCAAAACGCCTCCTTTAGATGGTAATTTTGGAGTGTATGCTTTAGACTGTGAAATGTGTTATACCAGCGCAGGTTTGGAGGTTACAAAAATAACAGTAATTGCATTAGATGGTCGTTTAGTGTATGATACTTTTGTTAAACCAGAACGGGAAGTCGTTGATTATAATACACGATACTCGGGAATAACTGCCAAAGACTTATGTAAAAAAGGTGCTACTAAAACGTTGCGTGAAGTACAAAATGATTTAATGGGTTTTGTTAATGCAGACACTATTTTAGTTGGACACGGTTTAGAAAATGACTTAAGGGCATTAAAAATAATGCATTACACAGTTGTAGACACAGCAGTTGCGTTCCCTCATTATAACGGTTTGCCATATAGACGATCTTTAAAATCGCTAGCTTCTAGTTTTTTAAAACGTGAAATACAAGGTAGCTCTGGTGGTCATAGCAGCTTTGAAGATGCTCGTGCGTGTATGGAACTTATGTTATGGCGAATACGTAAAGACTTTGGTTCAATTATCCATTATCATTAGCTAGGTTATATGATGCGTTTTATATAGTTGACGAACTATATAAATCATACTCATTTTTCATTATGCCTTTATTTATTACTGCATTTCATCTTTCATTTCTTCGTGTGACTGAAAGAAAAATGTGATGTTTATAGGATTAAGTTAAAGATAAGAGAAATTTGTAGTATTACTTAAAACTCAAGTTCCTGTTTTAACGGACTGAGTCAAAGGGAATCTCATTCACCGTTTTTAAATTATTACTAGTACTTCTTTTTGTACCAATAGTTTTTAAGAAAGTTGCGTAAGTTTTATAATAATATTTCTAAGTGATATTATTGTAAACACTTTCAGGATTTTGTTGCAAAATTATGTAACATCATTCCTGGCTGTGAATACCATACAATAAAAATGACTGTGAATTGTTTTAATATTAATAATTTAGACTTTTAAACGCTCAAAGTGTATCGATCAATTGATGTTGCGAAAATATAATTTTATTATATTTCTTACTTGGTTTGTTATTTGTAAAGTTTTACAGAAACAGTTAAAATATTGGAGCCAACAACTAGTCCATAGTTGCTAGATGACCAGGTTTACTGAAAGGTAAGTAAAACTAAACAACACATGAATGCTTAATTTTAAGTTGTTAGGACAATAATCGATGACTTTTTTGTTTGGTTCTCTGGCAGTTGATGTTGTATTCGTGGGGTTTTGTTGGTGCATGTGTAAATGGTTTATTTTTCATATTCGTGTATCAGTAGAAAATACTGAAAAGCATCTAACTTACTATGTTGTAGATTGTTACAGGTAAAATGAGTGTTACATTATAAATTTAGATTTGCTCATCTTTAAGGGTGCACCTGCTAACTATAATGGTTGCAGGAATGGTTATTTTGGTTATCATAATTAAGGAGCGCCAAATCATATTGCTCAGCAATTCCTTTCAATACTAGCCCTACACGGAAGACAATTATTTCGAATAGGTTTCCATTGCTTCTGGTTTCCTAAATTTATTACATTATGCATTACCTTTTCCTACAATACCATAAAAACACATCCAATTTTGGTCAAATTAAGTGAAATGCTTGTACCAAATATAATCCTGTCACTAAGGTCACTGGAAATCCTTTTACAATGACCTAATTTTTATTTAATTCATAAATAAATGCATATAAAATTCAACCTATACTTAACTCTATTGACATTAAATAATTGCAATATAGATACCAATAACCTTGAAAAACCTCATTTTTTGACCCCAAACTAGCCAGGTATTACTAAAGAAATGCTAAGAAAGAAACATTAAATCAAATCCATCAATAATATTCACTCCAAGTTTTCCATATTGAATTACATGACATTTTAAATCGCATTTCTAGAAATGCACTTAAAAACCAACATAGAAAACAATTAAATATCAACTAGTTCTTTTTTAATTTCATTGATTTAAAAAAATTTAAAATCAATATGTACATACTCTTTAATATTTTAAATTGTTCCAAAAATCCTTGCATGAATACTTAAATTTAACCAGCACTCGTTCCTTGCTGTCATCGTTCAACTACCTAAGTACTTGTGTGTTGAAATTCACATATACATAAAAGTATAAACATAAAAGCTCATGTACTGTTTAAAAATATTGTTAAATTTTTGTCCAGAAACCATCTGTATTTCCAACTTTCGTTCTCATCTAACACAGCTCCCTTAACATAACCAATACAAAATTCAAATTATTTGAGAGGTAACTCTCCAGGTGCTAGTCTCTTTTTAAAAGGTTTACGAAATTATATCTAAGTCTAACACACACACACACACACACCCAACGTGTGTGAAATCTATCATGCCATTGCAAGCGTATGACTATAATACGGTTCTAAGAAACTTTCTGAATTTGATTTTCCTACCTTAACTTCAAACTGTTGTGCTTATTTGTTATTTCAAATTTCTCTATAAAATCTTATTAATTGTGGTCAGCTTCCGGTAATACATTGCAATAAGTTTAATCTATGCTTAAGAAAAGTTATTGTCCCATTATAATTAAAGTCGCATACTGGTACAATCATCCTTGAACGTGTAGCCATGTTTCAGATATGATTCAGCATTTCTCACATGAATGATTTATGAAATCTTTTATTTCATCGAATTTAAAATTTCATCATTCTGAACTATTACATTTACAATGTATTTAAAAAAATAATGTAATAGCTGTTTATAGAAACAAAATTTGAAATATTCTTAATTAAGATTGATAATTTATTATATCTATTATACAAGGTGCATCCATGTTTAGTCTTCATTCAAATTTACTAATTTTTCCCCCTTACCATCTAATTTGTATCTAGCGTAGCGTAGCATCGTGTTACATAATTAGCAAAATTTATAATATTTGCATAGTAAGCACTAAACTTTCTACCCTTCTTGAACTGTGAAAAAGTATGAGCGAGTAAAATCATTTAAGAGACTGTAAATCAACTTATATCCTGATGAACCTGGTGAAGAAGAAACAGTACATTTGCTACACAATTGCAACCATAAGTAAAATCGTAGCATGGCCTGAAATTTGCATGCCATTACAGATATTTTTAACAAAGAAAAATATAACGGCATCAATATTATCTCCGAAATTTAACTTTTTCTCAGATCGAAAACTCGCAAAACAATTGATAAATATGTTCATGACCTCTGCTACTTGTTAACTGCATGTTCACGAACATAGTAAATTATCATGAAACTACTTTTAAAGTAAAAATTGTTACGGGTAAAATGTGTGTTACGTTAATAAATTTTTATTTGCCTTGAAAAAGCATGGACCCTGTAACAATATAAGGGTGCATCGGTTAACTGCAGGGGTGCGAGAGTGGGTTTTTATGGAAGAAATAATAAAAGAAAATAGAAAAATTTGAAATAACAAATAAAATGGCCGAAATGCAATTGCTTAGTTACATTAATCACTTACCCCAAAAGGCTTTTTCTTTTGTAATAAGTAAGGGGGCACCGAACCGTGTGTCAACAATCCCTTTCGATATTATTCCTACATGGAAGATTGGTATTCCGCATAGGTCTCTTTTGCTTTGGTTCGTTAATTCGATCACCTTATATGTTACTTTCTCTAAAATATCTTAACATGCCTAACTTTTTGGTCATATTAAATAAAATTGAAAATAAAGTACTTTCCTAATATTCTTCTATCACTGGGGTAACTGGATATCCTTTACAACTGTGTCTGTTTACCTAGTTCCTAAATAAATTCAAATAAAATTCAACCTACGTTTAAGCTTTATTAACATTAAATAATTTCAGTACAAATACAAATATTCCTAAAAAATATACAGGGTGTTTCAAAATTGCACGACACTATTTTAAGGGAGTGTTTTTAGCACAAAATACACAAAACTTCTAATAAACATATGCCCTAAAATGTACCCCTATTGAGTTATAACCCCTTTAAGGGGGCTAGGTGAAATTGAGTTTTTTTAATTATCTGAAGAACCAAAAAAGATATTTTATTCAGATTTTTGTTGCCTACCCATGTTTTTATGCCAAATAAGATAGGCTTATCCATTTTTGAATGCTTCACCCAAATTAACTCGAAAACGGCTACAGATATCGACTTCAAACAAGAGCGACTTTTTTACTCAGAAATGTCAAAAGATTCTAATTCTGGCATTATAATTTATAAAAGCTTACACACAAAAAAAATACAGGGTTAAACGTGATTGTTCCCCCCCGGATGAGACGCTCCTGATCTTATTATCGAAAAATGGATAAGCCTATCTTATTTGGCATAAAAACATGGGTAGGCAACAAAAATCTGAATAAAATATCTTTTGTGGTTCTTCAGATAATTAAAAAAACTCAATTTCACCTAGCCCCCTTAAAGAGATTATAACTCCATAGGGGTACATTTTAGGGCATATGTTTATTAGAAGTTTTATGTTTATTTTGTGCTAAAGAACACTCCCTTAAAATAGTGCCGTGCAATTTTGAAAAACCCTGTATATTTCTTAACTGCATTCTGGCTAGATATTGCTAACAAAATCCTAAAAAGACCTTAAATCTAATTCATTAATAATACGATCACTTCAAATTTTTCCCATTTCCTATATTAAATTACATGATGACATTTATAAATCCCAATTTCTGCAAATTCCGTTAATAACAATCAGTTAAACACCAGCTGTCTGTAATCTGCCTATTAAAAAATACTAATATTCATGCTTTCGCCAACATTAATTTCTACCAATGAAAGTTAATTACTATTTCTATACATGACATTTTCGTACTTAAATTTAACTAATACTAATTTCGCCACGAATTCATCATTCAACAAAATAAGCAAACTTTCGTGTTCACTTAATTTCCTACTGCATGAATACCAACCAATTTATATTTAAAATTCACATACATATAATTAAAAAATTTAGACAGAATCATAATTTTATTCACTGTTTTAAATCCCATTATTTTAAAAAGGGTTAAGGAATTTCCAGAAACCATTAGTATGTCTATTTCCTATTTGCTTTTCAAAAAATAGCTCCCTTAACACACTCACAACCCACTTGTTTGAGCTATCCTCGCAGGTAGCTCTTTTACTGTAACACACATGCAGGATTAATCTTCTTGCCAAATTTGCAAGTGAAGTCTTGCAGGAGCTTGCACACCGTTTAAATATTACCATTAGGATAAAGCAAAATTACATACTTGAAGATGGTGTTGTTCAATATTACTTTTAACTTAACCTCAAAAAATTCCTTATTTTGCTGTTACTTCCGCCCTGTTACATCTTCATATAACTACATTTTTGATGTTTCCTTATTACAGGCTTCCGAATAGTTAATTCGTTTTTCTGTCTGATCTAATTATTGTTACATAATTTCCCCCCTCTTATATTCAGATGGGGGTTTTTGTTCATAGTACAGTCTTCCTATTGGGTTTATGTAATGAATCCCAGGAAAAGTACTTGTGGTCTCATGTGATTTACTTAGGTTAACGTTCACATTTCCTTCAGTCATGAGCAATATAAATTAATACATTGTAGCATTATTGTATGAAATGATTAAATCATCTGCAATTATATTCGTAATTTCCCCTACTCAGTGTCTGGGTTTTAATATTGTATTGCAACTATTTATTGAATCTATGTATTTGAATTGTATTTAATTTATTTAACTAAAATTTGTAAAAGCTATCCCATATTTCAGAATCATATTAATGAATTCACTGATATTTAATAATTATAAAACTCTTAAAACGACATTCTGCTATGAAAATTTAGTGAAATAAATATTTGGTTTACTTTTTTGTGGTTTAAATTAATTTATGAACTTAAATCTATTTAACAGAGATAAAACGGTGCTTTTGGGGCTTTTAAGTTAATGATTTTAATAAAACTAACAATTTATTGATAGGTCTTGTTTACTGAACACTACTATTCATAAAATCAATAGACAGGGTATATCAATATGAAGTTTGTCTGTTTGAGATAAATTTTCTTATTTTTGCATTTGGTTTTTATTTGCTATATAACACCAAGGCATTACAAAATTACCAAAATCGGATTTTTCAAATATGTAAATTTGAACAACTTGAAACTAATGCGAACAAGCACTTTATAAATTCAAGTTTTTTTACACGCATCAAATTATTGCAGATATAAAATAATATTTTTATATTTTAAATAAGGAAAACTGTTTTTAATTACTGCTTTACCTCAATCTCCGATTCAAAAATGCTTATATATGCAAGTGCTGTATGATCTTTTATCATTTTTAATTTTTGACGAGATTAACTGTATAAGCAATTTTGCGTTAAATAAAAATTTCTAAATTTTTTATATACCTTATTTGCTTGATGAGTGTTATCAGATAAAAACAATAAAAAAGCTGAAATTATCAGCATAGCAGTGTACCATTGGCTATTTTAGATAACTATTAAAACTTGACATATACACTGCAAATAGAATTGGATTAACGATAGAGTTGGTGATGTACCTGATTTATTTGTCACATAAGATGGCTTGTGTTATAAACAACTTGTTTTTGATATAACTTTAAAAAATTGAAGTGGTTTAGCTATTTTCAAAAAATAGCCTATTGATCTGAAGGCTGAAAATCCAATAACGCCAATTTGGTTACTAACCATAAAAATTCAACTGTAAATTTTTAGGTTAAAGCTATAGTAACTATCTAAATTCAAATTTCAACTTGTATCTCGATCAAATATCTCATTTTCCAAATGCTCCTCAAATTGAATTATCCACAGTTGAAGTTGACCAAGAACCACAACAGAGTTGACTATTTCTTAATAATTTGACTTGATCATGTATAATGTTTGTTACGTGCTAAATTGACGTTAGTTACCTTAATTTAACTTTTGCTACCAGGGAGACAACAGTAATTAATGCTTATACAAATCTTTTTACAAATTTACAAACTTCAACACCTTCACTTATAACCGACTTGGAAATGTCTTTAAACTTTCTATCCAACAAAAGTTGTTGAGTGTTATCGCACTTAATTTGTCTCGCAGGACGATGGGCGGTTTAAGAGACGATTTAAATGTTTTCTTTTCTTTTTGCAACACAGGTTTATGAAATCTTGTGTACACTTTTTTCTCAACTACTAGTTTAAAATAAACACAGAAAAAGAAATTTTCAAGTCGTTCACCTATTCTATATTACAAACATGAATATCACATTATTTAACAAGCAGAACAACCAGATAAACTAAGCTCTCTCCCTAACTGACCAAGTATGCGTTTATCTAAACAAATCTTAAATTTATTCAATTATAATTATCCAACCAATTTAACTGGTACGTATAAATTTATGCAAATACAATTGTGGTGCCTGTTTATATAAGAATTTCTTGTTACATTATGCTTTTAACTAAGCGTGGACCAACGTAAAAGACATCATAATAACAATAAATTTTTATAATTTTACCATGTATCATAAACATAAAGTAACCGAAACTGCCATCTTTTCTTCTTTCTTGTGATGGACCGAACCACTCACACATAGTCCAGTAAAGATTGGGGCCAAATTCAAATATAAGTAATATAGCCCATAACTTACAAATATTAAAATAATCTACAGCTATATCTAATAAAATAAACACTATATGCTGAAATGATGGTGCATGCTTTATAATGTCAATGTCCAACTTAACAAGCTTCATGCATAAATGTCACCAAAAAAAACAAAAGAAATATGAATAACTAGCTAATGAAACTTAGGTTGAATCTTCATGTGACTAAGGAGTTCCATTGAGTCAGGATTGAATTCACTTTCTGACGGGTAAATCATTTCCAACATCCGTTGGTTTGAAACCAGTCTTTGTTGTCGGATTGCTGTTGAATAATTCGTGGATTTCACATTTACTCTCGTTGGTTAATCTTATAGCATACAACCAATCTATGAACTGTTACCATCTACATATATTATCGTCACAGGTTTGCGAGTAATTAATTAATTTTTTATGCACGGCCTAGCTATTGTTCTCCTACTTTATTTTACTCATTAATTATTCTATAAGCTTTCGCAAAGTAGCATGATTAACGTTATAAAAATTTACTGTTGCAATTGATGTGTTTGTTTACTCAAACTAACTAGGGTAATTATCCATGCTTGCATCTTTGTATTCGAATTCGTAACATTGAAATCTTTTCTTTTTTTGTGGTTTTGAAATTAAACAATGTATTGTACAAACAATATAACTAAGGTTTTTTTGTTTAAGCTTATTGTCCGAATTCCCCTTCATCATCATTAGGTCTTCAGTCCTGGAACTGGTTAGATGCATACCATCATTGTTTCCTATTCTGAACTAACCTACACATTTCCCTGAAATTTGCATAGTCTGCATCTATCACTATCTGATCTAGGTCTACATCTACCTCCTTTTTCCTATCTGTGCTTGTAATATATCTCATACTATTCACCAAAAATAACTTAGAACGTATACTGCCCTTCTATGTCTCATATTTTTCCCACAGATATCCTTCTTCCCCTACTATTTCTATAACCTATTTGTTATTAACTTTGTCTGTCCATGCTATAATCCTCATACATCTGACGCACAGCATTCCAAAAGGCTGCTACGGTTTTTCTGTCTGCTTTTCCTACTGTTTGTTGTCTTAGAACACAGTAGTTGCTTTTTCTTGTTAACTGTAGCACGACCTTGTGCTAGTCTTTGTTTTATATCTTTTGCGTTTTTCCCATCTTGCGTTATTTGGCTTCGTAGGTAGCAGAAATCCTTAACCTCTTGTAAGTTCGTGTTACATATTTGTATTTTTGTTTTTGATCTATTTTCCCCTCCTTTGCATACTAGTACTTTAGTTTTAGTTTTGTTAATTTTCATACCGTATCTCTCTGATAGAACTGTTTCCATTTCATTAAGAGCAGCTTCTAACTCTTCCTTGCTAGATGCTAGATGTCTTATAAAACCAAAAAACAAAAAAATTGAAATGCTATAATTAATACTACTATTTGTGAAATCATAATATACAGAGTACATACGTATTTATTCTGTACGTTTAAAATTAATCTTTTCCTATCTGGTTTCTATCTAAAGCAAACCCATTTGAGTTTTTTTTAAAAAGGTTTCATCTATCATATGGACTAATTAATGTGTTTACATAAGCTACACCTTATTAGATGTGTTTGAAAAAGATGGGCAATTGCATTACAGATGTTTAATGAATTGCAAAAGCTCTATTTGTGTAGACGATCCAAAAAACTTGTTGTAGATTTAGTCTAACTATTAAAGTAAATTGAGTGTCATTTAGCTACACCTTATTAGATGTGTTTGAAAAAGATGGGCAATTGCATTACAGATGTTTAATGAATTGCAAAAGCTCTATTTGTGTAGACGATCCAAAAAACTTGTTGTAGATTTAGTCTAACTATTAAAGTAAATTGAGTGTCATTTCCACCAAAGCAATCACAAATATTCAAATGCAAGTAAAATTTCTTTTTATTAAAATTTGCTAATGAAACAAAGTTTGATTGAGAGAACATGTTGCCATTGTTTTGTGTACGGATTTTACTTATTTTTTCTTAAGATCAGTAAAAATACAAGATATGTATAAGTGGGTTACGTTATTTTTCACCTTAAATTTTTATGTCATGCAGGTTGTTTGTATTCTCTTATACTAAGTTGTGTCGATTGACCACCTGCATGATGGTGAATCCTACCTGCACTATAAGAGTGTTGTAAAAACATCAATTAATTTAACGTTTTTGGGAAGTCAGAATGTTCTGAGCAATTTGTTAAATATATTAAATTTATTCAATTTGTTGCAGTTATGCATATCGAAGTTTTGAACTTGATAATGATTATTACTTATTAATGCTGTATTTTTAATACAAAATAGACTTTTCTTTGGTATAATTTTGAAACTTAATTTAATGTTGTGTTAAATAAAATATTGGTGTTTAAGAACAGCATTCTACTAAATTGAATTATTAGAAAAAAATACATGTTTATACCTACTTCAACTATTACGCCTAATTACGTTTTTTTTTTTATTTTATTAAGCTTTCCAAAAATTTGATTTATGGTGATCAAACCTTAGACCCAAGTTTCTTTTGATAAATTAATTCGCATGGAATAATTTGTTATGTTCTTTTTAGCTTCACAAATTCTTTTTTGAATAATTATCATAGGAGATTTGCAATCCTAAATTGGTAATATATTTCCCACTGTAATTTAGCTAGTAAATAGGTCATAATACATTAAAATTGTGGTTTTCTGGTCTCAGCAGGTAATAACTTCTAATTTATTATTATATGTATTTTGCCAAATACACGTTTTCTCACGTTTCGAAGTAATGTGCATAATTATTTCAACCACTGAGAACATGCGATATAGCAGATGGATTTTTACAAGTTGGTGTAAACAAACGCCATAATGGAGGAGATTGACTTGGTCTGGCTTGCCGAACAGACAAGTCCATAATGAAAAAGAAGAAATATCACTCCACAGTGTTGAAGTGTAATTAAGCGAAGAATAAAACTCACAATCTAATCTCCTCATGAACGTAGCTTTTTATATTAAAATTGTTTTTTTATAAAATACCTCAAAATTGTACGCTCTGCGTATTGGGCTAAAAATACACTAAGCCCTTCATCAGACAATAAAGTATAGGTAAAACATTCAAATTATCCAAAATTGTTTTTGACAAACTTAAGTTCACTAAAATTATTAAATTGAGGGTAATGCAATTAGAAGTAAATTTACCAGGAAAACATCTTAACATATTATGAATTAAAAACAATATTATTAGTTGTTACATTTAACTCTTTCGCTGCTAAATTAAGGATGAAACTGCACTACTTGTGTGCTGAATTAAGAAAATCTAAAAACGTATATATACGGATGTAGCATTCAGAATTACATAGAACGTATAATTACTGACATAGCATATATATTATATAATTTGTGGTGTGTTCATATCATACCTGTCAAACTTAGATATTGAAAAAATGCAAATAAATACTGCACTTTTTATTATGTAAATAAAAATCAATTGTGCTAAATATTTTAAAACTTTTCAATGTGTGAAATAGTTCAAAACAGGGTACCACATAAAGTCCGACGTCACAGTCAGGACAAAAATGTCCACTGTCCTTTCTTCTTTTTCGGTAATTGCTCAGCTTCCTTACCAGTCAAACCGACATATCCTGCCATTACAAGAATTTATACATTTGTACTATTTAGCAGCAGAAGCACCTGCAACACGATTGAAAATCTGAATGCGACTAAATCTAATAAAACCACAAATACTTGTGATTTACGAAGTACATATATGCAACTACAAAATAGAGCAGGCGAGTTTCTCGTACGTATATTTACTGACAATGCACAGATTTTTGAAATTATAAAATGTATATTTACGGAAGTAGCACTTTAAGTATGCGTTTTGAAAACGTATAATTACTGACGTATCAGTTAAAGGGTTAAATTCGTAACCGTTTTGGGGCAAAGCCCCATTACAGTTGAAAAACCAAAATATCAAGGGGACCATTTCTACAGACATTTCCAAAAGGAGTATTAGCTGATGCATATATCAGAATTAATATTATCGAGTGGGTAGAACCACGTTAACGTATAAATATGTATTTTGAAATTTTATGTGATTAGAGTAGAATTGAAGTCGGTGATTTAATTTAAACAAGTTTGGTTGGATGGTCTTTTTATTTCTAACATTTCCAAAAAAAACTATTTTATGGCTCTTTTCTTGAATGTATAAAATCTCATAATTGTTTTCTGAATAGGTATGATTATTAATAGCAGATTTGTAGTCGCCAAAACTACGACCAGTTGTACTTGTTGAAAATATTTTGTAGTTTTAAGGAAATAAAAAGGTAAGCTGTAGTAAATCAACGGAACGCGATTATCAGGAATAAGAATAGAATAAAAATTTAATTTACGTTTCATTTTATAGTAAAGATTGTTAATTAATGGTATAGGATAATTATTATTAACAGCAATTTGTTTTATAATATTGAATTCTTTCTGGAAATCCATGTTACTTAGGGGAGTTAATAATAGGTCTTAAAAGAAATCTATAGCTTGCAGGTTTGACTCATAAGATGGCAAAAATCAAAATGTATAACAGAGTCTGTGGGTTTAGGTTTTGTATAAATGTTGAACATAACCTTGAAAGGTGTTGCTGTTAGAGATAGCTTCACAAAGGAAATAACCTTGTTAGCAAAATCAACTGTAAATTCTATGTCTGGATGAATGTTGTTCAAGAAAACCAAAAATTCCGTAATGTCGAACAATTTTAATATAAAAAACTACGTCCATGGGAAGATTTTGAGTTTTATTCTTCGTTTAATTACACTTTAACCCCATTAAGTGATATTTCTTCTTTTTCATTATGTATTATTTTGCTAATCGAGCAATTTTACTAAGAATGTTTGAAAACCTTTCAAAGAAGTTAAAAAGTGCCAAATTATCCAATTGGTTCAACACGTCTTGCCTTAAAAAACAAGTTTTTCCAAAGATGTACAACTTCATTCCAATATACACAGCTACAGTTCTGTTAAAGCTATTCATGAAGCAAAAATATCATGGATGTTTGAAATTGAAAAAGGTTACAACAAGATTGCAGAAATTAATTTACAACTCTATCGTGTCTTCAATTAACTATAATGGAAACTATTCCACTTTCGAATGGGATATTATTCATCATCAAATTAAGGATATTATACAAGATTTTGGCACTAATGTATTTAATTGTTTACAACAAAAACTTAAAAAGTTAACATCTGTAGAAATTAAATCTGTTTCTACCAAAAAAACCAATTTTTTCACAAATTAAATTTCATCCAAAGGTTTTCAACCTAAGCTCGCATATTTTTTCTTCCAAAGATTTAAATATTTTAAACAAAGGTCTTCAATTCGATTCCTCAGTTAATATAAAAACCAATTCCTTCTTGACTAATTTAGCAGTCGCTTCAGATTCCATTCTTGTTTTATCGAAATGTCAACACAACGATTTATTAAAATCTGAATTAATTCTAGCTCTTCATGGGTTTGACCAACTTCCTTTCTAGATATGAGAATAATCACATTAATCGAATGACTAAAATTTTCAGAAAATCTGACTCAGATTTAATTTGTACCATGGAAGACAAAGGTAATTGTATAGTTATTTTAAATAGGACAGCTTATGTTAGCAAAGTCAATGATATTATACATTCTTCAAATTTTATTGCACTTCTCTTTTTATCAGTAAATTTAGGAAATTAATTTATGATTCTCGTAATATTCTTACTAGCTTCAATCTAAATTATAAAAATATTTTGGAAATGAATCCTACCACACCTCACTTATATGGATTACCTGAAATCCATAAAGTGAACGTCCCAATTAGGTCTGTCATTTCATACACTCGTACCCCTAGCAATAAATTAGGAAAATTTTTAAACAATTTTTTCACTCGACATCTTAATTTTAAACCAAAATACTATATGAAAAATTTCTTAGGTCGCATTTCTAAAATAAATGGTCTTCAATTACCAGAATCATTTAACATTGTTTCATTCGATGTTGTAAACTTATTTCCCAGCATACTTCCTTCGGAATGCCTCAACTAATTAATCGTTTAATGGACTTCTCCGATCACAGTGTTTTTCAATCTTACACTATAATGTCGTTAAATCTCACCATCAAACAAAATTTTTTCAAGTTCGACAATAATTTCTAGAAACAAAATAGTGATCTTGCCATGGGTTCGAACCTTCCACATTTCTTAGCGGAACTCTTCATGAATAAATTAGAAACCTTACATATTGAGAAGTCGCAGTGTTTCTTAGATAAAATTATTTTTTGGACACATTATGTTGATGACATCATTTGTCTTCACTTTGGATTCGACTCCGACATTACTGAATTTTTAGATTTAGATTTTTTGAACAACATTCATCCAGATATAGAATTTACAGTTGGATGTGCTAACAACACGGTTATTTGCTTTTTGGATCTGTCTCTAACAGCAACACCTTGCAAGGTTATTTTCAACATTTATAGAAAACCTACAACCAGAGACTCTCTTATACCTTTTGATTCTTGCCATTCTATGGTTCATAAACTTGCAAGCTTTAGATTTTTTTAACACTTCTTTTATTAACTCCCCACAGTAACACGGATTTCCAGAAAGAATTCAATGTCATAAAACAAATTGCTGTTAATAATAATTATCCTATACCATTAATTAACAATCTTAACTATAAAATGAAACGTAAATTAAATTTTCATTCATTTCTTATTCCTGATAATCGCACTCCGTTGATTTGCCACAGCCTACTTTTGTACAACTGTTATACTCCCATCTGTTCTAGTCTAAGGTATACTGTTAAAATCCCGCGCGTAATTGATGAGCCACTGCGAAAATTGGTAACATAATAAACACATGCCTAATATTGCGCAACAAGGTATTACGTCATTATTGCGTCTCAAATTTGGATCACATACAAAAGAAAAAGATAAAATGTACTCACGTAAAATATGGAGCTTTTCACGGCATTACGGCTGGTTGGTTGGGCGTGGTTCGGCCTTCGCCCTCGTCGAAACCAAATTGATTTGTCTTCCCTCTACTTTCTGTAGCGGTATGATAAAGGATCAACCAGGTAAAGAGGAACGATTATAGGTACGACAGAGGGAACCTACATTATCTGAAAGAGAAGTCAAAAAAAGACACAGATAAACCTCACTGTTCGACGTTTCGTTGACTAGTCCTCGTTGTGACGGAAAATGCCACTTACTTCCACACTCCGCGTCTGCGCAATCTCTGGCGCCGACGCAACTGTCCGAAGAGACGGAAATGCATGCACAAGTCTATTTTTTTGAAATATTGGCGCGATTTCAATCACATATTTTTAAACTAAAACCAGAAATGTTTACATAGCCGATTTTCGGCATGTAACACATTTCCTTAAAACTAAAAAATATTTTCAACAAGTACAATATTAACATTTCTTATTTGGTAATCAAGAATTTAATATCTCCTTTAATTTTTAACAAAGATAAAACGAATATCCTTCAAAGATCAGGTGTTTACAATCTCATTTCTGACTCCTGCAATTCATACCATATCGGCCAAACTGGTTGTAGTTTTGAACAACGTTTCGCCAAACATAAATCTTTAATTAGTAAATATCGCGTTCATCACACTTTTTCACCACATGAATTCTCCTTTGCTTCTCATATTGCTATTAATAATCATTGTACTTATTCAGAAAAAAATTATGAAATTTTACACATTCAAAAAGGAGCCATAAACTCGATTTTTTGGAAATGTTAGACATAAAAAGACCTTCCAACCAAATTTGTTTAAATGAAATCATCGACTTTGATTTTACTCTAATCACAATTAAAATGTCAAAATACATATTTACAAGTTAACGTGGTTTTACCCACTCATTGATATTAATTTTGTTATACAGATCTGCTAATATTTCTTTTGGAAATGTCTGTAGATATGGCCCTTCGTATTTTGATTTTTCAACTGTAATGAGACTTTGCCCCAAAACGGTCACGAATTTGACTGTAATAACTAATAATATTTTCTTTAATTCATAATATGTTAAGATGTTTTTCTGGCAAGATATACTTATAATTTTATTAAACTCAATTTAATAATTTTAATTTGTCAAAAACATTTTTGAATAATTTTGATGTTTTAGCTATACTTTTTGCCTGATGGTGGGCTTCGTGTGTTTTTAGCTCAGAACATGTAGCGTACAAATTTGAGGTATTTTATAAAAGAAATCAATTTCAATATACAAAACTATGTTCATGAAAAGATTATGAGTTTTATTCTTCAAACAGACAAGTGACGAGTCAGTGCGTTTAATACAGTGAAGTACCTGTGAAATACCTACCTGACCTCTCTTAATATCGTACATGTGTTCTCTGTTTTAAATGTTGTAGGTTAGCAATTGACTGCTGCAATTTGCTGATTAAATAGGCCATCGATCCAAATTTAACCCGGACATATGTTTAGATGAACAATAGTCATTTTACAAGGATCGTATATTTGGCTATACCGTAACTATCTAGTTTAGTCAAAGTAAGCTTGATTATTTAGTGAGTTGTTTGTTTATTTGTCATGGTAAAATGTATGCAATAATATTGCAATCGCTGTATAACCATGCTTTGAACTAAAGTACGTTTACCTGTAACTGACATTTAGCTATAATAATTTTGCACTCAACGCGACTGCCAAATCATTACTCGTTAATTTGACAGGTAAAACGGTAATATAGGTAAACGTATCTTATTTCAAAGCTTAGTTATGCAGAGGGCATAATATTGTTACACAAATTTTACCATGACAAACAACTCAATGAATAAGTCAAGCTTATTTTGAGTAATCTAGGTAGTTAAGGTAGACCCAAATACTCGATCTTTGTACTACGGCTATTGTTCATCAAAACGTACGTCCGGGTCGGAGAGTTCATTGAACTTTATTCTGCAATTTGCAGCTAGGTTAATGGCTAACCTACAACATTTAAAACCGGGAACACATGTAAGATATTGACAGGACGGGTAGGTATTTCACAGGTACTTCACAACATTGAATCCAATGACTCATCATTTATCTGTTTGGTAAGATAGTCCAAAGTAATCAGCCAGCCATGGCACTCCTTTCACACCAACTTGTAAAAACCCCTATTCTATTTAGCACATTCTCATTGGTTGAAGTAATGGCGCACATTACTTCGAAGCGTGAGAAAACATTATAAGTTATTCCCATAACAGTGGTGGGACTTCAATACTACATGTTTAATGCATCATAACCTAGTGACTAGTTAACTTACAGTGGAAAATATGTACTTCCAATTTAGAATTAGAAATCCCCTATTGAAATTAGACTTGTAAACCTAAAAAAAAGCGCAACAAAATTTGTTTAGTAAAATTTCCATTTTTATCTGCCAAATTCAAGTCACCATAGCATCTCCAAATACTATCATTTTTTTTGAATGAATGGTGTTTGATCTCTATTTGTTGCAGATTGTAGTGACCCATGTTCTTGGAGCAGTTTTTTTAATATAATATTTTTTACTGCCACTCTCTTATCTATAAATTTTCATTTCCCCCAGATGTTTTAGCCATAAGCTTATTGTTTTTTAAATACCGACCCATTTGATTGTTGTATAGTCTTTAAATTTTATCCTATTGAACAGGACTTCATAAAACGATGTGTTGATAGCTGGCGCATGGCAATTTTTGTTGTCACATGGGCCCAAGAATGGCACATCAAGATTATTTGTAATTTGCTGGGAATTTGCCCAATATGTATAATACCAGCAATTATCTCCACAACCTCACGTTATAAATTAAATATTAGAAAATGAATAAAACGATTGGTGAAAGTTTGCCTTAAAATACTGGTGCTACAAATGGAATATTCATCCTTCTGCTCCACATAGAGGTCCTTAGTGATGCCGTTTCAAAGCTGTTGAAATGCTAAAATCAATCGTTTCAAATTTACTTCGCAGGTCACCTGGCTCCAGTAATGTAGAACCTAAGTGCAACCTTTCAGATAACTGCAATTCTGTTTGAATAATGATTCAAATAAACAACACTTTTCTTCATTACCAAGCAAAATGCAATAGAAAAAGTGCTGCAATGTGATACTTATAACCAAACGTTATGAATATATTATCTGCATGGTATATAAAAATAGATACGTTTGTATGTCTTTAAACTTGAACAAAATATAATGCCAAAAATGTTTTGAAAGTATATTAATTAATAGATGTTAGGAAATACAATAACTAGTCAAGGTCAACATAATAATTGGGGGAGACCAACGACAAAAGTAACACATTTTATTTTTGTTCCTGTGTCAGCGTAAGTTTTAAAAGTGTAACATAAAATATTACACCGATGGAAAGTTTTTTTTCTATTTAGAATGAACTATATTTGAAGTGGTTCGGATCTTGTACACCTTTTTTCCAAGCATGCTAGCTGCTACTTTTGCCCTGGAGGTATAGTACAAAAGTAACAACATGGGGATAAAAGGATCATGCCATAAATTGATAATAATTCATGAATTCTTTTCAAAATCCAACATTTACTTTATAAGGAAACAAACACATTTAAAATATAGTTAAAAGAAAGTATATTTCTATTACTCAAACAAACAGTTGTGGCATATATAGTGAAGTTCACTTTTAGTGCAATTATCATAAGACCAACTTTTGCACTCCAGGTACTGAACTCGCTTCTTCCCAACGCAGCTATTGCTAAAAGATGCGTGAAATCTTCATAAGACCACCTTTTGAACTCCAGGCACTGAACCCACTTCTTCCCAGCGCAGCTCGTCCTAATAGGCTCTAAGCAAACCGGCATATCTCATTAAAATCAGGACTTAATTCTAGTTCTCCGTTGAAGCAATCACTTTTTTGCTTGTGCTATTTGTTTTATTTAAGATAAACAAGTTTTTTCTTGCAGTTTTTCTATTGACAAATTCTTCCTCTATTACTCTTTTTTCAGTCAAGATAACAAATTTCTGTTTTTTACATTCTTTGTTTGTTTGTAATCTAGGAGCAGCTTTTGGAAAATGTCGAATACCTTGTGGTAAAAATTGTAAATTTATTATACGATTCAATACGGGCATTAAAGCTGATGATTTAAAATTCTCCAATTTGTTGGTTTCGTAAATTCCACTGCACCTGTCAGTTCAGGATCATAATTTTTGTGTTGCACCTGCATCCTACTTGTATGATATATGATTATGTTGTTGATGATTTTATATTTGGTTCAGGATCTGTAATCTGCTTGTACTTGCTTCAGAAGTTGTGGGCGACCTAACAGTAACATATTAAGGTGCGTAGTTGACCGCTGTAAGAATATTTTTATTAAACGGACTTATTCGAGTATACTTAAATCATGCTGCTGCATTTGAAATAGTAACTACCAACGATAAGACCTCATTTACAATGGTTGGAATATTATAGAACGTCATTGTTTTGTCAGGATTGTACCTTAACCAATTATCTTCAGCAGCACTGACCATTTTTTAATGAGGCCATATACTGCTTGTTCTAGAGGTTGAATCTTGTGGGAGCAATGTAGCGGAAATAATAATAGAACAACCTCATTTATTTACAAAAATCAATAGCATTTACTAACACATGGGACTCGTAGTTTTCCAATAACAATAAGCACTTTTCTTCAAGACTTGGTTTCGCTCGCTTCTTAAAATGTTCTAGCAACATTATAAATTGTGCTTTCTACATCCAGCCACTCACATTTCCAGTACATTCCGATTCAAGAGGTCCATCTTGAATTAAGTGATCTTGAAACGAAAAATAGGGGTGTATTACCACCTTGTCCATTAATTTCATGGCAAGAGTTACTAATCTGCCATTTTTAACTACATTGCAGATTGGATTTTGAACGGTGGTGAACCAGTTTTATCCACATTCCATATATCTTTTGGAGCAAAATTATATCGATATGGATCGTTTTTTAAATTAGCAAGAAATAGGTTGACATTATGCTTATTGAAACTGTAACATTATTTTGTAATGTTAACAAGTAAACAAATTAATTTAAAATTCAGTAACTTGCATAAAGTATAGACAAAAATTCCCACAATAAATTACTGCACATTCAGTCAGGCTCCCTTTGTAATAAAAGACCACATTTATACCGATAGCTTCGGGCTACTAAAATTCCAGCGGCAGGTCATAATAATGTAAAGCTCTACCCTAATAAGTCAAATACAATAAACTTCTTAAAAGTTAGGTCGGTAACAGACTAACAAATCCGATTAAATTAAAATGTTATAGTACCTTTTAGCGTAAATAAAGGAAAACTTATTTCAGTTTGAAAAGCTTAATACTTTCGTTGGTTTACAGCGGGTTAGACAAAACAAAATATTATAATAGCACAAAACTATTTCCAAGTTGATTTGTTCAAATATTACAAATAATCTTAAGTAGGCTGGAGACATTCTTTGTATTTAAAATCCATTTCGGCTCAAGTAGGTTAACCGGTCTTTGTTAAAGCCAGACTACGGCCGCCATAGGTAGATTCCACATTGCCATATTTAAGTAATTCGTAGAAGGTAAAAATATAATTTAAATTCGTGGGGAGAAAATTGCTTCCGTGATTCTCATCTAGAAAAGGGGTTGGATTTGGTTTCTGAAATCTTGTTTTCTGGGAGGGTCTGTTCAGTCATTGGATAATAGAAAATGACGCTCATAATTATTAGAGTAGGGAATAGTCTATATATTTGAAGGCTTAGCCAAAAGACAGAGAGTTTTTTCTAATGGGGCCGACGGTGGTCAAGAAGTAGAGAGAAAACGTAGTTTGCGGGTAGCGTTTCTCTGGCATGACAGAATATTCCACTTCGTATCACGATACTTAAAAATTGGAAAGAGGTGAGTACTCTTCCAGTTTCGCGAGGGTTATGCCCAAAGTTCGCGGATTTAAAGTGATGCAAGAAAAATATTTAAAAAGCTTGTAGGCGTGTGACGCAACAAGTAAGTTATATTGTCAAAAATTCTGCCGAGTTCGTGTGCCAGTCAATTTCTTAAACATTATAAACAGAAGCAACAAGCGAGATTCTCTTCCCAAATTTAATAACTGCTACGTTGGAAAACAAACCCTCAAACAATGGACAATTATTAGTAAGTAAGCTTTTATAGTTAAGTAGCATGACCAATTTTTAGTTAGTTTATTTGTTAGGACGTTTTGGCCATAAACCGTAGGATTAAATTAGTGTACGATTTATAATATAAGTTTCTTTCATATACAAGTGTTTGATAACTACTTATGTACTCAAAATTTTCATAACTTCCATAGTCACCTATTCACTTAAATTTATAAACTAAAATCAATGCATGTAAGAGGTTCACGTTTATTGCTCTGTGAATTAAATAGTTTTGTTTGCCGTTGATTAAGTCAATAGTTTTTCTTATTTTTTTATATAAGTAGTAAAAAGGTGAGGAATTGATTAAAAGAAACAATTGTCCTCCTTGGGATGACAAGTCTCTCAAGGTTTTGTACGAACATTTGGACATTCTCGACTTGTCTGGCGCCCTTGGCAATTGTCATTAAGCCACAATATTTTATGAAAGGTAAGTGCCACATTTTTGTAGTATATTATAAATTAATTTAACCCTTTTTTCAAAATTTCAACCCTCTATATGATCCACGACCTTCTGCTAGCTAGTGCCGGTGACCCCCCTTTAAATTTTGTTTTACAGGCCGCCCCCATTTTATAATTTGACTGGAAAGGATACACTTAGTAGCTTTTCCACCTGTAACAAAACTGGTTGCTTGCTTGCAGTAAACACAAAGATAAACTATGGTGTCTTTTCAAAAATGCTCTAAATTTCAATGCTGGCCAGCTTGTTATTACGCCACGTTAACGAGAACGTTTTTTTATACGTTTTAGCCAAATGATATGCCAATTTTCACACTTCTTTGAAGTAACGATTTGAACACTACAATATAGTTCTGAAGAACAACTTTTTTTCATCAGTAAAAGCATGGTTTATGCTGTGATACCCAACCTTTGCAGATGTGTCACCAGATTGCAGTTTCTTCATGTATCTGTATAAAGTGACGTAACAAATTAAATTTTTTGTTGCAACTGCTCCAACACTGATTTTACCATTTAGATGTTCTTCTGCTGCTTGTAAACATGCAGTAGTTTTTCTTACTCAAGATCGAGGTAATCTAAAGCACAAGATTAATACAACAAATACTAACAGAATTCTTATGTGGACAAAAGCAATACGTTACTTTCATACCCATATCATCATGTTACTTTTGTTTTTAAGTATTTTAAAAAAAATTCTAACCGAGAAAATCAAAGACATTTAAAATTAAACACACGCACTTGTACAGTAACGATTCCACTAAAAACTGATAACATGGTGGCCACTATGACAATTATCTTTCTCTGGAGGTGTTGTTTTGTTGCTTGCTAGTGAAAAGGGGGTACCCAACATTACGCCAACTTCTCACAGAAGTCAAACGTAAGATGTAATTTTTATCCGTAGATGATAACTGACTTTTGGGGGCTTCCGGACTAACTCTGAATATTATTTCTGCGGGGGGTCGATTAATAATTAATGGATAAGCCAGGGCGCCACTACACTTATAAAATAAACAATTACAATATCATCAAACAAAAGTGTAGAAATTTTGACGATCAAATTATGTTTCGAAACCATGAATGTTTGACCTTAAATTCGTACACTCTATACCTGTAATAGAACATGAGGTTAAATAAATAACATGAAACAGCAGTTTATGTTTCTTTACAAAAAATATACTAAAAGTATTAAAAAATATTAAGTTTAGATTTCATTTGGATTTGGAACTCACCATCACGCTACTTGAGCGAATGTGGATTTTTCGCTTAGTTTGTAGCATAAATAAATTCTAAAATTAATCAGTGAGTAAGCACGATGTCTTACTTTTAATAGGAGGTCCTAAAATGCTACAAGAAATGAAAATTTGATGTAGCCAAATTTTATACGTGTATTGAAATCAAATATTATGGTCATATAAGAAAAATAAATATTTACAGAAAGTGTTCAATTATTTGTTCAGTAAGATATTTGAATAATTTTTGTAAACTTAGTAAAGAACAGACATGTAAGTTTTTACCGATACCAGACCTGATATTAATTTACAAACTTTAAGTTCATATTTAACCAGTTAAATTTATAATTAAGAAGCACTAGTTACTTTTTATAATTCATGTTCAAAATAACTAGTTGTATTTAGGAATACAAGTTATAAATAACATATTTGCGTTAAACTTCAATTTCCTGAAAACATTAACATTTAAATTTTTATCAAAATCTACGTAACAACTTCGACAATCGCGATTACATAGGAGATGAGTAATTTAAATTCTTCCAATCGCATGGAACAAACAAACAGCTTGTCACTCAATAAAAAGTTGACTTATCGACTAATAGCAAAAGTCACCTTCAAAATTACCAATAACATCCAACAGCAAGATGGCCGGGAAATTTCCTCTTGAAAAACTTGTTTACCTCGGATGGTAGTTGACCAAACAGCAGTAGGTCTTTGAGGGTAACAGGGATTATTCCTAGTTCGTTTTGTAATAATAGCCAACACAGCGTTTTAGCTGTATGTTCAATTTAATACTAAAACAAACGAAGTCATTTCATTTACGTAGTTATCACAATTTTACATAAAGCAAAACCAGATCTTAAATTATTTTTAAATTTATTTCTAAATAGGTAGTTAAATCATTTTATAAATTTGTTGCGCTGGAAAAGTAAAAAGGAATAAATTTTTAGAACTTAAATTTAACAATACGAACCATTATTGAATCGACCAGATTGGGACACGTGTTGAAAGGCTTATGTGAATGAAGTGCGACGCGAAGATCACCGACATTCAAAACTTTCCACATCTTAACTGCATGAAGTCCTAACAGCGATTGACCAGGAGGGGCTGGAGTAACCTGTTGCAGAACTTATATAAAAGATTTTTAAACAAATAGAATAATACCATTATACAAGGCGGAAACAAAAACTATTGTACCTTATTTGTAATTTTATAAAATTTTTGGGTTTCAGAAAATTAGAACGCTTCACCACTATATGCAAACCCACTACTGAGATTGATAAAATAACTAAAGGCAGAATAACTTACCTAATTGGCATGAAAACGTAAAATAATTGTTGTACAGTACATGTTACTTCATTGTTTGATGGCTACTAAACAAAAAATGGGCAGGATCCGGTGCACACATTGAATTAGGTACAATAGACCTTATAACGGCATTTGTGTGAAGTAGGAGAAGGGGTATTACTTACACGACCGTGTTATGTTTGCCTCCAATCTCCCTTATATTAGGAATTATAACTGTTACACCATACAGATATCATTGTTAAAACAGTGTGGCCTCAGACTACAATGTATTATAGCCAGACAGTTACAGGTAAATGTACTTTAGTTCAACGTGTGGTTATACAGAGGGTGTAATATTGTACAAATAATCCTCTAAGATGTTTAGTTAAGATAGAACCAAATTATTAAATCCTTGAATTGACACGTAATGTTTGTTCGGGTCCTATTTGGGTTGATGACCTATTTATTAATAGATTTGCAGCAAAGTTTCTGTTGATACCTACAAAAAGATATTAAGATTGAAGGGAGATAAGGAACTCAAAGGTAAGGTAGCCCAAGGTAATCTGCTAAATATGGTGCGTGTTTCACACCAACTTGAAAATCCCTCTTCTGTATCGTACGTTCTCATTGGTTGAAGCAATGGCGCACATTACTTCGAAGCAAAAGAAAACTTCGATGCGGCAAAATACATATAATAGTGTTATTCCCCTTACAGTGCTGGCATCTTAAAACTAGATCTATGATGTATCATACCCTACTTATACTAGCTAAATTTCTATGGGAAACATACTTACAATTTAGGATTGGAAATTCTCTATGATTCATTATTAAATTAAGATTTGTGAAGCCAAAAAAGCTTAACAAACCACTTATCAAAATCAGAATTATATGTTTCAAAGTAATAAATCTCTTCCACGTTAATACTTTAAAGTGTTGTTATTTGAAATATATAAGATGCAATAGGAAGATATCTTGAAGTGTGTAATAAAATTCGTCTTTCTACATTTGTCAATACAGGATATTTTTACCAGATGTATTTTTAGATGTCATTGCATTACATTCACAATAGTGTCGATTCAAACAAACTTGAAAATTGTTCAAGGAATTTTAACCACAGCGAAAGCTTCAATTAAAGACGTAACCGTTCGTCTTTTGGAATACATTTAGAAATCAGTTTCACAAGATTGAATTGTTCGATAAAAATTAACTATAACCGTTTCATTACAATATCGTATCAGAAAGTACTTATGCCGATAGTGTTATTATACCGGGTGGTGAATTGATTTGGTGTACAAAAGGATGTAACATATGCAATATCACAATTTTTAAAAATTCGTGTACTGTATATTTATTATTATCGCTCATAATTAACACATTGTATAAAACTACTACCATTCAGTAGTTAGACTGTTACATTCCAAATTTGGAGATGTACACTTTTAAATTTTTGAATGAATTCCCGCCATTATTTCGGACAGTTGCGTTTGCGCAAAAGGAATGCGCAGGCGCGGAGTGGCGTAAGTGCGCGGTTTGGACACGACAAGATTATTAGTGACGAGACGTCGAACGGTGACGTTTGCCTGTGTCGTTCTTTTCTCTTTTCAGAATGTAGGTTCCTCTATCGTATCTCTACCTTCTATCGTTCCTTGCCTGGTTGTTCCTATCGTACCGCTACAAACAAAAGAAGAGGGAAGACGATAAATTTGGTTTCAACGATGGCATGACGCACCCACACCAAACGAGATACCCTGAGATTAGCATGGCTCCTGGGCAAGGATGACACGCAAAATCGTGAAGCGGGACACATTTTTAAGTGAGTACTTTTTATCTTTTTAAGGTGTAACTTGTATCATTGTAAATGTATTTGGTACGTGATACCATTTGACACGCAATTATGTCATAATATTATTGTTGTGCAATAATGTGAACGTGAATCGTATCAGTGTTACCAACTATAGTAGTGGCGCTGAATACGACGCCGGGGTTATAACAGTGACGGCTAAACGTGTGTTGAAAATTTGTCTTCACCTCTGATTTATCTTATAAGGTGTTAGTTTTGAATATCTTTGTAGAAATTGGGTTTTTTCACTCAAATATAATACAAAATAATAATTTTTTAAATTTTTAATGGCTTTTGGATAGAAGAAATACAACCTGGCAACATTGCATTTGGTAACTTTTATCTTATGTTGGCGTGACATTGAATGCAGTTGAAATGTCAATTTCGATGGTGTTTGTTTACCTTATATATAACTTATTTTAAACTTAGTTAAGTGGCATTTTCTCTTTATAAAAACAGTGTATTTATATTTTAATTCTCTCAAATAATTAGCTAGCCTAATTTAGGATGAAACTAAAGCATATACCTTTGATGTGTTTAACAAACTATCCTAACCTCACTTCTAAGGAAAAACATGTGCTTTGGAGTTAAATAATCCTTATCGTAAGTACCTTAACATATAATTAATTAATTTCATGGTATATTTGTTATCCCGTATAGAAAATTTTTTTGATATTACATTAAATTTGATTATATACCTGTTTTTTGGTTTAACTTATTAAAAGCGTTGTTTAGATAACTCATATATTATCTTAGTTTGCCATGATTCTAAAGTGTTCCCTTACCATCTAAATAATTAACTATAGGTTACGAATTCTTTCTCAAAGAAAATTTTGCTTTTAATGTAACTGTCGTAATTAACTGAAATTTTATCTTGGAATATCTATACCTTCTCAAACACTATAATAAACTTGATTTCGCTATATCTGCTTTCTTAAACACTATACTACAATGAATCCCGTCCACCTTAAAGCGTTTGAAACGATCTACGAATTACAGTCGCGGAGTATCCAAGCGGCAACGAACCAAAATGATAGACGATTGCAGCTGAAAGCTATATTAGCTCAAGAAGCTAAAAGTCTACCTATTCCGCGTGTAGTGGTCTCTGAGTTACCGCAAAATATCTTTGAAATTAAACAATCTCTTGCCGATATTAGTAATATACTGCATAAAACTGACCCTGAACCTATCGAAACTGAGCTTAAACGCATTGTATTCCGTATAACGCACGTAAAGCAACGAATAGACTTATTATCTTTATTTAACGATGAACAAGCTAACGAAAGCAAACAAGCCTTCCTATCTGATGTTCTCCTACTCGAAGGAATCGTCCTCGAAAAACTTAACTTAGATGTGGACGTAAATTTACCTACAGCTTTCTCTAATCTTACAATGTCCCAACCATCTATATCGTCTGGGAAATCAATACCCAAATCTCGTTAATGTCAACTGTTATAACCCCGGCGTCGTATTCAGCGCCACTACTACAGTTGGCAACACTGATACGATCCACGTTCACATTATTGCACAACAATGATATTACGACATAATTGCGTGTCAAATTGTATCACGTACGAAATACGTTTACAATGATACAAGTTGCACCTTAAAAAGATAAAAAGTACTCACTTATAAATGTGGAACGTTTCATGATTTTGCGTGTCATCCTTGCGCGGGGGCCATGCTAATCTCAGGGTATCTCGTTTGGGCGTGGGTGCATCATGCCATCGTTGAAACCAAATTTATTATCTTCCCTCTTCTTTTGTTTGTAGCGGTACGATAGAAGGTAGAGATACGATAGAGGAACCTACATTCTGAAAAGAGAAAAGATAAAAGAACGACACAGGCAAACGTCATGTCCAAATCGCGCACTTACGCCACTCCGCGCCTGCGCATTCCTTTTGTGCAAACGCAACTGTCCGAAATGACAGAAATGAACAAGTCTATTTTAAAAATAATGGCGGGAATTCACTCACAAATTTAAAGTGTACATCTCCAAATTTGGAATGTAACAAGACCTATTTTGTTAATGAGTTTGTTATAAATTAGATTAGTGCTCTCGTAGTAATTTGATATATAAAACCTTGCGGTGATATAAAGAAGTGTTGGTCTGGTAATTTTCAAGATCAAATTAAATTATTAACAGAATTAATCTGTTTCTTCTTTGTCAAGGTCGTAGAGGTCTGTCTTAATCTTATTAATTACATTCAATTGGAAATAAAAATCTTTTTATTTTAAAACAAACTTTAATAGGATTTGTGAAAGGTCAGTTACTTGGTAAAAATACATCGATACACTGTAAAAATCAAATTGACATGTAAATTTTTATGACAAGGGTTGCTAAAATTATTGCATATACCGAGCGGTGAATTGCTTTGGTGAACATAGGAATATAACATGTAAAAATCATACTTATGCATTTTCCTACTTCCCTATTTATTTTACGCCAAAAGTGCAAGAGACATAAATTGTTTAAAATCCAAAACCGCCCATGGTGGCTTAGTTACCTACCCCCGAAATGGTCCCTCAGACAGCCAAAATTCAAATAAGTGTTGCAGCAGCTTAAGAAATCATAATACCCATGACTTGATTTGTAAATAAATTTGACATTTATATTTTTAACATTTGATTAATTAGAATCTGTTCTTTGATTTAATTAAAAATCAATTTTGGAAGTGGTATTATTCGGGATATAGTTTTAGGGAAGTGCGAGATATGTTTGCAAATCTCTATCCGAATCGAGCAATTCCTACCATTGCTACAATTCAAAAAGTAATTTCTAACCAAGCTAAGTATGGTTCAGTTTTAAACCATGTAAGTCCTTGCATTGGGAAAACAGCAGATCTTCACGAACAAGAGGAAGCTGTGTTGAAAGTTCAAGCAGAAAACAATAACAGCAACGAATTAAATGTTATCGCAGCAGTGTGTAATAATCCTAATATTAGCGCTAGACAAATTGGTTTCGAGTTGGATATACACTATACAACTGCATTAAAAATATTGAATAAGAATAAGTATAAATCTTATAAATACAGCAATCATCAAGAAATTTTTCAAAGAGATAAACTGGCAAGAATGACATTCTGCAAAGCAATAATGGATATGGCTAATTTTGATAGAAACTTTCTTAAAAACATTTGCTTTTCTGATGAGTCAACGTTTAGTATAAACAGTGAACCTAACTGTCGGAATTACAGATACTTGGACCCACAAAATCCACACTTTGTAATTGACAACCACTTTCAATATCCACAAACCGTGAATACTTGGATTGGGTTACTAGGATGTCATGTAATCGGGCAATTTTTTTATTGAAGAAAGCCTTAATGGTCAGGAGTATTTGGAGTTGCTTCAAAATGATATTGGTTCCGCCATTGATAATATTGCAGGACTTGCTGAGGAAAATATATGGTTTCAGCAGTACGGTTGTCCTGCTCATTTTACAAAAGATGTAATTGCTTGGCTAAATGAAACGTTTCTTAATTCATGGATAGGGCACAGTGGACCGATAAATTGGCCAGCTCGATCATCCGGTTTATCACCAAATGACTTTTTTCTGTGGGGTCATTTAAAATCAAAAGTTTATGGTCAGAGACATCATAATGTCGATTCCTTACAAAACAAAATTGTCGATGAATGCAGGAAAATAACTAATAGGCAACTTGCTAGCATGAGAAGAAATTTCTATGATAGGCTTGGCTTTTGTTTGGCAGCAAGTGGTGGTTATTTGAACATCTGTTGGTTTAAGCGTTAACAGTTTTTGGCTTATTTTTGATATGTATTTATTAAAACTTTGAAATTAATTATTTACACTTGTATATTGGCCATATTCCATTACATTAAGTTGTTTATCTCGGTATGGGCCACAGTAGAAGGCGATCGAATAATTGTATAGTAGTTTGCCAGGAGCGCCTGGCCAGAATATCACTACAGGCTAAATAACGGCGGTACGACCATCAAAACACAATAACTGATCTACTAAACATGATCAGTTTAAAATTTTAAACAAATTATGTCTCTTGCACTTTTGCCATAAAATAAATAGGGAAGCAGGAAACTGTTTATTGCGTGTACAGATAAACCATTTTTAATTAAATCGGGGAACTGATTTTAATTAATCAAACATTAAAATTAAAAATGTCAAATTTATTTACAAATCACGTCATGGGTATTACGAATTCTTAAGCTTCTTCCACTTATTTGAATTTTGTCCACCTGAAGAACCATTTCGGTGGTAGGCAACTAAGCCACCATGGGACAGTTTTAGGTTTTAAACAATTTATGTCTCTTGCACTTTTGCTGTAAAATAAATAGGGAAGCAGGAAAATGCATAAGTATGATTTTACATGTTAAATCCCTATGTTCATCAATGCAATTCACCGCCTGGTATATGCAATAATTGTAGCAACCCTTGTCATAAAAATTTACATGTCAATTTGATTTTTATAGTGTATGAATGTTTTTTTACCAAGTAACTGACCTTTCACAAATCCTATTAACGTTTGTTTTAAATTAAAATGATTTTTATTTCCAATTGAATATAATTAATAAGATTAAGACAGACCTCTACGACCTTGACAAAGAAGAAACAGATTAATTTTGTCTTAATAATTTAATTTGATCTTGAAAATCATCAGACCAACACTTCTTTACATCACCGCAAGGTTATATATCAAATTACTATTACGAGAGCACTAATCTAAATAACAAACTCATTAACAAAATAGGTCTAATTACTGAATGGTAGTAGTTTTATACAATGTGTTAATTATGAACAATAATAATAAATTTACAATACACAAATTTTTAAAAATTGTGATTGCATAATGAGGGAATTGTAGTGATAAACTAAGAATAACCTGCAATGACGTATGTAAATGTAGAGGACAGTCCTTGCCCTTTGAACTATTTTAATAGTTTTAAATTTAGCTAGGCTGAAAATCAAGACTGAATAATAACTTCGTGTAATATAAATGCTTGGTTTTTATAAAACTAACTAGTACATAGTTTGTAGTTGTGTTTGTGTGAAGAGAAATTTAAAAGGCATTTGGAAATTTTCTTTTTTGTTGCTCGCAACAAGGCCATGTTGAGAGCTTTAATTTCGTATTTAATGAGTAACGTTCTTTTCTTGTGTATATTTTAAGTTTTAGGGTTTGCAAATGTTTGTTATAGAACTTACACTTATAATTTTTTCATAGTATTAGAACCCCTAAAACGAATTTACAAATAGCATCTACTCTGACAGCTTTAATTTATTTTAAACAAAAAGTGTCTATGTACTTAAAGAAATATCCCCAGATGTTTAATTTTGGAAAATACCTTCTGTTTCCAACATTACACTTATATCGATACACTTTTATTAAACTAAACGAGCTACTCATTTTAATGTTGTGGATGTTGATCGAACAAGCACTATTTGCCTAGATAAAAAATTTTGAAAGTTAGTTGGTTAACTTACAAGTAAAACGGTTATTACAAATCAAAATGGACGGGGTGGCCTGTGAACATAAAATCAGGGGGTTATCCTCGAAAATAACTATAACTAACGCAGGCTGTAGGTGTTTTCCTTGTGGAAATAGAATAATATTCATAAATTACAGAAAAATATAACAAATTATTTAAATTAATTTAACAAAATTTTGAAGTTATTGTGAGTTTCTCCTTCTCACTCCTGTTTAGTGACAAAGTAGTGGATGCCAAACAGTGTAGTCATTGCCATTAGGAGATAGCCCAAATTGAACTTTTTATTTCAACTAACCCAAAATATACATATACTTTCGTGGTATTTATTTTCCACGAAGAATTATCTTGCCTTTAGTGTTCGATGACTAACTAATCACTTGTGTTAATTAGAACGACACACAAGGGAATTGGTTTGAAACTACAAAAAACTATTTCACCCTTGTAAGTAGACTACTAAAAACTTCATACTTTGATACTTGAGATGTCTGATATGTACTGAACCCTACACAATAAACATTTGAATTAAACATTTAGTACATTAATTTGCACGTGCAAGAGACTAACATTGTTGTGACTTTAAGAATTAAATATCTATCTAAATAAACTAAACTTTTTCTTAACTGGTCGTTAACTAAAACCTACCTACTTGCAGTGTCATTGTAGCAAACAATTAATTGGAAATTTTAAATCGTTAAATTTAGAAAGCCTAAATGGATAAAACTATGGAATAACTCAACCATCGCCGAAAGGATATTTGCTGATAATTTTCATGATATAATGTATTAATCCAATACAGCTAAAATTATCGTTCCTTTCATCGTCTCATGTTGTCAGCACATATTTAATACTCTCAAAACAAGAGTTTGGTGGTACAACTACACCCACATCAATGATCTTTAATTGTTTTTCTGTATGTTAAACTGCAGATCACATTTGTTTATCCACTTGCGATAGTTATACTAGGGCGTCTTTCTGTAAGTCAACTCATGAGCTTGACTCACACTACATATAGAACCGAGCCAATTCATGAGTGGTCAGTTAACGTCAACCCTCTTCCATTTCACAACTAATTTAGTTTTGTTATGAATAAAAATAGCATTACGCTACGAATTTTGATTCGCCCAGAAGGGACAGGAACCTGTTACAGGTGTATGAAGCATTAAATCCATAAATTTGGAATTACCCAAAAGGAATGTGAATCCCGTAACAAAATAAGGATGCACTGGCTAACTACAGTGGTGTGGAGTGGATTCCTATAGAAACAAATGGAAGAAAAAACAAAATTGAATATTAAAAATCTATCTAGGTGAATTTTCAAACTGTGTTACCAATAACACTTACCTTGAACGACTTTTAATTTATGTTAAGTTTATGGGCCCCAGGTCATCTGATCTAGTCTAGTGAGAATAGATGATGATCAATCCAGGGGAATTTTAATTACTTTACCCACTGGTGTTAATTGATATAATCAATCAAGAAAAATACAGTCTCATTGCGTCACCTAAATCTATTTGTAATACAACATCGCAGTATTATGGTTCTAGACAAGTATATATAAAAACTTTAAGGTTACCTAAATAATTTTCAATACCATTCATGTAATAATGTTCTTTAAAACATGTACATAAATTATCCAAATATATTTTAACACCCTTCACATAATAATATTCCTAAAAATTGAAATAAATGCAAATAACATAACATGTTTTAATGAGTGTGTATGCCTACAGAATTGGATATTACATAATTTAGTCACTTTTGGTTGGTCACACTACTTGTTTATTTTCCTATAATTATTAAACCACGTCATTCACTTTGTGACCACTTTCAATGTCTGTTTCTTAAATCAATAAAGCAAACACTATAACCTAAAATACAAGTGAACGATTTATACTTTTAGTGTCCAGCTAAACAGGTTTTATCCCCCCCCAAACATAAGAACAATTTATAAGCTTTTAAATGTGCGTTAATTTAATTAAGGCCATCTATTTCTCCAGCTGGACTTCGCAACAAAAAAGATGATTCAAGTATCCACCAAAGTAGTATCGAATACTTGGTCCAATTTTTAAATATTGAATCTCTTCGACATCTATGAATTTACCACGTTGAACACTGAGTTGCTACCTCCGAGCCAATGGGGTTCTTCAATGTTCCATTTTTAAATAATCTTTCACATGTTTTTTCGTTACTGGTTCGTGAGTAATTAGTTAATTGATTTCCGGCCACTATCTGGCGATGTCATTTTCCTCTCCCCACTTTCTCTGCTTTCCTCTGTGAAAAATACGTGCTTTTCTATGGTTTATTTCAGTTAGCATCACATGCGGGTGTAATATAAGTAAATACATTGTACTGTATGATGATGTTTGGTTGGTAATTTAATCTCTTTGGATTTCACTAACTCATCAGCTCTTTTAATATTTAACGACATTGTAATAACCTGATTTTTATCGTTCTTGAATACATTGTGAACTACAGCTATAATTATTCCGGTATATTTTTTAAATGAAATTATTTTCCAATGAATAACGAAGACAAACTTTTTTATTGTTATGTAAAAATTAACTAATATTAAAGTCTGTTTTCTTTTGGGGGGGTTTAGATATGTTATTGACTGAATTACGTTCAAATATGTATACAATGAGATTTTTGTGATCCCTAAACTTTATATTCTAAATTTCTTTCATTGAAATGTCATATAATGAATATTCATGAAATCAAAACCTACAGGCTACGTCAATATTAAATTGTCCATTTTAGATTAATCTTTCTTCTTTTTCATCTGGAATCTTTTTAACACAGCCAAAGCGTTACAAACCCCGTAACAATTTTAAGGGTGCACTGGCTAACTACTGTGGTGCTGGAGTGTCGCCTTGTAGAAAAAATTATAAAAATAATAAAAATATAAACATGTAAAATGGCCGATATACAAAACTGCTTACAAGTACCTTTTATCTTGAAATGCTTTACTGGCTGTCAACAGTAAAGGACGCCAAACCGTCTTGTTCGGCAATACCTTTGATATTTTTGCTACTCAGAAGACTGTTATTTTGGATAGGTCTCGGTGCTTTCAGTGTTCTAAAATTTTGTCACCTAATTGTTTATCTTTCTTAACCATACTTTTAAAATACTTATTAATACCTCACCCAAATATGACTTCATCACTGGGGTAACTGGATATCCTTTCACAATAATCACCTTTACCTATATTATAAATAACTCCAAATAAAATTCCATGTAAGCTTAAACTCAATTAACGGTAAATTCTGGAAATATAGATACACATACAATAACGTAAAAGAAAACAAACCTAATGTAACATTTAACTGGCCAGATATTATTAATATAACTCTTAAAAAACAAAGCATTAATCTGTAAATACCTATCATTTCATTGTTCTAGTTTCCAAGATTGATATATATGATATTTTAAATCCCTTTTTTAAATGCTTTTGACTACAATACATAGGAAAACGGTGCTTTGAACCATTCTGGTGTCCATTGAAAAATATTGAGTTTGCACTCCTTACCTAACAATAATTTCACAAGTAAGCTTACATTTACATCTTTTTTTACCCTTTCAAAAGGTTCAAACTTTGCTCCTGATAATATTACGCTTAAATTTAAATAAAACTAATTCCGTCGTTTTATGAATCAATTACTACTTACATTTACAAGTTCACATGCTGCATGTATTTATCAAGCGTAAACAAAACAGAAAAGCTCAAACGGTACTCACAGATAAATTCTTCTCCTTGGGATTTTTAATTAATTAAGCACATCCAGAAACGTCAACGATTCACCTGCATATTAACTGTCGACACATTAGGTCGCCCATTTCATCTATTTACATTCCAAATTTTGCTGAAAGAGTGAAATTCATTCATCATCCTTTTATGGACTAATGCCCTTTACCGATGCTCGACTGACGCTAATATAAATTCCACGATATTACGTACGTGAACTTCGTGGTTTGCTTATCCAGGAAACTTTAAAACAATTCTACATCAGTCTTCTCGTTGAAGGTTTGACCGACAGTCTACACTTTCTCTGTTACCTCCCCATCGTATTTTTTGTAACGTACAAACTTTTTTTGAATTTTCTGAACTTCCTTAGAAATTTCATTCTTACTTTGTGTGCTGTAATCACTATACAATTGATTAGTTTGCAGTATTTTAGAATATAACTGAATCATTTGGAATCCCTATCATGTCACGCACAACCACAAGATCGAGGGCGTGCAAAACAAATTCATTAAATTTATTCTCTGAAAACCTTAAATTTCCATATGTTGAAGTTTTTCATGACATTAAGCGACAATTGGTTGGTTACTAATTACTACAAACTCATTGTGCCATGGCATTTGGTATTTTTTTACAAGTTGCTTCACATTAATGTTGACTGCTCAGAATTGCTTAGCAAGTTGAGATTCTAAATATAAAGTAAATCTATTAGGTGCAAAGTTTTATTCTACATCAATAGGAATCATACTAATTATGAAGCTAGTGCATTCTGTGATAAATCGATGAGGATCTTCAATGAGTTCTTTCATTCGGATACTGATTTTTTCAGTATTAATATTAAAACACTGAAAATCCCCTTATCATTGATTTTCAATGTTGTCATTTAGCTAATATAAATTTACTACTTGGTTACTTTTTATAACGTGTAAGTTAATAATAAATAAATAAAATAAAATTATTTGTTCGATTTTCAAGATCAATAACGTTCTATCCATGTCAATGCATTAATTTTATGGCTGTAAATTTATGAGTTTGTGGTTATTGCGGTTTCTTTAAACTCATGTGAATTTATACAAATCTTATAATGAACAGTTATTTCCCTGCTATCTATCTATATGTTTCTAAATTTAATACAAAGAATGTCCTAATTTTTATTATTGATTGTGTTTAGTATCTATTAAATGCTTTCCTGTGTATTTCTGTGACCTAATTTAATATTACAATGAAATAGCCATGTTATTAACATCAACTATTAAAGTTTCTATAAAATTTTCAGGGTATTTTTGCATTAATTAAAAGCTAACCGAAATTAATACATTCTTTCCTATTACCTAATGTTTGTATAAAATATACAGTAGCTTTTCAGTTTATACATTTTTTTTTCATTTAAATTGGCTTTACGTTTTTGGAAAGTTGCTGCCCAGAGCAAGGTGCTTTGTTGGATGTCGTTTTTCAGTTTCTTGCCATTGCTATTTCCCATTTGTATTTTCAAGAATTTATTATTATTCTATTAACACCTTGTTTTATTGAAATAGGTAAAGTCTTAATAAAATTGCAAGACCATGGAGGTTTTATACAAATGTTTTAATTAAATTTTACAGTTTATGTATGTTAGAAGAAAACAAATATAGAAACAAGAAATAATTGTTGAAAGCATATGCGCGGAGCACGGCACTATAAGACTGTGAAACGTAGATAGTAGGAGAAGCATACAAGAAAAATATAGACGCCTTTGAAATGTGGTGAAAGAGACGCATGATGAAGATATGGACAGACAAAGTTAATAACAAAGAAGTTCTAGAAATAGTAGAGGAAAAATGAAATATGTGAATAACAGTTAAAATTATGAGAGATAGGATGATAGGACACGTTCTAATGAATGAGGGAACAGTGCAGAATATATTAGAAACAGACAACGGAAAAAGATAGGTAGAGGCAGACCTAGATTAGACTAATGCATACAGATAGTGAAAGATGTAGGCTGTGAAAATTTTCGAGCAATGTGTATGTTAACTCAGAATAGGAAACGATGGAGGTACATGTCTAACCAGTTCAACGACTGAAGACTTATTCATGATAAATTTATAACATTGGAAGAAATTATACGTTTCTTCATATAAAACACTAAATAAGTAACATGTAGAAGAATACCCTCTAGTACATGAATAGTTCAACATATCGCAATTCGTTTTGCGGCATTAAAAAAGCTTGAACTTTTATGAATAGAGGTTCATTTTGATTTATCTTTATTTGAAAGTGTGTTTACATTAAACTGTTCGTGCATGTATATTGCTTGTGGTGCAGTTTTTATTGACAAGTTTCTAATGGTATAACATTTTTCATATTTAAACTCCATTTGACTCTCTGCAGTGTTTATCAGTAAGCTTGTCATGTATCTGTTAAAAATACAATCAGAAAAACCTATCTTACGTTTTCAAGAGTATGAGACTTCATACTAGTTAATTTTCTATTTTAAATTTTACACACAGTATCATTTATGAACAATTAAATGCTAATATATTTGTTTAATAAGTCTTTAGTAATACATTTTTGGAGGTTTTTATCGCATCATAATTGAAGATCAACGTATCAGTGGCTAAACAGCTCATCGTTTAAAAAAATAAAGTAATAACAAATTAACCGAACTATTGCAAAGACATCATCGAAAAGACTTTTATAGTAAGGCATTTTATGATTTAACACATTGATTAAATATAAATCGAATTTAAAGTTGGAAATACAAGAATTTATTTCGTATTCTTCTTCCCAAGTCATATTAGAATATAATCAACTTTCAGTGCAGTGATAAGTTGGATAATTTTAACACGTGGAAACTGATTAAATTGCTACCGTTCCTGTATAACCAGTTGTTGTTTAAATATTTAAAATTAAATCACTTTGATATAGATATGTAGATACATATGTGTTACTTTTATTGTAGAATGGGTATCATGTGTTGTTGACTCCGCACACAGTATAATTACTAATTACATTTGTTTTGTTTTAACATTAATTTTATCATTGTTATCTACTGTGAGCTTTGTGAAGGCTAGGAATTTGAAGGTGAACAAAATTTTTATCTATGGTTATGCAGTGTGTATAAACCTGATTGTTAGATATAATGCTTTTAAGAACATAAACAAAGACATCAACTAATTGTACTAATTTGACAAGAAAGGATCGTTGTATTTTATTGGTTGCATAAATACTAAAAACTTTGTTTTTGTTTTTAATTTAATCTTCCCCTGCACTTTAGTTAACTTTACTTAAAGCAAGGCCAGTTCGGATAATGTTCAAGGACTAGTTGGGTTAAAATGGAATTTTATATTTTTGGAAGTTTAATCGTTTTCACTGTTAACAAGTAATAATCAAATATATGTCGTTGAAAAATTAAATAGTAGGTTATTCATTGTAATATGTTTGGTATATAGCTCTAAAAGAGTTACTGCAGTTCTAAAAAAGGATACAAAAATTTTTTTTAAATATATTTTGCGACATCGACAGCAGAGGTCATTAGCCGGGATACAAAAATTATTTGTCCTTTTGTAATGTTTAAGGTTTATAATTATACACTAATATTTTGTGAGTAACATATGAAGTAGTATATTTTAAAAAAACATTGATAATGCTCTTCAAATAACCACATGTACAACATAGTCATGTACTTCATTAATGGTACAAGGCGTGGTTGAACGGTAAGAGAATAAATGAAATATTTTTAAAAGTATCAACGTAATAAATCCATTCCAATTATTTTATTATACATTATTGGATGTGATTTTATACTACGAAATAAATTTTACGTAATGAAATTATCAGTATTGCTAAATGCAAGTAATATTTGTCAAATTTTGTAAGTGACTTCCAGTTACTCAAATAGTTTATTTGTTAGATAAGATTATGCCACTTATGAAATGGAAACCTGGTAAAGTTCTAGCTAAAATTATTAAAATATTAGACATTTTAAATTGTATACTATGCCATTGATAAAATCTTATTTTAACAAGGCGAAGGCGAACAACTTGGTAACGTTAACGTCTTTTGTTTGTTAATTTTTGTAAATTTAACATTTAAATTGGAAATATAGGTATAGGCTAGTTTGAAATAAATCTATTTTATCGTAACAATTCATTAGCAATTTTTTAAAATTTGTATATGCTTATGGTTCATGAGTACTAGTGGTAAGTTAACGAATAATTTACAAGTTTGTGACCCAAGTAGTTTTAAAAGAAAAAACTCAGATGCAATAATGTGCATTTTATTTTTAGTTCCAGTGTAGTTGCACGTATCAACATTTCACCTTAACTTAATCCTTTTGGCATTTATTTTTGCTTTTTAAACAAATATCGGTACAATTGTTAATACGAAAATGCTGTTTGCTGGGTTTTGTTTGAATAATTTGTATAAAACACATGTGTAACGAAGGTACAAGTTAACCAACAACACAAATGTAATAACAACTGACACCTTACACTATCTAGATTTGTGGATAACAGTATGTTATCTAAATGAATATAATTCTTCAAAAATGTTTTTCAGTTATATCTTTAACCACAATGGTAGATCTCAGAAGGTATGCCAAAACATTTCAGTTGAACGTAAACTTTTGAACAGTAAGTAATTCGTTTTTCATTAAAGGATTGAGATGCTGCTTTTGACTTTGGTTGTAAGAGTCCTAAATGTTTGTTGTATAATTTTGTGGCACAATTAGTGAAACAGCTTTCAAATTTAGCTGTTCTGTGTCGAAGTAAATTAAACTTATGCAGAATTCGTAGGCTGCGAGAATGAACGACTGAACCTTCAGTATGCTATACAGAACTGTCACTTTTATAACGCTCACCATTTAAATATCCTAAATGGCAACAGATACATAGTTAGCTGAGTGGGAGAAAAGTTTCATACTTTTATGCCTTGCAATATTCCGAAAAGAAATCCAGTATAGCTTGCGCTGTTCCTGAATTAATGCTGAAATACTAAAAAATGTCTATTTCTTTTTCTGTTTATGACTTTTTTGTTTACACATAAATTACTATAAAATTTGAAACACTTGCCTTATTTGACATAGCCTTTCTAGTGGAAGCGTCTAAAATTTCTATACCAACTACATGTCGAAGTTTTCATTGATCACTTTGATGTTCTTTTGACCACCATATTGAATTCTGCCAACACTAAAAAGCGTTAAAAAATCAGATTTCAACCATGTATTACACAAGAACTATGCAACTTATTTACTAACAAAAATCATTAATTAAACATTTTCTGTAAAAAAAATCAAGTTGCCGTGGAATTAAGTAAGGTTAAAATGAAGTCACTAGCTTAGCATTTCAGTAGTATACATAGAAACAACTGTTTAGTAAGATATTATACCTTTTTTATATTAAAGAAAATAGCAAAATACTACCCATTGAATGAAAAATTGAGATGAGATGAGAAGTTATAGAAATTCGGCAGTCGCATCTAGACTTTGTGAAGAATTGTCTCCTGAAAAAAGGCAACTTGTTCCAGCCATTTTTCGACGTTTGTGGAACCATGTAAACAAGTATGGTACATTCGAAAATCAGAGAGTTCACCAGCAAGGTGAAACTGCTAACGAAATAAATGTGTTAGCGCGATACCCAAGGTGTTGCAACGAAAACTTAGTTTGGAATGCAATCTATCCAAATCAGGTGTAAAAAATATTAAAAGAACATAAATTTCAGGATTTTAAGTTTAAACCAGTACAAGCGTTATATATGTGAGATCGATCACAGAAGTTTAGAATTTTGTCACTTGTTTTGTAACCAATTTTGTAGTAAAATATTCTGGTCTGATGAAACATTATTTATCAATAGCGGAATGTTTAATAGGAAAGATTAACATTATTATGCAAATAAAATTCTTCATGTTGTCCGACAAGTCAGACCTCAAGTAACATTTTTGGTTAATATTTGGTGCGGTTTTTTAGGTAACCACTTACTAGGTCCATATTTTGTACCTTGTCGTTTGACTGGCCAGTCATATGTGGAATTTTTGTAAAATTCACTAATCCAAATATTTGATAGTTTACCACTAAATGCACTGAGAAATCGTAAATACTTCCAGCAAGATGGGTCAAATCACATAATGCCAGGACTGTGGGAGAGTATTTGGACAGACGGTTTCCAACCTCTTGGATTGGGATTAACGATCCTGTGCATTGGCGACCACGATCCCCATGCCATAAACCTCTAAACTACTTTTGTGGGGTTTTGCAAAAATATAATCCAATCCAAAATGAAGATCAACGTACAGGGTTTTTCATTTGTTTTTCACTTTGCAACAATAACTTATACGATTTGTCAATTAACTTTCCCATCTGTCACACGGTTATCAAAACACTTTCCTCTTTGTCAAATAAGTTTCACTTTCTATCAATTGCATTTCCCGATTCTTTTTTTTGGCACTTGATATAGAATTAACTCTAAGTGTAGATTTAAATGAAATTTATTCAAAGGAATAACAAGAATTACATTTAACAAATTCAACATTGAGAAACAATTTCTATGTGTTCCAAACAATCTCTTAAGTAAGATTCCATATGTTGTATATAACTCAAACAATTTGCCGGAGTTACAGATTCTGATGCCGCATGTACAGCAACATATAATTCATTGTTTGATTGCGCTCGCTTAAACTATTCTTCCACTGGTTAAATAATTCATCGATCTGGTTAAGAAAAGGACTATAGGGAGGAATGTAAACAACATGATGACCATGATTTCTGATCATATTAACAAGACGAGCATTTCCTGAAATCATGTTATTCATGATGAAATGCACGCCATAAATTAATTACTATACTACGAATGTCATTACTTATTGTATTATTTTGTCTACACGTATGTTCGATCATGATTTACAACTAAGGTTAAATGATACATGTTTTGTGGTTAAATGTAATTGATACAAGGTGAAAACATTTTGACACAAGTGGAAACTACTTGATAATGAGCGACAATCATTTGACAAACGGGAATCGCAAATGACAAGGTGAAAAGCAATTGAGAAACAGTGAAAATTTATTGGAAAACCCTGCATTCAACAATTACCAGAGTATTTCAATCAATCCCTCCCGCAAATATTCGTAGCGCGACAGTGAACATAGATTGTAGAACAATCAAATGCATTGAACAATATTTGTAAATATTAGTTCACAGATCGATCAATTTTCAATTTAGGTATTTCTAGGTAAATAAGAATTTTGTCAAAATTTGTTAAAATGTTAGATATTCAATTAAGAAAGTCGAATGAATTGCTTATGTAACTATTATGCATTTTTATTATTGCGCAATTCATTTTGACTTTAGTTCTGTTACGTAATTTCAATGCAACTTGATTTTTTTACAGAAAATGTTTAATTAATACTTTTTGTTAGTAAATAGTGTGGCTTTGTTGTTGTCTACTACATGGTTGGAATCAGATTTGACGCCTGTTAGTGTTGGTAGAATTCAATATGACGGTCACAAGAACATCAAAAGCGTTCAATGGAAACTCGGATATGTAGTTGGCATAGAAAATTTTAGACACATCCACCAGAAAGTCCATGTTAAATAATTCAAGTGTGTCAAAATTTATAACAATTTATTTATGAACAAAAATTTATAAAGTGAAAAAGAAATAGACATTTTTTTGTATTTCAGCGATGATACGGGAATGGCACAAGCTATCCTAGATTTCTTTTCAAAATATTGAAATGCATAAAAGTATGTAGCAATATTCAAAGCAACATGGAGTGATGTTATATGATCATACCTATTTATATTCATTGCCAACCTTAAACAAATATTTTGCATTAGTTGAACTCTCTGTTTTAGACAATTGTTCAAGAAATTGTACTATACTGTGGAGTGGTAGTATGCACGGTTTAAAATTTTAGAATTACTAAGATTCACTTCATATCGGAACTTAAGACGTGTTTAAACTTAAGTGTTTTAAATTTATGAAAGCTAATTGTCATTTGTTTATGTGCTTTTCAAATGATGTTTGAGGATCGAAAGTAACACCCAAGTTCTTAGCTAAGTCACCACCGGTTATCACTGTAGAATTTATTGTAAAACTACTAGCGGCATTGATTTTGAATTTCTTGTAATTTTTCTTGTACCAACACAAAAAAAACACGCACTTGTTGGGATTTAGTTTTAATCCATTACGTTCAGACACTCAAAGATAGAATTTGCTATGCGCTAAAACCGCATTACAAAAGATAATGGTAAATAATTATGTTACGGAATTTTTGTATAATTAAACGACATGGAAATATATATATATATATATATATATATATATATATATATATATATATATAGAACCGTTACCTCTGTTGCCGATTGTATGTGTTTGCATGAGAACATTCTAAACCTAGCTACTTGGTGTATTAATAATTGATTAAATTGAAATATACAAAAATGCTGCATTGTATAGTATGGATGTAAACATGGCATGGTTCAATATTCATACTTAATAGAAGCAACCCCTGTTCAAAGACTCTCGTGCTTCGAAGATTTAAGGGTCCTCTCCGATAAACATATATAGAAACTGTAGCAACTTATCTACTCAAACATTGCTACTACTATTTAACACACGAGTAAGGTTCAAATTTGAGTATGGAACCTTGATATTGCAACCTATTTACAAAGTTCATATTGACAATATTGAGGCAGTACAAAGAAAGCTTTTAAAGTAAGTCAAGGTTTAACTATTGTAGGCGATTATTATTTACTTACCCTGTATATGTATTCCAGTTGTCTAGTTGGCAAGAGTAGAAGAGGGGACTGGCAAGTTTTTTTTAGGTTATGTTATGCCACGCGATGACGGGTTGCATTTTTCCTTACGTTAAGTAAAATTACATTAGTTTTTTATGTTACTCTCTTATGTTGAACTTTTGGTGTAATAAACGGCTTCGATTGAATATGTCTAATCTGTATTTACAATCCATTCGTTAAATAAAGGTCGGAGTCTACACTATGATGGTCATTATCCACCTATTGGATCTGATCACAAAGCTTTGCTTCAAAGATTTAATTGTAGGTCACTCCAACACAGACGAAGAATAATAATCCTTAAATTCCTATCAATCTAGTGAACAACAAAATCGATTGTCTCTACGTACTTGGAAAAACATCGTTAGTTGTACCAAGCCAAAACGCGCATTTTAATAATATGCTTTACTTACAAGCTAGAAAAACAAATTTATTATTACACTCTCCTGCTACTGGTGTATGTTTAACTGTTAATTTATTTAGCAGTGATTCAGACATTTATTATGATATATTTATGGATATTGAGAAACTGTTGAATTGAATATTTTTTTATTCCCTGTCTTCTTTTTCCATTTATTCTATTGCTTTTCTTTTTGTAGATTAATGTGTAATAACTGTACCTCACGTATATAATATATCGAACATCTTAATTATTTCCTATAATTGGCTGTATTCCTGTTGGAAGTGAAGTTATTATTATTATTATTATTAAATCTAGGTATAGTACACATATTCGTGTAATCTAGTTTTAGAAATTATGTTTCTATGAATTACCTTTTGTGGTTGCATAGTAATCATTTTTATACTGTGACAAATAATGTTAAATATAACATCCCATGTTCCATAATCGATATTTGTTACCTTCCCGGCCAATGAGAACGAGCGACAAAGTGTGGGGTTGACGAAGTTGTAGGGAAGCAACCATATTAAGGGACTTTCAAATGAACCATCCATCTTGATCAACGTGTGCAGGAGTGCATATAGACTATGTAGTGGAGGGTTTATTTGTTGATTCTTTACCCCTATCGTACCTTATAAGTGTATTTGTTTAATATTGTGGGTAATACCAACGAGCTCATTGCAAAATATGGAGTAGAAAAGGCGTTGAGCAAACCCATGCCAAAAAAATTATTGATTAACAGCTTGCTCGATGCATTGATTTAAAAGTAAGCCGTGAATTAATTAATTTACATTTATAATTTGGAAAGTGAACTGTTAATTCGTTTGTAATTTCTGTGAAACCTAGTATGCCATTTATGTAAGTACAGATCCAACTACGATACAATTGTTTACTGTGTACAATAAATTAAGATCGACTTGCATTTGTGCACCCATTTCATTGAATAGTGATGGTAAACAGGACATGTAGAACTGCATATCATCTGCATGCATTTGTATTGTGCAGGCTTTTGTAATACATGCTGGCAGGTCTACGGTGAAAATACTAAATAGTAATGGGCCCAGGATACTCCCCTTGGTTACACCATGAACAATTTCTAGGAATGTGGACAGAATTATATAATATTAACCTGTTGTGATTTCCCTTTAAGATAACTACAGAGCCACCATATGGTTTTGTCGTCACCATAGAATTTACGTTTTGCTAATAACAGGTCATGGTTGACGACGTCAAAGATAATCAGAAGGCATAGGGGGGATTGCCTCTGAATTATCAATATTAGTCGCAATATATTTAACAATTTTCGATAGACTGGTATCAATGCTGTGATTTGATCTAAACCCAATTGTATCACTGGTGAAATATTATTTAGCTCGATATGATTTATAGTTGTTTATATGTAACGATTTCAATGATCCTTGACATTGTCGGCTCGGGCGTATAATGATTGGTCTGAGGCTATTATAATCCTTACAATTGACATGTTAGCCACAGGGTAATTACAGTTTTCTTCCTTAGTTTAGGACACTCCATTAATTATGGAGTAATTAATAACGTTATTGATAACCTCTAACCAGAACGGTAGCATTAACTTTAAGATTGTTAGGTTGATCTAAAATTCTTAATGCCTCTGATTTAGTAGTGTTAGTTTATAATAACCACACATGTCTTTTTACACTTTGATAAACTTATGTATAAAGAACGATCGTCATAATAATATCGAGTATTGTATATGCAAAGTTTTAGTGTTGCATAATAAGCTTTTATCTAATACCGTTTTTGGGTGAGATTTTTCAGTGCACACCAGTGAAATGCGAGTTTTTAGCATGTGCACTGGTTTTATTCAGTGCTGGATAGTTTAACTAATCAGCAGAGTATACAACATCGTTCTAGTGCACCTTTGACATTTCCTTTTCCACATTATTGATCTTCAAACCTAACCTTATTTTATTCTAATAAACAACAAAGTACGTTTACTAACATGTTTGGTTGCTTAGTTATTATTCCTTAATAATCTGAACTACTGGCAATTATGTAATTTGTGGCAAGTATCAATACAATTAAATTTCTATTGTATATGTATGGAAACATAACCTCACAGAAACCGACTTCAAAATCAGTTTCATAAAGTGCGCACCCAGTTCTAGTAACTGTTGCAGTGGCTTTCAGTTGAAAACGACAGCACACGTGCAACGCCATTTGAACGCGACTGAGCAAACTGAGTGCAAGAATAATTCTGACCGTTAAGGCTTTCCTCAATAAGAAATGGTCTGATTACATGACATCCTAGTAACCCAATCCAAGTATTCACGATTTGTGGATATTGAGAGTGGTTGTCAATTACCAAGTGTGGATTTTGTGTGTCCCAGTGTCTGTAATTCTGACGGTTTGGTTCACCGTTTATACTAAATGTTGACTCATCGGAAAAGCAAATGTTTTTAAGAAAGTTCCTATCAAGATTAGTAATGTCCATTATTGTTTTGCAGAATGTCATTCTTGCCAGTCCATCTCTTTCAAAGTTTTCTTGAGGATTGCTGTATTTATAAGATTTATACTTGTTCTTATTCAATATTTTTAATGCAGTTGTATAGTGTATATCCACACTGCTGCGATAACATTGTTGATATGGTTTTCGGCTTGCACTTCCAACACTGCTCCCTCTTGTTCGTCAAGATCTGTTGTTTTCACAATGCAGGACGTACAATACCACTTTAAAAATTGATTTTTTCGCTTATTGTTTATAGACAAACCATTTTTAATTAAATCAGAGAACAGATTCTAATTAATCAAACGTTAAAATTATAAATGTCAAATTTATTTACAAATCAAGTCATGGGTATTACGATTTCTTAAGCTGCTGCGACATTTATTTGAACCTGAGGAACCATTTCGGTGGTAAGCAACTAAATCATCAAAGGACAGTTTTAGATTCTAAACAATTTATGTCTCTTGCACTTTTGCAATAAAATAAATAGGAAAGCAGAAAAATGCATAAGTATTATTTTACATGTTAAATCCCTATGTACACCAAAGCAATTCACCACCCAGTATGTGTTTATTGTACATTGCTCAAGTCATTTTTTACATTGTAACACAATAAAGTTGTAGTATTTGTAGAAGTTAGATCTGCAGTTTGATTAACTAATATAATTAGTATAAATTAAAAATAATTCAGTGTATAGAATTTAATGTTGAATCGCCTCTTCTATATCTCCTTGCTGTTTAAACTTTATTTAATGGCACTTTTGTTTTTATTTCTTAATTCAACTGTTTGCACTGTTCCCGGTTTATCGCACACTCATGCGGAGTTGTCCGATATTTCGGGTAATAATTGGCTGCGATTAAAGTAACAGCATTCCACCCATTTTTCATTCTTTTAGGGATCCTGACCAATCCTCACATATTTTTTCCTTATTCTTCGTCTGTACTACATTGTGGGGTTACGAGTTAGCGCTACAATTATAGTGCTGGTGCATCTTGTAACCACAGTCGAAACAAGAGATCGATGTAGAACTACTGCTTAGTTGGGTGGGTGATTTTAAACTTACATATTGACAAGAATTTTTTAACTTCTACCTCCCCTTCGCCCACCTAGAACATTGCCCATCTTTCACCTTCTGAAACATCATCGATGTGTTTCTATTTGTTAGATGTTATTTAAACTATACTTTTCATTATCTTTTGTTGCTGCATAATTTAATTTAACCAGTTTTTGATATTTTCAACAAAATATTAGCAAAACTGCTTAATATTTTGTTTAATTGTTACTTTTTAATTGCCAACTTATTAACTGTTTTTTAGGGTTTGACTTACAACACTTTTCCTTAAGTATGTGTCTACTCACCACTGTTGCGAATTATTCTTCTATAGCCACTAGTTGGAATTCTATAATTGGATATCTTTCAACAACATTTGACCATAGGAATATATCACATATACAATACAATTTTTAAATGTGAACATTAATTGGAAACACATTGAAACTAGTTAATAACAAAATCTCAAATTTGCTAAGTCAGGCTATTTGAAAATAAAAAACGGAAGTTGTTTTCAAATGTAATATAAAATACAAACACCTTTGTCTTTACTTCAATCCATGATACATCTATAGGCCCCATAATATTAGTAATCATTGGGAATAATTATTTCTTGTAATTATAGTTTTAAGATCATAAAGCAACTCCAAAGTTATCAGTTTTATAAATAATTGAACTCAAATTATATATCAATAAGTTTTATAATCTTAAACTAATTGAAAGAGCAAATAAATCTTAAATAGTTAGGTCATTTTAATCATTTTACAAAACAATTACTTTAATTATTAAAATATGTCCTTATTAAGCAATTTCAAATTCAATGTGCAAGCTTTAATAATTTAAAATGCAGCAGAGGTTTAAACTCCATTAAACATGCGATTTTTCAATAACAAGCAACTGTAATCATTCCACTTGAAAGCTTGCCCTGAAGGGAACATGGTAGCAATTTTAAGAGTGCACTGGCTAACTACAGTGGTGCTGAAGTGGATCTTTAGGAAAAAATAAAAGTAAACATTTGAAATGGCTGAAATACAAAAACTATGTTGCAATAACCATCTGTTGTCATAATTAAGAGGCGCTAAACCGTCATGCCTCAGCAATCTCTTTCGATATTTTCTCTACACGGAAGACGGTTATTCCGGATAGGACTCCTTTGCCTTTGGTTTTCTAAATCTGTCGCCTCATACTTTACCTTTTCCTACAATATCTTAAAAACACCAAATTTTTGTCAAATTAAAGACATTTTTAAGATAAAAGGAGACCTCTCCTCAAGTACGACTTCATTACTGAAGTGGCTGAATATCCTTTCACAAATTTATCCTGTATTTAAAAACATCAAACACCGCAATATTTTCTAGATAACTAGTTCAAAAACACTAAACTGAATCAAAACTATTTTTAAATAATTAAACTGTTCTCGGATAGTATACCTTCATTTGCATTTACTAAAACATGCAAATGTTTGAAGGTTTTTTAACCATATAAGAGGACCAAACATAACACAATGTTATATTTGCCGAAAATCATTAATTTATTATTGCTATGTGAACCTTTGTATTAAACACATGTGGTTGGATTTTACATAATATGAAATTTAAGAATTATGCGATGAATGGTTTTTAAAAAGTAAACTGCATGCAAACAATCATGTTACGTTGGAGCTTGGTGTTCCTACTCTAAAGAATATGAGATTGTAACGTCCTGCAGTTTGTTCCCATTCTGTTACTGTGGTGTTGACTTTAGGCAAAATACTCCCATATCAGTGAAGTTGTGCTTTTGTATATTTTTTTATTCAAGATTATAAAAATTGTCAACTATATGTTCTTGATCTCAACTAGCAAGTACTTATTGATAGCTTCTTCTGGATTCATGCTACGCCTGGTGTTGGGTTAAATTTGTCAGTTTTATAAAAGGTTAATGAAGATGTTGCCTGGAATTGTTGTATAAATTTTTTCTTAGAAACTACCTCCGTTCAAAAAAAAACAGGTGTTCTAAAGTGAAACTATGGTTTCTGAAAATAAATAGAATGCTCTAGAACGTAAGGGCCTTTGAAGCTGTTCAAGGGATTGTGCTTTTACACGCTTGATATTATTAAAAGTTAGTGAATTAAAATTCATTATTTGTGCCACGTAAAAAACATGGGTAAAAATGATGTTATGTTATAAATTTAGATTTGCCCCGAAGGAAACCCAGTAACAACTTTAAGGTTACACCGGCTAACTACAGTGGTGCGAGAGTAGATTTCATGGAAAAAAATAATAAAAATAGACATTTTAAATAACTGAAATACAAAAACTATGTTGCAGTATGTGTAATGAAAAGGCGCCAAACCGTCTTGCTTTAGCAATCTCTTTTAATATTTTCCCTACATGAAAGACTGTTATTCCGGATAGGTCTTTTTTGCCTTTGGTTTTCTAAATCTGTTACCTCATACTTTTCGTTGTCTACAATACCTTAAAAACATTCAATTTTTTACAAATTAAAGAAATTTTTAAAATAAAGGGGCCTCTCCTCAAATACGACTTCATCACTTGGGTGGCTAGATATTCTTTAACAAATTTATCAAATTTTTTTCAATTTTTATCAATGAGTTCAGTAAAATTTAACCAATACAACTTTATTAACATTAAATAGGTACTATAAGAATCCAAATATTTCCCTAAAAATCTAATTTCCTAGCATCAAACTGGCCCGGTATACTAAAAGAAATTTTAATAAAAACAATATTAAATCAATTAATAATACCACCACACCATTATTCCAATTTCCGATACTGATATACATGATATTCTAAATGCTATTCTGGAAATGCCATAATTAACAATACAAAGAAAACATAGTGCAAACCAATTTCTACCTTCATCATTCAGTTGTCCATTAAAAATACTTTAGAATAATGCACACCTATTTTTTAATTTTTTGAAATGTTCAAACCTTATTCCCGATAATATTATACTTAAATTTAAAACAAAATGAGTTCTGTCGCTATTGCATAATCTAACAAAATAATCATTTTTACGTTCTGTTAATTTGCCACTACATAGATACAAGTCAGTTTTATTCATAGTACATGATTATAAATTATAAATAAAAGCTCATATTTTACTCAAGGTTTCATTTCCATTTTATTTCTAAATTTAAAGATATCCAGAAACACCCGTCTTTCATTGTTTTTCTTCAAACGGCAGCTTTGTTAACACAAATCAAACCCCATTCTTTGAGCTGACCTGCAGGTACAAAGCTCTTTATTGCCTGTGTCATACGAGTTTCCAAGTCTCCGTGCACAAGCCAACATTCCTTGCCAAAACTTGCAAGCGAAGTTAATCAAAAGCTCCTGCACCGATTATTTTCACCTTCGGCGAAGTTTATGTTTACATCTTGAAGGTGTGTTACTTTTAACGTAACTTCTGTATTTTACTTCAGGTTTACTTAACTTATTTTTAAGGCTTAGTCATTATATAGTATTTCTCTTTTCTTGTAATGCATGCTAACCGCAGTCAAAACTCCGTTTACACAGTGTAACACACTTTATCTATGCTGAATAAAAGGTTATTATCGCGTTAATTACGTAAAAGTTATATAATTGGCGTTGTTGCAATGATATCATTGAATGTCTTTGTTGGTCGGGACGGACGGCACCTGTCTATTGTAAATTATCTTTCTGTGGAAGTGCATACGTTTAGATTTGTTCTCCATTGCGGTTTTGAAATAAGTCATTATCCTGGATTATTATGTTAACAAAGTTTATAAAAGAAATAATGTTACGCCTTATTATCTGAATTACCTTTATAGAAACGAAATTTTGAAATGCCATTCTCAATCAACGTTTGTAAAATCTTACTATACAGGGTGTGTCCCTATTTAATTTGTCTATTCGAATTTAACATTTATCATTCTTATCTTATTTATTGCTACAGTAACGCGAATGCATTACAAAAGTTAGTAGATTCTACATGTGCTCAAACATTAATTTTCATGCAAACGTTCTACAATTGGTCGTTCTGTATAGCACATGATATGGTATTTGAGTGACAGTCCACTGAACTTCAATTGAACCAGCGTTTGACATGGTTTGGTTTTAATTTATGCTGCATTCGTTAGTGTCATCCTCAAAGCTACTATCATGTGTTGTTGCATTTGGCAATTTGGTCGAAAATAGTTTATTTGCATAGCCATTTAAATAAGAATGACCAGTGAAGTGAGTTGGGGATGTATCTAATTAATTTGTAATAAATTCACAGTTATAAATTGCATAACTTTGGTAGACATAATGGCTCAGGGTATTAATTTTGTTTTGATGGAGTCATCTTTAGCAGTTCTTTTTTAATTCATCACAAGGATAATTGAAGTCACTACGTTTGATTTTCCAATGTTTCACCCGAAGGTACTACATTGGCCAGCAAGCGAGTTTTTTTACCTGGAAATTTTGAATTTTGCTGAACGCTTGCTGTTCCAAGCAAGGTAGGGATCTTTAACGTGCGTGACAACACACACGAGACCTACAATGTGCATATCATCCGAATGAGGGCATATTTGACTGAAAAACGTTCGTCTAGCATTTTGCAAGCAGACCGTGTCAGGTTTCAAATCGGGGCGTTGGGCATAGTAGTCACATGCATACCAACTACCCCACGAAGCCATCCATTAATTGAAGTCAGCATAATTTTCTTGAAAAGTGTATTGTTCTCGTTTGATAGTAACTCTAACTCCTTTAATTTTTCCCTCATTGCGAGTTGTATATATATGACAGGTTTATCACAAGGTGTTAACTCCATTCTTAATGAGTATTTTTGACTTGAAAACAGTATCGATAAAGTCATTACCTCAAAACTTTTAAAAATAGAAATTGCTTATTTTAATTGTTTCATTGTAATTTTTAGTGATTATTTCCCAATACTCGGCTATAATATGCAGCGTGGCTTCGTGACATATTTGGTATGCGTGTGACTACTATGCCCAATGTTCCGGGTTCGAATCCCGACAAAGTCCGCTTGAAAAAATATTAGCCGAGCATTTTTCACCAAAATACGCCCTCTTTCGGATGCGGTAAAATGGAGGTCCCGTGTGTGAGCATTGTCACGTATGTTAAAGATTGCTACCTTGCTTGGAATAGCAAGGCCTCGGCAAAATTCGAAATTTCCAGATTAAAAGAAACTCACTTGTAACATTTTCAAATGTTACGTTTGTCAATATAATCTCAATAAGAATTTTAATATGTAATCCTAAGTAAATCCCAATATTTGCAACACACCTTGTGGTGCCCATTATACAGTTGATATATCTAATTAGCTAAGGCTAATGCGTTGGGACAAAATAGTTGTATTACAACAATTGAGCCACCTGTTGTTTGCAACATTTAACTTATATTCTTAAGCGATTTAATAAAAATATATTATTACATTTATAATGTAGATAAATAAACACATTCAGAAATAACATCATTATGAAATACGTGGTAATATGCACAGCCATCTGCCGAAAATATACGAAGATGAAGGTATCGAATGAATGTGAACTGGTTCGGAATCGAAAAGTGGTCTAAGGTCGCTGCTTATCAAATCAACATGGCTCGCTTAGCGTCCTCGGATCTAAGAATCACGATAGTGTGGAGAATTAAATATAGTGTCGAGAATGGTCGACGTTATGATTTTTATTTGTAGTGGCAATGCAGAGAAATAAATCGGTACGTTGGTTCATCATTTAATACCATAGTTCGTTCAAGGTGTACCCTCAAGATCGTCAGCTTCGTTTCGGTTTTTCTGAAGAATCGCCGTGTTATAAATATATTTACGTCTATTTAGGATGTACAGAATTTCAAAATATCACAAATGCTCGATACAAGATTGCAAGATTTCCACCTAGTTAAACTAAATAAATGTTTTAATTATCAGCGAAGAGGCTTGGTCAAAGTTCAAGCAACGATAATTTGCTATGTAAACAGCACGACATCTATACTTTATCTGGTTGGTATTACAGGTGTCAAACTGGATGCTCCAGGTGCGTACTAGTTATACTTTTATTCGACAGATGCCATTTCTCAACTACTTTTGTTCATATTATAACAATGGTATAATAAAACCTAATGTGACTAAGAATATTTCATAAATTTAAAGTGAACTAAAAATTTAGGAACTGAATGTATTTTACATTGATTGATTAATTAGACAATATTGATCAATGCATTTAAATCTAAATATAGTTCTTGCTAATTTAAACATAATTTGATAGAACAGCTATCAATTAAAGTTTTAAATTGTCTATCTCTTGTTATGATTAAAGAGGAACATTCTAATACTCTTATGAGTTCATAAAAATGTGTTGTTTTCGTTTATGAAAATTTTATACTTCAACTTACTTAGATATGTAACTTGTATGAATCATGCTACTGACTTAAAAATCTTTTGTCTAAGTATAATTTTGCCTTTTCTATCTTCTGAGTAGGAAACGTTGCTTATTTACTTACTTTACTCATAAATTTTAAAATCTATTCATTCCAATTGTAAGTAGTTAACGGATCCGATTTCTACATGTCATAAATATTGTCGTATATTTATTAGAACTAAACGTTAAATTCCATTATCAACGTGAAATTTAAAATCAAGAGAATTATATTTTCAATTTATAAAAACATAGTTAAAGAAAGCTAAGTTACTTTTGCACAAACATTTTTTTAGTACCTGAATTATAAATACGTTCAATTTTTTTTGTAATAACATATAATTTGTCAAAGGATATTATGTTACATTATACTTTTCTAAGAAACCTAGAACATTTTAATTTAAAACAACAAAGAAAAGATATAAAATTTTTAAGTATATAAAGATACTTTCAATATTATGTTATTTTGAAAAATATTGGAGGAGCAAACTGCTACCTCATGTGTTATATTTTTAATCTTGTAATTTATTTCAGGTATTTCATCGTTGTAGCCAACTTATGGGTTCTACATTCCCCCTTTCTTCTGAATGTAGTGGCGCTCAATATTTAGTTAAAATTTTAATATCTATCTCCCCCCGAACCATGCTTTCTACTGCTTAGAGTAATGTCTAGAGCATAGCACCGGTAATACCATTTACCTGCATAAGGTAAAACGGTAAAACACTTCCTGTCCAATGTAGTACCTTCGGGTGGAGCATTGGAATACAAAATGTAGTGTAATATGCAGCAAATGAAATTTATATGTTAACGAAAAGGTTATTTATATGTTAAGCCTTGCCATGTTATTTCAACTTTACTTAAAAATATTATAAAACCTTTTTATAATGAGGTATTCTTTGTATGGTGTTCTCCCATAGTAGTTTTAATCAGTCTCTAATAAAAGACAGTGAAAAAAATTTTGTTGACGGTTTTGGATCTGCATAACGGGCAGCATGTTCACCTTGCGCAGAATAGCAAGGGTTTGGCAAAATTCAAAATTTTCTAGGTATTAAAAAGTTTGATTCCTGTCAGTGCAGTACCTTCGGATGGAGCAGTGGAAAATCAAATGAAATTTATACGTTAACTAAAACATCATTTATAAGTCAAGCCTTGCCATGTTATTTTAACCATTCTTAAAAATATTCTAAAACCGTTTATGATTAGGTACTCTTTGAATGGTGTTCTCTCATAATAATTTTAATCAGTTTCTAATTGAAGAGAGTGATAAAACTTTTTCTTACATTTTTTTGAATCTGCGTAACAGGCAGCATGTTCAGTTTAATTCTGTATTGCAATTGAAATGTTTTTGTTGAATTGAACTTTGATTGCTTGTGCAATTAATTGCGAAAATAATTCTGAATGATTATTGTAGCAAAATTAAGAACATTATTTGCAGCATTTATTGATGTTTGTTTAGTTGGAGTAGAAGATGAGGCAATGCTTAAGTTAAGATGGAACAATCGTAATTTGTTTATGGTTTTTTGAATAATACTACCTTTGTAAAATCATTGAAAAATAATTACTATATAGTGTTTTAATGAAGAACAATGATAATAACCTTGTAGACATTTAAACAGGTAATATATTTGCCAAATAAAAAAATACACCATCTTATAAGTACTAATTGCATCTCTAAATGTAGTAAGAAATTTTTTTAAATGTGTTTAAATAGCCTTCAAACTTTCTAATGTGCTTATATACAGCAACGTTTAACGCTATTGTAAGAAAATTATCATCGTGTTGGCAAGCCAACCTACTAACCTAATACTCGGATACTTTGTGTTGTGGTTTGGTTTATTATTTCAAATTGTGTGGTATTATTTGTTTAAGTATACTTGATGAATTTTAAAACACCACAAACGTCAACATTTATTAGGATGTGTTTATAAGGGGTGTATACTATACGCTCAAGAAACTGATTGCTATGAAATAATTTAGGTTTTAGACATAACTTGAAACATTTTTGTATGTTGAAAATTGCAGAAACATAAATAAAAGAGCTTTCATCACTATACGAGTTCTAATTTAAAGTTTTGAAATTCGTAGTATGAAATAAATTATTGGTAAATAACTCTTAATATATATTGCCCTATGTGATATAAATTATTATAGTGATCGATATACATTAATAATTAGTATTTGGATAGTTAGTTATAGTGCTTTCATATTAAGTTAATTAAGAAGATGCCATTGCAGTATTAAGAATTTAGTTAGCTATTAACTGGAGAGAAAGTGTTGTAAGAGCTTTTAGAATTTCATTGTAGCTACAAGTAGTTGAAAAGGCGTGCATAATCAGTTTGATAATAAAGAACTGTTGTTTGTGCAAATAGACTTCTTGTTAAAATACGTTACAGTCAAGATTGAAAATATTTTTCACACCAAGATGTTGTGTCTTAATTTGAGCTTACCAATAACAAACAAATCTGTAGTTGTTGCATTACAAACCAAAAGAATTTGACAAAAATGAATTATCAAAGTGTCCAATAAAAAATAAAAGGCATACGGGTAAAAATCAGAAAGCTACAAACGGTTTCTGAACAGATGACCTTTAATAATTGTGGGGTTCATAGCATTAACCAAAGTCAATACATTGAAGAAAACAGTTTACAATGTGAACCGTACGCCAATATAGAAATAACATTGAAGAAACCTCATCAAAACAAAAAACGTAAGGTAGTCCTTCACTTAACTCTGTTGCGCTTTTTTTAAAGCTTTATCTTTTATTGTATTGGTTAGGTTTAAGGGATTTTTAAACCGCGCACGTGGAAATTCTCAGAATTATTATGTTTTAACCTAAGCGTTACGTGAAAACCACACAAAGATTTGGTTCTCGCGTAAGTCCAGACATTATTTGTGGTCTGGGAAAATGCAAGAATTGCACTTTTTATGATTAACACGCAGCTGTGCCCACCATTGTGCATCAGAGAACTTTAACCTCTCTTGAAGGGGAGAGATGTTTGGTGGGAGCGGATATGTAGAAACACGAGAACTTTACTACCGACTTTCTTCAAGTGTAGATCTGTTTGTAGTGCTCCGACAATTTGGCGAAGTAGTCTATTTCCTCTCTCGTTACACAACATATCGGCGCTTCGTCGAAGAAAGCTACAGCCAAACAAGCAAAGGGACATCCAGACGCCATCCCTGAGAGATTGAAAATGCCGTATCGGGATCAAGATACCGTGGGTAAGTGCTAGGTTTGAGTCTGAAAAGCATTTGACACACCCGGGAATTTAACCCCCGTGTAAATTCGAGTTTATATGTAGAAAAATTAACGTTTCAGAACGTTGCAATACGTTTTAATTCATTTCAACGCAACAAATGCTGATATGCTAATCTATTTTTATAGAAGTAACAGTTCTGTCAAAGATGTAAATGATGAGTATGCCCACCTAAATAGCAATAAAAAATATAAATATGGAAAGCATATTTGTAGAAACGACCTTCCTTAAACTATAGCGAATCTTCTCTTTCTAATGACGATAAAGAAAACGATAGTGTTTAAAAAAATTTTAATATTGCTTAAGGTTAAAAGTAGATGGAAACTCTGATATGAATGACGATACTCGAGAAAGTACTATAATGCCAAAACATCAACATGAAGAAGATTAATGCGCTGTTCAATCTCTTTTAAACCACTTTACGGCATGCGAGTTGCTTACTAGACATAATAAAGTAGGCACAAAGAAACATCGTAGATCTGATAAACTAGTTGTTTATCTAACACTACTAAGAAAATTACTAGTTTACATTCCACCTGATTTTACATTTACAGCAATTTGAGGTATCAATATTTTGATCTACAGAATTGAATTGCCATGTTTCCTTTCTTATGTAGCTGTATTTAATGCCATTTTCTTCAAAATTTGTTATGTGGCATTTTAACACGTATGAAATCTTTTTTAGTATTTTATTTTCTTCATGTAATTTATGTTTAAATTAAGAGCTTTTCTAAAGATTTGTGAATTCCTACATGAATGGTGTGATAGGTTTTCTGCGATCGCATGAATGTCATAAACCAATGAGAATTGACTCTTTTCCACGAGTGGAAAAATACTATTGTTTTCTCGGAGTGAGGGTTTTAAAAGATAACTTTTTAAGAAGGTACCATTTATGTATATGATCTGTTGATGAGATATTTAAATAGTTGTAAGTTCATTTATAAATACTTTTTATCATTTTGAGCTCATATTGTATAAAAAATTGCATTTGTTGAATTTATTGATAAAAGTACTAATCTTGGGGTCGTACCCAAAATATGCTTAGTTATTAAACCTACACATATAAGTTACACCCCTAAGTAAAGGGCACCGACCAATGATGTTTTTTGGATAAGTGCGTGCTTTTTCGTGGTAATACTTTCTGAGTAATTTCAACTCAAATAGCATGCAATATTTTTCATAAATTTTATTTCGTTATAAGCTGCACAACATTTTTTGGTTCATCCACTTTATAGCAACCGTTTGTTCAGGAATGCAGCACAACGAGACAGAAATTCAATTTATATCTTATTAGAAAATTAGTTAAAACATAATTCTAAATAGAGATAAGGTGACTTACGTAAAAAAGAAAGTTAATTAAGATACGGTTATATAAGATGTTGAATATTGTTCTGCGACAAATATTTGCTCGTTTAGTTTATGACACAATTATATGTACTTAGTAGTTATGATGTGTACTGCGAATATAAAAATAAATTGTAACTTTTTCGTAATAAACCGCCTTGAAGATGTTTTTGTAAATTTAAGGATTAGAACAAATTTATCGAATAAATGTTAGCAAAATTCTTTTATATTGTACCGATGCAACTATTTATTTATTTAGTTTTTATTGTTTCCTGTTTTACATTTAATAGTACGAAGCAACTATTTATTTATTTATTTATTTAGTTTTTATTGTTTCCTGTTTTACATTTAATAGTACGAAGATACATAATATCGTTAGAGGAACAATCTCAAAGTGAATGTTCAGCTTTCAGTTGTTCTGCCACTTAAACCTTGTTATATAATAACGCCATATACTATGAACCAAAAGAAATTCTCCATAAACAAATAAAGAAAAGTCGACAAAAATATGCAGTTGATAGTTATTTAAGTTATTGGATATGTCATCATATTGTCACGCCGCGTTTCTTAGTCTATCTCTAATCAGAATAATACAGCAAAACGTAAACAAGGTATCTGTACACAAAAGATAATTGGTGGGCACCTTGTGGCGTGCCGTCTTCAGATGGACTTGATTGACAGGCTACAAGAGTTTGTATTTAATATCTTTATTAACATTACAATTGGAGTTTTCTAGATGTTAATTGCGTAATTCTGGTACGTTCACGAAATAATCCAGAAGAATTGAATGACATAAATTGCCTATTAGGCATTTTAGAGGTCTGTTCTAATTCAAACTTTGATTATAATACCATCTATAAAGTCGCGATATGAGATAAATGAATGGCACATACTGTTAAAATAAATTGATATATCTGATATACAAGAAAGAACAGCAAATATGCTCAAAGACAACAAACAGAGACAAAAGGAAAATTGTTCAAAAGCATATGTATGGAGTATGACTATGAAATAGGGAAAGTAGGAAAAGCAGACAGAAAGTGATAGAAGCCTTCTGGAATGTTGTGCTTTAGATGTATAAGGATGATAGCATGGACAGACAAGGTTAATAACAAATAGGTTATAGAAATATTAGAGGAAGAAAGATATTTGTGGGGAAAAAAATTGGAGAAATAGAAGGGTACGATACGTTCCTAGGCATTTTTTGGGAAATAGTACAGGATATATTACATGCAGAGATAGGAAAAAAAGGAAAAAGTTGACCGAGATCAGACTTTTGCACGCAGATAGTGATAGATGCACACTGCAAATTTCAGGGAAATGGGCAGGTTCGTTTGGAATAGGAAACAATAAGGGTACGCATCTAACCAGTTCCAGGACTGAAGATCTAATGATGATGATCTGATATAAATTATTGTAGTGATTGATATAAAGTAATAATTATAGTGCTGCGATAGTAATTAAGGAGATAGTAATGTATTTTTAAGAAGTTAGAATTTGTACTGCTAGCGATTAGCTGAAAAGAGATTGCCGTGAGTGCTTTAGAATTTTACTGTAGCTACGAGTTGGAAAGGCTTGTGTAGCAAATTGATAATAAAGACCTGTTGTTATTTCAAAAGAGTTTTCATTACAATATCAATTGTACATAAATGCTATCATTATGTGCTTTGGTTATATATTAAGAGCAAAAATAGAAATAAAACCACAAATAGAAGTAGGCAATAACTAACATAGATAACCATCAGGGAGTTGTGATGTACATGGCAAGGTGAGCAATACTGTTTCATTCTGATGTTTGTTTACTAAATTACAATATTTTGAGAGGAGACTTAAATTTAAGAACTGATGTGTTTCAAAACCGGTTTTATGTCGTACATTTTGTATATTGCAAATGTGAACGATCTTTCAAACGGTGAGTATTTGTGAGATGGTGTTCTTAAGAGTCCTTTATTTTTAATATTTAAACAATGAATGTTTGTTCTAACTGAAATTTTCCTATACAAATATTCAGTGTTACACTTCTTGGCGCTATAAGCTTTATTTTATAATTAAGTATAGGGATTTCTAATCCGAAATTGAAAGCATTATTTCTTATCATTAATTTAAGTCGGTTGTTGCATATGAGAATGTGGTTGTTAAATTCTTATGTACTAGTAGTTGAAGAACCTACAGGGTTATGGTATATAATCTATTAAATAAGCACTTTATAAAGCCCGAAGTAATCTGCGGTCATTGTCTCGTGCAATGAGAACGTTTAACTGTTGGAGAGGTTTTGAGGGGTTGGTGTGCAACTACTCTATTATCGCAGAGTTTATCTGGGGTTACCTTTGTGAAACAGACGTATTGACAGTTATGTGTGGAATCCTTTTTACCTCTTCTTTCTCAATACCTTATCGGTGTTTCATCCTTTTATAGATTAGCAGCAACCTCACTGTCAATTTGGAGCAACTACCACCAACACCAACAAGGACCCTATTGTACGTCTAGAAGCAAGAGCCAGTTTACAAGGATCAAAGGATATTGGGCCTACTTTAAACTAACTCTATAAATAAGTGTGAGCCATTCTTTGTTCTTTCATTATTGAACATTTTATTCAAGATTATGTACGCCTTCTTTAGAACCATGCCTGGTACTAAAGTATTTTTATCTTTAACTTGTCTTTGATATTTAAATATTTTGTGGTAAAAAAGTAGGGGCTAATCGGTAATAATGGTTTTTCATATTTAACCAAGCACCTAGTTTATGCGAGATTCTATCAAACTTCCACAAATTGTAGATGAATCTTAAACATGCATTTTATACTTTATGTATTCTCATCTGATCCGCAGAGTCTATACATTTATGGAGTAATTGCAAACAGAGGGCAAATACTATGGTATTACATAGCTATAATTTTGTTTTATCTGTAAGATATGCTCTATGAGGAATCAACAATCTCAGGTTGCAGTATGCTTTTCTTATGAAAGTTGAGGTGTGGTCTGCCATTTCTAAAAATTTTGCCTTATTAACTACAGGGATGTGAACATCGTTAATGAGTAGTATTACATTTTCTTTAATAATGTTGACACTTTCAATCTTAAACAATAAAACGTATGATTGTTGAGAGTTAATTGTGAGAGTGCTGCATTGAAAACTCATATATTGCTTGATGTGGTTGGTCGCAATGTGAATTTCATTAGGCTTAAACGAATACAGTAGCTACGTTGTACGCGTAAATATGGCATGCGCAACTGGAAAACTTATTGGAGGTCATTTGTATATAAGGAAAATAATACTTGTCCAAGTACAGAGCCTTGTAGTATGCCAGTTGATACATGGAGCTTTGTTGTGAAGTTTTACTTCTTGAGAATGATTTCTCAGGTAGTTACTTAGTAGTTCACATACACTATTAGAGAAACCTTATTAATGTAGTGTCGCTACTAAGCCGATGTTTACAGTATCAAATGCTTTACTGAAATCAAGCAATACTAAGATGTGCATTTTCTGGTATCGGTGGCTCATGATAATATCAGTGATACATAAAGGCATAGTAGTGCAAGTGTGATTGCTACAAAAGCCCGATTGATGATCATCAAAAACTTACAAGTGGTTAAATAGAAAAGAATTTGTATGTGTAATACTTTTTCTAAAATTTTAGATAATGTACATGCTATATTTGATTTTCTAGTGCTACACCCGAAGGTACTACATTGGCCAGGAAGCGAGTTTTTTTTTACCTAGTGTGTGTGACACACGGGACCTCCATTTTACCTCTTATGTATTTATGTGAAAAATACCTGTCTGTCATTTTTCAAGCAGACTGTATCGGGGTTCGATCCTCGGACCTTGGGCATAATAGTCACATTATGCCACGGAGTTGTCTGATAATGTACACAACAGACTGACAGGCCCTGTCTTTAAAAGTTTTTGGATTAGGAACTTTTGGCAGTGGTACAACAATAATTTCCTTTCAAAGCGATGGAAGTATACTTTTTAAGATACATTCGTTAATAATATTAGTAATATATTTTAATATTAGTGAACAACAACGTTTAAGCATCTTTACAGTCATTCCGTCGATTCTGCATGAGTTGGTATTGAATTCGTTAATGATTTTATAAATAATATCTATGTCGATTAAGTAAAAGCTTAGTTTATGTGGCGGATCTTTTAAGATACTGTTAGCATAAAGTCATAGCTAATGCAACATTAGATGTCGGTATAGAATAATTATTGCTAATGTCATCGGGGTTGGATAACGTCATAGGAAGACTGATTGAATTAGTGTTAATTACGTTCAAAAATTTTTAGATCATGTCATAAAGTATGGTTATTTCTTACTACTTAGCGTGTAATTGAAATATGCCCCTTTTTTCATGCCTATACTAAATGTTGTCAAATTACGTAATATTTTATGATAATCCCAGTGTTTCTGAAATTCAGTTTTTATCACAAGGATCATTAAACATTGTATGTTATCTATTATCCAGCGAAAAGATAGGTTTTTATTTTTTTTAGTGAAGACCGGTGCGTACATTTTGAACAATTTATTATACTATTGGTTAAGATTGTTAACTTACACACTTGTTTAAAACGGCATCACAGAAAACTAAATTGTGGTTGGCCAAATGCCTAGAATTTTGTACAAATTTAAGATCAGAGACTAACATAACATCAACAAGTGTATGTGAACGGTTTGTAATTCTAGTATGCTCTATGATAACATGATACATACTGCTTGAACCATATTGTTAAAGTATTTCCATTTGTTTCTTAACCGCTCATACATATTTATATCACAGAGCTATTTATTTTAATGCTGTGTTAACAGTAATTTATATCATATCATGACTTTATAGATCAAAACTCGAATAAAAACTAGTATTATAATCAAAACTTGAAGTGATACTAACTCCAATACTCGTAACGGCAATTTATATAAATAATCAATAATTCTGGACTATTCTAAAATCATACGCGAATTATATAAATGACATCCAGTAAGTTCCTATTGTAAGCTTAATGAGTTATTAAATGCAACGTCTTGTAAACTACCGATGATGTCCATCTGAAGATGTCACACCACAGGAATGACTAGCAATTATCCTTTGTGTATAGATACCTCGTTTACGTTCAGCTACATTAGTCTGGCCAAGAATAGGCTAAACGACGCCTTGTTACAATATTCTATTAAAACTTTTAAACAATTTTTCTTGTTTGATTCAAGTTAGAAAGAACTTGCTTAACTTGTATTTTATTGTATGGGTACGGTTTGTGTACAATTTTTGTTTGCGCTGTGACTGCTTAAAACATGGTGATTCGTTCCTGTAGGGTGAATTTTGTGTATGACTATGTTTGATGTCAAGAAGCTCAATATTTTCCAAACAATATGATTTAGTTGGTTAGAACAAAATTTAAAAATGATTGGTTTTGTAGGTACGTCGCTTTTGGGTACTGAAAATTTACAATTGGCACCCAAAATGTTTTGAGGAGCTGTTGAACATGGTTATGTTTTGTGCTATAAAATTTTCATATTTTTTTGCATTTTATACTGAAAACTTAACCAAAAAGATACACAAATATTTTAGGATGTTTTCAAAACTGTGTTTCATGGAACACGTGTTTTGCATACGGTCATTAAGTGTTTCCCAAAAAATAATGAAACATTGTCTGCTTTTATATGTTTGGATTGTTACGCTTCAAATGGCTTCACAAAGATTCTAGTTAATAATTAATCGTTGTGCAGAACATTTTTGTATAATTAATCTAAGGGTATTACATATTGTAGTTTAGTTAGAAAATAGGTCGTGTGAATAATACTCTGTATTTTTAACAGGTATTATTATTATGTTTCATGGGAAAAGAATGCCAACCTAATTTCCCATAGGCTAGCAAGGAATATGCCTCCTGTCCTCGACCAATGAGTATGTGTTACGTAGAAACAAGTGATTTACAAGTTGAAAACAATGAGTGGTTTTGATTCGTTCAAAACGCGACTTCTTTATCTTGAAGAACTGCAAGAGTAATGCTTTATAAAATAATGTGGTTAAATTTACCCGTCCACTCCTACTTGAATATGTTCCTCTTAAATATTTTATGCAGCAAAGAGCTTTCAACGAATTTAAAATAATTAGGCATCGCTCTGTGAAACATAGACAAACATAATTTTTAGTTATTTGGCTTGCTAAGATTCGGTAATTCAACAGGTAAGCAGGATTATAATTAATTTGCATAGTCAATTTGTAAAGCAAAATAAATATGGTGTTTGCAATTCATGTGAAACTAGTTATGCTTTGTAGCGGTATTATACCTTCAGCTTTTACTGTACTTTTATCACCTCCAGACCTCATGAAACATCCCACAAATTGCAAATATTTTAATACCTCAGTTTTGGTTAGGATCGCCAGTTATCTGTGTCTTGACAAAAGTCTTTAACTTCAGGTAACAAATTAACGTTTGTTTGGTAACAATCTACTGAGAAAGTTATCACTTCAAAATAGGAAGTATAATGCAATCTGACTTGGTCCTCGCTATATTCAATTTCAAAAATTATTTACCCGGGGTGGGAGGTGTGACTGACAATTATTTGCTTACACCAGTTATGTACCCCCCAATCTATGTATGTATAATAAATTAGAAGTTATTAGGAATTATTAGAAATTGTTAAAGAAATTATTAAGTCAAGTGCAACAATTAACTCGAGGATAATTAAATAAAAGTTATTAACAGTTGTGAGAACGGATGCAATACATTGTATTCCAGACGATAATAATACTGTAGGTGGCAGGTCACATACAGTTAAGAACCGTGATTACCTAGAAAGTAAGATTGTTACGTTGTATAATGAATAGAATTAAGAAATAAGCAGACATGAGTTCTGCAAGTTCCCACAGACATGTGAGGGACAGGGACATATATACCCCGGGAGCACCAGATCAGTCAGTTAGTCTCAAGTATTTCAGCTTTAACATTGCAGTTTGCTTAGGCTACTCACTCATATTAGCTCAATTATTAATTATTTTTTGACTTAGAGTATTTTTAAATCAGTTTATCAAAATTTCATATTAATATCTGTAAAAACCAAATAAATTGTTACGAAGTTTTTGGAAGTAGTTTTTAAAAATACCGCTCCCAAGGCCTGTAACGTAACTCACCTTAAACAAGAAATTACACAAGAAACAGGTAGGAGCAATTGATTAACTATAGTACCTTTACTTTTATATTTGACATAGTAATAGCACAATCATTTATTATAGCTAGAAGGCTAAATTTACGTTGGTGCTTTATAAATTTTTGTACTTAATTACAGATGAAATAGGCATTAAATAAATTAAATTTTAATATTTGATCTGAATGCATAGGGACCACATAATAGTATAAGGGTGCACGGGCCAATGGCAGTGATGTGGGAGTGGGTTCCTATGAATAATTGAGAAAAGAAAATAAAGAAAAATAAAAATATAGAAATAATAAATAACAAGGCTTAAATTTTAAAATTCTACATTACACAAAGTAAACACTTACCCTAAAAGGTCTTCCTACTCTTAAAATCAAGGGACTCCAAACAATCTGCCACCCCATTCTTTTGATGTCATATCTATGTGGAGGACTCTTATTCCACATAAAACTTGCTTGCTTTGGTTTCCTCAAGTTGGTGATAATCAAAGAAATTTCTTAAAATAAAATGCTTTTTCTAAATATGACCATCATTGGGGTAGTTGGATATCCTTTACAGATCACTATCTTTGCCTATTTGCTAAATCAATTGAAATAAAAATCAATCTAAGCTTAACCTCTATTAACATAATAATTTCAATACACATACTCGTGTACTTCCTAAAAATAAATCTTACTCTAAAAACTGGCCAGATGTTGTTAAAATAAGTCCTTCAAGAATTTAAATCTAAGTCATCAATAAAACTATTCGCCGCTCCAAATTTTCCTGTTTTCCTATTTAATTACAAGACATTAGAAATCCCAAATTATTGGCAACATCGTTCATAAAACAAAAAACAGGTAAAACCTAACTTTTTCTATAACTTTTTATTGTTTATTTCAAAATTACGTTAATTTGATACTTTTAGTACCCTAAATATCACTAATAAATCTGTTGTATTTAATCACTAATTAATCCAAACACAATTTGCATTCAGAAATTCATAACATTGCGCTAATCGTTATATAAAAGTTTACTCTATTTTCACTCCAGGATTTCCAGCAACCATCAGTATTTCTTATATATTCAAACACAACTCCCTGAATCAAAACATGCCACAAAGCTCCAATGAATGGAGGGATTCCTATCTCTTTGTTTCAAAACGGTTTTTCGACATTATATCTGCACCACGCGTTCATGAACATACCCTGCCACTTGCAGAGGTATTTTATTTTGTTACATCTCGCTTATGCATTATTTCCCTTCAGGAATATCATACAATTTTTCTTCTGTACTTTTTACCAAATCCCCACATACAAACTCACTTCTGCCACTCTCCACCCCTCTCCCTCGCAAACCCTACCTCCTTCCTTGTTTTATTCGTGCATATCTCAACATTTTAATCTTCAGGTAACCGAGTTGTATATAACTGACTTTATTTCTACTTCCGTTGCATTCAACAGGTCCATTGTACTCCCACTGTAAATCATAATTTAATACTGTTAGCCACTGGTTAATACAATGTTTCTAGTTTACTCATATACTTACATCACCAATTCCCACACTTTCACTTATTAAAATGTATGCAATATACCTGTGGTTTCCCTTTACGATAATTGAAACGGTCTCTTAACAACTATGTCCTATTGCATAGAATTTATTAAACCAAATTCCTGAAGCTTATATTTGGGGTGTAAATTAACGAATTTTCTTAACAATTCTCAAGCTTCCTAAAAAGCATGATATTCTTTTACTATAAAATTTTATGGTTATAACTGATTTGTTTGCATTCTTGTCGTTTAAAATAATTTACAACCTTTTATTTAAGTTTCCCTATGTATTTATCCGAAATAAAACGATTTTCTTTGTGGTTTTCAGTTTATGATTTGGAATAAGAATACCGATGTAATTGCAAATCTAGTTTTTAAACACTATTTTATATGGAATTAAAAGTATACAGGGTGCTTCAATAAAAAGTTAGTCCGTTTGAGATTAAGTATTATTTCCTTCACATCTAATTTATATTTGCATAACATATCGCGTACAACTTACAGAGTTTAAAAACCCACACAAGGTGAGAAATTTGCACATGGATGCAACGGCAAAATTAATAAAACTCTGTAGTCAAAAACATAGCAAGAAATATGCATGAAATGTTTTTACTGCATTTCACTAAAAACAAATTGAATTTATGGAAATTAACTGAAAGCTGAATTAAAATCTTACTTGAAAATGTGTTTATAATGGCATATGTATTTAAACGTAACATACACACGATGTTTCGTGTCTATCAAACTGTTGCTACTAGGACTGCCCACGATTAAATAATCAAATGATTTGTCTGGAAAATTAAATGCGCATTTCAGTATTAAGGTTTATTCAGGCTAATCTATATGCATTCATAATTAAATGGTTTACTTTAGTATCACAACACATAGATAATTATTATTTAATAGATGAAATGCATGTAAGAATGAATTGTATTTGCAACAGAAGGTTTTATACCAGCACTGCGTGATATTTTTGAAATAGCATTCATTTGAGGACTTAATGATAAAGATATTTTTTAGTTTGATTAACTATTTTGCAGGGTACTATAATTATACATATATTTTTATATACTTGTACAGATATAAAATGTATATGAAAGCTTGTTCAAAATACAAAAATTGATAATGAGGATTATCGTCGTTTAATAAAAATTCCCCTATTAAGATATTCAGAGAATTTTTGCAGTCATCTAGATGCCATAATGATAAATAATTGTTTAAAGGAACTGAAGTGTTTATTTTTAGTGATAAAACGGTATCATTATACGGTATGAAACCATGTGGAAATACTACAAAAAGAATCCTGAGTGTTTTGTTCAAATCATCATTAAATTAACTTTGTGTTCGGCTTTACCTCAGTTTACAAAATTCAACCTTGTCCGTTATTTGCAGCATATCGATCTACTGACGTTAACAACTATTTAATCGTTAAGTGTCTATTAAGTGACTATGGACAACATCCTAAAATTAGCATACCAGTTATTCACCCTCGCAAGTAATTTCGAAAAAAGCTACATCAATTCAAAATGATGAGATTGTATATTACATGCTGTCATTAGTAAACGTAACACACAGTCAAGCCCATATTTATATATTTTAAAATAACACCTTAGGAACTAAAGTTAGAACTGACAGTTGATAGTTAAGAAATGTTAACCTTCAAAAGGGCAATTACCCAAAACTGTAGAAGGTTGCTATTCATGAACATTTTGTTTTTGCCAAACATTTCGAAATTTACAACTGATATTTTTTTCATGGTTTATTGAACTAGATATATCATCTAGCTTATTTGAAATAACAAGTAGTACAATTTAAATCCTTTTAAGGAAATACAGCGTGCAGAATGTTTTTCAATGTGTGGTTATGCGTCATAAGTTCTCTCCTATACCTCAAGATAAGATACCACTGCTTTATCTGTGTTATCACCTTTCTCGTAGCTTAAGTGGGATTAATGTTATAGTATTTGGAATTATTTACACAGTTTATTTTTTTGTATTTTGTTGCTTTTTTGGTATAATGCTCTTGATTTTCTTTGGTTTATTGAATTTAACCGAGTAAAAGGTCAGCTTTTGCATAGACTGACAAAGAATTTTGTCATAGATTATCGTATAACTGTGACTTATACAGTAATAAATTTATGCTGGCGAGCAGATTTGAAAAACTATTGCAACATTCGCATAGTTTCTAGCTAATAGTTTAATATCAATATTTCGTTGAATTGCTTGAAAGATATTTAATAGAAAATCATTTTAAAAAGTTAGCCAAGAGTGAGTCGAGCTCGCTCTATTAGGATTCTGTACCAATATTACAGTGAGCAATCAATGAACCAAATTAAGCTGTTTTTATTTTTTATGTATATTTAAATCTTATCCAAATTTGATTGTGATAACTGAAAAATGAATATATTGTCCCAAATTGTACTGGTAAATTATTAGTAAATACGTTGTCTATTACTGTGTTTAAAAAATTTTTCCCAGCAACTATTACACTGTCAAAAAATCGTGCAGTTTTCCGATAATCTATGACTCAAAGCTACTATCCTTATTAAAATCAAAATTTTAGCTTTGGAAATGTAGGAGAACAGGTGGAACGGTCATTTTTGGAACATTTTGAGCAATATCATGAAGACTACTGAACCAAAAATTATAAAAAAAATATTTTTAGAAACCTTTTAGAATCCTCTTTCAAGTAATACCTCACACAATATATTTAAAATTTTTTTTTTTTTTGACTGAATTACTCACGCCATTTTAATCTAAAAAATTTCTTTTTTTATTTTCTGACTGTCGATATATGTGCACGCCATAAAGACCTAGCATTGTGCCAAATTTCAAATTCCTACGTTACATAGTTTTCGAGAAAAACCTTTGACAGACAGATGGACACACATGAGAGTGATCTTATATAGGTTCCGTTATGCCTTACAAGGTACGGAACCCTAAAAATTTCAAAACCCCCTTTGACCAACTTTACAAGCTGTCAATTAATAAACCTAGGAGTTGTTGAAATATCCCTTTATTAATATTATTCTTATCCCAAGTTTTAATTTTTATGCATAAATATACATTTATACTTATAACATACAAAAGCACACCATATACCATTACAGAAGAAGTTAAGCGTCATACTCCAATCTGATATTATATATCATCATCATTAGGTCTTCAGTCCTGGAACTGTTAGACGTGTACCTTCATTGTTTTCTATCCGAACTAACCTACACATTTCTCTAGAATTTGCAGTCTGCATCTATCACTATCTGAGTCTGATCTTGGTCTACCTCTACTTCTTTTTTCCTATCTCTGCTTGTAATATATCCTCTACTATTCCCCAAAAATCCCTTAGAACGTATCCTACCCTTCTATTTCCCCAACTTTTTTTCCCACAAATATCTTTCTTCCTCTACTATTTCTATAACCTATTTGTTATTAACCTTGTCTGTCCATGCTATCATCCATATACACCTGAAGCACAACATTGCATAAGGCTTCTATCTCTTTCTGTCTGCTTTTCCTACTGCCCCTATTTCGTAGACGTACTGTGCTGTGCTCCACACATATGCTTTGAACAATTTTCTTCTTGTCTGTGTTTGTTGTCTTTGAGCATATTCGCTGTTCTTTCTTGTTAGATGTAGTTCGGTCACCTTCTATTGTTTTGCAGCCTGTGGCTGCCAAGTTCCCCCAGCTCTTGAATTTTTATCGAATTAATAGTTTTTCTAATATATCATTTCGCACAATCAACATTAGTTGAAAATATTTTACAACCCACACCTGTAGTTGTTTATAATAATCATCAGATTTAAGTGCACTTATTTTTTCTTTATTAGATTTTCCGCCTTGAAACTAGTTGGATGCGTACCTCCACTTATTTATGTTCTGAGCTAGCCTACACATTTCCCTGAAATTCCCACAACAGCCTATATACAGCTTGGTGCTCCTTCTATTGTATTCTAATTATATGCCCTATTTCACCAAGATTCAGTGGTATGTGAAGAGGCGCCCAAGGTCCCGGGTTCGAATCTCGGCACCGTCCACTTGAAAAATGTTAGGCAAGCAATTCAAAATTTTTCAGGTAAAAAAAACTCGCTTCCTGGCCAATGTAGTACCTTCGGGTGGGGCATTAGAAAATATGTAGGTATGTAAAGAGGGTTAAGCAGCCTGTGGCTGGCAAGGATCCCCCAACACTTAGACATTTGCCGAATTAATAGTTTTCCAATAAATCCTTTCGTACAATTAATATTAGTTTAGAATATTGCCATTTCGAATGGACCTGCACCTTGCTGAAGTTCTAGATTACTAGAACAGGTGAAATGGCTTGCGTGTTCTAATGAGCTAAAGAGCCAAACTACAGGTCCAACCAAAGTAGTAGGGTCGTTAGTGAGGAACCAGACTAAGACAGGTCCCCGAAAGAGGGCAGCGGCTCTTTAGGTACTTAGATTGGCAGAGACCATAGGGGTCGGTATGGCAGTCTAAGACACACTACCGCGATGTGGAAGGCAACGGGAAACCACCACATTACCTCCCAAATACACACCGTACCTAAATTATAATAAAATGATGGCATTCTCTGAGGTAAAAGATTCCGGAGTTAAAATAGTCCCCCATTCAGATCTCCGGGAGGTGACTACTTCGGAGGATGCGATCGGAAAGTTAAGAATAAGAGTCGGGAACATTTTGCGAGTCGGAGCGTGGAATGTTAGAACTATGAAGCAAGTGGGTAAGCTAGAGAACCTAAAAATCGAAATGAATAGGTTATCATTAAACATAGTAGGGATCAGCGAAGTTCGGTGGCCAGAGGCGGGGGATTTTTGGAGTGGAGACTTCAAGGTAATTCATACAGGAGCCGAGGAAGGAAATTTGGGTGTGGGGATAGTTATGCGGAAAAAGATAGGATACTGTGTAGAACTCATGGTTAGATTAGAATCTAAACCGGTAAACACAGTAATAATACAAGTCTACATGCACACCTCTAGCTACAGTGACGAAGAGGTAGAAGCAATCTACAAAGATATCGAAGACATATTAAGACACGTAAAAGGACATGAAAATTTAATAATTACGGGGGATTTTAATGCAGTGGTAGGTGAGGGTAGGGAAGGAGCGATAGTAGGTTTATTTGGTTTAGGCACTAGAAACGACAGAGGAAATAGGCTGGTAGAATTTTGCGACAAGAACAATTTAATCATTACAAACACATTATTTCAACATCATGCTAGAAGACGATATACGTGGAAGATGCCAGGAGATATAGGAAGATATCAAATAGATTACATTCTTGTTAGACAACGGTTTAGAAATCAAGTAAAAGACTGTAGAAGCTACCCAGAAGCAGATATAGACACTGACCACAACATCGTAATTATGAAGGCCGCACTTAAATTTAAAAATTTGAAAAAAAGAAATGGAAAAAGGCACTTGGACCTACAGAAACTAAAAGAGAAAGATATTCAAGAAGGATTCGAAAAAAGGTCAAATGAATTGCTCAAAGATATCGGGAAAATATCTGATACTAAGGAAGTAGAAACAGAATGGAATAACATTAAATCCAGCCTCGACATGGCGGCCAGAGATATTCTGGGATATACACAAAAAGTAAATAAGAAACCATGGATAACAAAGGATATCCTGAATTTAATAGAAGAAAGACGAAAATACAAAAATAAATCAGACGAAACAGAAAAACAGAGATACAAAGCCATAAAATGGGAAATTATTCGAAAATGCAGGAAAGCTAAAGAACAATGGATTGATGAAAAGTGCAAAGAGGTACAAACTAAGATGGAAGTAGGAAAGACAGATGAAGCATACAAACTAATTAGAATCAATTTTAGGGATATAGAACCGTATAGCAAAAATATAAGGGATGCGGGAGGAAATGTCATTATAGAAAATGTAGAGAAAGTGGGTAGATGGCAAGAATATATAGGGAATTTATATGCAGGAGAAGAACTAACTGCATTAGAAAAGGAATCAGACATTGAAAATGATGACTTGGGATATCCTATACTTAGAGATGAATTTGAAATGGCATTAAAGGGTCTGAAAAATGGTAAGGCGCCGGGTACAGATAAGGTGCAAGCGGACGCTCTAAAAGCCGCTGGTCAAGCAGTAACAGAACGTCTCTTCCAACTTGTAAGCTATATGTATGAGACAGGCGAGATACCCAAAGATTTCAAACATAACATCATAGTAACTATACCAAAAAAGAAAGGCGCAGATAGATGTGAAAATTTTCGAACAATAAGCTTGACAGCACACGTATCAAAAATATTAACTAGAATTGTACAAAGACGAATGGAAAAACGGGCTGAAGAAATACTAGGAGAAGACCAATTTGGGTTTAGGCGAAACAGGGGAACACGGGAGGCTATCTTAGCTCTGAGGGTGATAATGGAGAAAACAATAGAAAAAGGGGAAAGCGTGTATATAGGGTGTGTAGATCTGGAAAAGGCATTTGACAATGTAAAATGGAAAAAATGTTCGAAATACTCAAAAAGATTGGAATGAGTTATAGGGATAGACGGATAGTACATAGCTTATACAAAGAGCAAACAGGAGTAATAGAATTAGAGCAGGAACGTAGAGAAGTAAACATCAGGAAAGGGTAAGACAGGGATGTTCCCTATCCCCACTAATTTTAACTTGTACATTGAGCAGGCAATGAATACTGTCAAATGCAGGAAGACATTTGGAATTACTCTGCAGGGACAAAAAATAGATATGCTTAGATTTGCAGATGATATAGCGGTATTAGCATCTAGCAAGGAAGAGTTAGAAGCTGCTCTCAATGAAATGGAAACGGTTCTAACAGAGAGATACGGTATGAAAATTAACAAAAGTAAAACTAAAGTACTAGTATGCAAAGGAGGGAAAAATAAATCAAAAACAAGAATACAAATATGTAACACGAACTTACAAGAGGTTAAGGATTTCTGCTACCTAGGAAGCCAAATAACGCAAGATGGGAAAAGCACAAAAGATATAAAACAAAGATTAGCACAAGGTCGTGCTACATTTAACAAGAAAAAGCAACTACTGTGCTCAAAGACCACAAACATAGAAACAAGGAAAAGATTGCTCAAAACATATGTGTGGAACACAGCACTGTATGGCTGTGAAGCCTGGACAGTGGGACAAGAAAAAGGTAGAAGCCTTTGAAATGTGGTGCTACAGACGTATGATGAAGATATCATGGACAGACAAAGTTAAGAATGAAGAGGTACTAAAAATGGTAGGGGAAGAAAGAAATATGTGGAAAACGGTAAAAAATAGGAGAGATAGGATGATAGGCCACATACTACGGCATGAAGGAATAGTACGGAATATACTAGAAGCAGAGATAGGAAAAAAGAGAAGAAGAGGTAGACCTAGGTTAGACTACTGCACACAGATACTGAAAGATGTAGGCTGTAGGAGTTTCAGGGAAATGTGTAGGCTAGCTCAGAAGAGAAATCAATGGAGGTACGCATCCAACCAGTCCCAAGATGGATAAATTAATGACGAAGAAAGTAGCTACACTTTAACATGATATTTATTATAAGCAACTACAAGCATTGGAGGGACAATATTCTCGAATAATGGTAATTGCGTGAAAGCATTTACTGTAAAACTATTATTTCGGCAAATGTCTAAGTGTTGGGGGATCTTGGCAGCCAGGTTGCTTAACCCCCTTCAATAAATCTCAGTGAAAAAGGACATAATATTAGAAAACAATAGAAGAAACATGATATTTATTATAAGCAACTACAAGCATTGGATGGGCAATATTCTCGAATTATGGTAATTGCGTGAAAGCATTTACTGGAAAACTATTATTTCGGCAAATGTCTAAGTGTTGGGGGATCTTGGCAGCCACAGGTTGCTTAACCCCCTTCAATAAATCTCTGTGAAATAGGACATAATATTAAAAAACAATAAAAGGGGAACCGAGCTGTATTACTGTGTGAGAATTTCAGGGAACCATGTAGGTTAGTTTAGAAAAGAAATAAGTGCAAGTACATGTCCAACCAGTTTTGAGACGGGAAACCCAATGACGAAAAAATAAGCGCAGACAAATCTGATGATTATTATAGACAACTAGTTGTTTGTTGTGAAATATCTGCAACTAATGTTGACTGTACGAAAAGACATATTGGAAAAAATATTAAATCAGTAAATGTTCAAGTGCTGGGGGAACTTGGCAGTCACAGGCTGCTTACCCCCCTTCGCAACCACTGAATGTCGGAGAAATAGGGTATATAATTGTAAAACAATAGAAGGTGATCGAACTGCATCTAACAAGAAAGAACGGCACCTATGATGAAAGACAACAAACATAGAACAAAAAGTTGTTGAAAGCGTATGTGTGGAGCACAGCACAGACCATATGCCTACGAAATACGAGCAGTCTGAAAAGCAGACTGAAGAACAGTAGCGGCCTTTGAAATGCCGTGCTTCAGATGTTCGAGGATGGACAGACAAAGTTAATAACAAATAGGTTATAGAAACAGTAAGGGAACAAGGATATCTTTGGGAAAAAATATGAGAAGTAGAAGGGCATAATACGTTCTAAGGCATTTTTGGGGAATAGTATGTGATATATGACAAGCAGAGATAGGAAAAAAGAGGCGGATGTTAGACCTAGATCAGATAGTGATAGATGCAGACTGTGCAAATTTCGGGGAAATCTGTAGGTTAGTTCAGAATAGGAAACAATGATGGTACGCGTCTAACCAGTTTCAGGACTGAAGACCCAATGATGATGATGAGAATACTGCAAGACCAATACCTGTTTAAGTACATGTATTTTTTTCGTCATTAGTTTTTTATTTTGGGACTGGTTGGATGCGTACCTCCATCGATTTCTATTCTGAGCTAGCCTACAAATTTCCCTGAAATTCCCACATCCTACATCTTTCACTATCTGTGTGCAATAGTCTAACCTAGGTCTACCTCTACCTTTGTTTTTTCCTATCTCAGTTTCTAATCTCGTCTATCTCATACATATAGCTTACAAGTTGGAAGAGACGTTATGTTACTGCTCTTCCAGCGGTTTTTAGAGTTTCTGCTTGCACCTTATCTATAACCGGCGCCTTACTATTTTTTAGACCCTTTAACGCTAATTCAAACTCATCTATCAGTATAGGATATCCCAAGTCATCATTTTCAGTGTCTGATTCGTGTTCTTATGCTGTTAGTTTCCCTCCTGCATATAAATTCCCTATATATTCTTGCCATCTAATCACTTTCTCTACATTTTCTATAATGATGTTTCCTCTCGCGTCCTTTATATTTTTGCTATATGGTTTTATATCCCTAAAATTCATTCTAATTAATTTGTATGCTTCGGCTGTCTTTCCTATTTCTATCTTAGTTTCTACCTTTTTGCATTTTTTATCAATCCATTGTTCTTTAGCTTTCCTGCATTTGCGAATAATTACCCATTTTATGGCTTTATGTCTCGGTTTTCCCATTTTATCTGATCTGTTTTTGCACTTTCGTCTTTCTTCTATTAAATTCAGGATATCTTTTGGTATCTATGGTTTCCTATTTTCTTTTTCTGTATATCCTAGAATATTTCTGACTCTCATGTCTAAGCTGGATTTAATGTTATTCCATTCTGTTTCTACTTCCTTAGTATCAGAAAGTTTTCCGATGTCTTACAGCAATTCATTTGACTTTTTTTCAAATCTTTCATGGATATCTTTATCTTTTAGTTTCTCAAAGTCAACGTGCTTTTTTCATTCCTTTTTTCAAATTTTTAAATTTAAGATCGGCCTTTATAATTACGAAGTTGTGGTCAGTGTCTATATCTGCTTCTGGGTAGCTTCTACAATCTTTTACTTTTTTTTCGATTTATTTCTGTAAGAATGTACAAGACATTATGGAATATGTCATAACAGAATGCCGTTAAAATTATAAATATATATTGCTATGTATTTTTCTCCCCCCGTTCTTGCGTTATAAATTTGCTGTAGTACCCCCTTTCTTGTTGTAGTCGGATGTAATAAGCGTTCTACTGAACGCCATTACTCTGTGTTTCTCTCACTTTAATCTTTTACTTTTATTATGCCACAGCCAGCCCTTTTAATCTATACAGATTGTACAACGTTACGATGATCAATTTTCATTTACCCCTTTGTTATTACCTGTTTGAATTGATAAAACGAAGTCAATCAACATTCATATAATGAAAGGAAATAATATTTACACTTCACAATTTTCGTAATTCTTTAAATACACCCTTCAATCAATTAATATAATATGGATTATTTATCCCAAAATTTATATACTTTTAATTTAATATAAAGTCACCAAAAACAACACCCTTTTACAAAAAAACCTAGAACGTTTGAAACCTTTTTATGATTATTACGTAAGTTTTAACGTACTCAATGTCCTTGTTGACTCTTTACAAATTAGTGAGAAAATTAATATATTCAATGTTAATTTAAATTAAAAACATTCCTTAAAACTAGGTAGGTCTGACCTGATTTGTTTCGTGTTATGGATCAACGCCCCTCATTATCTTCAATCGAAACCAATGCTCTACTTTGTACTCCTTATGTTGAACCAATAATTCAGTACTGTTACCCCTCGTTTCCAAAAATCACCTCATGCTTTATTCAATGTTTCTCTGTATATGCGTTAAATACCATTTGGAATTTCACACCAGAATTAGAATTAAAATTAGAATTGTTTTCGACGCAGATTAGAAATAGAATTGTACCATAAGTATTTTCGACGCGGATTAGAATTGAACCAGAAATAGTCCAGAAGCCTTATATCATTATAAATATTTAATTTAAATTAATTACCCAATTTCTACTCACGTTTTCTGAAAAAAACGGCAACAACTCTTCATATATTCTTAACGTAATTGTTGGACAGCACTATTTTCACTATAACATAAATATTATTTATCTAGCGTGTAGATTTCTGATTAAAAGTGTTGTGGATTCAACGTGCATCAAGTTGAGACTGAGCTGCCTTATCACCGGTGGGTGTTACATAGCTACCTTTGGATTGGGTTTCCAAGCAGTTTTACAGATTGTTGCAACCAACCAGATTTGTCTTTAATATTTCAAGCTGATTTCTTATGAAACTCCTTTGTATTTCCGTGTCATGCTGTTTATTTGAGATCTTTGATTGCCTTATTATTTGTTATCGGGGCCGGACTTTTAACTTACGTCTGTTGTTTTGTATAGATAGAGCTTTTGGAGAATTGTACAAATTAAATGATGTAACATGAATGCTGTTTTCATATTTATTTAAACTGGTCGTTGAAAGTGTGTTTTCTTATCAAAGCGTTTATTGTTCCTTTTTTATCACAAGCGTAATTGTATGAGGATTTATTAGGTTTTCTCTTATCTTCTGCATCTCTATTTTATAAACTTGTTAAACACTCCTCAACGTAGTTTAATTACATGTAAGATTATTTCTCTGCTGAATACACATTCTATTGTTGAAAGATATGCTTACTGGCATTGATTAAAGTCAATTATGGTTTATATACAGGGTGTTAAATGCTTGCTATTTACATAATGTACGAATAGCTTATTTTTCTGCTAAATAAATGCAGTTTTCTGATTCTTATTGCTATTTACAGTTACTGCTCGACCCTTACTACTCAATACACCCCTAAACAACCCCTCATCACAGCTTTATATATAAAATAAAATGAATACATTGCACCAATACTTATAGATATGAACAATACATTTGAAAAGTATGAAGTTACATCAACAAACATATAATTGATGCAAGTTGAGATTTATTGTGTCTTAAAAAACTCTTGGAGGTTGTAGTGGGCCTTGCTTAAAAGAAATTCTTTTGTTTTCTAAAAACATGTATGTTATATGATGATCTGATTTCTTTAGAAAGGTTATTGAAGGTTCTTATACCAAAATACCTACGGGATAATCTCCCGATTCTATATTTAAAGTCAGGTAGCCTTAAGGCAGAGCGCTGTCTGTTCATAGTCAAGAAAATTAGATCCATTAGGAATAATAGATTGATTTGCAAAAATAAATGAAGCCAGTTCAAGAATAAGTATGGATGGCATAGTTAATAAGCGTAATGATTTTAAAAAGAGGTCTGCAAGAGGTAGTTTGGGACACACCAATCAAATTTCTGATCACTTTCTTTTGACACAAGAAGATGTTCGTGGCATCTGCAGATGCGCCCCAGAAGATGGTACCATAACTAATCCTAGAATACACTTGAGCGTGATATACTAGGATAAGTTGATCAATAGACAGAACCATTTGAAGGTTTCTCAACAGCTAACATAAGGAGCTTAACTTGGAGCATATGCTTTTACAGTGATCTTTCCAGTTTAAGTGTTTGTCAATAACTACACCTAAAAATTTAGTAAAGTCAACTATGGAAACTGGTGAAGCATTGATATAAGTTGTTTTGTTCAGAGCTTTTTTGTTATGGTTGTGAAAATTAATTGTATTGGTTTTAGAAACATTCAGGTTTAAATGATTCTTGTTAAACCAGTTATGCAGATTGTTTAATATATGTCGCATGCAAGCCTCTAAAGACAATGCATTATCACTCGACATCATGACAGTTGAATCATCTGCATAAAGGCAAATCGAATAGTTTGGATCTATGTAAATGTCATTGATATACAGAACAAACAGTATTGGGCCCAGAATAGATCCTTGGGGAACTCCTACCTTGTTGCAGAGAGTAGTAGAGTTGACTGAATTTCGAGTCCCATTCTTTGCAGACAGTATTGACATAAGCTGTTCTCTATCATCTAGGAAACTGGTAAGCCAGTCTAGTGGTTTACCTCGAATGCCGTATTTTTCAACTTTTAACAGCAGGATCCAGTGTATAACACAATCAAAAGCTTTGCCGAGGCGCAAAAAACCCCAGCCACATGTTTACCAGGCTCGATAGAATCGATTACCTTCTCTGAAATAATGAACTGCATTCATGGTACCAAGTTTAGGAAGAAAACCATATTGATTTCCCATTAATATGTTGTGAACAGACAGAAAATTCAACAATCTCTCCAAAGAACAGTATTCAAAGATTTTAGAGAACACAGAGAACAAAGCTATTGGTCTATAGTTATCCATTGCACAGGTATCGCCTTTTTTGAACAAGGGGATGACTTTTGTGAGTTTTAGCTTCTTTGGGAACCGACCAATTGAAAATGATAGCTTAATCATAAATGTAAAAGGTTTACTGATTAAACTCCAACATCTTATAATGAGAAAACATGGATTCTATAACCGTTGTCTAATACGAAGGTAATCTATTTGATATCTTCCTTTATTCCCTGGCATCTTCCATGTGTATAGTCTTCTAGCATGATGTTGAAGTAATGTGTTTCTGAAGGTTAAATTGTTTTTGTCGAAAAATTCTACCAACCTATTTCCCCTGTCGTTTCTCGTGCTTAAACCAAATAAACCTACTATCCCTCCTTCCCCTACCCTCACCTACCACTTCATTAAACTCCCCGTAGTTATTAAATTTTCATGTCCTTTTACGTATCTTAGTATGTCTTTGATATCTTTGTAGATCGCTTCTACATCTTCCTCACTGTGGCTGGAGATGGGCATGTATACTTGTATTACCGGTTTAGATTCTAATCTAACCATGGGTACTTTATCGTTCTTTTGTAAGTAGTTTTCTACACAGTGCCTCATCTTTTTTCGCATAACTAGCTTCACACCTGAATTTCCTTCCTCTGCTCCTGTATGAATTACCCTAAAGTCTCCACTCCAAAAATTACCTGACTCTGGCCAGCGGTCTTTGCTGATACTTACTATGTATAGCGATAACCTATCAATTTGGATTTTCAGGTTCTCTAGCTTACCTACTTGCTCTATACTTCTGACATTCCGCGCTCCAACTCGCAGAATGTTCACGGATCTTTTATACTTCCGGATTACATCTCCCGAAGTAGTCCCCTCCCGGAGATCCGAATGGGGGACTATTTTACTTCCGGAATTTTTTACCCCAGAGGATGCCATCATCTTTACTAACAATTTCTGTACGTAGTGTACTTGGGAGGTAATGTGATGGTTTCCCGTTGCCTTCCACAACGCAGTAGTGTGTCTTAGAATGTCATACCGACCCATATGGTCTCTGCCACTCTAAGTAACTAAAAAGCTGCTGTCCTCTTTCGGGTACTTGTCTTAGTCTGGTTCCTCACTAAAGGCCCCACTAATTTGGTTAAACCTATAGTTCGGCTCTTTAGTTCATTGAAACACCTAAGCCATTCTACCCGTTCTAGTATTTTAGAACTTCATCAAGGTGCAGGTGTGTTCAGAATGGTGAATTTCATAAGGCTTATATTTAAAATGTTTTAAAATTTTTAGGGATTTCGTTTTGGAAATACCAATATCTTGTTCAATTTCTCTACTAGTGTTTGGCTAAAACATTTAATGCATTTTTTTCATGATTTGCTGTATCATAATGTTCCGGACGTGGTCGGATAAATGACTCAAAATTATTAAATTACTTTTCAGCCTAAAACAACAAGTATAAACACGTTAGAAAAGCGACTACAGTCTTTAACGTTTATTTACGTACCTCATATATTTTTTATTAGACTGATGCCTTTCTGGGAAACTTTCCAAGTATAAACGTTCCGCTTCGTCTGAATTTTCTCCACACTGACTGAATATTTTTAACATATCATACTTTTCATAATCTTCAACGATTCAATTTAACTATCAACGATAAACTTGTGTCATCTGTGTTTGAATGCACAACTGAAGTGTTCACTTTGTTGTGACATATTTGCTGTGTTCCATTGTTTTAAAGCCTATTTATAAAAATCAAAACTAACAAATTCACTTGTAATTCCGTAATTTTCTACAGTAACCTCTATAAACTATATATTGTTGAAAATCTTACAAAATAAGGATTTTAATGAAGTCAACGCCAACTATGATTTCCATTTAAAAAACTAAGTTTATGTGGCATCTCGACTACTGGTAACCAAATTTAACAATTGACTACTTCACTTGATTCGACACTAAAAACTGCACAAGCAATGTCTTTACACTTTTTTTGAATTTTTATCAACAGATGAGATATACCCTATCAAAATTTGGAAAAATTCAATTTTGGTCCCTGCATCAAAAATGAAAAAAAGAGCAAATTTTTTTTTTTGCATTTAATTTGTCTGAAAAAGTTGGCCTAATGCTACGTGAACAGTTTAGCTCTAACGCTCGTAGTTACCGAAATATCCTGCAATACCATTGAAATCAGTCCACCCTGTACAGAAAGTACACAAATTGTGAGAAAAAGGTATCTACTTCATGCACTTATGAGTATGTGGTGCACGGTTTATGAAAGTACAAATACATGTACGATACCAGGGCTAGGGCAAAAACAAATATTCGAATGTAGTTTTATTTTAACTCCAATTTCAATATGAAACAAATTTGTTGGACACATCATATTTATCAATCTGTAGTTTAATATACAAAGCAGCTGCACAACATTTGTATGATATTATTAAACGTCTTCCTTTGTCAGATACTCATGTTTTAATTTTCATTAGTATACTTTTAAAAATATAACACTTGGATATTTTCAAAAATGTAGCGTCTTTAAGATATTTATTGTTCTATTGTTTTATTCACGGTTAATTATTATGTAGTAGATGTAAAGTTAAGCAGTGTTAAACGTAGTAATGAATTTTCATACCTCATCGTAGTAATTAACAACGGCATGCTAAATATATCACTTATTATCTGTAATCTAAAAGGAATTTGTATGTTTTAGCCAAGGTTTTTTTTATAAATTATTTTAAGTTTAAGAAAAATTGTTTTTGTTTGTTAAAGGTTTATCATCCAGCTGTAGAAAACCTAAAATGCATTGTTGTGAAAATTTGCATATATTGTAAACAGTTTAAACTATTAAAGTGTATAAACAAGGTTATGCAGAAAATTTTCAATCAGATTATACAATGTACTACATGAAGCGTGTGATGTGGACACTTATTCAATAGGCATGAGTGGAAACGCTCATTTTATTACTTGTTTTGCTGTAAGTTTAACAGCTTTTATGCTTTGTCATCTGATAATAATATAATACCATGTTTGGAGGTAGATTGCGGGTGCAAGATCTTATCCAGTTTTTAGTAGCACACCAAGCATAACATTTGACTTTAAACTGATGACATCTTTAAGTCAGTAAAGTTTTTTACATCTACAATTTTCTTGCAAAATAAAATTTTTTTGCTTAAATTGATATTTTTTAAATTACATATTAAAATACAGCATGTATAACTATCATAATTTCTATTTTTAATGCATTTTTAAATAGGAGTAAAACCTTTAACTGCTATCCCATGTTACATGTTTAGTGAATTAACCTGTAACCTGCATTTTTCAATCATTGGATAACCCGTTTCCATTTCTTCTACTGATTAAATTTACTGTATTTTATTTAAAAGTAAAAGTAATTCCTCATATTTCTTGAGTCTGGCTTTGAGCAGGTTATAAATTAATAGTTAAATTGTAGGCTTAGAAGGATACAATATGTATAAATATGTCAAGATGCCATTGAGAGTTTACATCATTCCCACGTGATTTCTTATCATTTTCAGGTAAATGATATGAAACTCTTATTGCAGCTCAAACTGATTTTGCCGGGAATTAAGTGGACACTTTTGTATCAGGGCTCAACTAGAGCGGTTGCGTTCTGGTTGGAGTGCAGTTTACTGTGTGTTTTTCTATGTAGTGACCTTATTATCGTCCCCAGCTCTCTTTACTTTCTACTCTTAGGGCACTACTACAATTAGAAGATCCCTGTGACGAAAATTTGATGAAAACTTGGACCAAGGCCTCTGAAAACTCCGCTAAAGTGTAAGCAAAAGTCTGTTATAGCCTTGGCATAAAATTGCATGCCTAAATCATAAAATTTGTTTTGTAAGAGCTAATGCGTATTTAACCTGTAGTAATGGACGCCCGAACAGAGACTGTAATAATTTGCACCCACATTTGGGGCGTAATAATTCTTGCCTGTCGAATAAAACGTAATAATTGGCGCACAACGTTAGCAATTTCTATAATATAATATCTTTTATTAATTTAAAAAAAAATGTAAACAGTTTTTATATCCATATTAATTAATTTAAAAAAATAAAGATTATTATACCTTACTGAATGCCTGCAACTGCATAGTTTGTGTCAATGCTTGCTTTGCGTTGTTATTCGAAATACTACCTAACCTAAAAACATTAATTTTACTATGAGACCGCAAACTATCGTTCAATTTCATTTTAAATAATACCGTTCCTATTAAAGCTTTCATAGGTTTTGATACTCTAGAAAATATTGATAGCGACTTCTAATGGCGTACCTGTGTACTAGATTTCCTAACTTATTGCGTAATATCTTAAAATATAGGAAATGTTAATTTTCTCGTATTAGGATACGTTTTTTGAATTAATAATTAATGTTTAACCTTAATAAAGTTAATGACTTGTATTCGTATTTGCGAATAATTTAACTTAATTTACGTAATTTGGACTTAAAAGTTTAAAACTTCTGTACTCAGTAACGCTTTCAGATCTCGTATTTATAGGTAACCTATAAATAATTTATTTTCATAATGAGACCTGTGTAGAGTGATTTATTTTGAAGCACCGCCGTATTTATTTTAGCATTTTTTTATATAAATGATTCGCGCTTATCTTTATTTGTCGTTGTCGAATAAATATTTTTTCTTGTTACATTCAATTTTTGTCACTTATATTAATTTCCTTAGGAAAAATACTCGTAATTTATAATGTCTTTACAAAATATTACCTTAGATTGACTTTTGCTTATTCATTTAAGATTTCGATGCTTAATAATTATTCTTTTCCCGTTTGAAAGCTAAAATATTTGACTTAAATAGACTTGTTAAAAAAATTTCTTTGTCAAATATTTGGTTTACCTACTTATTAACCTAACTTTTGATAACTTTTGTTCGTCGAGTTGCAAATAGAAACTCCTAAATTGACTTTTTAGAGATTATTTTCCTAAATTAAATTTAAAGTATTAAAATGAATTACATACCTTTAAAACGAAAGAAATTTACTTTGAGCCTCAAAAATTACTTTTCAAATTTATTTTATGTGAAGTAAGATTGGTTGTTGATCCATTTATTTACGAACTTGAAAATCTTGATGGTAAACCACAAGGAAATCGGCATACAATATACTCCTCCATTATAGTTAATACTTTTTATGTACTTTATTTAAAGATGTATTTAAAATATCTTGTATTATAAAATATATTATATCTCATAATATCTGTTGTCGTTAACCTTTACCTAGTTTTCTCCTTATATTGAAAACCTATTCTACCATTAATATGTAATTGGGCAAAACATTTTAGTTTTTGTAAATTTATTTATTTTTTTGATAACTTGCTTTTAAATTTTCTTGTTTTTATGACTTTAATTTTTAATCTGTACAATTACTTTTAGTTTTTAATTTTTTTTCGCTCCTTAGATATTCAAGTATCTACACTAATTTCTTTAATATTTTCCCGGTTACCACTTTTCTACGCCGCTGCCCCCGCCCCCACCCTATGATTCACATATCTCTAACAGCACAATGAATCTTTAGGGATTGTTGGAGCTAATGTTGAGTTAATGCTTTTCAAATAGGGTAAACATGGTGGTCGACAACCGTGCCTATGTTGGAAAAGGTTAATATTCTCAGTTACAAAGACTGGGAATTTCTATTTCTTGTGTAATCATTCTGGAGTTTTCACGCATTATCCAATTCCTATTCATTAAATTTATTGTATTTTATTTAAAAGCAAAGGTAATTCTACTGGTTTCTTGGCTTTGACTTTGAGTAGGTTATAAATAGTTAAATTGTAGGTTTAGAATGATTTAATATGTACATATATGTTAATATGTCCTCGGAGGCTTACATCATCCTTGCGGGATTTTTATCGTTCTCGAGAAAATGATGTGAAAATTTTATTGGAACTTGAACTAATTCTGCCGTGAATTACGTGTACACTTTTGTACCGGGGCTCAACTAAAGCGATAATGTACTGCAATTGGAAGATGCATGTAACGAAAATTTGATGAGAATCCGGACCACGTCTCGTTTAAAACTCGGCGAAAATGTAAGTAAAACCTGTTATAACTTCGGCATAGAAATTTTCATGCTTATATCATAAAATTTATTATGGGGTATTTAATCTGTAGTATTTGGAGCCCTACCAGGGGTTGTTATAATTTGCGTCCACATTTGGGCCGTAACAATTTTTGCTTGTTTTGGATAAAACGTAATAATTTGCGCCCGCATTTGGGGCGTAATCATTTTCGCTTTTTTGGTAAAACGTAATACTCACAATATTTTACTTGATTAGCCTTCAATATGTCATTTCAGTTGTGCATTAATTACATCAAACAAAAAACAATTTTCGTTACTTTTATCGGCCTAGACTAGCCTACGTCCTGCTTAACATATGGGATGTCTTAAGGTTTAATTCTTGAACCATTACTTTTTCTTATTTGTATAAGTGATCTATTCTCCTCACTAATAACAGACTATTATAGTGATAAATGGCACTACTTTTGTTACCAATGTAACAGAATTACTAAATCATTCAACCATGAGGTTTACAAAGTTTTTGTCCTGTTTCTCTGCATCCTCTTGTAATTTTTCTCTAATCTTGCGAAATTTTTATTTAATTTTTCTGTGAATTCCACAGATTTACTGTTATGCTCGATTTGAACTCCTTTAGGAAGGAAACAATTTTGCTGTCCATTTTCTTTTATTAACTGCAGGTGATAGGCATGGATAATCCATTGAAATGTCGTTTTCACTACTACCACACAACTGATACCAGTGTATCAAAGTCTCTGATTGTAATTTGGCCTTTACAATAAATACAAATCCAATAATTATTCTTCACAATCACAAGTAATTAGAAAGTCTTGTTTACATTCACAATAGCTTAATCACTTAGGCACTAATTTAATCTTCTAAGTACGCCAAATTAAACACTATTATAGCACTAATCTTACTGGTAATTTATTTATGTAACACATTTATATCACAAAAGCGAATTTGTGTTTGCATTAATTTATGTACATCAAACATTTATTAGGATATAGTTCCAACTAGTATGGCTCTATCGCAACGGGGGTTTGTCCTTATATACAATAATCTTTTGTTCAAGAAAAATAGAAAGCAATCTAGAATGTGAATCATCAAACTTTAGAAAACAACCTTATTGTATTACAATACTATTCATCTATTCTTATCGCTAGATAAATATGCTTGTATTATGGCTGTATTACAATAAGTATGAATCATCCTTTCTTATCGCTAAACAAATGAAGCTGCTGTAGTAAAAACTGAATAATCATACTTTCCAAACTGTTCTATATACTTCTTAATTACTGTTACCATATTTTGATATGAAACCAATAATTGGAAATGGCACGTGTGTGTGTGTTGTATGTGTGTGTGTGTGTTTGTGAAGGGGGGGGAGAGAGAAAGAGTGTATGCTTTGTATGTGTGTTTTGTGTGTGTGTATGCACACGTACGTGGGTGTGTGAGTGCATAAATGTGTTCTGTGTGTACATGTACTTGTGTGCATTTACGTGATTGCTTAGTAAAAGCAATTTATTTGCAAAATAAAAGAACAACTTATTCTTACCAGCTACATTGAAATTTTTAGGAGTAAATTTTGAATTGTGCTCTCTATAATAATATATACAATGCTATAGCACCCTTCAACATCTACTCACTGAATCAAAATAAAATTTAAATGTCAGAGCACCCAAAAAATATTTTCAATAGTAATATTAGATTAAGTGGCTCCATGGGTTTAAGTTGTGAGTTTATTGTCTATTCGCTAGATATTATGACTTTGATAAGATTTAAACTTTCATAATTTAATTAAAATGTGTGTGGGATAAAGAATATCAAATTTACATAATTTAACAACAAATACACAAATAATTGCAAACTGTCATTCATAAAGTAGAAATGTATGAAAATCCTACTGATTTACCAAATCCTGAATTATACAAATGACTTTAAAACATCTAACAAATCAATCTAAATCCATGTTTATATTGACATTTTCAACGAAGTAGTTTTACATAATTTTGTTCCTTAATTAAATATATATAAATATTTTTTAATAGTTTAAAATTATCAATTAGCACAATAAATATATTCTGAATAAGAAATATATTATAAAAATTCATGTTATCGCAAAGAAAAATAAATAATACTTTTTAATTTAAGTGAGGTAGTGAGTTTATTTGAAGTATGTTTGAGGTTGAATTTAAAGATCACTACATAAATGTACATCTGTAAACTATTGCTAAAAACCTATACATATTTTTTTATGTACATTCAACTATTGTAGTTGATATTTTATAATGCTGGCATGTTACTTCAAAAAACATTAAGTAATCGAAAGGAATTTTATTAAAGACCCGCAAAATTCTTATGTAAATTGAATCTTGGTGGATTTGTTTAAATTTTTTATATGACGTGGTCGATATAGTTCTGAATAAATGTTAACCTTGTGCCAACCCTTAAAAGTGTGCAGTTTTTCAGCTAGGGGGTGTTCTATTCAGACTTTGTTAATAATAAATTAATAATTTTTGAAGACTGGAACAATCATTTTACATGTTTTATTATAGTTTATACATTTAATTTGCATATCTTCAAACTATTAATGCTGCGCATAAATCGCTGGGTTTTGTTATTCGAATGGGTAAATACCTCACTATTGATACTCTAAAAATATTATTTTTTGCCTACGTTAGGTCGAAATAGGAGTATTATAGCATAGTCTGGAATTCTTCATATGCAGTCTATATAAATATGATTGAGAAGGTACCGCCACTTTCTTAAATACCTAGCATACAAGGAGGACTCGGTTTATTCGTGTATAGGTTATGACTATAACCTACTCGTACGTAGATTCTCTGTAACTAGACTTAAATCGCGATGTGATTTAAGTGCTGTGGTATTTTTCTATAAAGTAGTTAATAACGTAATAGACACTTCCTATTTATTATCTGCTGTAAATTTCCGAGTGCCTACATCTACCAGGGGCCATGATATGTTTTATTTAAACGCCCCAAGAACCAATGTGCTTAAGTTTTTCCTTATGCACTTTATGTGCACAACATTTCAAAACAAATGTAAATCTCTTGATATCTTCCATGTTTCCTTGTCACATATTAAATCAACTTGTATATGAACAGATTAGTGTTCCTTGCCTACCTATCTTTGTGTTTTGGCTATATTCTCTTTCAGGTTATGTTTTACGGTTTTTGTTTTTTCTTGTTTAATTTTATACTTATTATTGTATTTACTTATTTGACATAATTCCTTTTTTTATGTTTGTATTAATGTTTTTGATTTGATGCCTACTTTGTAATTGGGTCTAACCTGTTTATAAATAAATAAATAAATAATGTTGTTTGTTTTTAATTAAAAAATGTTTACCCTCCTACCCACCCCCCCCCACAACCTGTAGTAAAAAAATTTAAAAGATTATTTGTTCGGTTACTTGAAAAAGCATTAGGGAATGTTTTAATATGCTTAATTACAGAAACAGCACACTTTTGAATGATTAACGGGGGGGGGCACATAACAAAACAAAATATCGGTGAATTTTGCTGATTTCTTAGTAAGATATAAGTCCATGTGAAATTTATCTAAACGTAGTTGGATGCCAATCTCCAAACATGTACAATTTGTTACGTTCCAAACCCTGCAAACAATTTTTTCTGCATTCATTTTTATAATGCCCTAAATTTTCTCAACAATGTCGATTTCCCGCCATTTGAATTAGTGTTTAATAAAATTTCTCAAATAATTACTCTATGTAAAAGTTTGCTTTATAAAATCAAACAGCTGCTTAGGAAACTTTACGTTACAAAGTAGTTGTAATAAATTCTAGCACCTGCAGTGATTAAATTTTAATTTAAAGGTGCATTTAAATGCGCAGCTTTCTTCTAAAAGATAAGACCACTCACCACCTGCCTACATCTGCTTACAATGGACTTGTTAGCTGGTATTCTGCAGCTGTTAAGATGTTACAAAGTAACAAAATTGTTCTTTGATAATTGCGTTATCTGCTTGTTGGCAAGCTGTTACAGTTTGTATTTCGGCAGCTGTTGTCTGGAAATTCTGCACACATAGTAATTCGGCGATATCTTTGAAAATCAAATACCCTACCCCATACCTGATTCTGCCTTATAAAATAGAGACCATGCTTTGAAAGAAGAATTGCGATTACAGATTAACCATTAAAGCATTAAAGATTAAAGTACAACATCCTCTTACCGGAGATACCTGTTGTAAAGTCGCGCTATTAGAAATGTTCTCTGTGCTTGTTTAAGTGAAGTTGGTGGTTCCAGCATGCAGCCAGCCCATAGAGAAATGCAGCCGCATTTTTCCAGCCTTAAGATGAGACCAGCACGAAGCTGATTGTGCAAGGTACAGTTGTCTATTTTCGTAATTCTTTTATGCTGCTGTGATGAATAGACTTTTAATTTGCTGCTATTGTTTATAATTATCCGATAAATTGGCACCACCCCGTTACAAAACTTACATGCACGATGCGCGAACTATGTTATTATTCTATAAATTAAAAATTAATCAATCAATGTTTATGTTGGAGTCCTTTTTTACTGTTTCTTTTGTCTTTTTAACGTAAACCACTTACTTATAAATTTAAAACTAGTTGACACATGATTAATTTAAGTTAGGGTGTCTAATTTTAATGTTATATTTTTTCTGAGGAGGTGCACTTCACAAAGCAGCATGTACATATAGTTTAGGTATATTTCTTTTTCTAGATTTACTGTACAGTTTATGCTTAATTTTCTTTTATATGTATTTAAGGTAAACCATTAAGTAAGTATTTAGATTATAAGATGTTATATTTGATTACCAATTTTTATGTTATGACGCTTTCACGATTACGCAACTTATTTATTTTATTGCTTTGTAAATAGTCTTCCAAGATTCGGTGTTACCAATATAGTTTCACAGAGGTTTCTAATGTGTTTTTCTGTTTTCACCCACGCCCCTCTACGACGTTTTTGAGCTAGCCCAAATTCTATCATTCTATCCCTGTTCAGTTGCGGTATTCAGCGTAAAACATTTCTTTACTTACTTTTACTGTTTTCTTTTGTGTTTGCGTGGAATATCGTAACACGTTTTTGATGGGGTGTGTGTTAAAGTTACATTTTGTTTGTAATATCTCATAAGATTTTTATTATTTATTTTTGAAGAAAACAAAAAATATCACCATAATCTTCTCATTCTATAAAAATTATAATCTTCCGTACAATTAGAATCAATGATGCGAATTTGACGTGGTGCTTAAATTGGATCAATTTGTGCTGGTCTGTCGGTGGTATCCATAACATCCAGTAGGGATGTCCATGGGTATCTAACATTTTGTTCATGGCATGCAAAGCCCAAGAACCATAGCACACGTGCCACATGTGCACAAGAGCTCAAAGTTCTAACACCCACTTTGCAAGTGCAGTAATATCCAAAAATTGGGTTATTCTGCTCTTCATCGTGAATGTTTGGGTTAAAAGCAATCCAAAGCTGGTGCTTAGCGAGCCTGATATATTTTGAGTAAATACATATTCTAATAAACCTTGTTCATTATGTATTGGTAGATTACATGCCCATATTAAAAAAGAAAAGGGAGAGGGTTTCAAAAATTTATTCAAAATTGTGCACAGCATTAACTAGCAATAAATCAATATAGGTACTCAATTTTAGTTTCGATGACAGTTTATAACATAAAAAGGAGTTACCTAGGTTAACTTTTATCTAACATCTATTAAGTATATGAAATTTTAAGATAAGGCGCTAAGGAGATAGGGGTCGTTTCTAGAAGATTCTTAACAGGAAATGTCGCAATACTATACCATTTAAGCAATAATTCAAAAAATTTGAATTGAAGATAACTCAGAATATTTAGAAATGACAAGTTGAAATGCAGAATATCGGTAAATCAACAATGACGAATAGAAAAACAGATTTAAATATTGTGCCTCAAAGTACGCGGAGATTGTGAAATGTATAAGAGATCTGATTGACTGAGCCAATCAGGTGACCTATAAATATAAATACTGGAGAGCCGAAATAGTAATGGAATTTTACGTTTGTTAGTTCCTCACTAAATACGAGGTAGTAGCAATAGCTCATGCCACTTACATATGTAAGAAGTTAATTGGGAGTTAATGAAAGAATAGTTTATCCAATGGTGAAAACTGCCAAATTATAAAAATTAATAGTATTAAGCTACAATTGCAATATTAATAAAGGCAGAGACATCATAGGAAAGGATTGAAAAGTTGATCGTGGCCTATGCCGAAATCTGTTTAAATATTACCTGTGAATTATATTTCTTCATTCAACATAACTAGAGGCTAATAAATTGAAGATAATCAATTAAATTTATTATATTCATAATGCAAAGAGAAGTAAATATTAGGAAAGGGTGATGCAGGGATGTGCCGTATCCCCGTTAATTTTTAACTTGTACATCGAAGACGCAATGAATACTGTCGAACGCAAAAAGATATTTGGAATTATGATACAGGGACAAACAATTGATATGCTTAGATTTGCAGACGATATAGAGGTACTAGCGTCTAGCAAGAAAGCGACTTCTTATGTAAACAAAATAAAACTAAAGTACTAGTATGTAAAGTAGGGAAAAATGTTGCTGAAAGCGTATGTATGGCTGTAAAACTTGGGCATAGGAGAAGCGGATAGGAAAAAATAGAAGCGTTTGAAATGTAGTGCTATAGACATATGATGAAAATTTCACAGACAAAGTTAAGAACAAAGAAGTTCTAGAAATTGTAGAGGAAAAAAATATGTGGAAAACAGTAAAAAAATAGGAGAAACGGTATTATAGGTCTTATACTAAGGCGTAAGGGAATAGTTCGAATATATTAGAACCAGAGATAGGAAATAGAGAAATAGAGATAATAGACCTAGACTTGAGTCGTGTACACCGATAGTAAAATATGTAGGCTGTGGGAATTTCGGGGAAATGTGTAGGTTAGCTCAAAATTGAAACCAATGGAGATACGTGTCCAAACAGTTCCAGAAAGGAAAACCTAATGATGAAAATGGTAATTGTATTTAAACCTGACGATTATCGTAAACAATTACAGGTGTTGGTTTAGAAATATTCTAAATAGATATTGATTGTGCAAAAGGAGTAATTGGAAAACAATTGATTTGGCAAATGTGTACATGGTGGGGATCTTAGTAGCCATCAGGTTGCTTCACTTTGCATACCACTGGATATCGGTGAAATACGTTATATTTTTAGAAAATAATAGACGAAGAAAAGTGCAAAAGATGTTTTAAAAAATGCATTAGCACAAGGTCATGCTGTATCTATCTAAAAAATCAGCTAATATGTTCGAAGACAACAAGCATAGAAACAAAAAAATGGCTTAAAGCATGTGTGAAGCACAGCACTGTATGGTTGTGAAATGTGGACAGTAGGAGAAGCAGACAGGAATAACATATGGAGAGTTCTATCTATACGCCGCATTATGCACTGCCAGATCATTCAACGATCTATCGTCAAAACAGAAACAATATTCTCCATCAGACTTCTTAATTAACAACACTGGCGATGACCTTACATGTGATTTTCCAATGCTTCACCCGAAGGTACTACATTGAAACTGACGATGACCACAGAATGTTACACGCTTCAATGACTTTTAGCCTTATCATATCATCCAACTCATCATTCAAAATCTTAGTCATATAGGGAGACCTAACTTTAGGTTAGGCATCACTAGTATTAATATCCATTTTAATCTTATTGATGCATCCTAATCTATTGACGCTACTAATTTCATGGAATGACTCTATAACCACTTGAGCTCGTAAAGTCTGACTATTCGTAAGATCACATAGATTGAGCAAATAATCATGACTACTTAACAGCACAGAAGATGAACCTATGTACGAAATACCATTCTCAACATCACTCTGAATAAACCATCTATTATTCTTAAAATCAGCAACTAATCCGAACAATTTGCAAAATCACTTTCAAATATGAAAGCATGCGGCAGAGAATGCATTATTAATGCATTAAAAATGCAACACTCATCGCCAGCACAAATTGGCAAATTTTCGGAATCTAAAACTGACTTTGCTGCTCCATCTACTGTAGCTATACCTTTCTTTTTCGAATAAAAAACTTTCAACTTTAACTTCTCATCAGTGGAAGTGCCAAAGTTCCAACTACTGATGTAGTACAACCTGAATCCAAAAGACATGTAATGTCTCTGTCAAACAACTTTACCATGACGTATGGATAATTATCACAAATTTTTTTAAAAATAGAGAATTATTCTTAGACCTGGAGGAAATCTGATAAAGTTCTTTTACAACATCTAACCACTTTCTCCACTCCTCATCACAAACAACTTCTTTATCTGCTTTCATAAAATAATCATAGCCTCAGTAATAAAAACAGAATTCCGACTATATTGCATCTGCGACTCCACTCATTTTTTTAACACAGTCGACAAGAAGTCGCTTTAACTTCTTTTCGACCACATCCATTACAAAAAATTTTCTTCGTAACGCTGCAATTTCTAAATAGATGACTAACACGCAAACAATTCCAACATACTAACTTATTTGTTTTATCTGAACCTGTAAATTTAACATGCATAGACACAGGAACGTCACTACTAATAGGTTGTGCTTGAGAAACGTGTATTTTATTTTTATTAACTTGACTCTGAACTAATGAAACTTTTTCATCTGAGACTGGATGCTTACTCTCAAAATGTTGTCTAGAATTATTGTGGGATTTGTAGGGTTTACTGGTCGGTATCCAAACTGACCTACTCTTCATGATAGAAGAAGCTTCTTCCAACCTTTTACATAACTACAACAAAGTATAAGCACGTCCTCTATCTGCGATAAAGCAAGTACAGAAACAAAATCCGGAATCAAATTCTTTCTTATCATTTTCACTTTAGTAACTTCAGTTGACTGATGAGACAACCTACTAAACAAACTCTGTACGTGTGCAACAAATAAAACCACTGCTTCATTCTTTTCCTGTCGTCAATTCTTAATTTTCTCCCAAACACCATCTTTCAAAAAACTGGGCAAAAAATCATCTTTCAATCGCTTTACTAAAGAATTCCAATCTCTCAAAGAACTTCTCACACTGCAGAGCAGACCAGCCCATCTTCCACGAACAATTCCACAGACGATGCGAACAAATTGGATTCGGACTTTACGCGACTGCACTAACTCAATATCCTATCTAGAAATGAATGCAAGTGCTTAGGTCTCCTGAAAATTTTACTGGCCCTGAACTTATGGGCAAAGATGGCGTCACTCACGTAATAGACTCAATCGGTACACTTTCTGATGAAGATGGTCCGTAAATATCGTGATCACTTGACTCTGAATTCCTATTGACTTTTTCAAACAACTTAGCTTCCATGGTGAGTATAGTAGCCAATGTTTCATTTTGAAACGTCTTCATGCACCTAACGTGACCAGAAAAATGCATCAGCCTTTAAGAAACTCTCTTGAAAATTGAATCTGAAGGATTTTCATCAAATTCTGACAAAGCAGCTTCTTCCAAGTCAATGGAAGTATTAATTTCTTTACTTATAGTTTTAAAATCTACCTCATATCCTGAAAGATCAATTAAACAACTAGGCTTGTTAGGTTCCTTGGCTAACAATGTTCCTAAAATTTATCTGTTATCCGCCACTGGTCTCTGATTAACTATACCTCTAATCTTCATCTCGAACTCCAATTCTTCTTTGAGCAAACACTCAACGTGGAATTTCTAAAACTTTAATAGTAGAACCTACATGCAAAATCTCAAACTTAATCCTTAACAGAATTATCAAAACTTACTAAATACCAAAACTAGAACTTTCGATATTACTAATGATTTTTATAGATTCGAACAAAAAATTCTGAAGTTTTACTAAAATTGTGCAAGTGACGTTGAATCTGCTAACGGAATATAGGGCAATACAAAAGATGCAAGAGCAAAGTTAATTTTGGGCACAAACAATTTTTGAGCACAAACATTTCCAACTAACACTAAGTGCTTTGCTAGACCATGCAAAAACAAATTAAACAAAAAATGGATTCAACAATACTTAAAGCAAAACAAAATTTTGAAATATGAAATTTTTGGAAAAAGAAAATGGGGGGGCAGAACAAATTTGAGGTAAAACAAAATCGGGCCTCACATTTGAATACGCTAGTGTAAGTAAAAAAATGGTTTCTGTATGTGTAAATAAGCCCACGGTGTTACTTGGATGGTATATGGCAGAACAAATTTGAGGTAAAACAAAATCGGGCCTCACATTTGAATATGCTAGTGTAAGCAAAAAATGGTTTCTGTATGTGTAAATAAGCCCACAATGTTACTTGGATGGTATATGGCTGTAGGAAAAAGCAACCCCTAGCAAGATAAAATGACTAACTCTGATTATTAATTCAAGGTCAATTCTGCTTTACCTCATACGACAAACAAACAAAGGAGGGTGCTACAACTTTTACTGATGCTAGTAAACTCACTACTAAGAGCCCTGTGAGAAATGCAGATTCCCCTGATCCTAAAAATTTTCAAACCGAAAAGTTATCACCAAAGTACGAGTAACGGTAACTCAACAAAGACGTACCTGAAAAGTAAACAGTTTGATTAGTTATAACAAAGACCAAGTTTAGTGGCCAACATATAACAGTATAATAAAACTCAAAATCATAAAGCACAAATATGCACTTGCCTCGGCAATACAGACTCCTGAAAATAATTCTTTTGGTCAAAAATTTACCACTTTAATTATTTATCCAAACTCCTATATACGTCACTTGCTTCAGTTACCAAAGAGTAATTCATAATCTGAATTTTGTTCTCATCTTAGACAAGATTAACTTGTCAGAAAATAAAATTTGTCAATATTCAAAATAATTCTATTAACAAAATTAACTTTCTCTCATGTACACGAAGAATAAATAATTATGCAACTTTGATATTCACAAAATAAATTAAATGAATCGGACTTCTCTTCTTTAAATAGTTACAAAACCGTAATATTTGCAGATAATTTCATAATCACATCTTTTCATTTCATATCCTAACAAAGCATAACAAATCTTAAGTGAACAATAATTTGATCTGCAAAAATATTTATATTTATAAATTCACTAAGGTATGCTCAGATCTGATTAGTTTACAAATTTCCTTAATTTCATTAATCTCAAAATGTATAAATCCACAAAAATTTATGTCTACGGTTTAAAGCATTTATTAGCAATTCAAATTTCAGTAAAAACAAAACAATCTTTTCAAACTTCAGTAGCTGTCATTGTTTACCCTTAACTTAGCATCATAAAGAACTTTCTTATACACATATTTTAAGTTATAATAGAACGTAAACAATTACTTTCAACCACATAATGAAGATCTAAAAATTTTAACGTTTGTGGGTAGAATGAAGAAGTTTTCTGACACCCCGCTGCCATCTAATCAATTAATATGTAATATTTGGATTGTTCTGACGTCAAAGTGTCACCTATTGAACGTGAACGGTGAGATCCAATCTGTTACCAAACTAACAACAATATATCTGCCTTCTACGTAGCCTAATCGAACTATGTGTAAATAAAAATTTTCTTGAAATACTTTATGTTCCATACAAATAACGACTGAAATGATAGCTATCTTGATCCTTGTGTAAACTAAAGTGTTGCTTCACATTACATCATAATCGAAACGTACTTCAAATATATACTAAAATATTGTAATGAACTTCTTAATGTGTGATCCTTACATTGCGCTAAAATACGAAATTAATAATTTTCAAATTAAATACCTGAATTACCATTAATAAAACTGTTTTTTTAAGTCTTGACTACATGCTTATGAGCAGCCCAACTAAGATCAATTCGCCATTCCCATCTAGAAAGCGATCTACACATCTTAGTGCCACGCGCAACCGAACAGGAATGCTCGGCTTCCCGCCTTAACAAACGAATACCATTATTGAATTATACCAACGCGGCGGTGTCTACAATACCAAACAGCAAGAACGCTTGATTATAGTAATTTATAAACTGAACGTCTACGACACGTTATACGGGGTTGTAATAATATATAACTGAAGCATGTGAATTATTATTGTTATCGTCACACCGCAGTTATATAGTTAGATTTAATTATACTGATGATTGTTATTATTAACAAATATTATCTATTAGGAGGTGATGTCTAGTAACTAGGAAAAATAAATAAATAATTTTTTTTATATGAAATTGACAATGATGAGATGTCACTTAAGAAATGTGTTCCAAAAGCTAGATATGTTTTATTATTTTATGTTACTTGTTTGATAGTTCATTGGATTATAATAATTATATTATGAAAAGTAAGGCCTAATTATTTCGAAGTTAATGTCCCACACAATGTTATACAACGGTTCTACACTTAAATGTATATTTTTAAAGTCCCGCGGGTAATGTATGAGAGCCACCACAAATAAATATTTGCAAAATGTTGCGCAATAAGGTATTATGTCATATAAATGTTTTAAATTACTATATCACATGCAAAAAAGATAAAGGTACTCACGTAAACCGTGGAACTCTTTACAACATTACACCTACTCTCGCGTCAGTTGAGCATTGTGGGCGTGGGTAATTCTTTTGCCCCTGGTTGAATCCAAATTAATTTGTTCTCTTTCTTCTGTAGCAGAACACAGGAATAGGGTGAGGACGATACAGGGCAGAGATAAGACAAAGGAACCTACATAACCTGAAAGAGAAGAAAAAACACACAGACATAACCACTCGGCTCGAAATCTGGCTGTCTAGTCTTGACGTGACGGAAATCACCACTTCTTACCCACTTTGCGTCTGCGCAATCTCGAGCGCCAACGTAACTAACTAAATTGACGGAAATGCACCCACAAGTCTTTTAAATTATTGGCGCGAAATCACTTACAAATTAGAAACTTACAGAAATGTTACGTGCCGATTTTCGGCATATAACAATCGCGACAAAGCCATAAAAGAAAAAACTTAAAGAAAGAAAATGACCGTTAGCCGGTAACAGCTTAAAATCTAGATCCTATCCAACCTACATAAATCCTAACTTAAATCCTACAAAATGTTTATTTTAGGCGCCACCTGGTTTTTTCCGACCGATAACACGTCTTCCGGAATACCAGGAAACGGAATGTGTAGCCCCATTGTTTTTGACTACATTTGAAGTGCACACACGAGTCTTTAATGTGGCGCAATTATAATCGACAACACAAATTTGTCGGGGAGCATGAAACACTACTAAAACTAGAATAAATGCGACAAGTCGCCTAACATATATACTCAAAGCTAACATTACAGTTTTCTAAGTGCAGACGCACATAAGCGTTGCATCTAGACTGTTTCTTCGTTGGCAAGGAAATGCCCAAATTTCAAAATGTTCAAAAAAAGTGAGTTACTCTACACTCTAGCAAATTTTTAGGTACTAGTACTCTGGCTTAATAAACAATACACATCAAAACTTGTCCATGACATGGTTGTGAATTAACAAATTTACCAACAGTACCATCTTACTAATTTCTTATATTACTAACCTAACAAATTACATGGCTATCATCAGGTTAGCTTTTTCACTCAATATTCAAAAAAATAATTCCTACGTCTGATCGTAAATACCAAACGTTAGGAAGATAAAAAGATAAAACAAAATCTCAAGTTATTATCAAAGATAATAGGTAAAATAACGATATTAAGATAAGACTAGATATCGATAGAGTGGCTCCTTGGAGCCATTACATAGGGAAATACTCGTACCCCCTAAAAGAGCGACCTGTGAAGCAGGCCCGTTTGCAATAAACGGCACGAGGGACCGGCAAAGGCATTTGGGTGCATTCCTGCACCCGGCGTTAATTGATATCGGTGATATCCACACACATATATATGTCTACATATATAAATTCATGCACTCACACATTCACACACTTATACATACATTCACTGTTAGCGGCCATGTGCGCTGACAGCGGCACCGCGTGACCTTACGAAAGATTCCCAGAAACGTGGTCCGGGTGTCTGTGAAAACCCCCCGCGCAACCACACGGTGACTAACGGAAATGAAAAGCAGTAGAAATAGGAAAGGTAGAAAGAAAGAGGTGGGCATTTTGGAATGCATAAGAGGCACTTCCAGGTAGAAGAGAATAGAGGAAGGACTCGCATTGAGCTAAAGAGACAGAAAAGGTGGATAGCAAAGCACTACTCAACCAGCCAATGTGGTCAGTAGCCCGGAGTGAGGGAAAAATCACTATTATGTGGTAGATGGGTGTTCCGGGATGAGAACATGGCTACCGAAAGGAAGATAAGGCAGAAACGGAGACAGCGGAGAAAAAGTAGAGTTTTTGGACAAGGGTCTGAGAGAAGGTAGAGAGTTGTCACTATAAAACACAGGTCGGTCTGAAGGACCACCTGCTATATTAATCAGACAAGTTAAGGTATATAATAAGTTAAAAAATTACTAGACTCTTAACGAGAACTAGTACAATCATTTTCCTAAAGAGTGCATCCACTACGATAAGAAAATCAGACAAAAGTTGACACAACAACTTAGAAGTATCGCTATGGATACATTCACACAAAAACCAACTGTTTCAAGGTAATTTTTTAAAACGGTAACGCCCTAAACACACAAAAATGCCTAATTATAAGCAGTTAAATACAGACTCACTGTCCCAATGTGCTAAAACAACCGAGAATTTAATAAGATAATAATGAAAAGCGATAGCACCTCACCACGAAGTTCAATAAAAAAACGAAAAAAAAATGTTTGTATGTTATGATGACATAGTAGAAAAAGAAACAAGTAATGATATAGGATAATGTGGGCGACTGTAATAATTCAGAGGAAAAACATATGGAATAGAAACTCCTAGTTTTTGGCAACTGCGAATATGAACTATTTCTTACAATGGCATAGGCCGCGTCTCTTATGTGAGCCCAAAGAAAAAAGCATCCACTCAAAACATCAGCTAAAACCAATCATAAAAATTCAATGAGTTATTACAACCAAAGTTACGACAATCACCTTAAAATTCCACGATGTAAGATAAATACTGAAAACAAAATAATCTGTTGTAGAAAAAGTGTGAGGATTAATTAAATGAAGCGACAGAGTTATACTGGAGAATCTAGACAATAAAGCGGTATATGACTAACAATAAATTCAAGGAAAAGTCAACAAGAAACAAAAAGATAGCTAGTTTAAGGTAAATGAGTTAAACGTGTAAAAGGTAAATACTATATAAGAGAAGGAATAAATGATAGAAGTTACTAATTGATAGTAAGGACAAAAACATTAGGTAAATCGTTAAGGAAATGGAACGTGAAAAATTTTGTATGTACGCAAAGCTTAAGCGATTTTAAAGATAGTTTTATGCCATCTAGTGTGGTTTAAATCGGTATGTGAAGAGATAACAGTAATTAAAACTCGATTTACTGATAGAATTGTTGAAAAACAGAAAGATATCTTATAACGCATATACTTGCTAGGATGACGAGCCCTCCTTTGAGCTTCACCTAGACTAATGAAGAAAAATTTCAACATCATTCTTAAAAAAATGATTCACAAATTGCTAGAGCGACAAACTTACCCTCGAGTCTCGTCTAGACTTATAATGCTGAGCGAACAACTCGGATGGCAAATCTCGCTTAAACCAAATAGATCATAAAATGCTGCGTTGTAATATCGATATATCTAAAAAAAATATACTATCAAAACAAAATCTTACTCGCTACACACAAGAAATATTCTACGATACATGTATAGAAAAAACAGTATTCAAAATTATTAAAATATTTTTTTGATATCGCGGGATTTATCAACAACCTTCGTAAATGAGCTTAAATACAAAACATTATCAACAACTTCATTATTGTAGTGTTTAAAGGAGCAGATATAAAGAAATCAAGTTTATTATAGCGTTTTAGAAGGTAAAAGATATACTAAAAAAACTCAGTTGCTTTAGCTGTATTTGAAAGCAAAATTTTCTTTAAAAGGAATTCATAGGTTATAGTTGATTATTTGAATTACTAAAAGAATACTTTTAAAATCATAGTAAAAAAAGATAATATGAGTTATCTAAACGTCGGTTTTAAAGGTTAACCCAAAAAGAAGTTAGGATAAAGAGAAAAATTTCAGAAGTAAAATGATTATTTTAACTAAACTTTCATTTTAAGAGATTTTTTCCTCTTTTTAATCATAATGAATGGAAAATTAAGCTATTTATTTATAACTAGGGTACTTACAGACAAAATTATGTAATCCAACACATGTTTAAGTGAGGTTATGTTATGTAGTAGACACTTTTGAAAAATATATGGTCCAACTTCATGCTAAATTAAATTAGGTCACTATTTAAAAGAATTTAAAATACAAACACACTATTTTTTATGAATTCGTTGAATTAGCAATACATTTAAGAAAACTATCACCAGAAATCAATAGGGCTGTCCATGTCAAAATAGCATAGCAACTGTTTCCATGTCATTTCATTTTAGATGGTTGTCATAGCAACATGCAGTGTTACCACCCTATATTTTCTATTTAACAGTTATTAAAAATTCAAATAATTATTTATTTTTTTGAGTGAAAAACTAGAGATATATTTAAACTAATACATTATAAGGTATAGAAAAGAAGAAAACAAATTTTTTTCAGCCAAAAAACTGTGGATGCGTCACTGTTATACAACGGTTCTACACTCAAAGGTATACTTTTAAAGTCCCGCGGGTAATGTATGAGAGCCACCACAACAGTTGGTAACACAAATAAATATTTGCAAAATGTTGCGCAATAAGGTATTACGTCATATAAATGTTTTAAATTACTATATCACATGCAAAAAAAGATAAAGGTACTCACGTAAACTGTGGAACTCTTTACAACATTACAGCTACTCTCGCGTCAGTTGAGCATTGTGGGCGTGGGTAATCCTTTTGCCCCCGGTTGAATCCAAATTAATTTGTTCTCTTTCTTCTTAGCGGAACACAGGAATAGGGTGAGGACGATACAGGGCAGAGATAAGACAAAGGAACCTACATAACCTGAAAGAGAAGAAAAAACACACACAGAGGTAACCACTCGGCTCGACGTCTGGCTGACTAGTCCTGACGTAAGGGAAATCATCACTTCTTGCCTACCCTGCGTCTGCGCAATCTCGAGCGCCAACGCAACTAACTAAAGTGACAGAAATGCGCGCACAAGTCTTTTAAATTATTGGCGCGAAATCACTTACAAATTAGAAACTTACAGAAATGTTACGCGCCGATTTTCGGCATGTAACAACAAAGCACTTTTATTTTAATTCTGATTAAGTGTTTAATATATAATAATTGATCCCAAACATGTAGGAGTTATGAAATTGGCAAAATAAAGCGATGCGAAAATATTACTGTTTCAATATGGTAGTTGAGATGTATGATGATGATATCATGAACAGGCAAAGTTAAGAACAAAGAGGTTCTAGAAATAGTAGGAGAATGAAGATAAATGTGTTAAACAAAAAAGAAATAGGGAAGATAGAATGATAGGACATGTTCTGTAGCATGGGGGAATAGTGCGGAATATATTAGAAGCAGAGAAAGAAAAAGAGAGAGGTAGATGTAGACCTAGGATTAGACTATTGCACACAGATAATGGTTGTGGTAACATCAGGGAAATGTGTAGGTTATCTCAGAATAGGAAACAATGGGATACATGTCTAACTAATTCCAGGACTGAAGACCTAATGATGTTGATGATCGTGGTGTCTAGATTTGCCCCTAAAAATACAGCAAGTATAGAAAACCCTTAATCATCATTTAGATTTACCGCTAATTTACCCCTACTCCATGCATCCTTTTTTAGTTGCGTGAAATTTGTAGATATTTGGCAGTGATTTTTTTTTGGTTCAAAGTGAATTATGGTGCTTCTCTTACTAAATTTATCTTACCTAATTTATACATATGAGACTTTTGCTTGTTAAATTTGAATGTAATGGTTATTTTATCGTGTTACTATTTCTGTGCAAGTTTTTATACTTAGTAAATGGAGTAGGTTTTCAAAACGAATTCATGTAATTTGCATAGTTTCGGAATATTGAATAAGGAACTCAATTAATGTGTGTGTTTGTGATATGCTAATTAATGGTTTTTATTTGCAAGTTTATGAAAGGAAATGTACTAAATTATTTCAGTGCAGTAGTACATAGTTGTAATACTAGAGGTAATGGTATTTTTTACATAAAACCGAAACATGCAATTTCTGTTCTTAATGGAATAATGAGACATGGCAAAATCCTTGCTGATGCTCTAGTTCTATTAATCCATTAAAAAAAATTAAGTACAGAACTTGAGAAATGAACCTAGTAAAATGCTTGAGTCCGAACTCGACATTTTATTAGTTGTTGATTTTTTTAGTATTGTCTGGAGAAAATTGTTTGGTATTTGCGATAGCCAAAAATTAAGAGCAGTTGCTGAAGGTTTTATCATTATTTCTGTGTATTAGAAGCTATATAAATAACTTTTATAGATGGAGTTATATTACACAACATGTAGAGATCTAAGAAATTTGTATGACAAAGACCAGGAAATACATAAAAATAATTTATTTTGGTTTTATCATTATTTTTAGCAACAATACAACAATTGTGTGTATGGGAAAGAAGTTATATTACAGTAATGAGACTCATAAATTTCAAGAAGCTTTACTATTTTACCTTGATTTTTTTCGCATTCTAATTTTATGGTTTAAATACTTGCAAACTCATGTACCATTGAATCTAATATTTAATAATATCTGTACTACGATAAATTTTTTTCCCGTTAATAGCTTAAATTTTTATAATTAAAATTATACATTAAAGCAGAAATTGTAAGTTATATAACAAAATAAGGAGTGAGCAAAGTGAAAATGGATTACGTATAACCATGTGTCATAACAGTCATTCGGATTTGATTTAATGTCGTATATTAGTAGCATATTAATAATATGTTATGTAAGCTTTGTCCTAAATTACATAATTTACAGATTTTGTTTGGTATTGTGCTATAATTAATTGTACATGGCTAAAAATCATGCGTGCTACCAAATCTATTATTCCATGGTACATATTGTGTTGTATATACAAATCAGAGTTTCACTTTCAACACTTTCACTAAAATCTTTTTTCTTTAGTTAACTGGAGGCTAATGCATGCGTTTATAGTTACTTTTATTAATGTGTAATGATTATAAATTGCTATAATTAAATCTGATACAGTCGTATACAGTACATCTTACGTGCATTTTATTGAAAGGACTTTTACTTTTCAATAGAAAGTAAATGTTTAAAAGATTGACAAGGTTTTGTTTTAAAACGATTCTCTTTGTTATACCAGAGGATTGTTTAATTAGTAGCAAGCATCTTGCATAATTTTTATTTTGAAGTATGACCTACTTTATATTGTACCTTAATTTTACTTTATTTGATTCTTCAAATGTGGTTTTAAAGGACTACCAATAGTTACTATAAATATTACATAATTTTTCATTACGTTATGTAATTAGGCGTGCTCGACTGAAGTTGTATTTAAATGAGTGTAGTTTACAATTTATCAGAATGTTATGTTCATGTTCGATTTTTCTACAAACAAGAGCGTAATTAAAATTGCCAGAAGTTTAAATTATGTAGTTTTAAATATCAACTTGTAAGTTGTTGTGCTGATTTTTAAATGCTTTGAAAGAGTATTCTCTTACTGATGATCTCATATAGGCGTAGGTATTCTTTGGCATGAAGACGTTAAAATATTATTATTATTATTATTTGTTTTTCTTCTCAGATAGTTATATCTGGTTTTAGTGGACAACCCCATTAACTGTTCTCACATGAGCTTTCTCTTTATCTGTAGGTTATATAATGCATTTAGAAATTTTCTAATGATTCACATGTATCGAGTATGACTGATTTTTGTAGAAAGTGTTTGGATGTAGTTTTGGTTTTTGGATGTATTGGTGTATGTTGTTTGATATAACTCTTGTGCTCGATAATATGATCGGAATTATTTCTACTTTATTTTGGTGTCACATGTCTTTGATTTCTTCAGCTGGTTGTTTGTATTTTTCTATTTTTTCTCGTGTCTTCTTCTGTATACACCTATCTCCCGATTTACAAGGTACTTGTTTTAAACGTTCTCGCTTTTACACGGTTTTCCAAATAAGTTTTTTTTTGTTTTTATCGCACTCTACTAAATGCTACTGTGATTGAACACGTGCGCTGTGTACACATCTCATGGGGAATCCCGAGCTTATGTGCTGAGTTGCTGCACACGCTCACTGTGTCTGTATTTCTTCGCATAAAATTAAAGTTTTATCTACGGAAAATTGTACATATTTGAGTGAAAGTTTCACAGTTTCAGAAAGATTTAATTTTCCATATTCGTAAATTACAAGTGAGTGCATAATTTAGATTATTATAAATCAACGGCTGTGATTAAAGTGAAATTCAGAGGGAAAAAATGCGGGAAATTTTGGAGGGAAATGATGGCAATTTACCAAATAGGTTTAATTAAAATAAAAAAATTAAAACATTTTAATTTGAAAAAAAATTAATTAAAACAGTCTAGTTATGGTGAATTAAAACAACTGATTCTTTTATTAAAGGTATAATTTTGTTCTTATTTGGCGCTTACTTGCAAATTAATGAAAAAACCAATTACATTATGTAATTTGTTGATTTTCTTTAGTTAATCAATAAACATTAGGTAGAATTCTCTTACGCTTATTTAATAAAAAATAAAAGTTTTTAATTTTCCCTCCAAAATTTCCCGCATTTTTTCCCTCTGAATTTTACTTTAATCACAGCCAAATTAGCATAAATTTAAAAAAATTATAGGCTTATAATGAAGAAAGAAGTTAAAAGAAAAGTTATTTCTTTAGAAACTAAAATCGAAATTTTGGATCGCTTACGAAAGGGAGATAGAGTAGTAGATGTTGCAAAATCATATAGCATGAACGAAGCTACAATAAGAACTATTAGAACAAATGAAAACACAATTAGAAAGAGTGTTGCAGCTGGCAATACCACGAGTATGGGCACAACATCATACACCAGAAATATCGCAATGGAGAAAATGGAGAAAGCGTTAATGCTTTGGATAGAAGATCAAACACAAAAAAAGAGTACCCATTGATACAAGCGCAATAACAAATAAAGCTTTACGAATTTACGAAAAGATTGTAGAGCAATTACCATCTTCTTCTTCAACTGAAAAGAAGCCAAATTTTTTGGCAAGTCATGGCTGGTTTGAAAGATTTAAAATAAGACATTCTTTACACAGCTTAAAATTAAAAGGTGAACTGGCTTCTGGCGACGTAGATGCAGTCCAAGAATATCCAGCAAATTTTGCAGAAATTATTAACGACACCCCTGATCAGGTTTTCAATGCTGATGAGTCAGGGTTATTCTGGAAAAAAATGCCTGAAAGGACTTACGTCTCAAAATTTTATAAATCGACTAGTGGTCATAAAGCAGGCAAAAGATCGCATAACAATTCTTTTCTGTAGCAATGCTTCAGGAGATTATATTATGAAACCATTAGTGATTAACAAATCAAAAATGCCCCGTGCCTTTAAAGGAGTAAACATCGATAATCTTCTCGTTTATTGGAGGGCTAATAAGAAAGCGTGGGTTACTGCTGCAATGTTTACTGAATGGTTTCATGAATGTTTTATCCCAGATGCCAAAAAATATTTAAGTTCAAAGGGATTGCCTTTTAAAGTGCTTTTGTTAATTGACAATGCGTTGGGTCACCCACAAGATCTAGAATATGAGAACGTTGAAGTAAAATTTTTACCAAAAAATACAACTTCATTATTACAACCATTGGACCAAGGCATAATTTCTACTTTTAAAGCTTTGTACATAAAACGAGCCATTGCATATATTTTGGAATAAATGGAGAACAATGAATCGTTAACAGTTATTAGAGCTTGGAAAATTTTTACAATATTAGACTGTGTGAAGCATATTGCCTTATCATACACTGGGATTAAGCAAACAACGCTCAATAGCTGTTGGAAAGAATTGTGGCCAAATGTAGTCAAAATTGAACATTCCATTTCAACGTTAAATGATGAATATTCGCAGATAGTACAGATGGCGCATTCATTGGGCGGAGAAGGTTTTGATGATTTTATTGATGATGATATCGCAGTGTTAATGGCTGATAAAGAACTAAGTGAGGATGATTTAGTTAACTTAGTTTGCGAAAGTGAGTCTGACAAATCTGATGAAGAGGAATTAGTACCAGTAACATTCACTGCTAAAGTCATCCGCGAAGGACTCGCATTGGAAAGAAAGCTGGGTAATCATTTTATACAAAATGAAAGGGCTTTACGATTCCAACGTGACATAAAGTTTACAAAGATCTTACAACAAAATCCGAAGCAATTGTTAATAACCGATTTTATTACCATCTCTCATAATGTAAATATTTCTGCTTCAAACATCGAATCGGCACAAATAACTTTGAGTGATGAAAGTGAATTCGAACCTTCGATCCCGAAAAAAAGAATGAGAGTAATTTCTGACAGTGATGAACGATAATAAAACGCCTTTGGTTTTATTTTTTGTTCTTCTGTTTAATGTATTGTAATTAAATAAAAAAACAGTGTTTTCGTAATATATTACATATTTTAACCTGTCAATGCATTTTATTTTTATTTCTGTGTACACCTAAAAATATTGAAAAATCACAACTGTTAAATAGCAAAATTATGCATTTTCTGCAAGCTTTTCGATTTACACGGCTTTGACTTGAAAATTTGTAATTTTTGATTTATACGTTTTTCTCAGGAACGTATCTACCGTGTAAATCGGGGATAGGTGTATTGGGTGTGTTTGGGATAGATATTTCTATTAGTTGTGCAATGTCTGGTTTGTTGTGTGGTATTGTTTTCTCAGTTTAATGCTTTTGTTCCAATATAGCTTGTGTTCTGTGTTTTCAAGCATGTTTTGCGGTGTGTATTTGTATATTGGTGTATGTTCTTTTGTGAATTTGTGTTGTAGGGCTAGTTGTTAGTGTATTATTTTGCGGTGTTGCCATGTCGTTTGATGTATTCTGTGTTTGCTAGTATTGGGCATGCGTTGTGATGAGTTCTGTTGTTTCTATTTGTTGTTTGATAGTCTACATTTGAGGGGTCTAGTTACAAAAGTCACATTCTCTCACATAATCAAATATCGTGAAATTAGGTAAAACTTCTGTGCGATTATTCTAAAATGTTATTGTTATAATTATATACCAAAAATTGAAGAAAAAACAAATTTGATCAGTGTATAAAAATATAAATTAAGAACATTCCAAATGCAAGTATTTTACGTGGTTGATTGGAGAATGTAAATTTTCTAACTTTTTTAGCAATTGTTCTCTAGAAACAATTTCATTATTATTATATAAACATAAAACTCTAGAAATTAATATGGTTTATTTCTAAAAATCAAACACAAAAATTTAAATTGACAAAATATTTAAAGTCTAGGATCAACCTCTTCTCGAGGCTCCCATATTATTTCAGTTTGTTTGTTTCAGCTATTTTTCGGCATCAGCAAGAATGTGTTTATAAAAACCTAATTCAAGCTCTTTGTTATCTCTCCACTCTATTCTATAATGCATTGATAAGAGAATGTTAACATCGTTTTCTTTTCTACTTGTAGAGAATTTCTTTCTTTTATTACTTTTTAAACCGCAATACAGATTTCCCTCTCTTGCAGATACTTTTGGTGCACTTACACTATTGTTGTAGTATGGTTCACCCTGGAGCAGCACATCATTGTTTCTAGATGATCTTTTTAAAAGGATTCGTTTACTTTGGTAAAACTCAAAATGCCATGTTGTAGACAGTTTTATAATAGTCTTTTTAGCATCTTTCCAATTAAAATTCTAGCAATTGCTTCCCGGATTTTTTACAGTGGCAAAATTTGAAAAAATTTCATTATATTCCTCTGGCAATAGCATCATTTCGTGACTTTTTATTTCTTTTCCTTAATTCAAATACTCTATCAGGTGGAAAGTAGCTGTGACTGGTCAGGGGAAAATGATTTCTACTTCTTTTATGTTTCGAGGGGCAGAATTCATGAACCATGAACAAACGATTGTTACCAATATAGAATTTTTATTTTGATCCCACAACCATCACATATTAACCTTATTTTGGTAAACTGTGAGTCAGCAGTTTGAAGAGAATTGTAAATATATGACACAATCGCATTGGAGACTTTCGCAAATTGATTTTAGTCCAACAGTATGATGTTATACTGTTTGTAGGGTCAGTTTGCCTTTCGAATTTCTCTGAACAACAATAAAATTGCAGATATAGGACCTGTCTACTGTAGTACGTCGTCTGATCAAGAACTTCGGGAGAGGTTGATTTTTTTGACAATCAAACGATAAAATCAATAGGTCTTCTTTATTTTGTCTTAGAAGTGCATAGAAGGTGTTAGCTCTTAGTTTGTACAAACGTTTTTTAGTAATTGTTTGTTTTACATCTTAGTCTTTAGTTGTTCTAATTTTTTCATTCAGTTCTAAACACGTTGAACAAACGTCCTGTACGAGGATTACCAAAAGCAAGATTGTATACAGTATCAAATATTTTTAAAATAACTTTCGGTTACTAGATTTCTTTCATACATCCTGTACAGTTTCTTAATGTTTAGTTCTGAAGATATTCGTGATAAAGTTGAGGAATGACGATAAAATCCTTAACAGACTGTTTCTTTGTCTCATAACGATCCATTTTTCTATAGCCACCTTTGATTTCATACAGTAATTGACCGGTCTCATAATATCTTTTTGCTAACAGATTCAAACGAAATCTAGAAGCATTCAAAATACCTAAAAAGGTATTCTTCGCATTTGAGCACCAGGTACAAAATATTCGGAATGACAATCTGGCATATTGTACCGATCATTTTTCGGTGGGTGCCTTTTCTTGTTTCGTTTCAATATATTTTAGCAAAAATTTATTTTGATCAATTTTACAATTTTAATGATAAAAATTCTTGTGAAACTTATGAATTTTGTTCATTTTTAGAGTTTTACATTTTAGTGCACAGTCTTTGTGATTGCATTTTGGTGGGTCATGGAGCGTTTTTGAATAACACCTGAATAATAATATAATGTTAAGTAAACAATAACGTAGAAAATTGTACCTTTTTAATTTAACAATGTTACATTTCCACTTTTCAGGAATTCATTTAGGCTGTTTTGATCTAGAACCTTCAGCTGGTTGGACATGCTCTTCCATATTTTGAGTGGTATTAAAGTACTTCAATTAATAAACTTGGAACATTAGTCGCTATTCACTCTTGTTAAAGTCGTTGTAGAAAGTATTTTAATTTATTTTAACAATAAATAATTATCAATTATCCACAATATTTTAATAAAAACGGATCAACCAAAATGTGTCTAGTATAAACAATTCACTTACAATGTGTAACCCAAAAACCCTAACCCAAACTAACCATCTGGTGAAGAATGTGGGTTTTGTAACTAACTTGCATTTTTAATCTTATTGGCATGAAAGTTTCTTCTGTGCAGAATACTGTTTTAGGAATTTGTAAACTTTAAATTTTTCTACAAGATGACCCTAATAACTAATTTTTCATAAAAAGTGGGGAATGTGACTTTTTAACTAAACCCCTCATTTGTCTGTTGTTATGTTGAGGTTTTTGCTTATGTGTTTACTGTAATAGTGTGTTGATTGTCTAGTCTGGTATCGCTATCACGAAGTCCCGTGTTTCACTGAAATGTTGCCTTTCTTGAGCCATGTGTTTGATGCTTCTTTGTCTATATGTGGTTGTGTTAGGTAGTGGGGATGTTTTCTGTGTAGTGTTCTTTTCTTCCAGTTTTCTTACTTTGTGTGTTTTTGTGATTTATTCTATGGGATTGAAAGTACTGTTGTTAAGTTGTAGTCGTGTGGCTGATATGTTTGCGGATATGATCGCTTTGTGTATGTCACTCGTTTCTGCTCTTTTTTTATGTAGTTTCTTAGATTATCTGTTTATTTACTGCACATCTCTTATATCGATGAATCCTCTTCGTCTGTCTTTTCTATCGAGCGAGAATCTTTCTATAGCTGAGTGGTTATGGTGTATTCTGTATTTATAACATTGTGATTGCCAGTATGTTGAGTGCTTCCAGGTCAGTATTGCTTTATAATATTATGCTAAAAGAATAGGTTAGTATGGGTATTGCATATTTGTTTGTTTCTATTGTTTTGTTCTTGCTGTTAGTTCTGTTTTGAGTATTTTACTAAGTATTTGTTTCTATTTCTGTATCAGTTCTTTTTTCATTTGTGAGTGTTCTATTCCTAGTTTTTGTTTGTATCATAGATATATGTATGTGTCCGTGGTGTTCATTGCTTGTATGTGATTGTTATTGTTTAGCGTTTAGTTTTTTTGTTGTGTTAGTTTATCTTTTATTATACTGTTTTTCTTACATTTGTCTGTTCCAAAGGTCATTTTTATGTCGTTGCTATATGTTTCTGTTATTTTTAGTAGGTAGTTGAGTCGTGTGTTTGTTGATGCTATTAGTTTGAGGTCGTCCATATGTTGAAGGTAAGCTATTTTGTGTGGTGTGTACCTGTGATATTGTATCCATATTTTGTGTTGTTTAGTATGCTCAATAGTGGGTTTAATACTAGACAGAACTCTAAAGCACTTAGGGTATATGCCTCTTCTCATCTCTATTGGTCTCATTTTTACGTTACCTATGTTTGTTTTTATTATTAGTGTTGTATTTCAGTTTTTCATTATTGTAGCTAGGAATTTTATTAATGTTGTTTTACTTTGTATATTTGTAATATGAGTATTAGCCACGAGTTGGGTATGCTGTCGTATGCCTTCTGGTAGTCTATGTATGCATAGTGTAAAGCTCTTTTTTTAATTTTAGCTTGCGTGTTGCTTCTGTGTCTATTATCAGTTGCTCTTTACATCCTCGTGTTTCTTTGTTGCATCCTTTTTTGTTTTTTGTGTATTAAGTTGTTTTGTTTTGCATGTGTGACTAGTTTTTGTGTTATTATGGATATTAGGTGTTACGTTCATTTTCGGCAATAATTGGTTATTTTATTTATATAAATCCTTTTCTAGTATTAAATTCTCCAACAATACCCGATATATTGTACCTGTTCAGATACGCTTGCTTTACCATAATTTTCGACTCAAATCCCTTGTTAATTCATTATCCGTTTGTATAAATTCCATGTCTATTGTTAAATCCTTCCGCATAATTAATAATAAATACTCTTTCTAAGAATTTCTCAAGCGTAAATCTAATTGTTTCATAAAAGTGGACAATGTGACTTTTTAACTAAACCCTTCATTTAGTCTGTTGTTATCGTTGAGGTTTTTGCTTATGTGTTTACTGATAATAGTGTGTTGATTGTGTGGTCTGGTATCGCTATCAAAGTCCGTGTTTCACTAAAATGTCTGCCTTTCTTGAGCCAGTGTTTAATGTTTTTCGTTCAATATGTGGTTGTGTTAGGTATGAATGTTTTCGGTAGTGTTCTTTTCTTCGTTTTCTTACTTTGTGTGTTTTGTGATTTATTCTATGGGATTGAAAGTACTGTTGTTAAATTAGTCGTGTGGCTGATATGTTTGCGATATGATCGCTTTGTGTATGTCACTCGTTCTGCCTTTTATCAAGTAGTTTCTTAGATTATTGTTTGTTTCTGCACATCTTCATATCGATGAATCCTCTTGTTGTCATTCTATCAAGCGTGAATCTTTATAGTTGAGTGGATGGTGTATTCTGTATTTATAACATTCTGATTGCAGTATGTTGAGTGCTTCCAGGTCAGTATTGCTTTATATATGCTAAAAGAATAGGTTAGTATGGGTATTGCATATTTGTTTTTTCTATTGTTTTGTTCTTGCTGTTAGTTCTGTTTTGAGTATTTTACGGTAGTCATTTGTTTCTATTTCTGTATCAGTTCTTCTTTCATTTGTGAGTGTTCTATTCCTTAGTTTGTTTGTATCATAGATATTGTATGTGTCGTGGTGTCATTGCTTGTATGTGATTGTTATTGTTTAGCGTTTAGTTTTTGTTGTGTTAGTTTACCTTTTATTATACTATTTTTCTTACATTTGTCTGTTCCAAAGGTCATTTTATGTCGTTGCTATATGTTTCTGTTATTTTAATAGGTGGTTGAGTCGTTGTTTGTTGATGCTATTAGTTTGAGGTCGTCCATATGCTGAAGGTGAGCTATTTTATGTGGTGTGTACCTGTGATATTGTATCCATATTTTGTGTTGTTTAGTATGTCATAGTGTTTAATCTAGACAGAACTTAAGCACTTAGGTATATGCCTTTCTGCATCTCTAATTGGTCATTTTAAATTACCTAATGTTTGTTTTATTATTAGTATCCTTTCAGTTTTCATTATTGTAGTCTCAGCATTTTATTATGTTGTGTTACTATTAATTTTAATTGATGTTTAGCCACGATTGGTATGCTTCGTATGCCTATTGGTAGTGTAATGTTGTGCATAGTGTAAAGCTTTTTTAATTTTAGTATGTGTATGCTTCTGTAGTCTATTATCAGTTGCTTTTACATCCTCGTGTTTCTTTGATTGAACATCCTTCTTATGTTGTTGTGTATTATGTTGTTTAATGTATGTGTGACTAGTTTGTGTTATTATGGATGTTAGCATTTTGTAAATTGTTGGTATGTATGTTATGGGGCGATATTTCAATGAGTTTTCTGTCTTTCTTATCTTTTGGTTTGAGATATATTATTCCTTCAGTTAATTTGTGTGTGTGTGTGTGTGTGTGTGTGTGTGTGTGTGTGTATGTGTGTTGTATGTGTCGTGAATTTTTTTAGCCAGAAGTTTGCTATTTTTCATTGCCAAGTGCTTTCCAGTTGCGTGATTTGTTAATGGTTTGTATGATTTCTTCGTGCGTGATGATTATTTCTGCAATTTCCCTTATTGTATTGTATTTGTTTGTTTCTGTTTGGATCCATTGTGCATGCTGGTTGTGTTGTGTTGGGTTGGGCCTATTATGTTAGATTAGGTTGTTTATTATGATTTTAATTTGTTATAATTTTCTGAGATTTTTCTTTTATGTATTTATGTTAGTTGTCATGTCTTTTCTCAGTTTTAGTAATTTTGTTTGTATTCTGTGTTGCCAGAATGGTATCGTGTGTTTCTTTTGTTTGTTGTCTGTTGATTGTTTTTGTTTTGTGTGGATTCTTGTTGTGGCGAGAGCTTGTCACGGTATTCCGCGCAGACAAGAACAAAAAATTAATGTAAGCAAAAAATTAGCCCATATCACGTTCCGCAACGAAAAAGAGAAAAGGATTCCAAATAGGTAATGTCATGCTAGCTAAAACGTTGTAGAGTGGGGTGTGTCAGAAAGCAAGAAACAGGAAACCTTATTAAAGGAATTTTATTTACGAAATCTCTAGTTAAATACATGATCCGAAAAGAACATTTACAAAACCACCAGTTAAAAACATACTTCAAAGAAAACATCAACTCACTTATAAAATAATACTTATCCAAAGCATTAGCAGTACAAAAGTATACACAAAAATAATTTATACCTTTCTTTAATTACCTTAACCTAATTTTCTACCTCAACCCTAATGTATACATAAAACAAAAATTAAACAAACATATGTATAGTGAACTGTTTTCAGTCCTGTGGCTATCCCGATATTAAATCTTTGATAGTCATAAAACTCTATACTTACGTATTGTTCACAAGTAACTCTTAATAAGTAAATACAAAAAATTAAAGTAATAGCAAACAACGGCGGTAAAGAAAAAACTATCTACATACGAAATGCATTTCGTCGCAGCTGTAACAATAAATTATTAGGAAAAACGTCACACTTGAAAGTGTATTCTAAATTTTTATATAGCAAATTTTTATGGTCAGTCCATGTGAAACTTATCTCTAAATAAATACCCAACAGAAACAATCATCATCATAAGCACAATTCGACTATTTGAGCGAAGTAAGTTTGATTTCCACACTGGAACGAACATCTTGAGTTGTGCGATGAGTAACCTAAAAACTTAAAGAGAATTCAGACCCAATTTTCCATGAGGTAAATCATCAAAACGATGTAGAGAGGAAACGGCAATTTTTCAGCTTGGTATGATGTTGTGGTTTTTAACTTGTCTAAGCATAGTCTTGGAGGTTCTGATAATTCATGGTGGTGGCACAACAACTTTTTGTAGTTAACACCAAAGCATGAAGGACGGAAAGTATGTGATATTATGTTCCATTACCAACCAGTTCAAATACTTTAATGAAGAAAATTAACCATTATCTGGAAATAGAAATCTTGCCTAAAAAGAATTTACCATATGAAGGGATGAAAATTGTATCACTATATCCCTAAGGATAACCAAACATATGTTCGACGCCGTTCCATTCAAATAAATAATTTATGGTTTTGACTTCAGCTTGTGTAGTTTATGTTGCTTTTTTAAGAGCGCTTATTAAAAGAGATAGCATATTTCTATTTTTCTCACAAACGAAACAAACTGTTCCTTAAAAGGAATTAAAGAGATATTTCATCGTAAAAACCAATTTAAACGAGCAAGATACCTTGAATGTCCAACATTAGAAAACTCAGAGCCAACTACTATCGATACCGAGAAACCCAATTGATAACCTGTATTTCACTGCAAGGCATGTTATTTTCAAGAAACATCCATATAAAGATAAAGAAACTGGTAAATTTGAATTGAATTGAACTCGCTAATCACATTTGTAGCAAACCCATTTTAGATAAAACTGGTGTAATACTTTTAAATAATTCAAACATATTATTTCAGAAAGCAAACGTTGCTGACAACCGAATACATTTTCAATGCTATAGCAACAATAGAGACAGATTGAGGTACTTTAATTATATTAAATATACTAATAAAACCTTCAGGATGTTGAATAAGCAATCATTTAAATTGAAAAAGCGGTTGATTTTGTTAATGGATACTTATATGACCGTGAAAAGAACGCCAGAAATTTAGATTCAATTACATATGAACGAAAATATTCGCCTTCAAGAACTGTACGTACCATGTTCCCGTGTAGATTATTTATTATAGTTCTTCCATAGTTGTATGGTTTTGTATTTTGTTTCCTATGATTGTGTTAATGTGTGCAAATTGTTGCAATTAACTTTGTGTTATCTAGTATTTTGTGTTTGAATGGTTGGATGTCATTGTTTGTGTATTTGAATTCTATATATATTATTTGAAACTTTTTATCTACGTCTGTGATTTCTTTTTTATACCTTCTGTTATTTCATGTGGTAGTTGTGTCTTTATTTGTATTTCTTTCTGGTAATTATGTGTTGCGTTTTGTTTCCTTTGTCTGTTTTATGTTTCTGTTTGGTTGCTGTTTTGAGTTTTTGTTGTACTTGTTCTTTTATATGATTTAGTTCTGGTTTTGGCATTCTGTTGTTTCTGGTTATTATTATAGCTGTTGTATGTTTTTAATCAGGTGTGTTTCTTGTACAACATCCCTGACCTCGGTGCTGTGGAGTTCTTGCTTCCTTTTGTTATTTAGTTTCATCACCTCTCGAGTACCACGGTAGTGATAGTCTGCCTAAGTAGAACCGCATTGCCCTACAGGCATCCACATATTACACCATTCTGACCTCTGTTGCCATGCAGCCTCCGCCATGGATCGCTTTACAGCTTGGCTTGAGTTTTTTTATCTCATAGGAGATAGAATTTGGTGAGGTGACAAGGAGGGAGAGAAAGGATTGATGGAAGATAAGGGTGGGACTGCGGAGAGCTGAGGTTGGATACCTCGAGGTCGTCATGCCCATACCTGTTTGGGAAGCAACAGACTCCCTAAGAAGGTATTATTATTATTATTTATTTATTTATTTATTAATATATATATATATATATATAAATATCTACATAAAAAAGCAAAATTTTCTCTGCAATTTGCAGTTAAAATCAAACCAATTACGTACGATGTATCTGTAAATACATACACACACTCTCTCGCATGCAAGCACGCACCCACACCCGCACACGCGCACGCATGCACACACTCATAGATGTGCTTAGAGGTAATCGAGAGGTCATACTGCATCATCTCGTAAATGTCCAATGCCTTAGAGTTGAGAAAATTTAAGAGGAAGCCCAATTATGTGGATACTTATTTGTATAGCAGAAACGTGAAAACTCCCGGTATAGTAAGTATTAATGCATAGGGACCATGATTGAAAAGTATTTTCATTCTTATTACATAACTTAATGACGAAGGAATCGTGTTCTAAGATAAGCATAATGGTATTTACGTAGGACATTTTTCAAAGAGTTTCTTCCACATATTGTTATCAAAGTACTCAATTGTGTGTATAAATTATGTGTAAATGCATAGACGTATTATACAAGATTCTTATTTTGCAATTAGTAAAAGGATCGTAAATGCTCAATTTATGTAAAAGCGCATGTATAATATTTTACTTTTCATATGGGAAAGAATTTTTAGTCAATAACAAACGTACGACGAAAGTGTACTAAGTTTTAAATCATATCTCTAAGTAATAGGGAAAGTGTTCATTGACCTATATTCTAGAACAATCAACTGCTAAAATAAAACAAAATGAATAACTATAATAGCTCTGAGCGACGATAAAATCGTAAAAGCGATAAGATAAGATCACGCACTGGTAAAATAAAACGAGTTTAAGCAATAAAATCTTGAATATTGATAAGATGGATAAACAACATTACATGTGATTTTCCAATGCTCCACCCGAAGGTATACATTGGCCAGGAGGCGAGTTATTTTACCTGGAAAATTTGGAATTTTGCCGAACCCTTGCTTTCAAACAAGTAGGATCTTTAACGTGGATAACACTCACAACGGGACCTCCATTTACATCTCATCCGAACGAGGTGTATTTTGTGAAAAATGCTCGCCTAACATTTTCAAGCGGACCGTGTCGGGATTCGAACCCGGGACCTTGGTAGATAAACAACATCATAGCTAAGGCAATAAAACAAGAAATTTTTGAATATTACATCACCCGCCTTTGAGAACAAACCAATTAGGAAGTTTGGGATAGAGCACAGAAGAATTTACATGCTGACGTCACAGAAGCTCGCTCTTATATAACCCAATAAATGTTGAGAATGCAGGTCAGTCCTGAGAAAACGTCACAATGCTAATGATATTTTTTTATCCTACGCTTTTGAAAGTGGCGCGTTTGTTTACGTTTGTAACACTTTTTTATGGCTGTAAATTTATGAGTATATTAATATTGGGGGTACTCATGGTGGCGGTTTTTTTGAATCCCTGTGAGCTCTTAATTTCTCCCACAGTTTACATGTAACGTATTAATTTTTATAGCGGGTTTTATGGCTATCGGGGTTGTAGTGTGTTAGTCCAATTCCATGATTCAATGGTTTGTTTTTGAACTTGCTGAATGTGGACAACTAAGCTTTACTATGCCAATTATTTGCCAAAATCTATCTGTATTTTTTTAAGTTTAATACGAAGAGTGTAAAGTCCTGATCTTTATTACTGTTTATATTGAGTGCACTTTCCTATTTATTTCTGGATCCTATTGAAAAAGTTACGCTATTAATATAACCAACAAAGTTTCTATAAATATGCCACACTGCTTTCGTGCTAAAAGCTCATTTAACTAACTGAAATGAAATTCACTTTTTCGTATTACCAATGCTTGCTTAAATAATGCATCGGTATCACAAACAATACCACAACAGTTAATTTGATCGACTTAAATTGACAGTCTAAAGTTGGTGTATGGTGCACTTTGAAATATTATTAGGAATAATAGGATATTTAATATCGCTAAGAAGTTTTTATTTATGTCTGATGATTAGATCGAAGAATACGATTCATCTTGGATAAATAGATTAACTTCATCGTAAAATTCTGTTTGCTATAGAATCACTACAGCATTCCCTTTGTATGCGGAAAGAGTGAAAAGGAAAAAGGACATTCGAAGATGGAAGAGCAAAAAGAAAAGTTAGAAAAGATGACATTAAAGGAAGAAAGGCAAAAGAAAAAATACACATAATAAAATAAAAAGAATGCGATAATATTATGACAAGAGCTGAAATGGCGATATTTTTATTTCTTATAAGATGAATTCCTACACAAGTTTATAAAGCCGTGTTTGTCTTATGTGAAAGGATATTAGTGAGATTGGACCTATTAAAGGAAATAAATAAAATAAATTACCAGTGATTGTAGAAGAAAAAGTAATTTTCTTCTAGAAATGCTCAAATGAAAAGAAATAGAATAGTTTCAAGTTTTTAAGAAAAGAAAGAAGAGAATCAAATATAGATCAGCAGAATAAAATAAATGAACCCGAAGCATTAGCAAATATCAAAAACCAAACTGAAGAGCATATTTATACAATAGATACGATATATGTATTCTAGCAATAGGGTTTATTTTTGACGATGAATTTTATACAGAACAAATTGTGGATAGGGTTTACGTCATCTATAATAAAATTTTTTTAAATATATTGCAGACAAGCATTATAAGTGGCTAAAGAAGTGATATTGCACAAATCGATAATATTTTTATATATGTGTTGGTACCATATTCGTTAAGTAATATAAGCTCAAATTCTTTTGAGTACGTAAATTGCACATTTTGTGAAGGTTTTGTGCTTATACTTTTTTTATCAATAGCAATGCTAAAGTATATCAATTATCTGGTATTACTAGTCAGTTACTGGGTAAATGATAGTATAAGAATGTCAGTTACTAAATTTTTTTAGTTCAAGAAAGTTCTAGAACAATAAATAAAGAAAAACACCATTCTACCCTCGTAATATGTTAGACATTGTTACAGCATTCTGTACGGACATGAAAGAAAGTAGTAAAGTAAACAAGAAAATTAGCCCACACCAAGTACCGCAACAAAAGAGAATCGAGAAAAGTAATGCTGTGGTAGTTAAAAAGTTGTAAAGTGTGGCGGGTCTCACAGAAAAGAAAGGAAACCTCAAGAAAGATTTATTTGCAAACCCTTATGAAATCGACATGTTAGAGAAAGGAAACCAACTCGCAAAGAAAACAACATTTTCCAACATATCCTGGACGTCGCAAAAATAAATAATACCCTTCTTTATTTATCTTCTACATTAATCCTAGTAAAAATTTAACAAATATATTACTGTGATATTTAGGGGTTAAAAGGGCATTATTTGTCAATTGGTAATTCATTTCGTGATTCAGTGTTTTGAAACGCTTTTCAAAATCATTAGTTGAGAAATTAATAATTATACTGAAAAATTTTAGTAAGCTAAAATTTAATTTTCAAACCCCTGCAGATATAAATACTCATAGAGTATAGCGTGTATCATATTAGAAACATTCCGTGTGTAAGATAGTATTTAAAAGGTCATGTCATAAACATATTTTAACCCTTGTATTTAATAAGTGTAAATTGTAGGAATAATTTCTGAAAAGCTTTAGCTTCATTTCTAAGATTTAAAACAGTTTAGTTTACAAGCAAAGTGGCAGTTATATTATTAAGTAAGTGTTTAAAAGTGTTGTGAAGAAACCTTCCAAGTATCATTAAACTATAAACAGATGTAACCATCGTATTTTTCTGTGTATTTAATAGGGTAATACGTTGCACAAACAACAGAAATTCCAGGTAGTTGTTAGTTATGTCAATTAGAATAAATGTATAGTTGTAAAACTTAAGTTGTAAGGGTAACTCTTGACTGTTACAAAAGAAGCTTGCAAACGAGGAAACAAAGTAAGATATGGGTGATTTTAGCGCATATGTTGTAGTGAAATAGATATAACACGTGTTATATTGAGAGGCATGGTTTTAAAACGTTAGTGTTCGTTGATTTGAGTGAATACAAGGTTAGTTATACCACAGACATGGAAAACAACATAAGATATAGTTGATTTTAGCGCGTATATTGGAGTGAGATAGACATATTGAGGGACGTGTTTAAAATCATAGTGTTCGTTGATTGAGGTTCGTACAAGGTTATTTTAAGGTTGGGTGTTAAAGTACGAGTAAATCATTTAGTAACGTGCGAGTGTTTGTTAGCTTCAAGTGATTTTCAAAGAAATGAGTGTTGGTTAAATGAAATACAAGGAACTTTGAACGTACGTTAGAGTGGTTTTGGAAAACTGACCGTTGGAGTGTGTTTGTGTGGGGCAGTTTTGGGAATTATTGTGTACATTAGGGAGATGTTTGTGGGAACGAGTAGTCGTTGAAAGTTTTACGAAGAATTGTTGTGTACGAGTGTTTGTAATTTTTAAGGGTTTGGCAGATTTGAGGTGTGGAGAAAGAGAATATAAGCCCCAAGAGCTTGAGATGGGGCTTTGTTGCGCTCTTAGTTTTCAACAAGCGTACGCCGCTAGCTTAGTTTCAACTAGCTTACTGCTATTATATCTCGACAAGTTGACGGCTGTAATGCTAGACATGCTTTTACGTTTTGCATAGAAGTTTAATTTGATGTAAGTAAAAACAGTTTGCTTTTGATTTGCACTAAGTGTGCAAAGTATGCGCTTTGAAATGGAGTAGATGTCAGTGCTTGGTTGGTTTAGTGGTTTACCAACAAATTGATGGTATTAATAGAGGAGGTTTGGGAGTTTAGAAGCCCTATCAAATTGGTGAACGAGATGACGTTTTGGTGATATGGTTGCAGACTTACAGTTGAGGTGACTACAATCCAGATTAGGGTGTTCCTGAATGCAGCAGTCATTGATGGAATAATGGCAGTCTCGTGTGCAGTTATGGAATCCGGGTAACTGATGCTTTTTCATAGTATATGTATGTAAATAGGTGTTTAATCACTTAGTGCATTGAGGTGTATAATTTTATGAACTAAAAGGACAAATAGGGAAAAGGTTTCTGATTGAACAATTTAATTTGAATTATATTTATTCTATTTTATGTGGGAATTTATGATAAGGAATGATTTATAATATTTGATTTATGTACAAGGTAAAAGGGTCTTTTTGATTATTGATGTACAAAAATTAGCACGAAAGGTTAACGTTTACTATGAGCTTGTAAGGAACCAGGGATGAAGTAAGATATGTGGTAAAGCCCTAGTACTTTCTCTGATTAAATTAATTGGAAAAATTTATGTGGAATAAATTTTGATATCGAAATGTATTGTTAAGGGAATTTTGGGGGATGTAAGGAATATATAAATAATGTGTGAAAGAGGAGTTTAATTTTGATTTTGGGGTGTACATTTTTCCTGTTATGTTAATAAAAGTAGGCGATTTACTGGAGCAGCATTTTTTTGAGTAGTTAGCTTTATTTTCAGAAAGCAGCTGTGGCAAACTTTATAAGCAGAGGTATTTAATAGTGGATGGAGCTTGTAGCAATTAATAGACACCCAGTCGTAGCGCTCGAGCAGTAGAGTTTTAATAGAAGAGAAAGGAAACAGTGGCTTGTAGCAATTAATGGCACCCAAAACGTGGTATCCCAAAACAGCTCGAGTCAATGGAGCTCGCAGCAATTAATGACGCCTAATAGTGGGGTGTGTAGTCTGACATTGCAGTAATTAATGGCACCTAGAACGTGGGACCCCAAACCCGCTCGAGTCAATGGAGCTTGTAGCAATATGTGCAGTGGACTGATTTCAGTCCTATGGTTACCCTATATTAAATCTTTGATATCAAAAGGACGTAACATCACATACTTACATATTGTCCACGAGTAATTCTTGATAAACAATTACAAAAAAAAAGTAATTGTAAATTACAGTATTAAAAAAAGAGACCACCTACAAGTCAAAATGCATATCGTCGTAGCTCAAAAACTAGACAAAACAAACTCTAAACCAAATCTATGTTACTATCTATCGCAATATCTAAGAATTGCTTTTTGTATGTTAATAACTAGTGCATGTACCCCAGCTTAATTTGTTACAGTAGGCCAATCCAAAGATAGGCGGTTCAAGTCTAACTGAAGGCGATTCCTTTAGTAATTTTCAGATACTGCTGCAATTCAAAATGGTATTTTAATTTGGCATAAACTTGGATTACGATTCCATCTCCTTGCTGTTTTATCAAATGAAAAAACTTCATAACTATAAATAATCAATTAGATTAATAAAATATACAGCAGTAATAAATTAGAATTTAAAGATGCACAAAATCACACTATAACGGGAAATATGTTACTCTCTGTTTTAATTTACTGCAGTGGTAGTCATTTTGTCTATAGCTATAGGGTACGTTTAGTAAAAGAATAAGAAGTCGCAGAATTTGACTTATTTATAGCAAACTAAAAGCAAAGAGTTTAGGATTTGTATGCTACTCTGGAAGAAACTTAGGAATTTTGTTTAATTTTAATATTCGAACCGTACTTCCTAGTAAGGTTCAAGCTATCTAGCTAAATTCAAAGTATGCCAGGTTTGTGTATCTGTAACGATTGATTAGCATGGCCCAAGGTTGTTCGATAGTGTAAATCAATGATTCTGTTTCAAACATGTCTTTATGGTATTGTGTTGTTTGTACTTAAATTCCGTGTGATATGTAGAATCTTTTCAATTTCTCGATTTAAATTAATTTTTTAAAACTAAATTTATAGATTCCGTGATCTGCATATAAAACAGTGCCCTTAAACATTCCACACCGTAAATTTGCTAAATAAATTAGCACATAACTCCCATTACAAACTAGTTTATATTAATAAAATATAATTTTAAGGTAAAAAGCTCCCACTTCTTTTTTCATGGCCGTTTTAGCATTGAGAACATACTTCCTTATTCGATTTATTAATCGTTATTGAATTGTAAAGAGGTATGATTTAATGTGTAGTTGCATCATTATTTATCAATCTTATTGGTAACATTAAATTATATTAATCTACAATTCAAGTAATAGAAAGTCCGCAAATTGCAGCCTATGGTATAAATCTGTTGGCTAATTGTTGCTTCGGATGTGCTTTACCTTTGTAATAGAAAAATGTAATAAACAGTACATAGTAAATCTAATGCACTTAGATGACTTACTAAAATGTAATTGCACACTGCTTATCTTCATTAACCTCTTTTTTTAAGTACCGTCTGTATAAATTATACAATAGGTAATGGTACAATAAAAACTCAAGTGTATTAGGTAACACAATGAGTGGACTGGTCACACTATTATTTCTTCGTGTATTATATTGTTTGGAAAGATACTTTCACACACGTTTTATCACTGGCATTCTAAAGTGCCATTATTTTTGGAATTTGTTTTTGTATTTACTGAGTAGTTACTATGGTATTGTTATCTGGTTATGTAACTAGTATTTACCTTGATAGCAATATTGTCTAAGCTAATTAAATATATTATACTAATAGCTTCAATTATTATTTGCACAGAGTGAGATGTCGATATTTGTATTTCATGCAACAAAGATAAAGATTCCTTTATACCCCTGAACACTGACTTACTTCAAATGACTCAGATATTTATTTGTAATACAAAGAGCTGTAATTAAAGTCTAAAATTAAAATTATAATGATATGATAATAAAGGCTTTGTGTTCATGTTGACGTAAAATTTTATAGTTGTAACCATTTATAAATACAGTAACTATTAAATAAAAGTGATTTAATAATATGGTCCAAAAAATTTATGGGACAATGCTCTAAAAATCAAGAACTAACTATTATTTGTTTTGGTTATTTTGTATCGTGTCTCTAAAATTTAACAACACGTAGGACTTCACTACAATTTTTCGAAGTCATCTGAAAACGCTGCTACTGAAATGTTTAATTTGCCCATTACAAAATGCTTAACTTGCGTAATGTTCGCAATCTTGTACAACTCGAATTAAGGAAAGAAAAAAATTTCAATGAGTTGAATCATGTAAATGTGTAGGATATTGAAGCAAGCACACTCATTTGCCTTGTAAAAAATTTTTATCGCAATTGTTGTCTAAGCGGGGCATCCAGGGGCAACAAAAATTTTCAACCATTGTTTTGGTTGCACTCAATGAATGTCCTTTTGCTAAGCCTTTACAGTAAATAGAATCTGAAAGTCACAGTGTTATCGTGGCTCTAAACTTCTACCATTCTCTTCAAATTTTCTATAGAATGCATCGGTGATGAGAGCGAGCTATGTTTCAGCATGCATGGAAAAAGGCATGGTGTTTTTATTTGTAATAGTTAATATGACTTGAACAAAGAGGTGCCAGAAATGGAAGGGGAAGAAAGAAATAGGCAGAAAACAGTAAAAATAGGAGAGATCGGATGATATACTAAGTTATGAGGAAAAGCGCAGCATAAGTTAGAAGTAAAAAAAGACAACAATAGAGGTAGAGGTAGACCTAGATTAGACTATTGCACACAGATACTGAAAGATATAGGCTATATGTGTAGGTTAGCTCAGAATAGAAAACAATGGAAGTTCAACCAGTTCTAGGACTGAAGACCTAATGATGATGAATATGACTTGAGTTTTAAAAGTTACAAAACTCTGGAATCTAATGGGTTGAAGATGTATCTTTGTAGGACAAGTACAAATAGGAATAGGATGCGAAGCTCTTGTAGTTTAACAGATTCCATCGAATAAAAATACTACTTTTAAATATACCTGCACTATAATACTAGGATAAAGAACTAATTAGCGTGCATAAATCGATCTTTATCGCACATTTTCAACTTTATTTTTATTTGTCAAATTATACAAATGTCAAACGTAAATATCCCAAAACATAAATTAAATAAACTGTCAAACTAATTGAAAACCACAATTGTTTCCATGGCAACTGCTATAAATCAAAACGACTGATTGTCTAAATCTGTGGTATTGCACTTCAATACGGATAAATTCAGTAATATTAAATTTTACTCTTTGGTAGATTTGCATGTTGCTGACATCTTTTTGCTTTTTACTAAGCATTATATTTAACAAATAAATATAATTGTATATAAGTTAAAATCTAAATGTTATTTCGGTTTTTAGCTCTTGCAATATTCTGTGGTGCATGCTTTAACCACATCTTAATTACGTCTTCTACCTCTCTTGTTGCTGCTGGAGAACAAGACTTAACAGCATCTGTTAAAAAAAAGTAGTTTCAAATATTAATAAAAATCTACAAGAAGGAGAAAGACACGCAGAGTTCAGTAAAGCAATATCGGACTATGTGAATGAGCAATTACCTGTAATAGCAGATTTTAAAAAGAGTTCACTAAACGACTTCTTATTTTGTTGACCATGAAAATTAAATTTTGAAGCAATTTCGTCGGATAAAATGTGCTTTAGTATCCTGTTGGTTTATGTTACTAAGTCTTTCCCACTCAAACGCTCCAGATGTAATATCTGAAAAAAAATATTCAATGCTATGCAAACATATTTAGTATGTTATTCAACGAGCATATAATAATGACTATTATTCATGAGGTTTAAGTTTATGACAAGAGTCGTGTCGGCGTTCGTCGTATATAAACCGAGTGAATAATACCCACAACACATATGGGAGCAAAATACTATACTTCATCCACGACTGTCCAATAAGTTTACTTAAAATGATCACAAATTTTTATTTTTATATAATAATAAACAAGCAATATTGAAACAATCAAGAGCATTTTTTTGATTTTGCCGATAATAAGTTCATTGCAATTTCTGCAGCTTCCTGTATATCTGGCGAGTACAAGACATCTCATTTTCATCGTATCTGTATCCAGTTTCTAATTAAGTACTTTAAAATTGTGATGTTTCAAATTAAAATTAACAGTGGACGCACTCTGGACTTAACGTTTCATAGCCAGGTGTTTTTATTCTTTTACCTACAAAATTGTCTTGCATGCCTTGATTTTATAAATCAGTGAATAATGAAATCACTATACACTAGTGAATAATGGATATTCTTATTAGTGGTATTATTATTAGTCGTGAATAAAGAATTTTTTTCAATAATCAATGAACTTTCTGTCTCCACATGATTAATAAATCACAAACACAGTTTAATTCTACTTGTTCAGCGTTGATACTTTCAGTGTGATAGAAGGGCAAAAATATAAATTTATTTTTCTAATAGAATAAATTTAAATTCGGCTTCACTAATCACCAAATATTGTAATTGTCAGAATGCAAATTATATAAAATTAAGTGTCTGCGTAACCTAATTAATTTTCAAATATTTGTAGCATTCCTGTTTGCATGCTTAAATAATAGAAAAATGTGGGCATCTTACCAGTAGCCTAGAAGTTTCCTTATTTTGTAGCAAATCCTGTAAACTTCCTATATCATTTTCAGTGGATATAGGAAATGGAGGAAACAAACTTTCAGGCAATTGTACACGACTTGCAGTTTCTTCTTTGCGAGTATCCAAGAGCTTCAGTATTTGTATATTTTGTTCTTTAATGCTGTATAGTAAAGAAAACAATTTCTGATCCCTTTGGTTTCTCTAGAGTCGCCTTGTTCCAAATAATGTGACAACTTAGATGTCGGTGAAGGTGTTAAGCTAGTCACAAATGATGATAGTAAGATGTTATCAAATGTGGATGGTGTTAAAATGTTAGGAGATGTTGACGGCGTTACAAGATTACCTTGTTGAAAGTAATCGACTTCTGAAAGAAATAAGCTAAAAGTTGATTTCTAAAACCCTATAATTGACAATAAGTTCAGAAATTACCAAAAAGATGACTGGATATATGTTTTACTAATAGAATATAAAGTTGCACATTTTATCGTTCGTTGCACTACAATAATTGTCATCAAAAGGATGATCACTCAATGATTACAGCTAGGGTTACACGGATGTGTATCAACCGATTTGGCATGTAGCGGACGTTATGGCATTTCTCTGTATCGGCAGATACAGCATATTGGCCAGAGTGTGCATTGTATTGACTGATATGCCATGTCAGTGGTATAAACTTGAAACCGTTAGAATACCTAAGTTTAGTATTGATTTTACTATTGTGAGCTGTTTTTTATTAATAAGAAACCACTACATACAATTGTGTCCGACATGGCAATGACAGAAATGTAAACTCCATCAATTTATGTGTGTTAAATCTCAAGTTACGTGTTAAAACATTTATAGTCAAAATCAAATGAAAAAGTATGAACTCAGCAAATGAAAACAATTGATTATATGCACAATTTTCGGGGAAATAGGGTATATATTTGTAACACAATAGAAGGGAATCCGAACTACATCTAACAACAAGGAGCAGTGGCTATGTTCGAAGACAACATACATACAAACAAGGAGAAAATTGTTGAAAGAATATGTGGAAAATAAAAAAAAATAGGAGAAATAGATGGGCAAGATATGTTTTAAAGCATTTTTGGGGAATAGTGCGGGATATATTACTAGCAGAGCTAGGAAAAAAAGAGGTAGAGGTAGACCAAGATCAGACTAATACACGCAGACCGTGAAAGATCCAGACTGTGGAAATTTCAGGGAAATGATTAGGTTAGCTCAAAATAGGAAACAATTCCAGGACTGAAGACCTTATGATGATGATAAGAACTTGACGTCAAAGCTTGATCAAGCATTAAGAACAAATTACTTGCAATTACAATTTACATCCTATTTATTACTAAAGTGGTAACTTGCTCATTTAATTGATTTCTAAGCCATGCAAAGAAATTGGTATAGTATCAAGTTGATGTGTATAGTATCGGCTGTTTACGATTTGGTCGATATGCAGAATAGTCGTATCAGCCAATTAGCAAATTTTTCATATTAGTGCATCTGTAATTATAACTAGAGATGGAACGACACAGCCTTCAAACCAAACACTTGAACAATGTCAATACCACGCCAAAATATCAACTACACCTCGAAACGCTGATAAAAGAAACCGTGTGATAGAAAATAAATACTAATTCTTGCTTACATTTAAGTTTCTGCATATATGTTATCAATAAACACATGTAGTAAGAGGTTTAATATAAAATAATATAATAGTGGTTAGACGTTTGTGGTGGGCATGATAGAAATCTGAAATATTTGACATTAGATGTAATATGTTTTAATTTACTTACTGATATAGTCTTTAATTTTTTGTCTTAGATGTGGGAACCAGTATGTTCTTTGGATAACTTCTAAACATTTATTTTCGCCAATGTGATCTAATTCATCATATTTTCGAATCACACACTATTTTTTATTGAAAGAGGAACATAGAACAATAATTTACCTTTATCAGTTTTTTGTAAACTAATCCATTCCTAATTTCGAATAGTTTACTTTCAGATTTGAAAAGAGAATTTCTTATTTTTATAACTTCAAGATCACAATCTTGTTTTATACTCAAGTTACGTTCAAAAGAATTATCGTCAATAATAAGCACAGGATACCTACTTAAACAATCTGAATCTTTCATACCATCGGCTTTTCTATGTTCGACGTTATAACAATAATTTTGCGGCTCTAATGCTCAACGCATAATTTTGGGATTGATTTCTTCTTTATTTAAGGCCAATTTTATGCTATTGCAATCAGTAAAAATTTTGAATTTGATCCTTGCAGGTACACACAATGCATAGCATTTCTAATTCATAACTGTGCATTTTATTTTCACTTGGACTAGTTCACTTGGAAAAATAAAAAATAGGATGAAACTTATTATCCTTTTGTTTTTGGAGCAAAACGCTGCCAAATCCACGACTTGAAACATCACAGTGCAATTGAGTTTCGGCTAATTGATTATAAATGGCTAGAACTGGTTCGCTTATGAGGAGAAATTTTAATTTCTTGTATGACTCAAACTCTTTAGCTTGAAATCTAAAGCTAGCAAACTTTTTTAAGTAAATTGTACAAAGGACTGGCAATTAATGCATAATATCTTATAAATTTCCTAAAATAAGATGTTAGACCTAAGAAACTTCCCACATAGTTAAAAGTTTTGGGAACGAAGAATTCCCAGACTGCTTCTAGATTTGATAAGAATCGTTTGATTCCAGCGGTACTAATATTGTATCCTAAATATCGTATAGTAAAATAAGAAAAAGAACACTTATCTATATGCAATTCAAGCTTATTTTGAAGTAAATGATGATAAACCAAATTTAGAACTTTTAAATTTTCTTGAAAAGTAAAGTTAGCAATACATAAATTGTCAAAATAAATTGAAACTAATTTCAGCTCAGTAAAGTCAACAAAAATTATATTGATAAACCTGCACCAATTGGCTGGACAATTTTTTTTAGCCCAAAAGGCATTTTAAGATACTCAAATTGGCCATTAGGCGTTACAAAGGAAGTAAGTTTTACAGATTCGGGATTGATACTAACATAGTGAAATGCATCTTTTAAATCTAATCGTGTGAAGCAAGATTTTTACTTCAAAGTTTTTCAACCTGCTCATCTAACAATGGTACCGGAAAGTTATCCCTTAAAGTAATCTCATTTAATTTTCTAAAATCAACACACATGCGTAAGCTACCATGCCATTTTGGCACTAATACAATAGGTGAAGCATATTCAGAATCACTGAGTTGAATGATACCTCGCGATAATAAGTCATCTGTAATTTTAATAACGTGCCCTTTTTCTGCAAAAGAAAGACGTTTCGGCCTATAATAAAACGGCCTTTGGTTAGACTTTAATCGAATTGTCATTTGGTAGTTATTTTCTGGATTTTCGGGTCTTTCAGCACACACAAATTAATCAAAATCTTTCATAAATTGTTGCCTAAGTTTAGGATCTAAAGCAAGATTAATATTAAGTTCTTTTCGGAGTTACCTATATCTATATGTAGAAGCTCATTATCAAAATTATTCGTTTGTAGAATTTTAACTTTTTCTCCAAATATTAACAGTCCTAACAGACAAGCGTATCTCATTGTATAATCTGGTGCAACATGAAAATCAACATCTAGATGTAAATCATTATTTAAAATTACTTTAGTATTGAATTTCCCTTAGACGTAAAGCCGAATTACTTATATCCTGAAAACAGTGTTCATCAACGCTCTCGATGATTAAACCTTTTGAAATCAAAGATTGACATAAAAGTGAAATAGGACTTCCAGTGTCCAAAATTAGTAAAATTTTAATATAATTATCTCCCACGCCTAATTCTAAATCTACCTGATACGAAGGCACTACGTCAACTAAATTCATACTGTTATTGCATGTTGCTTCTGGTTGGATCTGAGAGTTGGTGTTGCTTCCACTACGTTGACTGTAAACGTTTGTGTTCATACCACTGAAGCGATTTTGAAAATTTGCAGTGCGATGTGGACAGGAACGTTGTTGGATATCCCATCGTCGGTCCAAAGAATTTATGAGGCAATGCTCTAAAATCACGAACTAACTATTATTTGTTTTGGTTATTTTGTGTAATATCTCTAAAATTTAACACATCTAAGACTTCATTACATTCTTTCGAAGTCATCTGAAAACGCTGCTACTGAAATGTTTAATTTTCCCATTACAATATGCCTAGCTTGCGTAATGTTCGCAATCTTGTACAACTCGAATTAAGGAAAGAAAAAAATTCCAACGAGTTGAATCATGTAAATGTGTAGGATATTGAAGCAGACACATGTATAAAAAAATTTGATCGCAATTGTTGTCTAAGCAGGGCATCCGAGTGCAACAAAAAATTTTCAACCATTGTTTTGGTTGCACTCAATGAATGTCCTTTTGCTAAGCCTTTACACTAAATAGAATCTGAAAGTTGCTCTAAACTTCTAACATTCTCTTCAAATTTTCTAGAGAATGCATCGGTGATGAGAGCGAGCTGTTTCAGCATGCATGGAAAAAGGCATGGTGGCATTTTTATTTGTAATAGTTAATATGATTTGAACAAAGAGGTACTAGAAATGGAAGGGGAAGAAAGAAACATGCAGAAAACAGTAAAAATAGGAGAGATCGGAGGATATATACTAAGTCATGAGGAAATAGTACGGAATAAGTTAGAAGTAGAGAAAGAAAACAATAGAGGTAGGGGTAGACCTAGATTAGACTATTGCACACACATAGTGAAAGATGTAGGGCGTGTGTGTATGTTAGCTTAGAAAGAAAACAATGGAGGTAACTGTTTAACCAATTCTAGGACTGAAGATTTAATGATGGTGAATAAGACTTGAATTTTATAAGTAGTAAAAACTCTGGAATCTCGTGGGTTGAAAATATATCTTTGTAGACAAGTACATATAGGAGTAGGATATGAAGCTCTTGTAGTTTAACAGATTCCATCGAAAAAAAATACCGCTTTTAAGTTTTTCTGAACAATAGCCTCTTGTTAATGCATAGACAGCAAAAGTATTTCTGGCATGTATTCTAAAAATAAGTCTGGTAAGTTGCATACTGAGAACATTTTATATTAAAACTAAATGTTGACCTAAAAAAAATTAATGATATATATTGTCATGTTATTGGATCTATTAAATAAGCCCCACGATAGGGTCACTAATAAAATGATGTGATATTAAAAGTGCTTTGAGCCCCTATGTTACCAGCGCCAATATTTAAATTATAGCAAAGGTGGATGTATATTTTCAAAAAGCTTTAGCATTTGAAACCGTTTTTAGTTTCGGCGTATGATTTATAAAAGCAAAGTGACAATTATATTTGTTAAAAGTTTGAAGCTGTTTGTTGAAGCTTTCATAATAACATTAAATAATAAACGAAGGTAACCGTCTTAACTTTTCCGGTATATTTTTAAGGAGCGTAGATAACGTTGAACAAATAACAAGAAAATTCTAGGTAGTGTTGGAAACCAATGTCAATTATAATAAATTTATAGCTTTTGGAATGGGTAGCCGTTGACTGTTACGATGAAACTTTCCAACAGGGAAACAAAGAGGGCTTAATAGACAGCGTAGATACAAGTAGGATAGATATAACACGTGTTAACCTAGACATAGTTTGAACGTTAGAGTTTGTTGAGCTGGAGAGGGTAAACTGTTGGTTGTTACAATGAAACTTGAAAACACGGTATAAGAGAGATAGTGGATTTAGCATGTATGGTGCAGCGAGATGGGATAACATGGTTGCATTATGGGCGTACATTAAACGTTAACTTTGTAAGTTGGTGTATAAATATACACAACGTGATTGGTGGGAGATGTTTGGAATACGGCGAAACGAGTGTAGTAAGAGTGTGTTGTTATTAGCGTTAGTTGAGTTTTTGAAGAAATGTTTTGGAAAAATCGTGGCGGTTAGAGAAATTACAAGGAATTTTGAACGTACGTTAGGATGTTTTTAGAAAACGGTGGCCGTTGGAGTTTTGTTTGTGTGGTGGAGTTTTAAGAATTGTGGACGCTTGGAAGTTTTACGTAGAAGTGAGTGTTTGTATTGTTGAAATTTGCAGGAATTGACAGGCTTAAGGGAGGTGGAGGAACAGAATACAAGCCCCAACAGATTGTTGTGGGGCTCTCTTGCTTTTAGTTTTCTACAAGCGAAATAATCTCTGAGTTTTCGACTAGCGTCAAGTTTTTATTCTACAACTAGTATACGTCACTTTTGAGTTACGACAAGCTGACGGCTTTTGAATTATAAATGCTTTTACGACGTGCTTTAAGATTTAATAATGTAAGTAAAAACTGCATGATTTTTTTTATTTGTACTGAGTAAGCAAAGTATGCACATTGGAAAAGAGTATACGTCAGTGGTTGGTTGATTTGGTGGTTTACCAACAGTTAATGGTATCTGTAGAAGAGCCTGGGGAGTATGGATGCAAATTAGTAGACGGGGTGTCTTCGTGGTAATATGGTTGCAACGGGCAGTCAAGGCTAGTGCAGTCCAGATTGGGGTGTTCTGGAATGCCGCAGTCATGGGTGGAATGATAGCAGGCCGTGTGCAGTGATTAAATCCAGGTAACTGATGTTGGTTTGTATTGACTATGTGTATAAACTGGTGTTCAATGGCTTTATGCTTCATAGGTATAATTTTATGAATTAAAAGGACAAACAAAGGAAGAGTTATGGATTGAACTTTTTCAATTGAATTATTGTACTGTATTTTATGTGGGAATTTATGTTTTATAATATTAGTAATATTTGATTTATGTATAAAGTAAAAGGGTTTTTTTATGATTGATGAATTAGCACGAAATGTTAAGGTTTTACTATGAGCTTGTATTAAACCAGGGTTAAAATAAGATATGTGGTAAAGCCCTGTTACTTTCTCTGATAATTAATTGGTATTATTAATCTGGAGTAATTATTGATCTCGGTATGTATTGTAAAGGGAGTATTTTAAAAAGGGATGAATATAATATATAAATAATGTGTGAACGAGGAGTTAATTGTGATTTGGCATGTAATTTTCTCCGAGTATGTTAATAAATTTAGGCGACTTACCATAGCAGCAATTTTTTTGTAGTTAGTTTATTTTCAGAAGACAGCTGTGTAATTACCTGGTTCATTGATATCAATAAATCGTTCATATTAAATCCATTATGGTGTGGATTCGCACCAGCAGGTAAATTGTTAGAACCGGAGTGTTGTCTAACAAAATCCTCAAAGACGTTTTCCTGAATGTCTGGGTTATTCATTCTTTCCATTTCGTTAATTCGAAGTATAAACGTGGTGGCAGAAATACAAGATCATCTGCCTAACCTCACACCTAAAATTGTTGTAAATTATCCCACTGGGCTAATATACGGTTAAAAGAAAATGTCATGCTAAGATTTTTCTTTATTTTAACTATTTTTCCACTTATATACAAAACATAACTGCGAACTAAAGAAACCCCTTTTCATAATCACATAACCTACAAAATCACATTTGAAGCTATGCCAAATTCAGATTTAAATTACAAAATTATCACAAAATAAAGAATTTATTAAATGTCTGCAAATTTTGGATGGAGCCACAACACAGCAATAAATCAACATCTTTCAGATAGTTATAGTCCATTTGCTTTAACTTTAGGATGACGTCACAACCGAATAAAATACCACATTGCCAATGTTAGCTTAAATCATAATATATTTAATGAAAGATATAGGAATATTCTCATTGGCAAGAAAAATTGGTGGCAATACCATACAGAACTGCCAATCTTTATTTTGTTAAATGACAGTATTCTTCAAGTGCAAATCTAGATATTTATTTGTATACGGTTGCCAACACTTAATTACTGCATTTGACGTCATCTTAAGTTAATTTGAATTGACTATAGCTTTGAACATTTTGTACACGTTCAATTGTTTTTTGAAGGCATCAAAGCCTCATTGTTAGGTCTTCAGTCCTGGAACTGGTTAGATGCATACCTTCATTGTTTCTTATTCTGTGTTAACCTACACATTTCCCTGCAATTTCCGCAGTCTGCACCTTCCACTAGCTGTGTGCAATAGTCTCATCTAGGTCTACCTCTACCTCTTTTTTCTTATCTCTGCTTGTAATATATCCCGCACTATTCCCCAAAAATGCCTTAGAACGTATCCTGCTCTTTCTATTTCTTCTATTTTTTTGTTTTCCACAGATATCTTTATTCGCCTACTATTTCTATAACCTCTTTGTTACAACTTTGTCTGACCATGTTATAATCCTCATACATCTGAAGCACAACGTTCGAAAAGACTTCTAATGTTCTTCTGTCTGCTTCTCCCACTGCCCCTATTTCATAGACATACTGTGCTGTTCTCCACATATATGCTTTCAACAATTTTCTCTTTGTTTCTATGATTGTTATCTTCGAACATAGCCGCTATTCTTTCTTGTTAGATGCAGTTCGGTTTCCCTTCTATTGTTTTTAAATATATACCCTATTTCCCCGATATTCAGTAGTATGTGAAGGGGGTTAAGCAGCTGCGGCTACCAAGATCCCCCAACACATGAACATTTGTCGAATTAACAGTTTTCTAATATATCTTTTTGCACAATCGACATTAGTTGAAAATATTTCAAAACCAACACCTATAGTTGTTTATAATAATCGTCAGATTTAAGTTCAACTATTTTTTTCTTCATTAGTATTTCCGTCTTGAAACTGGTTGGATGCGTATCTTCACTTATTTCTATTCTGAGCTAGCCTACAACGTTCTCTAAAATTCTCACAGCTTAGATTCAGCTCGATTCCCCTTCTATTTTTTCCTAATTATATGCCCTATTTCACCAAGATTCAGTGGTATGTGCAGGAGGTCAAGCAGTCTATGTCTACCAAGGATCTCCCAACACTTGGACATTTACCGAATTAATAGTTTTCCAATAGTTTTCGCACAATTAACGTTAGTTGAGAGTAATGCAAAACCAATAACTGTGGTTGCTTGTAATAATCAGCAGGTTTAAGTACATTTATTTTTTTCGTCATTAGGTTTTCCATCTTTTGAATTGGTTGGAGGTGTACCTCCATTGATTTCTATTCTGAGCTAGCCTGCACATTTCCCTGAAATTCCCACAACAACCTTATACAGCTCGATTCCCCCTCTATTGTTTTCTAATTATATGCCCTATTTCACTGAGATTCAGTAATGTGAAGGGGGTTAAACAGCCTGTGGTTGCCAAGGATCCTCCAACATTTAGACATTTGCCGTATTAATAGTTTTCCAGTAAATCCGTTCGCACAATTAACATTAGTTGAGAATATTACAAGACCAATACCTGTAGTTATTTATAATAATCATCATGTTTAAGTATAGTTATTTTTTTCGTCATTAATTTTTCCATCTTGGGACTGGTTGGATGCATATTATCTCCATTGTTTTCTATTCTGAACTAGCTTACACATTTCCCTGAAATTTCCAGATCCTACATCTTTCACTATCTGTGAGCATTCTATCTCTCCTACTTTTTACTGTTTTCCACATATTTCTTTCTTCTCCTACCATTTCTAGTATCTTCTTGTTTTTAACTTTGTCTGTCCATGATATCTTCATCATACGTCTGTAGCACCACATTTCAAAGGCATTAAAGTCGCACTGTTGTCTTACATAGATGAAAAGAGAATTTTTTACGGTATCTGAAATTACAAAAATCCCAGATGGCCACCATAAGAAAAAGAAAGTTGGCTCCCATCCGAAACAAATTTAAACACACCATACAATTAGACCTATACTTTCCACTACCTGATTTAAAATCCCTAGTTACACATTTTCCCCTCCTTCTACATGACTTCCTACAAAAAATCCTCGACAACAAACCACCTATAACGCCACCCTAACCTCTAACCTGCGATTTTAACATCAAGTGGAAACTACATCTGAACTCAACAGCTCCACCTACCCTGCCCTGGATCAACTTTTTGATGTGAACAGAAATGTCATAAGCGAGTCTATACAGAAGACCACCAGAATTCTATTTAATTTCATTTGTTTTGTTTTTTATTTTTGCATTAGAATGTACAAGCTAGGATGGGCCAATGGCTTAAAAATAAATATGATTTTCACTCATACTCATCTTACCTAGGAATAAACTTCTAGTTACGTCGAAATACTACATTTCTTTTAACAACTTGTTTTAGGAAAGGGATTTAATAGTTAGCCACTCACCATAAGGTGAGTTAACAAATATCGTCTTAACATTTATTTTAAACTTATCATGGAATGGGTAAACACCAAGTTCTATAAAATTTAATAAGTTTTTGCATATATTTATCATCTTCAAAGTTGATATTTTCGTTAACTGGTTGAGAATCAAAGCATTTATCCCCATGGAAAGGTTCTTACAATCAGTTGGACACACACAGTTAGCAGAAATATAGCAAAAATCAACGTTTCGTTGTCTGTTGGAGACCATGAGTTTGTTAAAAATTTTAAATTAATTAACGTAACAAGATTTTTGTTTTTAATTTTTAAAAAGCAATGACAAGCACAATTTTCATATCTATGTAAGTTAATGAAACTGTTTCTATAAAATTTGAAAATTTAAAAATGGAAGACATTTTAAATAAATATAAAGAAAAGGATCTTGAAGTCTACAATGCAGTTATTCAGTTTCAAGTTACCTAACTACTTAACACTTAATAAAGATTAAAAATGATGTTTGTATAACAATAAACATATTTTTTAAAAAATTATTACCAATATAATTAATACTTATAAATATTAATATGCATAGTTATGCTATATAAAAGTTATGAACATGTCAGTTAGAATTTTTATTGTTTTAGCCTTCTTTGATATTTAATTACATAACTTGTTATGTCATCAACACACATATTAAATTAATTAACTGTTTGATAAAACAATAAACTTCAGACACAAAATGAAATTAACGTTGTCTCTAGTCAAATATATCCATTGTGTTATGATATGACGATGTGAATAGAATACTTTTAAATTTCAATGTATACAGTTGCTAAGAAGGCGATTTAATCTCCTTACAAAATTCACTACCTCAACAAAAAACCTGTTACCTATTAAGCTTTGTAAATTGCATTAGAGAAAAGGTTTAAATTAATACCATAAATGTTACATAAAAGAAATCTAGGCTTTTGTTAGTTTTTTTAACAAAGATCAAAGTAAAGAAGTTCTGTTGTTTGTATAATAATATACAAACAAAAAACTATATATTAAGTTCTCTTATATAAAACTGCTTTACAAGAGCCTCGTTACACCAATTATTTGGTACTGTTTCAGTTGAATAATGAAACACACTATGTCGCTAGCGAAATTTTTACGTTTTATCTCACTAGTGGATATGTGATATTCTTCTTTTTTCCTTTTCTGCTAGATATATTACACAACTTCACTACTAGCTCAGGGCGAGTATAGAATCTCAGGAATAAAATGTTTATTAACAAACGTTCTATTTAAATAAATAATGTAACTCTAGTTTACCAATAAAATCCAAAGTCATCTTATAATTACACAATTTTCAAGTTGAATAAATCACAGATCGTGATATTGCGCCGTATGATTCTACTTTCTGGGAATTATTCAAACCTCTTACAATTATTAGTTTTCACTACTTTGACTCTTAAATTCAACTTAACAACACTTATTTGGATGAATGAATCCCTCTACTAAGGAGAACTTTTAAGAAACAAGCAAGTTTATTACGTGCGTGCAAATTATTTAAAAATCTAATTGTTTATTTAAAGTATTCACTATGAATCACGAAAGTGAAAATACAACAGAACCAGAAATTAGTACGAGGGATGTTTTGAATTTTATGAAACAGAGTCGATTAGAATTAGTGGGTAAAATTGATCAAAAACTAAATGAATTTTCAGATGGATTTAAGAAGGAAATTAATGTTAAATTAAATAATTTAGAAACAGGAACTGTTTATACTTTCATTATTTAATTATAGCAAAAAAGATAAATATTGATGTTTCAATTTTTTTCAGATCGTGCAGTTTTATTATGGGATACCAAGGATTTAACTCAAAAGGAGCACAAATCTCTTAGGGTTAACATTGATTTTGATCATCCTACATATGTTAAATGGAGTCCTGATTGTAAAGCTTTTATTATTAGCAAATTTCATGGAAACGCAGTGGAAGTTTATAAAATTGAGAAGAAGAAGGATGGCTGGCTTGGATCTGCTACAAAAGCTCTCACTTTTCCTAAGGTTGGTACTTATTAATAATTATTATTGGTCGTGATACCAAATTTAATTTAAAACGCCTAACTAGTGTTATTTGCAAATAGCAGAATTCGCATGTTTTTGATTTACTTATTTTATTTACTCTTGTGCTTAGAACTACAGTATAATTATCTACTTTGTAATGAAACAAAAAGTGATTTGTAGTAGCTAAACACTTGAAATAAATGGAGTAGTATAAGCACCGACACAGAAATTGATTTTGTCAAAATATCTGTGTTAAGGCTTGGAAAGATGTGGAAAAGGAAATGATTTATGATTTAGTGAGAATTAGTTGGTCATGAGAATAAATTCAAAATGGCAAACAATAAATATGTGGGAGTACTGACGAGAAATAACATTGTGACACCTAAAAGTTTGTGGTTTTGAAACATATATCAAGCTTTGTTGACAGCTACTGGAGTACTGGATTATCTATGTCAGTATACTATCCATATACTACAAGTAAGAACGCCAGTATTTATCTTGCTCAACACGTCATATTGGTTAGCGTGTAGCATTTTGACTACTCCTGAAATAAGGTAAATGCACCAGTGTTGGATAGTATCAGAAACTTTTTGGGATTATTGAAGTGAAGTGGCACATCCCTTGATAATAATGGAATATATAAGTTTTAATGATACAGGTAACTCTGCTAAACAAATAAGTTTTCTACAAAAACTCAAATATCTGATTTTTTATTTTTTGTGCCTCATTTCCAAATTGCCTAAAAACTCCAGTAATGGATGTGACTAGACCTTACATGTAATTTTCCAATGCTCCACCCGAAGGTACTACATTGGCCAGGAAGCGAGTTCTTTTTACTTGAAAAATTTTGATTTTGCCGAACCATTGCTATTCCAAGCAAGGTAGTGATCTCTAACGTGCGTGACACTCACACACGGTACCTCCATTTTACCTCTCATCCGAACGAGGGTGTATTTTTGTGAAAAATGCTCGCCTAACATTTTTCAAGCGGACCGTGTCAGGGTTCGAACCCGGGACCTTGGGATGTGACTAGACCAGTAATGGATGCCCAAAAAATAAAACATCACCCGGTGATTAACATGCAGTTACGATTACCACCAATTATGAACGTGCAATGATGGATTAGGTATTTTAACTGCAAATTTTTGAATATATTCGTTGTTCAACGCAATATAAAAAATTCTCATACAGTGTGGAACAGCCAAATGGAATGAATTCATTATTTCTGTAACTATACATATTTAAAGAAAATGCCGAAACATGTCAAATTTAGATTATGCATTGACATCTTGCAACGAAAAAATTAGAATCCCTACATTGAACCCCTTCGAGGGACAGTTACAACCCCCAATTTTTTAAATGGGAAATATGTGCTTGTGATGTATCGTTTGAAAGGTGTCTTCATTCTCTATTCAAAAATGTTATCGTTTTCATATTTATTGCAAAAATTAACATACAAAAGTAAAATCGTACGATTACCCAAATTTGCTATAGCACACTCAAAAACTAATAGGTAATATTGTCTATGTGTTCATAATTTAAAAATACTATTAGAAATATAAGCTGCAAGTGCATTTGTTAGACAAGGATGCACAATGGGTATGTTGATATAGGTTGTGCAGAGTTTGCATTCTTGTCTAATAGTTAATTTTTAAAAAAGAGTGTAGTGTGCTAATGACATGGTCAATGTCACACAATTTTATTTTAAAAAAACGTAACTAGTTTTTTCTTAACGTTAACATATATAAACATTGTATGCTGCTGTAATACTTGTTTATTAATATAGGTATAAACCAGCAAGATTCGATGGCTTCCGAGTATTTATTTACATCCTATTTTTGGTGTAATACTTTCAAATACAAAAAAAAAACATGAATGTCAATGAAGTAGATGTTCAAAATGTCCCGGGCCATGGCCATTGTATATACACGTTCTTTATACACAATAAATTATAAAGGTTACAATCTAGTATTATTATTGCAAAGACGATTCCAAATGCAACAATATTTATGTATATAGGTACTAAGAATTACTTGCTATTTATTATAATACGCTTCTTTTAATCTCCATAAAATAAGGAAAATAACAAACGATCTCAAGAGAATTTATTGCACTACTATATAGTCTTGGAGAGAGTGTTGACGAAACAAGAATATTTATGTAATCACATATTTGTGCAATGCTGGTGTCTTTATAGCCATCACCTAGCTTTGACGCTAGGATTCACTGTGATATTAACTAAATACCGTGGCACTTCCATCCGTGCAATTTCGCATCTAGAAGTAGGAGGTTTCGTGTCCAAAAGTTGTTTCCAATTTATAGCATTGCGTTACCGCACTATTTACACTAAGATGATACCTACATTTAATCTCATTCCACGGACAGCATATTTGCAAAAAATGCTTGCCTAACATTTTTGATGCATTGTCGGAGGCTTTCACAGCCGGAGTCATTATAAATATTTATGTATATATAAATATTATAAATATTTATAACGACTCCGGCCGTGCAAGCCTCTGACAATATCACAAAAACCTTTACGGGAAGGATATTGTAAACAAAACAAAAACTTTCAGTAACCTTAGACACTCACTAGCAAAATTACTTTGTACACTTACCTTTTTGTTACGGTGTCATGATTCTGACATAGTTCCAAATTTCCTTAAAATAAAATACTACATTAAAACATTCCAGCAGAAAAATTCTTTACAGAGTAGTACTCTCACATCTTCGCGAACGAATTTCCAACACTCGAAAAGAAATAGACAATATTTTTAAAAAAACTCCTACAGCTCCATCTAACATTATCCGCCACGCTTAACTACAATGACTGGGCTCTGTTTAACCGAATTTCATACTTGCAAGCCCAAAAAACCACCGAACTCACCACAAAAACCCACTTATGCAAATTCTTGCAACTTTCCAAGAACCTTTCACACCCTGAAAAACCATCTTACCCGAAAACTCTGTCCTTAAATACTGTTATAAACCGATCAGAACATATTCTATTCGAAAACGAACTACATATCCTGTCCAAAGGACTAAATTTCTCAATTGCATCCAGAAAAATTTCCGCAGAGAAAATCATTAGCTCCGTAGAATCAGCGATCCGATCTCTACCCCAAGATGATGCTAACTTAATTCACTTTGAAACAACTAAATGTCTCCGACATGCCAAAGCTCCTAACAGAAATGTGACAAAGCAAGGAATGACAGACTTGAAACACCTACGAACAAACAAGAAAATTGTTATACTCCCTGCAGACAAAGGTAATGCAACTCTAATTCTAAACCGTACAGAATACAAAGAAAAGATTAAACAATTATTACAAAACGGTTTCTACACTCCTATAACAAAGGACCCCACTTCAAAGCTTGAACGGGAAATTTCAGCACTTATCAAATCCTCTAATATTCCCAAAACTATCCAAAAACGCATAATATCTTGCGAATCTAAACCGCCTCACTTGTACGGCCTTCCTAAAGTCCATAAATTTGATGTCGCTCTCCGTCCGATAGTTAGTACAATTGACTCACCAACCTACCATCTGGCAAAATACGTAGCAAATTTCTTAAAACCTTATTCCAGTAACACCCTTACTAATGTTTTAAACTCCGCTCATTTCATAGAACTAATTGCAAATATTGAGCTAAAGTCCTAATGATATACTAGTCAGTTTTGACGTAACATCCCTATTTACAAACGTACCTGTCATAGACACTATCTCTATTATTAAACAACTCCTACCTCAAGAAAACGAATTTGAGTACATGGCCACACTCATTTAAAAATGCTTAACTTCTACCTATTTTTTTTCGACGGACAATTTTACAAACAAACTTTGGGCACACCAATGGACTCACCTTTTTCCTCTATTGTGCCCAATATATTCATGGAGTCTTTGGAATCCATGGCCCTAGAATACACAGACCTTAAACCAAAAACTTGGCTCTGTTATGTAGATGACACTTTTGTAATTGTTACATGCCGAAAATCGGCTATGTATCATATTTAGTTTAAGTTTAAATTTGTGAGTAAATTCCCGACATTATTTCAAATAGACTTGTGCATTTCCGTCATTTCGGACAGTTGCGTTTTCGCAAAAGGAATACGCAGACGCGGAGGGATGGCGTAAGTGCACGGTTTGGACAGGACATGAGTTTATTAGCCAACGAGACGTCGAACAGTGACGTTTACCTGTGTCGTTCCTTTGTCTTTTCTCTTTTAGAATGTAGGTTTCCTTTTATCTCTACCTAATATCGTTGCCTTCACCTAATTCCTTTGTCTTGCCTACAAACAGAAGAAGAGGAAAGACGTTAAATCTGGTTTCAACGATGGCATAACGTAACTCACGCCCAAACGAGATACGTGGAAGTCAACATGGTCCCTGCGCAAGGATGCCCGCAAAATCGTGAAGAGTTCCACATATTTGGAATGTGATACAATTTGACACGAAATTATGATGTAATATCTTTGTTGTGCAATAATGTGAACGTGGATAGTATCCGTGTTGCCAACTGTGGAAGTGGCTCTGAACGCGCGATGCCGGGTATATAACATAATCTGGCCCTATGGACACCAAATGCTCAATAATTTTCTAGATCACATAAACGATCAACATAAAGATATTAAGTTCACTATAGAAATTGAAAAGATTGGAACTCTACCATTCCTTGACGTTCTGGTGGAGCGCCAACCTAACAGACGACTAAGTCATTCCGAATATTGAAAACACACACACACACACACACACACAGACAGATACCTACATGCGTCGTCACATCATCATCCCTTACAAAAATCATCGTGCAATTAAGATTTCACAACCAGAACACTTATCTAATGAACTGACCCATCTTAAAACTAGTCTTATAAAAAACGGCTATCGTAACTCAGATATCGGCAGAGTAATAAACTGGCACCTACATCCTACACGAACCCTCAAACCACGCTGTAATCCCAATACACGATCTTTAGCAATCCTTCCATTTATACACAGAGTAACATACCAAATTGGCAAAATTCTACGTAACCACAACATCAAAACAATCTATAAACCTACTAATAAAACTTCACAAATATTACCAACCCTAAAAGATTCCGAAAATAGACTTAAAACCCCAGGCGTATATAGTATACCTTGCAACTGCAGTTTAGTATACATAGGAGAAACAGGACGATCAGTACAGACTAGACTAAATGATCATAAGCGATGCTTAAGAACAAGCCAGTACATTCGCTCAGGGGTGACCGAATACCAACATGAAACAGGACAATAACATTAACTTTGACAAGACGAAACTAATTGCCAGAATTCCATTTTTCTACAATAGAAAAATTAGAGAATACATAGAAATCAATAGAAAATTCTAATAATCTAAACGAAGAGGATGACTACTACCTTTCCCCCATTTGGAAAACAAGCCTATGTTCACAACAACGAAACCGCGATGTTCACTGATCCGCTACGACACTCCTCTCTATTCATGATCATTCATGCATCAAGTTCTCCCTCAATATAAACTACCACTTTTGCTACTTTCATCAGTTACTTTGCCACTAGACACCTTTTGGGTTTAAATGGGCTAGTAAGTCTGCTAGTTTAGGAGTAATTCTACTTTTTACACCTTAACTTGTCTACTTAATATTATCTTTCTTATCTTTATTATTTTTCTTGTCCTGATGAAGCCCCTTACAAAAGTGGGCGAAACGTCGACCTTAGTTTATAAAATGACACGGTTCCAACCCGGAACCATAAATATTTATTTTTGAAGCAGTTTGTATTAGGAATTGTATGTACAACTTTGCAAGTAGTAGTCACAAACAAACCTAACTAATCCACAGAGCTGCGTGACAACCCTGTTCTGGAAATTATGAATGTGGTTTAGATCATCAAAAATAGCACGTGGGTATGCTTACTCGACCACTAATATTGTATTGTGTTTCAACATATAGTTTACAAAATATACTTAACCCTAGTTTTTTAAATTTTTTAAGAAACCAACATTATAATGACATCATCTACGACTCATGAGTTTTTACACCAAGTTCCTGAATGCCCTAGAAGCATTGCTTATAAAATAACTAATCAATGTGTCTTAATTAGATAACATGGGCATGCTTCAAATATAAAAATTTAGACATGTTTTTAACACTATTGCCTTGAAGTTTCTACTTATTTTCTTTATGAAGACAAATTGATCATATCATAATTTAATTGCACTTATTCAATTTATGTGAATGTGGACGAAACTTTCAAACAACTTGGTAACCACTTTAATCGTTTTTCAGAATCAAGTTAGTATAAATTATGATTTTTTGCTCTATGTTATGTTTACCTAATGCCAAATTTGTCCTTACTTAAACAATTTTGAATTTTAAGTATTTAAATTGTACTGCTACTGATGTATTGTATTCAAATACTTTTGCTTGTTGAATTTTATTACACAGGAGCTCTGTAAATAATCTAACATTGTAGTAAATGTGGAAGTAGTATGAGCTATGATTTACATACTTTAATGCGATAACTATAGAGAAGATGTCCAATTATAAAAGATATTGTTGTACAATGGTTGTTCGATTATTAACTCAGAAATACTCTTCGTATAGTTTGTTATAAAGTAGATGTATTTAAACCTATTTATTTGAACGATATTTTGCATGACCTACAATATTTTGCGTTGAGATGAAATATACATTATGTAAATTATACAGGAAGTAAATTAAAATTTAAATTCAAAATAGGTATGCACAAGTGTAATATCAATATACTCTTGCATTCAATTACAGAAATTGCAACAGCAATTTATAAGAACTAAACTTGAACATTATAATTAACAGACAATTTTTACAATTAATAATTAGTCTAACTATTTAATATAGGAGTATTAAAACTTTTCTTTCAATATTAGGCCATGGGTGTTTTAGTTGCATATATTATGGCTGCCATTCAATTAGTTTATGCTTTAAGATTGACAAGTGTGGAGTCTCAAGGCTGGGTTTCACTACAACGTAAGATATTCAACATCAAATAAAAACGATCACAAAAACATTGCTAATTAAATTGACAGATCGCCCATCAAAAACCGTTACCTCTAACTACCTAATTTCTGTCTGCTTTTCCACAAATCCCTAGATGGGGAAACCACAAACTTGAAGTCGCCAAGTTTACCATCCCAAATATCTAACACTTCCCCTCCCCCCAGATTTTAACTTCTTACGTCACTAAAAATACTCCCTGTATGTTTGTTGTGGTTTGTTTAGCATTCTTCTTAAGTTTCTTTCACCAATAAAAATTAACCAGCTGATTTCACGTTAAGCGTATTGGCTACCTTAGGAAAGTCGATCCCAAGTCGCAACACAAATTGAAGGCAATCATTCTTTTAAACTTTAAAAATGTTTGCTTAGTGTACTCAAACCAAATATTTCAAACATCAATAAATCAAAGTAACCTTCAATTTATGTCATAAACGTCAAACTTGAAGTTTTTATTATTTTGACAATGATCCTAGGTCATGGATCGAAACGTAAATAAATATCATTTTAAAAACTATGAGTGGTTTAATTCCCAAAGAAGCTTAAGAAGAATTCTTACGTCACGTAATCATTTAAATATTTCAGAGGCGATTTTACCCGCTGGGACCAGATAAATGGCTCTGAAGACTTAACATTCAAAATTAAGTTTGGTCTCAACCTCTCTCTCTACAACGAATACTTTTGCTTGACTGGCATCACCTAGATGAATGGGCGAAGGATATCTTTCCCATAGTTGGTCGGTATGTCTTCTTACAATTTTCCCATCGGGTGTGGCAATATTATAGTTTCACGGACCAGAGGAATTTATAATAGTTGCTGGTACCCGCTTTGGCCATAGAAAATATGGGGTCGTCCTCTGCGAATTGTCTAACTGACTTGTTTGGTAGTTGTGTTTCCTGTTTCGCGACCATTTCTTTGGTAAAAATCGGAAACAACTTTATCCATAATAGTATTTAACTTTCGACCCATAAAAATTCCTGCAGGGGATCTACCTGTATTTCAGTAAGGGGAAATATGTTGTGTAAGCAAGTATCATGGAAGCTTGATTTCTACGTTCTTTCCTTGCATTTTCCGTAGTGCATTTTCTACATTTTTGACCATTTGTTCTGCTTGGTCATTACTGCTGTGGTGGTAAAGTGCATACTAAAGCTTGTCTGATTCCAATATTTTGTTAGAATTGTTTATATTCGTGCGTAGTGAAACAACTTCTATTGTCAGAAACACATACGTCTGTAATACCATGCGAGTTAAGGTTCGGGCCTTGGAAGCTGCCTTTTTAAAAACCAGTTCCAAAACTTCTTAACAAATTTATTTATTAATACAGTATTTACTTATGGTATTTTGACAAGTTAATTAATATTACTCTAAATCGAAATTACACTAGTTAAATTGTACTATGGTGAATTGCCTAAGCAACTGCAATGTTAAAGCTGAATACTTTGACTGACTACCGGATCCTTGAGCTCCCAGGCTTTTTATAATGTTCCTACCCCCTCACATAGCTGTGGGAACTTGCAGATCTCATGTCTGCTTATTCTTAATACTATTCATAATTACAATGTTGTAATAGTAATTTCTAAGTAATCACGGTACCTGATCGTCTGTGACCTGACATCTGCAGTGTCACTATCGTCTGCGATACAAAGTAGCGCATCCATTTTCATGAACGTTAATAAACTTTATAAATTGTCCTTGTCCTTACAATGTTGCACTTCACTTGGCGTATTGTTAACATTTTCTAATAATTCCTAATTATTCTATTTCTTTACACATATATCAATTGGGGGATACATAACTTGCATAGCAAATAAATCCCTCAGTATTTTATGGTTGCTGCTGAAGATGCCACAGCCACTTGACTAACTTCAAGCCATTTTGAAAACAAGTCTATGATGATTAGAAAATAATTTCCGTCCATAAGCCCTGCAAAAATCAAGTGTAAACGTGTCCATGGCACATGCAACCACTTCTGGGTGAACTGGAGCCTTGTTTGGCATGTTTCTAACCTCTTAGCACCTATGACATGAATTGACCCAGTTTTCGATTTGTTTATCCAGGTTCGGCTACTAAATATATGAGTGAACTACTTCTTTCATTTTTACTATGCCTGGGTGAGCAGAGTGTGGAGTTTGTAATTCTCTTTGCCTTCCCCCTGGCGGGATGATTACCCCCGTGTCCCATAATAGACAGTCCTCAATAGCAGCTTATTTCATTCTTCCTCTGTAAATATGGCAAGAAATCGGCAGAAAACAATTCATTGAGCGCCTCATGCCCATTGTAAAATCTTAGACAAAACCGGGTCCATTCTAGTTTCTTCAGTTACTTCTTTTGCGCATAATATTTTTTCTGGTATATTGTCCTCTGATCGTGCTACTTTAGGGGATCTGAGCCTTATTGGTAACCGACTTAACGCTTCAGCATTTCCAATTCTATTTCCAGGAATATATTGCATGTCGTAGTCATATGCACTCAATATTAGTGCCCAGCGTAACATACGAGGCGAAAGTACTTCTGGAATACTTTTATTAGAGCCAAAAATTCCCAGCAAGGGTTTATGATTCCGCATTTATAGATATGTCTATAATAGATGTAGTTGTGGAACTTTTTTATTCTGACAATCATTGTCAAGGCTTCCTGATCAATTTGTACACGTTTTTTTTCGTTGATGAAAAGGCTCGCGAGTGAAAAACCACTGGCATGTTAATTCCATAATCATTAGATTGGACTAATACACAACCAACTCCCAATGGACTTGTGATTCCATCATCCTTAGGTTGAACTAATATGCAACTGACTCTGAATGGACTTGCACCACAGATGAGGTTTGTTCTCATTATAATGTACCAAGATCTGTTTCGATGCAATGATCTCGTTAAGTTTTTTAAACAAATTATTTTGTTCAGCGCCCCACCGGAACATCATATTTTTCTGCAAAAGCGTATGCAGGGTTTTGGCGATTGAAGTCTTGTCTTTTAGAAAAATGTGGTAAAAATTAAGTAGTCTTAAAAACGCTTGCAATGCAGTTTCGTTAGTGGGTGCAGGCACATTTAATATAACCTTAACCTTGTTTTCTGTTGACTTTATAGCTTTGGCCCTATCTACAAAACTAGAAATGTTAGTTTTTAGCCCTGAAAATACACGTGTCCTTCCTTAGGTGTAGACCATCTTTGCAGAAACTAGAAAATATAGTGTGAACTTTCTGTTACAGATCGCTGTCATATCATCATAATACAGTAGAACTCACGGGATACTGGAAAATCTTATGACCATAAACCTCTAAAAGATTTGACGTGCAACAAAGACATCAAATTTGAGCCATTTTCAACGAAATGCTTCCTTGTGAGTAATAATCGTTTGTACGTCAGCTGCATTATTATCTACTGCTAACTGCAAGTAGACCGTTACATGCCAAAATGGCAATGTAGCATGTTTTAGTTTTAGATATAAGTAAATTGCCGCGTTTTTTAAATGAATAACATTAACTTCCGTCATTGCTGACAGTCGCGTCTACACAGAGTGAATGCGGGGGTTCACGAGTGTCAAAAGCGGGACTAAGCCATGAGACCTTGAGTAGGCAACAACTATCTTGAGTGGTGTGTATGTCTTTCTTTTAGGAACAGGTATGTAGGTTCCCTGTACCTTTACCATTGTTGTACCTGTTACCTTATCTTCCTTTCGACCCCCTACGAGAGCAACAGAAGTTACGTGAAACACGGATGGTAATTTGAAGTTCAACATGGCGTAACCCAACCTACAAATCACCGTTGGACCCTGATATTAAATTCCGAGATACCCTTTACGTGAGTAATTTGATTTTATTTAAATTGTGCTTGCAAATTTGACTTAAATAGCAATTGCATTACCCGTAAAACGTGATTGGTATATGTTATAAAATGACGGATAAAACCACGGTAAAATTATAACAGGACTTACGCCATGTGCAATTTTGCAAAAACATCACCTACATTTAGCATTGCTAAAACATTTTGAACACACGAATTTTGGTGTGTTAACACACAATGCTTTATTTATCGTACTACGATAATCACCTCAAATCTGCACATCATTGTTATTTTTTGCAACAACGACTGTAGGAGTTCCCATTGTGGGTGAGATACCGGTTCTAACACTGCTTGGCTTATAAGCCTTTCCAGTTTCCGATCCACCTTGTCTTTGAAAGCAAAGGGCAGGTTCTGAGCCTTTAATACTACCGGTTTTACAGTGGATCCAAATCGAAAGTAACTGGAGGACCTGTTGTAACATTTTTAATTATTTTATAATGCGTCCTAATTATACGGTTATTCTGCCAAGGTTGAGAATACCCTGCGATATAGCACTAGTGAAACAATTTTTAAAAATATAAGTGTGTGTGCCCCGAACAAGTATTAATTAAATAAAAAGTGCTAAAAACAGAGCCTCGCACGTTTTGCGCCAATGTAACTGGTTTTAAATAATTGAGGCGGACTTAATCACCATTATTAGACGTGAGACGCTGTGATACTCTACTTTAAAGACAATTAAAGCTTTTACGCCTACTAGACGGAAAGACTAAAAATTGTTTTGCCGACGGCTAACTTGGCTATCACCTTAAAGAAGAGTTCGAGATTCTTAGTTAAACTGTGAACAATTTAAGTTTAAGTTGGTCGCCACTGTATCTAGCAATCATAAAAATTACATTTAGGACAGTTTAATTACACATGGAGTGGAAGTTGTTTGCCAGAAAATTAAGTTCTAATAGCTATTATGTAATTAATTTTGTGGAGAACTTGTTCATTAAATTACAGGTTAATCCCTGCTTTTTAAATTTTGCTTGTCATGCTGCTTGGTCAGAAAATTGTTTTTGGTAAAATATTTTTTAAGCAGATCTGGAAATTAACGTGTTAAAATTCTAAACACCTATTTTTGTTCTAATTCCGATATTTCGGAGAGATATCATTTGGATTAAAATTTGTTAAGTAAATTACACTTATAAGTTCATAAGCTTTTTGATTTTCTTTGTTTAATAAAAATTTTACTGTGTGGTATAGAATAGTAACTTTTTGGTCAATGCTTAAATGTGCGCACCAACTATAGGTAGAAGTTACTAACATCGTAACTCATCAACGAGGAGTGGAAGCTATTGTAGTATCCTAGTTAAGGTTTAAATATCTTTTTGGTTCCCAGTAATTATTTTTCTTTCTGGGAAAATATATTACTCAAGTATATGGCATAATAAAATGAAGTTAAATTTGAATAATATTGAGAAATTTTCAGTTGGGAATACTCGAAGGTTCTCTCCTGAAAGAAAATTTCTTTGTTTTTTCTTTGGTCAAAAGTTTTAGATGTTGTGCAGAATTGCTATAGAGCAATGTTTCGTTTATATGATACTCTATGGTATACAGATTAACAGATTATCTAAGGTTGAATCTCCCATGATATGTTGGAAACTAAATATTTTTTAGTTTATATTTGTGAGGGATAAAAATTGAACACTTAGAAAAAAATTTTGGATAGGCATACGCTGATGAGAAATGTTAGCATCTATGTTAATATAATTAAACAAAATTAGTAAAATTTTTGCTCGACTTCAAAGAAATTTATATATGTAAATATATAAACTACTTTTGAGATTGTAAATCTTTTTGTTTGTTCATTTCCTGTAATCGCCCCATGCATTATATGATTGTAGACACACCAATTGTAACTTTTACTGATTTTGTCTATCCTTGATTTGTTTCTTTTTGTAAGTGTAGTTACCCACACACTCATTTATTAATGCTATTAGTCCCCTTAGTCCTTAAGCCTTCTAGAAATTTTTGTAATAATTTTTATAAGTTTAGTTTAATCTATTAGTTCCTTTAGGTCTTATACTAATTTTTGAAAGAGTTTTTCATGTTTTTAATTAAATCTAGTAGTCTTTTTAGTTCCTTGTGTCTTCCAATAGTCTAAGAAATAATTTTTCATATTTATAATTATACAACAAACGTTTTTGGAAATAATTTTGTAACTAAACCTATATGTGTTTATTTAACTGCTTAAAATTGTTTTTTTGAGAATACCCTTAAAACAATTTTTTTTTGAGTGTAGTACTCAAAATTTTTTTATTTTTTTAAGAGGGCTGTGTAACAATTTGTTTCCTAATGTATAACAAATTTTCTTTTTGGATAAACAAAATTGTATTAAGACGATAGAAAAAATGAAAAAATTCGCTAAGCATATTTATTTGCAAACCTAAATAAATTTTTTAATTCTTAATAAGTCCTTGGTCCCATTTGGGAAACAACATAGGATCTGTTGTTTTTTAGTTTACTTAAGTTGCAAGGCTAAGTTCCACATTAATGTAGAAATAATTTGAGAATTATCAAGGGTTTCTGTATCTGTCCTAACATTTTAATTTGTTTTATTACTATTTGCCAGATACAGTGACGTTCATCTTAAACTTAAACTGTTCTCAGTTTAACTAAGAATATTTCAACCCAGCTCATCTTGAACGCTCCCTTGGGCTGATAGACAAGTTAGTCGCCGGCAAAGCAATTTAGTACGTGTAAAAGCTTTAATTGTCTTTAAAGTACAGTGCCACCGCGTCTCACGTGCAATAATGGTGATTAAGCCCGCCTTAATTATTTAAAACCAGATACATTGGCGCACAACGCATGGGGCTCTGTTTTTAGCACTTTTTATTTAATTAATACTTGTTCGGGGCACACAAGCTTATATTTTTAAAACTTGTTTTACTAGTGCCGTATCGTAGGGCCTTATCAACCTTGGCAGAGTAACCGTATAATTAGGACGCTTTATAAAATAATTAAAAATGTTTCAACGGGTCCTCCGGTTACTTTTGATTTGGATCTACGGTAAAACCGGTAGTATTAAATGCTTAGAACCTGCCATTTGCTTTCAAAGACGAGGTAGGTCGAGTACTGGAAAGACTTATTAGCCAAGGAGTGTTAAAACCTCACCCACAGTGTGGGAACTCCTACAGTCGTCATTGCAAAAAATAACAATGATGTGCAGATTTGCGGCGATTATCGTAGTACGATAAATAGAGCGTTTTGTGTTAACACATACCCAATTCCGGCCGTTCAAAATATTTTAGCAGTGCTAAATGGAGGTGCTGTTTTTGCAAAATTGAACATGGCTCGTCTACATGCAGTTAGCGGTAGATGACAATGCAGCTAACGCGCAAACGATTATTACCCACAAGGGAACATTTTGTTGTAAACGCATCCAATTTGGTGTCTTCGTTGCGCCTCAGATCTTTCACAGGTTTATAGTCATACGATTTTTTGGTTTCCCAGGAGTTCTACTGTTTTATGACGATATGACAGTGATCTTTAACAGAAAGTTTGTACTATACTTTCTCGTTTGTGCGAAGATGGTCTACACTGAAGGAAGGACAAGTGTATTTTCAGGGTCAAGAAACCAACATTTCTCGGTTTTGCAGTTATTACCAAAGTTACAAAGCCAACAAAAACAAGGTTGAGGCTATAGTAAATACGCCTGCACCCACTAATAAAACTGAATTATAAGCATTCTTAGGACTACTTAATTTTCACCACATATTTCTAAAAGACCAGGCTTCAATCGCTAAACCCTGCATACGCTTTTGCAGAAAAATTTGATGTTCCGGTGGGGGGCCGAAGAAAGTAGTGCATTTTAAAAAACTTACAGAAATCATTGCATTAAAACCGATTTTGGTACATTATAATGAAAACAAATGTCTTAAACACACCTGCACCACACATTCATTCAGAGTCGGTTGTGTATTAGTCGAATCTAATGATGATGAAATCAACGTGCCAGTGGCTTTTCACTCACGAGCCCTTTCATCAGCGAAGAGAAACTTTATGCAATTGATGGGGAAGCATTGCTAGTGATTGTCAGAATAAAAAAAATCCACAATTACATCTATGGTAGACATATCTATAAATACGGATCATAAACCCTTGCTGGGATTTTTGGCATTAACAAAAGTATTCCGGAAGTACTTTCACCATTTTGTTATGTTGGGCACTAATTTTGAGTGCATATGAATACGACATACAATATATTCCTGGAAATAGAATTGAAAATATTGATGTATTAAGTTGGTTACCATTAAGGATCAACTCCCCTGAAGTATCACCATCATAGGACGTACTGTTACTGAAGAATATACTAGAAAAATATTATGCGCAAAAGAAGTAGCTGAAGAAACTATAATGGACCTGGTTTCGTCTAAGATTTTACAATGGGCATGGGGGGGGGGGCAAACAGTGATTTGTTTTCTTCCGATTTCTTGCCCTATTTTCAGAGAAAGAATGAAATAAGCTGCTATTGAGGACTGCCTGTTATCGGGTACGAAGGTAATCATCCCACCAAGGAGGAGGCAAAGAATATTACAAACTCTACACTTTCCAGACATACTAAAAATTAAAAAACTAGCCCACTCCTATATTTGATGGTTGTACCTGGATAAGCAAATCGAAAACTGGGTCAATTCATGTCAAAGCTGCCAAGAGGTTAGAAACATGCCAAACAAGGCTCCACTTCACTCATAGGAGTGGTTGCATGCGCAATGGACACATTTACACCTGTATTTTGCAGACAGTAATTATTTTTTAATCATAATAGATTTGTTTTAAAAATGGCTTGAAATTAGACAAGTGGCTGTGGCGTCTTCATCAGCAACCATAGAAGTATTGAGAAATTTATTTGCTACACATGGTGTTCCGGACATGTGGATTTCTGACAATGGAAGTTTTTTGACTTCGCACGAATATAAACAATTGTTACTAAATAATGGAATCAGATAAACTTTAGTGGCACCTTATCATCCTAGCAGTAACGACCAAGCAAAACAAATGATTCAAAACAGAAGAGCATTTTAAAAAATATAAAATCCATTTCGAATGGACCTGCACCTTGCCGAAGTTCTAAATTACTAGAACAGGTGAAATGGCTTGCGTGTTCTAATGAGCTAAAGAGCCAAACTACAGGTCCAACCAAAGTAGTAGGGTCGTTAGTGAGGAACCAGACTAAGACAGGTCCCCGAAAGAGGGCAGCGGCTCTTTCGGTACTTAGATTGGCAGAGACCATAGGGGTCGGTATGGCAGTCTAAGACACACTACCGCGATGTGGAAGGCAACGGGAAACCACCACATTAATCTCCCAAGTACACAGCGTACTTAAATTGATACAAACATGATGGCATTCTCTGGGGTAAAAGATTCCGAGTTAAAATAGTCCCCATTCGGATCTCCGGGAGGGACTACTGGAGGATGCGATCGGAAAGTTAAAAATAAGAGTAGGGAACATTCTGCGAGTCGGAGCGTGGAATGTTAGAAGTATGAAGCAAGTAGGTAAGCTAGAGAACCTAAAATCGAAATGAATAGGTTATCACTAGACATAGTAGGGATCAGCGAAGTTCGGTGGCCAGAGGCAGGGGATTTTTGGAGTGGAGACTTCAGGGTAATTCATAAAGGAGCAGAGGAAGGAAATTTGGGTGTGGGGATAGTTATGCGGAAAAAGATAGGATACTGTGTAGAAAATTACTGACAAAAGAACGAAGAGTACTCATGGTTAGATTAGAATCTAAACCGGTAAACACAGTAATAATACAAGTATACATGCCCACCTCTAGCTACAGTGACGAAGAGGTAGAAGCCATCTACAAAGATATCGAAGACATATTAAGATACGTAAAAGGACATGAAAATTTAATAATTACGGGGGATTTTAATGCCGTGGTAGGTGAGGGTAGGGAAGGAGCGGTAGTAGGTTTATTTGGTTTAGGCACGAGAAACGACAGGGGAAATAGGCTGGTAGAATTTTGCGACAAGAACAATTTAATCATCACAAACACATTATTTCAACATCATGCTAGAAGACGATATACGTGGAAGATGCCAGGAGATATAGGAAGATATCAAATAGATTACATTCTTGTTAGACAACGGTTTAGGAATCAAGTAAAAGACTGTAGAAGCTACCCAGAAGCAGATATAGATACTGACCACAACATCGTAATTATGAAGGCCGCACTTAAATTTAAAAATCTGAAAAAAGGAACGGAAAAAGGCACTTGGACTTAGAGAAACTAAAAGATAAAGATATTCAAGTAAGATTCGAAAAAGTCAAATGAATTGCTGAATGATATCGGGAAAATATCTGAAACTAAGGAAGTAGAAATAGAATGGAATAAAATTAAATCCAGCCTAGACATGGCGGCCAGAGATATTCTGGGGTATACACAAAAGAAAATAAGAAACCATGGATAACAAAGGATATCGTGAATTTAATAGAAGAAAGACGAAAATACAAAAATAAATCAGACGAAACAGGAAAACAAAGATACAAAGCCATAAAATGGGAAATTATTCGAAAATGCAGGAAAGCTAAAGAACAATGGATTGATGAAAAGTGCAAAGAGGTACAAACTAAGATGGAAATAGGAAAGACAGACGAAGCATACAAATTAATTAGAATGAATTTTAGGATATAAAACCGTATAGTAAAAATATAAGGGACGCACAAGGAAACGTCATTATAGAAAACGTAGAGAAAGTGAGTAGATGGCAAGAATATATAGAGAATTTATATGCAGGAGAGGAACTAACTGCATTAGAACAGGAATCAGACATTGAAAATGATGACTTGGGATATCCTATACTTGAGACGAGTTTGAATTAGCATTAAAGAGTCTGAAAATGGTAAGGCGCCGGGTACAGATAAGGTGCAAGCAGAAACTCTAAAGGCCGCTGGACAAGCAGTAACAGAACGTCTCTTCCAACTTGTAAGCTATATGTATGAGACAGGCGAGATACCCAAAGATTTCAAACGTAGCATCATAGTAACTATACCAAAAAGAAAGGCGCGATAGATGTGAAAATTTTCGAACAATAAGTTTGACAGCACACGTGTCAAAAATATTAACTAGAATTGTGCAAAGACGAATGGAAAAACGAGCTGAAGAAATACTAGGAGAAGACCAATTTGGGTTTAGGCGAAACAGGGAACGCGGAGGCGATTTTAGCTCTGAGAGTGATAATGGAGAAAACAATAGAAAAGGGGAAAGCATGTATATAGGGTTTGTAGATCTGGAAAAGCATTCGACAATGTAAATTGGAAAAAATGTTTGAAATACTCAAAAGATTGGAATGAGTTATAGGGATAGACGAATAGTACATAGCTTATACAAAGAGCAAACAGCAGTAATAGAATTAGAGCAGGAACGTAGAGAAGTAAACATTAGGAAAGGGTGAGACAGGGATGTGCCCTATCCCCATTGATCTTTAACTTGTACATTGAAGAGGCAATGAATACTGTCAAATGCAGGAAGACATTTGGAATTACTATGCAGGGACAAAAATTGATATGCTTAGATTTGCAGATGATATAGCGGTATTAGCGTCTAGCAAGGAAGAGTTAGAAGCTGCTCTTAATGAAATGGAAACGGTTCTGACAGAGAGATATGGTATGAAAATTAACAAAACTAAAACTAAAGTTCTAGTTTGCAAAGGTGGGGAAAATAAATCAAAAACAAGAATACAAGTATCTAACACGAACTTACAAGAGGTTAAGGATTTCTGCTACCTAGGAAGCCAAATAACGCAAGATGGGAAAAGCACAAAAGATATAAAACAAAGATTAGCACAAGGTCGTGCTACATTTAACAAGAAAAGCAACTACTGTGCTCAAAGACCACAAACATAGAAACAAGGAAAAGATTGCTTAAAACATATGTGTGGAGCACAGCACTGTACGGCTGTGAAGCCTGGACAATAGGAGAAGCGGACAAGAAAAGGTAGAAGCCTTTGAAATGTGGTGCTACAGGCGTATGATGAAGATATCATGGACAGACAAAGTTAAGAACGAAGAGATACTAAAATGGTAGGGGAAGAAAGAAATATGTGGAAAACGGTAAAAATAGGAGAGATAGGATGATAGGCCACATACTACGGCATGAGGGAATAGTGCGGAATATATTAGAAGCAGAGATAGGAAAAAGAGAAGAAGAGGCAGACCTAGATTAGACTACTGCACACAGATAGTAAAAGATGTAGGCTGTAGAGGTTTCAGGAGATGTGTAGGCTAGCCCAGAATAGAAATCAATGGAGGTACGCATCCAACCAATCCCAAGATGGATAAACTAATGACGAAAAGATAACTGTGCTTAAACATCATGATTATTATAAGTAACTACAAGAATTGGTTGGGCAATATTCTCGAATAATGTTAAGTGTGTGAAAGGATTTACTGGAAAACCATTATATCGGCAAATGTCTAAGTGTTGGGGATCTTGGTAGCCACAGGTTGCTTAACCTCCTTCACTGAATCTCGGTAAAATAGGGTATAAAATTAGAAAAGATAGAAAGGAACGAGCTGAATACACATGCTGTGTGAGAATTTTAGGAACTAGGTAGGCTAGCTCAGAATATAAATAAGTGCAGGTGCGTGTCCAACCAGTTTTGAGACGGAAAACCTAATGACGAAAAAATAAGCGCAGATAAATCTGATGATTAGTATAAACAACTAGTTGTTGGTTGCGAAATACCTGCAACTAATGTTGACTGTGCGAAAAGATAAATTGGAAAATATATTAAATCGCCAAATGGTTAAGTGTTGGGGGAACTTGGCAGCCACAGGCTGCTTACCTCCTTCACAACCATTGAAGGTAGGAGAAATAGGGCATGTAACTGTAAAACAATAGAAAGTGATCGAACTGCATCTAACAAGAAAGAACGGCGCCTATGAGGAAAGACAACAAACATAGAATAAGAAGAAAATTGTTGAAATCATATGTGTGGAGCACAGCACAGTATGCCTAGGAAATACGGGCAGTCTGAAACGCAGACAGAAAAACGGTAGCAGCCTTTTGAAATGCTGTGCTTCAGATGTATGAGGACGATAGCATGGACCGACAAAGATAATAACAAATAAGTTACAGAAATAGTAGGGGAACAAGGATATCTGGGGAAAAGAGAAATAGTAGGGCGGAATACGTTCTAAGGCATTTTTGGGGAATAGTATGTGATATATTACAAGCAGAGATAGGAAAAAGAGGTAGATGTAGACCTAGATCAGACAGTTATAGATGCAAACTGTGCATATTTCAGGGAAATCTGTAGGTTAGTTCAGAATCGGGAACAATGATGGTACGCGTCTAACCAGTTCTAGGACTGAAGACCTAATGATGATGAAAATATATAGAAACAAAATAGTGAACATGATAAGAGAGCAAAAAGAATTTTACTATAATACAAAAATACATATGAACAAGAATGATTCACGCGGGATGTGGAAAACTATTAAGAAATTAATAGGTGGAAAAAACAATACACAATGTCCAGGAATACAGTTAACAATAATATTGTAAGAGACGTGTATGAGATTGCAGAAAAATTCAACAATCATTTTGTAACAAGCATTGAATTACTTTCTAATAAAATTGATAAACATAATATTAAAAAGTCACAAGAAGAATGAGGGAAAGTAGTGCATATATGGATACGTTTAAACTACTTTCAATGACAGAACTAAAAACTATTGTTAAAAACTAAAAAAGAAAAAGAACAGTATTGAAGGAATCACGACCGTAACTTTGCAAAAGGCATTCGAGGTGATCGGAAATAGATTTTTACAATTAATACACCAGTTTAGAATATGGAACATTCCCTGAAAATTGGAAGAAGTCAACAGTGATCCTAATAGCAGAGAAGAACAAAACCCAAACCGATGTGATGAGTATCGACTTATAAATATGGTTCTGGTCTATGAGAAATTGTTAGAAATAATAGTGAATCAACAGCTTATAAATCATTTTGAATCCAATAATCTTTTAAGTATTATATCAAGCAGGGTTTAGAAAAAATCATTCATGTAAAAGTGCAATACAAAATATATTAATGAACTGGAAAAATGCATTAAACCTGAAGAAAATTATAGATATTTATGGTTCCGGGTTGGGACCATGTCACTTTCTTCGATAATTACCTCAGATAAATTTTTTCTTCTAATTAAATCAGAGAAAGTAATAGGGTTTTACCACATTTCATACTTTAACCCTGGTTGAATATGAGCTCATAGTAAAACCTTAACCTTTCGTGCTAATTTTTGCACATCAATACTCAAAAGACCATTTTAACTTGTACATAAATCAAATATTACAAATGTCCTAAATCATTCCTTAACATAAATTCCCACATAAAATACAGTAAAAATAACAACTTGAAAATTTCAATCCATACCTCTTCCCTTGTTTGTCCTTTTAGTTCATAAAATTATACCCCCAATGCACGAAGTCATTAAGCACCTATTTACACACATATACAACGAAAAACATCAGTTACCTGGATTCCATATTCATCTATGGGCCAACTACTATTGTATCGAGAATTGCTGCATTCAGGAACACCCCTAATCTGGATTGTTATAACCGCAACTGCAAGCTGCAAGTATATCACCAAGAAGTCATCTTGTCTACCAATTTGATAGGGCATCCAAACTCCAAATCTCTTCTACTAATACCATAAATTGTTGGTAATCTACCAAACCAACCAAACACTGACATCTACTCTATTTCAAATTGCATACTTGGCACACTCAGTGCGAATTGAAATCCAACAGTTTTTACATACATCAATTGGCGTACATTAATTCAACTTTTGCAAACGTAAAAGCATTTTAGCCTTAGAGCCGTCAGCTTATCGAACATCAAGAGGGACGTACTCTTGTCAAAACATAAGAGCTGTAAGCTGGTTGAAAAGTAAGAGAGCCCCCTGCGGTTTATATTTATTTCTCCACCCCTCAAAACCTGCCACAATTTCTCAAATTTCCTTCAATACAAACATTCGTACACAATTTTTAAAATTACTTCACTTCCAACGGCCACAGTTTTCCAAAAATTCCCCACACAAACAAACTCACGCACACCAATTCTATGTATTTCATCCTCTAACCAACTCAATTTTCTTCGGAAATACAAGTTTCGAGCTCACAACAACACTCCCGTACTAAATCGTTTCGTCGTATTCAAACATCTCACTCCAATAACGTTATGTATATCTATCCAGCTGACAAAAGTTACCGTTTAAACTACGCCTATCTTGACATTTGTTATTTTCATCTCACTTCTACATGCGCGCTAAAAATCACTTACTTTGTTTTCAATCTCCGTTGTACAACGAACAACTGTCCCTCTAATAACCTTGTGTATTCACCCAAGTCAACGAACGCTAACGTTCAAACTATGCCTACCTTAATACTTTATATTCATCCCATTTATACACATGCTATCGAATAACCTCTCTCTGTTACCTCGTTTGCAACCTTCGTTTGTAACGGCCAACAATAACTCAAGTTTTATACCGTTTTTAGGAAGCTGCATATTTCTTTAATTGACGCCGCAACTAATACTTCCCTAGAATTTGCTGTTTGTGCAACGTTATCTACCCTTTTAAATACAAGGAAAAATAGCTTCTTCGAAACATTTTTAAAACTTCCAACAAATAATATAACTGTCAACTTTGCTTTCATTTAACACTACTTGTAAACTAGAACCGTTTGAAATGAAGTCAAAGCGTTTGAAAATATTCCTACAAATTAAATACGAAATGCCATGCTTTTTATCTATATGAGTAACTATCTGTAAGAATTAAGCTAAATTACATGTTAGCTTCTTGAAATTTTTTCGAAACAAATTAAATTCTAAAATTATTGACATTAAAAACGCATCTCAACGTTGTTTGTTATTTTCACATGCTGAACTACGGAATATATTACCAAATGAATAATTTATGCCCTTTTAACCCATAAATATCACAGTAATATATATTTTAGTATTTGACGTTATTAAAGGATTTAAAAAGATAGTTGTTAGTACTACGGATAAAAACATTAATTTACCATTTTGATCAAGCTATTCTAAAATTTAAAAAACACTACGGTTAACAAAGATTGATGAATAATTACTTGTTAAATGCAGATATAGAATATTATGTATTGATGAGACAGCGTTTGAGGTTTAAAAAAGCATTTTTCCATTGTTTTCCAATACGAAGGGTATCTAATGTAACTTCAATTGAATGTGTATAGGTTTTGTCTGTAAGATTATTATTTGTAATTTGTGCAGGATACTTTATGCCATTTATAAGTTTGATTTACCTAAAATGAAAGTCATTTAATACATTTTAATTATAAAGCGAAATAAAATTATGAAATGTCAAAAATGAAATGTAAAAATACCAAAGCTGTTCTAAAATAGTAATTAAGTAGAATTAAGGTTAATATATTGAATGCATCCCTTATATAATATTAGTTAGTAGGCTAGATATAATTGTTTTAGTTGTCCTAGGTGATAGTTGTTTTAAAAGAGAATTAATTGATAAAAAATTTTGAAAGAGATGGATTATAATTTTGTACATTGAATAGATGTTTTTGGCTTAAGAGCCTGTAAAATAAAATTTATCCAAATTAATAGATGTGTTAAAGTGCATGCATTTTATTTTGAATATAATACCAAGAAAGTGAAAAGGTTATACGACCAAAATAATTACAAAAGGAAGATGTCCAATTATACTAACGTCGGGGCATCTTTTATGTATTGAAGAGTTGCAGCTGTGATAGTGAATTATTTTGCAGCAGGGTTCAGTCTTCTTGGATTGCAGATCAGTTTATTTGGTGAAGTATTGAAGTGTTTTTAGTAATTGAGCAAATAAAGCATATAGTTGGTGAAGTAGTAGTTAATTGTAGAACCTAAAACTATAGTAAAATCCTTTTTGAACATAAACTAAAACATACTTTTATTAGGTAGTCACTGAAAGCGTTCGAGGCGATTTGTGGTATCCTGTTTTCAAAGCCCCTGTACACCCAGACACATTCAACGGAGTTGCAGGTATTTTAAGTTATATTTATATACACTTCATTTAAAGCAACTTGTGAATAATTTAAATTTCAAACGTTTAACTAAATTAATATATGCTGAATAGATTTATCAATCTTTGTATAATCACGATACGCAAGCACAAAAAAGAGGTTAAGTGATTTTGATCTAATAACGCTTTAGGCGCCTGTGTCTTAAATACCTGTAAGGGGACAAATAACCCACGTCTTCTTACAGAGTTTAAATTAGTAGATTCAGTTTCCCTGAGAGAGTTTCTAAAAGCCGTGGCATAAAATAAATTTGAAAAGGTATTTATTTAAATCATTTTAAAGGCCAACACCACTTTAAGGTTGCACTTATTACTTTTAAACTGGTATTTTAAAGCATCATTTCATTAAATATCACCATACATAACAATATATATATATATATATATATATATATTGCTATAATTATAGGGTTAATTTAGGGGTAGGTTAAGTCATAGGGGTCGTAGAACAAACAGAAGAAACGTTCAAGCAACAGAAGCACAGAATTACAGATATTAGAAGAGTAAATAGGTCATTATAAATATTATTAGTTGAGAGCACACTGTATATAGCAGTACAAACGATTAAAACAGATATCCAAGAGTAGCTATGAGCAAAGATAAGAACTTGAAAAGGTAACGAAACGCATTGAAATTAAATCCGTGAAAAACCTGCATGAATTGGCTAGACAAATATTCAAAAAGTGCGTGGATATATCATCTTAAACGCACTTAGAAATTATGCATTATTTGAAAAGCGTACGTGATTTAAAAGTATCACATTTGCTCAAAAATCCAATTTATTAGGAAATATACACACACCAAATTTATTCAATTTAGATTAGAATAAGGCCAACAACAATAATACTACGTGATCGATTGAATGAAGATTTCTGGGATTTCTGAAGTAAATGCATAGGTATAATAAGAATTTACGTGACAAAGTGAGCATCGCATCATTCTATTGAACTAGACAACTGGTAAAATTCACAAAATAACAAGTGATAATACACTTGGTCTCGTCCAGCACGTGGAGTCAATGAATCAGAAACAAAAGGGGGCCGATACTATAAATATCATAACAATTGAATATTGAGTTAGTATACTTTTGAAACTGGGCAGTCACTATACTTAAATGTGATAAATATTTATGTGAAAAGTTAAGTGAAAATTATTTTAAAGAGTGCATAATTGTGCAAAGAGATCCGTACTTCTAAAAGACGTAAGTAAATAAGATTTAGTGAAATTATATCATTTCTAATAATAAATAAAACAGGGCTCTGAATAATTAACATCTGAGTAAATACGTTCTAAATTACATTCTGAATAATTACGATCTGAAGAACTACGTTCTAAATTACATTTTGAACCGCGTTCTAAATTACAAACGAAATAACATTACTATCTTAAATACAATTTTGGATACGAAACTCTGGAAAATGCTGTCTGTTCAAACAATTTAATAATCTCTGAAAATGGTAAACATTCTATTACGGAAATGAAAAACCTTTTATTGGAATAACGATTTGGATACTAAATTTTGGTTGGATGTCGACTTCAATTCTTGGAAGACAGAGCACCTATTGAATCTCCTCAGGTTAGATATATTTTTGATATGATTTTTTGTTAAAAACTGTTTTAATCTCAAAAAATAATTTAAAAGTGTAAGAGCCGACAAATTGGGGTTGCTTGTATAAATTTATGAAAAGTTATAGACATCTCGAAACGTTTCAACAGGTCTCAATGTAATAAAATCTTGTTTTGCTGACTTCATTTTCTAAAAATCTAATAGATGTAAATAATTCAAAAAGGGAGAAGATTTAAAAAAAAGAAAGTTGTAAATATTTAATCATTATACTGTGTATTGTGGAATTGCTTTATTTAATTGAATCAGCTAGTCAAGACAAAAGAAAATTATAAATTAACATTTTCACAAGTGCTTGAGTGATATAAGGGTTAACACAGCATTTTATGACACGCCCAAGCCGTGGGGCAAGTATATCACAGCATTTTATTGCGCCCAGTTCGTGGGGCGAGAATAAGAAAGGTTTTTTATTTCTCTACAGAAAGATAACACGACAATTTATATATATATATATATATATATATAATGATAATAGGGTAATTTAGGGGTATATTGAGTCATAAAGGTCGTGCTCTACATGTAAATATCACTAAAGTTTAAGAAACTAAACAATTTCATCATAAAATTGTTATACCTGGGCGGCATGTTTCTCCCGCCATTTTGTGACATATACCGACCACGCTTTATGAGTCAAATTTCCAAGCACAATTTAAATAAAATCATATTACTCACGTGGTGGCATCTCGGAATTTAAATCTCAGGGTCCAGCGGTGATTTGCAGGTTGGATTCGGTTACGCCATGTTGATTTCAAATTGCCATCCGTCCTTACGTAACTTCTGCACTCGTATGGGGTCGGAAGGAAGATAAGGTAGTAGGCACAACAAAGGTAAGGTACAAGGAATCTACATACCTGTTCCTAAAGAGAAAACACACATCACTAGATAGTTGTTTCTTGGTTCACGTCTCGTGGCCTAGTTCCTGCTTTTGACATTCGCGCACCCCGCATTCGCTCTGCGCCGGCGCGACTGTCTGCGACGACGGAAGTTGGCGTTATTTATTTAAAAATACGCGGGAATTAACTTATAAATTATAACTAAATCTAAAAATACTACATAGCCAATTTGGCATGTAACAAAATGGAAGTAACTCGACAATTATACAAAAAGCTAATATCGAGCACACTGTATATAAATCACAACTGACTTTAATTTATGAGGGGAAGCTCATTCTTCAAAAATCAAATCATATTTAGTAAGATAAATAACTTGTACGTCATATAATGCAGTTTAAGTTAAATATACAAGCATAAAATTGAAAATAAATATGCAGGAATAACATTTTAAACGCAACGAGTTTTATGGAAATAAATACGCAATTAGTGAAAGGAAATAACCTAGCATACTAGCTATAAAAAATCCCATTCAAAACATTAACGCATAAATAAATAAACGCATTCAAGTACGTCATCATAGAAATTTGACTACGTGATATGTACAGTGTAAGTTCATATAAAATCCAACAGATTTCAGAGTACTAAACAACAAAACAGACATTTGGTTGCATGATAAATAAAACGGGAAAATTTGAATAAAACCAAATATAAACAAGCGGACGTAACTTGAATGAAGTTCAAAGTTGAATATTCAGAGGAATACACTATGCAAATTAGATGCCTACGTGAGAATATACATCACTTCGACACGGGTTTTGTGGTAACTTTGTAGAAAACCCAAAGGGTGCAAGATAAAGGCAAAGTACAACGCCTCAATTAACAAAGTACGCTAAGAAAACCAATGGCACAGGTGAAGGGCGGAGCATTTATATAGAACACGAACTTGCTAAACAATCAGTCTTTTTTCAACCAAGGCACAAGCAATAACAGTTCAAAGTGTAATATCATGCGGAGAGAAAATAGCAAAATTAAATAATTATTTAGTGATACAAAAATTTTAAGTCGTGATAATTCTAGTGCCAATATATACGATAGAAGTTGCAGTTAACTTTGAAAAACGTAAGTTAAAATTATTAATTAAACCTAATTTTAATATTTAATAATTTAAGGCTGTAACTAACCACTCTGGTGAACGTACTCTAAGTAAATGTAAGTAAATCTAACTAACCACAGTGGTGAACGAATTTAAATAACTACGCTAAGAAACGAATGTAAGCAACTACTTATAAATATTCGTCTAAACATTGGTATCTGAGCATCGAAGAGAAATTAATCAACTAAGAGTTAGACAGGGCGAACTGTACTACGCAATAAACATGAGAGCTTAAGTGGAATCAATCCAGGGGTGCTGGTCAATCACATGTAGAGGCAGGTTCAAGAATTGGAAACAAGCAAGGAAAACGCAGGTCAGAAATAAGAATATTCTTTATTAGCATTAGGCTTTATTTCAATTTTTAACACTTACATTTTTTTATATATTGAAGTATTTAATTTGTGAAGGGTCATCAAAAATCTTTTAAAAATTTACGTAGAGAGAAAGAAGGTCGTTTGAATGTGTAAAAGTGCTTCAAGTAGTCAGTGTTATTTTTGCTGAATTTAAGGGAGTTATAATTTGGGCATAATCAGATTGATATTATTTTGATTCAGGGGTTAATTTATGAATAGCAAATCAAAGTATCAAAGTTATTAAACTGTATAGTGTATATATTCTTGGTCATTATACAAATTTTGGTTTGTTTCGTTTATATCATTCAAATAGAAAGGAGCTAGAGTAAAAGGGAGGTTAAACTTTCTTTGTTATCGTATCGTCGTGCATTCTGTGTGGATTAAACTGAGCTAGTTGAGGCATATACAAAACGGTATATTTAAAATTTAAAATTGAGGTTACTTAGAGACACAGAGAGGTGGAGTTTAGCAGGATACTGAATGTTAATCATATCGGCGTGCGACGGTATCATAGCAATATACGCTATTGCATGCGATTGAACCACCCTTCAAAGCACTTTGTCCAGTCAGAAGAGGGTAGCTCTAAAACATGCGTTTTGAAGGCTTCAAGCGCTTCTTCGGGCGATGAAAATCGTCCACGCAGTTTATCTTTAATTACTGGAAACAAGAAGAAGTCACTGGGTGCTGTCAGGACTGTAAGGCGGATGACCCATCAAATCGATCTTTTGTGTCCAAATACTTGTTTGTTGCATGTGATCTGTGTGAGCTCGCATTGTCATGATGCAAAATGATTCGTCATTTTGGGTTGGTTTCTCTCACCATTTGATTCTTAACAGTTCAAGAACAAACAACTCGTGTTGGCTTTGCTTCATATTAAAATACCCAAACTGCCGACTGGCCTTTTACTTTCTGGCTCATACGTATAAATCCAAGACTCGTCACCTGTGACCATGTTGTATACCGCTTTGGATACACCACAGTTGTATTTTGAAATCATTTTACGGCACCAATCGACACGAGCACTTTTTTGAGCATCTGTCAACAAACATGGAATCCAAAGTGCACACAGCTAGCGAACACACAAATGTTCGTGCAAAATCTTATGTATGCTGTGTTACGTGCCATTGCACTTCAACATGTTGTTATGTTAAGTTTTTTGGTGTACGGAAGTTTCCCGCCATAATTTTCAAATACGCGGTACGCGGGAACTTTTAAATGGACTAGGCGGTGCTTCCGATACGTCATGGTAGTGAGTTTGCGTAGTGTGCTTATCCCTAGAGGGTTAGGGCAATACTAGACAATGGGGTGGGAGAGTTCTCCGCTTCTCTCGCGATAACGTTGCTTTTTACCTGGTATCGTCGTGTTAAGTGCACGTTTCTATCTTTGGTAACGTATCGTTAGGGTTTACCTATGTAGTTCCTTTCCTAATTATCGTTTGTTTGTTTACCGCATACCTTCTCCTGTCCAAACCTTACATAGGCGGAAGCAGAATACCTGATGTGAGTAATCTTTTACGTATTTTTATTTTGTGCATGCCTTATTTTTGGTTTTAAAAATGTAGTAAATTTGCGTAGGATTGCGTAATATTGATGACATCATTGATAGTTGACGCGCCCTAAATCTGTATAAGAATAAGTGCAGCCAACTGTTGATAGTGTCTATTACACCATGCTACCGGTGTTGTAATTATCGAACTTTTAATTTTAACCACCGTGTTAAACGTAAGAATTTGGCTGCCCAACGCATGCTTTTAGGTGGTATGCCTATGGAAGGTATTAATTAAGGATTAAACAGGCTTTTTCATCTAAATAAAATCAATAATTTTTATTTATCTATGTTACCTAAGATATCTGTGAAGTTTTTAATTTCATGTTGGTACCTTGGAAAAATTCACCAGAATTATTTCAGTAATTGACAGATTAGCGCTTGTAATGTAAACTTGGTTATTGTAACATGTACCTTTTATCAAATTGCTAATCTATCTACCTTATTGTAGTTTTATAATGAAATTCAAACTGCACTTATCTGCAAATATGTGTTATTTATCTGAAAATGTGTGTAGTGCCTATATAAAACTTCAAATTTTTACACGGATGTATACCTGAACCTCACTTTTTCTCAAGTAAGTACAATAATAATAAATATTTTAAGTAATTGTACGTCGTAAATACCGTTTACTGCAACAATTATTTACTCTATATCAGCTAAAATATAACCCTTGCCGTAAATAATAAAAAAAACTGTACCTAAGATTGTCTAGTTTGTTTATAAAAAAAAAGTGTTTTAATCACTTGTTAACTATTATTTAAACTCGTTTTTAAAGAAACCTTATGTTATAAGCGTTATTGAAATAAATTGCCTTTTAATAATATCTTTTTATGTAACGTTAAACTATGGATTTTTGTGGTTATTGGTTAAATAATGCATTACATGCGTGTATTTTCTAAATTGGAGGGCTTTTTTTTCTTGTAACTTATGAAGGATATATCCCCTTGTTAAGCATTTACCTTACCTTATGTCTTTAAATACAGTTATTACAAAATTACCTATTAAAATATAACTTTTGTTCGTTTTCTTAACCTTAAAAGCCCGTTTTTGAAACTTCAATGCACAATCGGTTATTATATCTTTTTAAGAAGTGTTTGACTATAGGTTGTTGCTTTTCTGGGTTAAATAACATATCACCTGTAAATAAATACCTTACCATACTAACTTAAAATAGCTGTAACGTTTTTTTACCTTCTGATCTACGTCAAAATCGCATATCTTATATATCGTATCTCGAATATTCTATTCACCATGAACGTGTCACATTTAAAATCCCTCGAATTGATCTACGAGCTGGAGTGTAGGAATATTATCGCAGCTAGTAATCAAAATGACAGGAGATCTCAGCTCAGGGCCATTTTGGCACAGGAAACGAAAGGCATCGCTATCTTAAAGAAACCCGTTGGCGACTGACCCCTTAACGTATCGGAAATTAAATTATCTTTAGATGACATATCGGGTATAATAAATAGAACAGATCCTGCTGCTACTAATATCGAGCTAGGGAGATTGACTTCAAGAATAACGCACGTCAAACAACGTGTCGAATTACTATCTTTATATAACGATGACCAAGCGACTCAAGCTAAACAAAGTTTGTTGTCCGAGGTGTTATTGCTTGAAGGGATTGTTCTAGAAAGACTTAATCCAAATGCAGACGTAGATATATCGTCACCCTTTTCAAATCTCGCTCTCGTTTCACCCAAACCTGTAGGAAAATCTATACCTGTATACAAATGGGGTCTCACTTTCGAAGGGTTTGATTCGAAGGTCTCTTTATCGTCCTTTCTTGATCGTATTAATGATTTCAAAATCTCTCGCGGGTGTACCGACCAGGACCTATTTGTCTCAGCTGGTGACTTGTTCTCGAACTCTGCGTTAATATGGTACAGAAACATACGAGACCAAATTTCTACCTGGGAGGAGTTAGTTGCGTGTTTAAAACGAGACTTCCTACCTTATGGCTATATTAACGACCTTTGGAACGAAATACGTAACCGAATCCAAGGTCCTGACGAAAATGTTGTTTCTTTTATTACCTCATTAGAAGCTTTATATAGCAGACTCGATAAAAAACCTTCCGAATCCGAAATTATCGATCAATTACTTAGAAATTTAAACCCCTATTTCTTAGAACGTTTGGCATTACAGCCCATATCTTCGCTAGCCCACTTTAAAGACCTGTGTCGTTCTCTTCAAGAAGTGAGGTCAAGAATTGACAAATATCGTCCACCCCCCGAGAAACTATCTGGTCTTTTAGAACCTGATTTAGCTTGCCAAGTTCGAGCTTCCCGTAAAGTATCTACACTTAACGTTCCTCCTACCGTTACTAACAACTCACTTACCTGTTGGAACTGTAAGCGAAGTGGACATAACTATACTGTCTGCACATACCCTAGAAATATTTTTTGTTATGGTTGTGGTCGCTCAAATATCTACAAATCTAACTGCACCAACTGTAATCCTAATGTATCGAGAAACTCCCGTCGAGATATTTCAAATCAGGGTGTGAATATCTCAAGAAACCAAAATCGCCCTCAACACCAATCATCCAACGGACCCAGACGTCAATAAATTCAAATCATAAAACCACTCCTAACTTGTACCGTCATTAAATTTATCTAATAATAATACCGCTACTATTAATGTACAAAATGCCTTACCTTCATTAGAGGAATTATGCTATACTACTCCAGCTGAGTGGTCTAAGTGGTTACAAACCGTCAATTCCTTTTACCATAAAAAGACTGCTGCCGTTTCACAACTTGTTAAAAAACCCTTCGATAACCGTCCACACTTATCTATTTCAATAGGTTCCTTAAATGTAATTGTTTTACTGGATACAGGTTCTTCATGTTCTCTTATAAATAACGAAGGTTTACATCAATTATCTCAACAAAATATCAAAATTCAAATTATTCCCGAAAAAACTTCCATAAATTTAGCTGACGATAATCAAATACATGTAACCGGTTCCCTTAAGTTAAAAATTCGAGTAGAATCTCTTGAACGTGATGTTTTATTTTTGATTGTGCCTGCTTTAGCTTATCCCTTTCTACTAGGCGTTGATTTCTGTAAACTTTTTAATTTGTCACTTTATTTCCAGGATTTTTCATGGCAAACCTCTATTAAAACGAACTCCTGTGCATCTACAGGAATATCTAACAAAATTTCTCTTACTGACTCCCAAAATGTAACTCTTAACGCTACAATCGACAAATTCCGCAAACTTAATACCTCTGAACTTGGTTGTGTTACAACGGCAACACACGTTATCTCTACAGGTGATGCCCTCCCTTTTAAGCAACGTCAATATCCCTTATCGCCGGCATTACAAAAGCATTTACATGCTGAAATAGACAAAATGTTAGAATCTGGTGTTATCTCTCCTTCAAATTCACCGTGGACCTCTCCTGTATTACTAGTTCGGAAAAAGAATGACGAATGGCGTGTCTGTTTTGATGGCAGAAAGTTGAATTCTGTGACTGTTCCAGATGCTTACCCTCTACCTAGAACTGACTCGATTTTAAGCAGGCTTCGAAACGCAAAATTTATCTCATCTATCGACCTTAGACAAGCTTTTTATCAGATACCTCTCGACATATCTTCTCGTCAAAAAACTGCTTTTTGTGTCCCAGGCCGAGGTCTTTTCGAATATAATTTTTTGCCATTTGGTCTCTGTAACGCTCCACAAACTTTACAACGTACTATGGATCAAACGTTAGGTCCTATCTTACATCAAGAACGTGCCTTTGTGTTTTTAGATGATATCTTAGTTATCTCAAGTTCTTTCGATGAACATATCGCCACATTAAATGAAGTTGCAGAACGTTTAAGCGCAGCAGGTTTTAAGATAAACTGGGAAAAGTCTCAATTTTGTCGTTCATCCCTCACATTTCTCGGTTTTATTATCGATGGGACAGGCTTACGAGCAGATCCTGCTAAAGTTGATGCTATTACTAAATTTAAAACACCTAAAACTGTTACCGAAATCAAACGCTTAATTGGAATGATTAGCTATTATCGCATTTTTCTACCCAATCTTTCAACTATATCCGCACCCATTACCGCTTTAATTAAAAATAAAAAGAAATCCCAAACTATCGAGTGGAATTTAGAATCCCAACAGGCTTTCGAACAAATTAAAACATTAATCACTTCAGCACCTATCTTAATTTCACCCAATTTCGATGAAAAGTTTTATATACAAACCGATGCCTCACTTACTGGGTTAGGTGCAATGTTATTCCAGGTAAGCAATGGTTTAGAACATCCAATCGCATATGCAAGTCGTGCCTTAACTTCTGCCGAACAAAAATACTCTGCTACCGAACGAGAACTATTGGGCGTTATCTTTGGCATCGAGAAATTTAGAGGATATGTCGAAGGTACACACTTTACCGTAATCACTGATTGTGCAGCCCTCACGTGGCTTAATAACTTGAAACAACCCGCAGGTCGTTTGGCAAGATGGAACTTGCGTATATCTCAATTTACTTTCGATGTTAGGCATAGGCCTGGCAAATTAAATATTGTACCTGATGCCTTATCTCGTGATGTCGTTTCTCTTAACCTTCCAAATTTAATTCTGGATACCTGGTACCTCAATATGATTAAAAAAGTTTCCGATAATCCCGACAAATTTCCTACCTTTCGTGTAACTAATAATAGACTATATAAATTTGTATCTTCGTCCCCACATAAAATATCGAATATACCTGAATGGAAACTGGTCGTGCCCACTGCAAACCGCAGTGAGGTGCTCAAATTATGTCACGACGATCCCTTAGCTGCACACCTTGGTGTTACAAAAACTCTCGCTAAAATATCTGAATTGTATTACTGGCCCACACTTAAGCAATCTGTTTGTCGCTACATTAAGAGCTGTAAAATTTGTGGTTCCCATAAGAGTTCACAAGATGCTCGTCCCGGTTTAATGGGTAACATTAAGCGTGTATCTTATCCCTTTCAATTAATATCGCTTGACTTATTAGGACCTCTTCCTCGATCGAAAAGAGGTAATCAATATCTTTTAGTGGTTACTGGGGGAGCGGGATGCGGTGCGTACAATATCCCCCTAAAGCGATCAATGGTTCTGTATAATAGCGGCCTTCGATAGCGTGGAGAATGTGAACCCCAAGAAATCAACGCTACAAATAACTACAAGTCTAGGATTACTAGTACTTACCTGTGACCTTGCTTCACAAACTGCTCCAGGAAACAGGACAGCAATCTTCGGCTGGCACACCCGTTGAAAACCCGTGGAACACAAACCATAAAAATTGGTAGCGATAAAATTAAACTGCGTGTTCTCAAAAAATGACATTTGGCTTCTAATTCCATATTGTTTTTTCGTAGTTACGTCAAAAACCAAAGCGACGCGATTATAATGTACAAATACAACCCCGAGGTGCAGGCTGTAACCCAGAACAGAACGTCGAGACAAGACTCCAAAGCTACCAGCATCATCCGGCTCATAACTATCTGGCGTCTTATTCCTGCGGCGCGAACATTCTCCCCGCTTTGAAAGTATGTAGAACTTTCAATTAACTCAAGTTGTGAAAAAAATTGAAAACAAAAGAAATAATTATATAAAGAAAAGAAAAACTAGTATTGCGTAATAAATTAAGCTAAATAACTAAACAATCCCGATGGTGAGATTATTGATTAGGTATTGGGCATAATTTTACTACCGGGCGTTTAAGTTTTGTAGTTCTGGTTTTAACCAAAGCCACGCGAATAACTCCATCAGCCCCAGGGTACACTTCTTCAATAATACCTAAAGGCCAACTTAATGGTCGAACGCCATCTTGCATTAGAATAACAACGGTTCCGACCGTTACAGGATTATCGGGCGTGCACCACTTTTTTCTAACCTGTAATGTGTGCAAATACTCAATCCTCCATTTGCGCCAAAATGATTGAACTAACAAATCTAGTAAGCGTTTACGATCCCTCACTGTCAAATGCTCTTTTGACATATCGTAAGCGGGTAAATATTGTAGGGGAGTTTGCATTAAAAAATGTGCTGGAGTTAACACTTCGGATAAGGATCCTCCGACAACACGCAAAGGGGCCTTGAATTTAGAAGTGCCTCAATTTGGATCAGCACAGTCAAAAGTTCCTCATATGTGAGTAAATGACCACCGACAATGCGGTACAGATGCGTTTTAAAAGATTTTACCGTAGATTCCCAAATTCCACCAAAATGTGGAGCCTGGGGTGGACTCATTTTCCAGGAGATGCGTCGATTATTAAATTTAAGATTTAAAGCAGTTTGTAATTTTGAAGATGTAATCAAATCATAGATTTCATTTAATTTGGACTTGGCTCCTATAAAATTTGTACCATTGTCAGAATACATACAAGAAACTGGACCGCGACGTGACAAAAAGCGCTTGAATGCGTCCAAAAAAGTTTCGGTCGACAAATTCGAGACTAGCTCTATATGGACAGCTTTAGTTGTCAAACAAACAAATATACAGAGATACGCTTTTTGAGAGCGCTGCCCTCTTCTGCGGGAAAGCGTAATATTGATAGGGCCAGCGTAATCCACCCCAGTGTGCGTAGACGCTTTGGCTTGCTGCACACGGCATGATGGCAAATCTGCCATCATTGGCGTGGGGTGTGTTGGATTTACTCGAAAACGAAAATTGCATAATCTAATCCTTGATATTATAATATCTCTAGCAGAAATAATCCAATATTTTTGTTTAATGTATAAAGGCACAGTACCCTTTTTTAAACTTTCCATCAGTTCTGAAAATTGCACTAGTTGTAGTGTATGTATTAAATACTGTTCTGCTACATTTAGATCATCAGCGTCAATTCTATGAGAAAGCTTAACAATTTTACAAAAACGTAACACATATACAATAACGCGTAAAAGTTTGGACCACGAGGACACAGCTTGTGCCCTCTCATACAATACCGGAAGCTCAGGAACAATAATAGCTAAATTTCTTGAACATAATTCCGGAATTTCTTCATTTGGCGAAGCGAAAAACTGTTTAATGGGCCACATGTGAGGAGGTAACGACATCCATGATGGACCATTCCACCAAAGATCATGCGACAACAGTTGGGAGGGCAACATGCCTCGAGATAGGCAGTCACTGGGGTTTTCTATCCCAGCGATATGGTAAAAGTGCTTAGGATCTAAGTTGCTTTGAACTTTAGCCACTCTATTAGCGACAAATGTAGACCAACGATGAGGAGAAGAATGAATCCACGATAAGGCTATCGTAGAATCTGAAAATGCGTATAAGTTTTCTATGGGATAACGTGAATTATATATCTCATACACGTTTCTTACCAATGTGGATAGTAGAACTGCAGCGCAAAGCTCCAGGCGAGCTAAAGTCGCTATTTTTGTAGGAGAAACCCTTGATTTTGAACAAGCGAGGCGTATTAAAATATGACCATCTAAATCTGTTACATGCAAGTAGACTGCACAACCAAAGGCTTTTAAACTTGCATCACAGAATGCCACTATGTTTACAGTACAGTCATTAGCGACCTTTAAATGACGTGGGATAACTGCATTCTTTAGTAATGGAAGTTCAGATACAAGCTTGAAGTAATATTCAGTTATATGCTTAGGAGGTACATCATCCCATCCAAGGTTTGCATTCCAGAGATCTTTTATTAGCAATTTGGCGTATAAAATTACAGGCGAGACCAACCCCAATATATCAAATAATCTTGCAACACAGGACAAGATTATTCGTTTGGTGCATGCTGCGGTTGAGATTTCTGCGGTTTGAAAGTAAAGGCGTCGTTTCTAGGATCCCATGACAGACCTAGAATCTTTTGGTTACTACCGTCGGTAAAATTCACAGGTGTACAACTCGATAAAGGTAGGGTGCTAAGCAGTTCGAGTGAATTGCCTAGCCCACTTAACCAAATCGAACCCTTCGGCCGTAAATAAAGCTATCAGCTGGTGCGATAACTTCACTGCTTCTTCAATATTTAATACAGACGACACTAAATCGTCCATGTAAAACTCTGACTCTGCCATCCAAGCAGCATCCGGGTATCTGTATCTTTCATCTGCGGCGAGCTGCTTGACAGTGCGCATAGCAAGAAATGGACTGCATTTTAATCCGAAAGGAACACTAGTGAATTTGAACGAGCGAATGCTCTCGTTACTATCAAAGCGAAATAATATCCTTTGGTATTGATGGTGTTCCTTAATAACACCAATTTGCAAATACATTTGTCGAATATCCGCTGTAATGGCGACTGGAAAAAGGCGAAAATTTAATAAAAGTTTAAATAAATCAGCTTGTAAATTCGGCCCAGGGTACAGGACGTCATTAAGTGATAACCCTGAATGGGTTTTTGCACTTGCATCTAAAACAATCCGTACCTTGGTAGTCCTTTTATCTGGTTTTATAACAGCGTGATGAGGTATAAAGTACCCCTGATCATTGTCCAACTCTGGTGGAACCTCTACCAAATAGCGATTTTTAATATATTCGTCTATAACTTCGTTATAAGCTTTGCGAAAGTCTGGATTCAATTTAAACTTACGTTCAAGATAGATAAAGCGTTTGTGTGCTACTCCCGAGAGTTACCTAAATTGTGTTCATCTCCAGTGAGAGGTAAAGCAACAGTATAACGACCGTCACTTTCACGCCGACATATTTTTGATGAAATCATTTTCACACGCGGTTTCTCGTGGACTGTAGAAGCGAGTAGTAGGAACTTCTTCAAGTTCCCAAAACTTTGTAAACATTCTTGCAAATCATTATTATTTAATGCGCAGTATGTTGTAGATGTAAAATCATGCTGTTGTTCTGGAGCGGTAATAGGTATTTGACCCATTATTACATGCCCAAGAGTAGTCTTCAATAAAGAAGGCGCGTTGGTAGGAGTATCAATAGGACCGTCTAACAATAAGAACGGAAACAGCTGTGCTCCCAGAACTAAATCAATTTGTCCAGGAACATTCCAATGACTATCAGCTAATGGCATTTTGTTAAGCTGTGTCATATGCGATGAATCAATGTATTGAGCAGGTAAATTATCGGTAATACAATCAATTACTAAAACTTGGATGTTATAGATATGCGGATGAATACGTGATTCTATAGTAAGAGTGGCGTACCCACGTATAGGCCGGGAGCTCATGCCAACACCTTTAATCACAGAATTATTTAACGGAGTTATGGACAGATTCAGCTGTTCACAACACTTTATAGAGATTAAATTATGTTGCGATGCACAATCAATCAAGCATCTGATAAGCTTTCTTGGATTGTTGTTGGTTCGAGCGAAAACTTGCGCCGTAGATAATAAAACATTGTTCATTGGCGAGATTGCTTTCAAGGTTTTACTGCGAGAATGCGATGTTAACGTCACGTCACTTGTAACTTCGAATGCGATTGTTCTGCGTAGATTTAGACTCAGTTTTTGATGTGCGTTCTAAAACCTTCACCTGTTCACGTAAAAAGGTTACAAATTCGTCGTAAGTTGGCATATCACCAGCTTTTCGGTGCCCATTTTCGAAGGATTTAACAGTATCAGAATCTAACTTCTTTAATCCAATATGGACAAACATAAATTCCTTTAAGTCACAAATTTTTAACTGACCCAAGGCTTGGTAAACAGATGTAAACTTATCTACAAAATACTCAAGAGATTTTGACGTTGCATTACTAATTGGTTTTAGTTCAAGCAGTTGATCAAGAAAAGCAGATGCTAAAGCTCGATTATCTTGATATTTTGCAATTAAGGCGTTGTATAACGGTAAATAGTTTTCAGGTGTTGGTGTTATACCATGACAAATATTTTTTGCTTTACCAACTAATACGGATAACAAGTACTGAATTCGTTCCGTATCAGATAGATGTTCATTCTCATGTATTAAAATGTTAAAGTTTTGAATAAATAAAGGCCAATCGGCCAAATTATTTCAGAAAAGGGGCTAGCGAAATGCGAGGCAACTTAAAGTAATTTTCTTTGCGTTTGGTATCATGCCCAATCTCCGGTTTATCAATTTGTTTCATTGACAAAAAGCGTTCCCTTGCAGACTGAATAGAGCTGCACATTTCCGTAAATGACCACACGGTTTCAAATTCAGGTTCAAACTCTTCAATTAAGCGCATTGATAAACTATTGATTTCATCCGCTAACGTCATAAACTCGCTGCGTAGTCCGATAACATGCAAAGATTTGGACAAAAAACTTTCTATCTGTACCGTGTCTTGTTTTCTGGAATAGCAGCAACTAGCTTTTGTGCGTAACTAAAATACGACGCAAACTTTGACTCCAAGAAAGCTAAACGAGCCTCCTCTTCAGTCCGTTTACTCGTTTGATGAATTGCGGTTTCTTTATTAGATGCGCGTGCACCTCTGGGCATGATGGCAGTTATAGCGCCGGTAACAATAAATCAAGTATGTTTGTTAAGAAGCGGATAAGAAGCGCAATGCGGAAACTTATGAATTATGCCAGTACCTAATGCAGTTTCAGATTGTTTTTTGTATCCGGTTCGATTAGGATCAAACTCTATGGGGGAGCGGGATGCGGTGCGTACAATATCCCCCTAAAGCGATCAATGGTTCTGTATAATAGCGGCCTTCGATAGCGTGGAGAATGTGAACCCCAAGAAATCAACGCTACAAATAACTACAAGTCTAGGATTACTAGTACTTACCTGTGGCCTTGCTTCACAAACTGCTCCAGGAAACAGGACAGCAATCTTCGGCTGGCACACCCGTTGAAAACCCGTGGAACACAAACCATAAAAATTGGTAGCGATAAAATTAAACTGCGTGTTCTCAAAAAATGACATTTGGCTTCTAATTCCATATTGTTTTTTCGTAGTTACGTCAAAAACCAAAGCGACGCGATTATAATGTACAAATACAACCCCGAGGTGCAGGCTGTAACCCAGAACAGAACGTCGAGACAAGACTCCAAAGCTACCAGCATCATCCGGCTCATAACTATCTGGCGTCTTATTCCTGCGGCGCGAACAGTTACCGATTGGTTTTCTAAATTTGTTATGGTGCAACCCTTACGTAAAGCTACCTCCGCAGCAATAATTAGATTTCTAGAACAAAATGTCTTTCTTATCTTTGGTGTCCCCCAAATTATTCTTTGTGACAATGGTGCACAATTTATCTCTAAAGATTTTCAGAATTTCGTTAAAAGTTACAAAGTACAAAAAATTTGGTTTAACGCAAAATATCACCCCCAAGTAAACCCTACCGAAAGAGTAAATCGAGTTTTAATTACCGCTATTTCGTCTTATATTGATTCAGACCATACTACATGGTATGAACATATCTTTAAAATTGCTCAAGCTTTGCGTACATCTAAACACGAAGCAACCCAATTCACTCCGTCTTTTCTTGTTTTTGGAAGATATACCCCAATCGATGGGAGTTACTATGGTTTAGTGCCTGACGATACTAACGTAATTGAATTTGACGATAAAGTACGTTGGGACAAGGACCAACAGTCATTACCTTCTATCTTTAACGACGTTAGAAAAAATTTGTTAAAAGCTTACGAAAAGAGTAAGGACCATTATAACTTACGTAAACGAAATATTTCCTTCGCCTTGGGCGAACAAGTTTGGAAGAAGAACTATGTCTTATCGGATGCATCTAAGAAATTTTCTTCAAAATTAGCCCCTAAATTCATTCTTTGTAAGGTCACTCGTGTTATTAGTCCCCTTATCTACGAACTTCAGGATGCTGAAGGAAAACGCCAAGGCAGGTGGCATATTAAAGACCTTAAGCCATTCTCTGCCGACCCAAATGCTAATTAAGTTTTTCACGTTCCATTCTCCTCACAATTTACCTAATATTTTTCTGTTCTCACCATCAATTAGTATCTTTAATTACTTATTCCTTCTCTCATACAGTATATAATTTCTTACACGTTTAACTTTACTTACCTTAATTTAGCTATCTTTTTCTTTTGGTTGACTTTTTCTTGATCATACCGTTAGTTATATATCACTTCATTCTCTACACCCCCCAATATAACTCTGTCGTTTCATTTAATTAACCCTTGAAATTTTCCTACTACATATTGTTCGGTTTTTAGTATTTCTCTTATATGGTTTAATTGTGTGGTAATTGTCGTAACTTTGGTTGAAATAACTCATTGAATTTTTATGATTGGTTTTAGCTGATGTTGAGTGAATGCTTTCTTCTTTGAACTCACATAGGAGACGCGGCCTATGCCATTGTAAGAAATAGTTCATATTCGCAGTTGCAAGAACTAGGATTGCCTATTCTATGTGTTTTTCTTCTGAATTATTGCAGTCGCCTACATTATACTACATCATTATTCCCTTCTTTTTCTACTAAATCTACATAACTTATAAACATTTTCTTCATTGTTTTTTATTGAACTTCGTGGTGAGATGCTATTGCTTCTTATTGTTATCTTATTAAATTCTCGGTTGTTTTAGCATGTTTTAACAGTTTGTTTTTGTGTGTTTGTATCTGTGATGATACTTGTAAGTTGTTGTGTCAACTTTTGTCTGATTTTCTTATCGTAGTCAACGTACTCGTTAGGAAAATGATCGCACTAGTTCTCTTGAGAGTCTAGTGAATGTCAACTTATGATATATCTTATCTTGTCGGATCAATATCGCAGGTAGTCCTTCAGACTACGCTGTGTTTTATAGGGACAACTCTCTACCTTCTCTCGGACGCTTGTCCAAAAACTATACTTTTTTCTTAACCCGCTATCTCCGCTATGCCTTATTCTTCTTTCGGTGGACCTGTTCTTGTCCCGGAACACCCGTCTGCCACATAAGAATGATGTTCCCTCATTCCGAGCTACTGGACACACTGGTTGGTTGAGTAGCGCTTTGCTATCCACCTTTCCCTCTGTCGCTTTTGCTCAATGCGAGCCCTTCCTCTACTTTCTTCTACCTGGAGGTGCCTCTTATGCACTCCAAAAAACCAACCTCCTTCTTTTTTACCGTTCCTGTTTCTCTACTACCTTTTCATTTCTGTTAGTCACCGTGTGGTTGCGCGGGAGGTTTTCACAGACACCTGGACCATGTCTCTGCGAATCTTTCGTGGGGTCATGCGGTGCCGCTGTCAGTGCATGGGCTCTGGCAGTGAAGGTATGTATGAGTGTGTGAATGTGTGAGTGAATGAGTATATCTTATACCGAGTGGATATCGGGTGATAGTTTCACCGATATCAATCATCGCCGGGTGCAGGAATGCACCCAAATGCCTTTCCCGGTCTCCCGTGCTGTTCTTGCGAACGGACCTGCTTCACAGGTTTCTCTTTTTAGAGGGCACGGGTCAATCCCATTTAAACGGCTCTACTGGAGCCACTCTTCTGTTGTTATTCATTGTCTTGGGTAATAACCAGGCCAATATCTTTGTCTTCTTTATTATCTTTGACAATACCCTTAGTTCTTAATATCGTTATCTTATTGATTACCTTTGGTAATAACCTTAGTTTAGTATCGTTATCTTACCGACTACCGTTAGTAATAATTTTGGTTTAATTTATCGTTATCTTACCGACTACCGTTAGGAATGACTTCGAGTTATTTCGCGTTATCTTACCGGTTATCTTTAGTAATAACTTCTGTTTAAATTCATGTTACCTACTATCTCTTATAATCACTTTAACTTAATATCGTGTTATCTTATCGAGTATCTCAAATAATAACTAAAGCTTAATACCGTTATCTTATTCATTACCTTTGAGGATAACAACTTAAGCTTAATAACATTATCTTATCTACTATCTTTAACAACAATTTGAGATCTTATCTTATCTTTTTATCGTCCTAACGTGTAGTATATATGACCAGACGTGGGAATTATCTTTCTGAAATTTAAGTGAAAAAGCTAACCCAATTTAGAAATGTAATTTGTCAGGTTAGCATATAAGGATTTAGTAGGTGGTACTTTTGGTAAATTTGTTGATTCACAACTATGTCATGGACAAGTTTTAAATGTGCATCGTAGAAAACCAAAGTACCAGTAACAAAATTTGCTAGAGTGCAAAGTGACGCACTCCATGAACATTTTTAAATTTGGGCACTTCTTGCCAAAAAGAAGAATAGTTTTGATGCAACACTCATGTGTGTCTGCACATAACAACTTTTATGTTAGCTTTAGTTAGATAGGTTTAGATAGTTTAGGCGACTTGTCGCACCCGTGTTAGTTTAAGTAGTGTTTCATGCTCCCCGACAAATTTGTGCTGTCGGTAATTAGTGTAGTCAAAGACTATCGGGCTACCTATTCCGTTTCCTGGTACTTCGGTAGACGTGTTATCGGTCGAAAAACCAGGTGGCGCCTTATATAAACATTTTGTAGGTTTTAAGTTAGGGTTTATGTAGGGTAGTTAGGATTTAGATTTTAAGCTGTTACTGTGCTAACAGACTTTTTCTTTTTTTAAGTTTTTTCTTTTGTGGCTTTGTCGCTATTGTTACGTGCCATTGCACTTCAACATGTTGTTATGTTAAGTTTTTGGTGTACGGAAGTTTCCCGCCATAATTTTCAAATACGCGGTACGCGGGAACTTTTAAATGGACTAGGCGGTGCTTCCGATACGTCATGGTAGTGAGTTTGCGTAGTGTGCTTATCCCTAGAGGGTTAGGGGAATACTATACAATGGGGTGGGAGAGTTCTCCGCTTCTCGCGCGATAACGTGGCTTTTTACCTGGTATCGTCGTGTTAAGTGCACGTTTCTATCTCTGGTAACGTATCGTTAGGGTTTACCTATGTAGTTCCTTTCCTAATTATCGTTTGTTTGTTTACCGCATACCTTCTCCTGTCCAAACCTTACATAGGTAAGAATCTGCGTCACCTAGGGCCTACCGACCTCCACATCTGTAGATGGAGAGACCTCATGTCTACCGCAACTAGCCGAAGCTGCTCTGCACGCATTTGGTAGCGTCGACGTTCACCTCTAATTCCTCCGGGAGGAGCCCGACTGGAGTGGTTAGAGGCCTACCGAGTGAAATTGCAGGCGGAAGCAGAATACCTGATGTGAGTAATCTTTTACGTATTTTTATTTTGTGCATGCCTTATTTTTGGTTTTAAAAATGTAGTAAATTTGCGTAGGATTGCGTAATATTGATGACATCATTGATAGTTGACGCGCCTAAATCTGTATAAGAATAAGTGCAGCCAACTGTTGATAGTGTCTATTACACCATGCTACCGGTGTTGTAATTATCGAACTTTTAATTTTAACCACCGTGTTAAACGTAAGAGCTGGTCATACTAATGCTTAAAGATCTCTCGATTTCTTGATATGTCGCATGACGATCTTCTTCAATTAGTTCTCGCATAGCATCTATATTTCCGGAACAATGACCGATTTTGGACGACCTTCTTTAACTTTGTCCGTAAACGAACTACGTCCACGTATGAATTCAGTGTACCAGCGATATACAGTGGCTGTGGATGGCGCTTCATCGCCAAAAGTTGAATTCAGTTGATTGATGTATTGTTCTTGAGTTAGACCATGTCGAAAGTCATAATAAATCATAGCTTGAAAATTTTCACGAGTTAATTCCATATTTTGGCTGAGATGAAATTTTAAACACTGTAAAAAACACAAATAGTGCTTGCACGTCAAAACGTTCTGAGTACCTATAATCTCAAAAATGTCAACTTTACTATGGCAATTTCAGATTTTACCTGGCAATACCAGTGTCGCCAGTCCTCAATACATAGTGTCCCTGGTACATACATACATACATATGTGGTTGCTGTTAATAAAAACTTTAATAGTAATTGTACGCTAGTTATATAAGAACAAAATTAAAGTAAGATATTTGAAGCATATTAATAATCAAATTAAGGAAAATGTGTTTAAATATACCATTTTTACAGTTTAGCCTTGTGGTTTCCCAATCTCGATACGTTTCTGTATTCCAAAGTAAAAACAATAGATTGCTATTTGTGTCTAGTGCAAACCTTATGTAACATTTGTAGTTTTTTTTGGAAATGGAATAACACAAAAAATCTTGTTCCTTAAACTAATTAAATGGTATACTTTAATTGAGTTCCTCTACTGTGACCTTGTAGTTTTTTCCAGTCTACTACTATTAACAAAATACTATTTTTAAACAATAGCTTGTAGTTTTGTGTAAGTATTATGTAATTTCTGTAAATTGTTTAAGTAGTTTAATTACAAATTGTTTCAAATCAGAATATAAAGTTTTATCGACATTTTATGTTAAAGTCAAGAAAATTTTTTGTGTTGTTTAACCTTCTACAGGGGGAATTACTAGTCCATTCTTGTCATGGTATTCACAGCTTTTTTGTTTGTGTATTTTAGAATACAATTTTGTACTTAGTTTCTGAAGCTATACGAGAATGGGATTCAACGTTATTATTGCAACAAATATGAAATAGAAAAAAATTGGTACAATGCTGTATAATCCCCACAACGCAACTTTGTAGAAAGAATAAATAAAACTATAGGCATAGCCATTAGATCTTACATCGACACACAAAACACTTGGAGTATTAATTTGTCAAAAAATCCAACATGCCATAAATTCTGCAAAACATGAAATGGTTTTACACCAAATTTGCGTATGTTTGAATGTTATGTCCCTATCTCTGGTAAATTTTATAGGTCATCTTACAAACCTTCTGAGGATGTTGATATTACACCTACAGATAGAGTTTCATATTATACCGATTGTCAGGGTCTGTTTGTGTTATTAAAGGACATTCTTAATAGATATTATACCGCCGCGGGTAAGGTACGCGAGCCACTACAGTCAGTTGATAGCAATGTTAAATAATTGCAAAAATGATGCACAAATAAGACATTAGGTCACATATTTATTCAAAATTACTACATCACGTAAACAACGAAAAAAGTACTTACATTAACTGTAGGGCTTTTCACAGCACTACTCCATGATGGCGGCAGCTGGGCTTCGCTGTTCCTTTTCAGGCGTGGGTGTTCGTTGGGCCCGGTTGAAACCAAATTCCAATTTGTCTTCTTTCTCTTCCTATTTGTAGAGGGGCGAAAGAATAAGGTAAAGGTAACGATAGACAATAGAGGCAAAGGAAACCTACATATAAAAAAAAACACGATAAGACACAAAGATAACTACATTCGTTCACGTCTAGGTCACCAGTCCCGACACGTCTCCCGGAAATCACCACTTTTCTTCTTGCCACACCGCGTCGGCGCAATCTCGCGCAAACGCACTGTCTAAAGTGACGGAAATACACACACGTCTTTTCAAAATTATTGGCGCGAAATCCTTACAAATTAAAACTAAAATTCGAAATGTTTAGGGCCGATTTCGGCACGTAACATAGACTTCACTCAGTTAATATAAAAATGGCAAATAGATATAATCTTTGAAGAGAAATTTCTTTTAATATTGGTGATAAGGTTTTCTGCCAAACTTGCACCTAAATATATATTGTTTATTAAAAATTGTCTAATCTGGTTTATAATCTTACTAATACAGATGGATCAAAAACTAATAGTTGGCATATCAAAAATTTAAAGCCTTACTCAGGCATTAACATAAATAATTATATTTTATCTTGCCACGTACATTGACGTAGCTGGCAGAACAATGAAAGAATGCTCGGGCTCAGTTCGGGAGTAGGCGGGTATTGCACATACAAAAATAAAGGAAGGCCTGAAGTAAAAATACACGCATGCATTCATCACTCACGATCAAACATAAAAAACCTCGAATTAAAAAAAAAACATGTTACTCATGAACAGTAGTACCAAAACAAATGAAAACAAAATTAATTAATAATCACAATATACATATATAAGGAGGAACAAAAAAAAAAATCAATTCTTAAAATGGCGAGCTGTCGTTTTTAGGTACCTACCCCCTATATTAATTAACGAAGAAAAAAAGAATAAGAAATTACAACTCTAAAAACTCCAGCTCTAACTCATCATCTTAAATATAAAATTAAATATATAAAGTCGTTACAATAAATACAATATCAATAATAAGAATCATCTCACATACAGATAATCATTTTAAAACTACAAGGTATAGTCATCCAACAAAACTGAAATATACTGGTTCGACCAGTTTATAGAGCCCATATAAAGAAATAGTGGATAAACACTCACCCACGTGTCGATGATGCTAGACCTATCACACCCTCCTTAGGGCCGCAACGGTGCCTAGGACCACATAATTTGTGCCATATAAAAAGGGTCGACAATCGCCTCATCAATTAGGTTCAAGGTAACATGTAGTCCTATCCACCGGAAGAAGCTATAAAGAGTGTAGTCACAGATTAGACCCTTTATGAAGGAGAGTATATATTTTAAAAAAAAATTAAAAGTACTCACCACACAGTGTGTGCACGAAAAGTTTGTAAATATGGAAACGTCTATTTCTCGCAGTCGTATATCGAAACGGAAAATGAATATTAAATCGTTTAGTAACATGAATTCATTTCCATGCCGGCGTTATTAAACCCAGGTGTGATTAGCGATTCAAAACACGCTTTATCAAATAATTTGATACCTTATTTCATCGAGTTTCTAGGTTGAAGTAATATACGAAATAATTATATGCTATAAGAATATGAGCCAAAGCAACAGACACCTACAACAAGGTACCGACTATCCGACTGTAGAAGAGATTTTCGTTTTAAAATAAATAAATTTAAATGCAAATTATTACGAAGCGTACTTATCGTAGGAAGGTAAAATATACAGGATGTTGTTGGAGTATTGAAACAGATTCTACGTGAATGATCTTACAATTTAAAATGCCAATTCTTACATTTTAAAAGTTCACAAATACAAACCCGCAAGCGCGGTATATTAGACACCACAACAGTTGGTAGCGCTAATCTTATACAGATTTTGGCGCGCCCATCTGTCAATAACGTCACCAATGCACAAATTTAATACGCAATTAACGAAAATATAAATTTAAGACAATAGTTTATAGCAGCGAAATACTCACATGAATATGTCCCTGAGTTAAAGTTGGCTTCTGTTGAAGTCCATCAGGGCTACTGATGGCCCTTTTAAGGCAATTAACGGGGGGTACGCCCAACGCCCTTCCAAAGCGCTCGGGCCAGCTCCGGCAGTCGCAGTTGCTACCAGGACTCGTTCATCTAGGGTCGTGGCCTCCGGTTCTCCCTAGGCTGCTTACTAATTTATCACCTACCTATGCAGGGAACGGATAAGGAAACATGGTATAAGGGCGATAAACAGATAAGCAAGGCAAGGATCTACATAGATATAAGATAAAGGCACGATACGATACCTAACACGACCACCTTCTTGAAGTCCCCAGGCAAAACAGCCACGTTACCGAGTCTCACGGAAACACTTCTCCCACTTTTTTGTCCTTTCACGCGTCGGCGCAAAATTATTCGTCCAACCCACTTTTGACGTGACGGAAATACGCGCACCGAGTCTTTTGAATTTATGGCGCGAAACTTCCGCACATAAAAATTAAGCTAAGACAATGTTTAGTGCCACTTTGGCACGTAACAATGAATAATGTAAAACAAAGAAGGGTGTGTTTTAATTTACTGTCGAGAGTGAACGTAACAATCTTAAAATATCTACCTTTCTTTTAACTCACTTGGCTACTTGAAACACGTTAATCTTTTTTGTATTTTTGTTTCTGTTAGCTAGCAATTCCTAAACTAATCAACCCCAAGTCTTACCTTCATATCTGTGCACGCAACAGTTATGCCCCCCCCCCAACCTTTTTCTACCATGTGTTTTTACTCTTAATGTCTTCATAATTGTTTTCTTTCCTACACAAAATAACAATTTTTTTTCGTTTTTCTCTCCTCTTTTGTCATCTCTCTTTTGAGGTTATGACTTTACCAATTATGACTTTCCTGCTTCTGTCTCCTTTTGGGATATTTGATACGCGTTAGTTATCTCACCACTCAGCTGTGTTTTACATGCACTGTTTCTTGTGATGGAAAATTTTGGAAATATTGAAATATGTTCGCGAATTTTCGTAAAATTCGCGAATATTCGGGAATATAAACGAAAATTGAAAAAATATATATATTAAGAAAGAAACGTATTATAAACTTAAAATAACACGTGTAGTATAATGTATGACTATAGTTGCAGGATACTAAAGTGCACTGACCAGTATAGTTTTAGATGATCGGCTTGCCTGGCTAACAGTCGATACCGCCATGCTTAAAATATTCAGGAATTAAATATAAAGTGTAAATTTCTGTGTCCGTAGAAATTAGACGGCTATTTTAGCAAAGATGTAACCCGTCATTATGTACTTTAAATTGCCCTCGTATTAACTGTATACTTCGTTGTAGTTTTTTTCAAATCGGTAGCATTCACGCTCTGCGTGTTTAATGTGTAGGACTAATAATATCACGCTTTTTGTAAAAAGAAATACTGCGAGCACACCTACGAATAATAGACTTTATTGTGGTAGTTGAATGATAAAAATCCGTTTAGTACATTGCTCAAACTAAGCGTTACAAGAAACGGCTTAGTGTTTTAAATATATAGGATTTTCTACAAATTCTCACCTGATCAGAGCAGATTAATAATAGCTTGCTCCTTCGTATTATCTTTAAATGATGTCACATTTTGATTTTTGATTCAAATGAAAAGAACAGCGAGTTCTATATCCCTATTCCTATTATGTTATTCTACTATAATAAAACAAGTTTCACACTAACAAGTTAAAATTTGGGTATAAATAAATCTTTTTTATTTTTAAATATGTATCGTATACCATATACTGAAATTGATTATTATTCAAATAAATATTAAATAGGAACGACAAGGAAATAATCACAAAATTTAATTAAACCTAGTTAATTAAGTAAATTCTTCTATCCATTGACTATAGGTATTCTGTCAATTTCAAGTGTTTTACTTGTATCTTCTCTAAAAACTGTAACTGAACAAATTAATTACTTATTTTCCAATAAAAGAACACTTTTGTAATATTGAGCCAGCTTATATTAAAACGATACATTTTCTCTAGTGGAAGTTTGCGTTTTAAGATAAAAACCGGTTTCTGCTTTAAAAGGGATAAATGTATAGGTGCGTGAAGTTAGCCGTACTTTTTTTGAACATTAAAAAAAATTTTGTACTATTATTAGGCGCCATTTTGCGCCGTTAAAATTAAGTTTTGCGCTCTCATAGCTTTTAGGTTATTTTAAAAACAATTGTTTTCCGGTCAAGCTTATGCAGCCGCACTTTTTCGTTTTTTTCAAAAAAATTTATGCCATAATTAGGTGCTATTTTGCGCCATTAAAACAAAATTTTGAGCCCACCTGGCAAACAAGTTATATTACAAAAATTATTGCTTCGTTCGATTAAGTTCACAAAGCCGCACTTTTTCGGAATTTGAAAAAAATTGTGCTATAATTAGGAGCCATTTTGCGCCGTTGAAAGAAAATTTGGCGCCAATTTTCTAAATAACTTGTTTGCATCAAGGGCGTAAAATTTTGTTTCAACGGTGCCAAATGGCGCTTAATTATAGCACAATTTTTTTTTTTTGAAAAACGAAAGAAGTGCGGCTGAGTGAACTTGGCCGGTAAAATTTGTTTTAAAATAACTGGAATGCTAAGAGGCCGCAAAAATTTAGTTTCAATGGCGCTTAATTATAGCACAAAATTTTTGTGAAATTCATAAAAGTAGGGTTAACTTCACGTACCTTAAATGCACTTGGCTTGGATACCGTTTTTTAAAACTTGCTTTTTCTTACAATATGTTAGATTGCTGTATATTCCCGTTTTTAAGTATTAAATACAAAGCTTTGTTATATTACTAATTTACTACTAGGACATGAGGGCGAGCAAAATTTTTTGTAATAGAAACAAAGCAGATGCCTTCCCTTTTAGTAAAATACTTATACCAAGAATTCAGGACAATAGCACAAAGGGAATCTAATCTTTTCTTTGACAACAAGGTGTTTTTATAAAAAAGATGTTCTTACTTTTCTAAATGATAGCATTTTTATATCCTTCTTTGAACAAATTTTTTTATATACCTAACTATTTCAAATCTGACTGTTGATGAGAACCGTTCAGTGCCATTCGGCTAATTTTGGTTTCTGGCGAGAACACCTGCACCATGTTGTTCCAGTAACCGTTTTTGAAGTCTCCCATATAAAACTTTTTGCCCAAATACCTATTTTAGCAATATATTCTGTTAATTCAGTCAAAATAGTTTGTTTATTTTGAATAAATAGAGGATTCCTGCTAACGATATTACTTATGCATTCAATGGCATCTATATGTTCTGCTGCATCTAAGTGTTGACCAGTATACTTTGGATCTAGTAAATTTGCGGCAAAATGTATAGGTTTCACCGCCATATTACGTCTGTATTCAAAAGCCTTCAAAATAGTTCGCTCCTCTGCTTTTTGAATTGGCAGTTCTGGAACTATTGTTTCAATAAATTCTGTCAACTCATTAAAAGCAGTAATTACAGATCTCATTGTATATAAATCACTTTCTAAAATGGACAATCATTTAATTATTGGTTGTAAAAGTTGAACCAACTTTTCCACCCTCAACCAAGAAATCTCATCATCCAAACAGTTCTTTCTGACATTTTTACTAATTTTTGGAGCAATGTTAAATTTTGACACCACTAATATTTTCAAGAATTTTTTGTAATTAACAAAATATTCGTGCAGTTTAAAACTGATCCCCAACGTGTAGAAACGGGTAATTTTAACGAAATTACTTTATCGCTGTGTTCGTGTTCTCTTTGTATTCTGTTGAATTTGGCCAATAGAATGTGTGAACCGGTTATTTCTTCAACTATTTCTTTGCATAAGTTTTCAAGTGCTTTTAAGGAATGTAATTTCATAATATCGCCTATGAAAAGGTGGAAAATATGGCAAATGCAACCATATGTAAGAACATGGTTATACTGTTCGTGCTCTTCTATTAAAGATCATGCTTTACACATTGCACTTGCATTATCTGTGATAAGTTCAAAAAATTTATTGAAACCAATTTCTTCTACTACTTTTATAATTTCTTAACATAAAAATTCCCCAGTACGCCAGGTCTCATCAGTACATGAAGTTTTATAAAGATATTGTTGTGGTGGTTTTGGGACAACATAGTTAATTATTGCTTGGTTTCTAGAAAAACGATCAAATAAATTCGTAAAAATAAATATCAAGCTAATTTTACCTAATATTAGACCAACGGTCTAGCTGTAATGCAAACGTAGCTGCATTTGCTAACTGGGAGTTCATACGATCTCTAATTCGATCATGTTCGCATTTAAAAGGCTGTTTGATACTTTATACCGCGACGGAAATGAATATGCCGGTCGTAACATTTATAAAAATTCCCACCAATAAGAATTTTCAACAATTGAAAATGGTGTCCCAGATGCATAAATAGCACGACCTAACAGTTGATCAAGAACTTCCTGAATTTTTATCTTTAATACTATGATTACTTTGTATTGTAACAAAAACATACCTTTTGCTTGGGGTCGATATTGTCAAAAAACGGTTTTATTGAATGTAAATTAACACTGACATTCGCCTTTAAATAAACCATACTTTCTAACGGAAGAGCATTCTGTTCTATTAGGTTTACATCATCATCTTTGCACTTTTCGTTTGTTTTTTAAAATAATTTTGGATTGAAGCAGGACACTTTCGACATTTCACAATATGTTTCTTTAAACGTGTTGCACTTTTAGAATATTCAGCGTTGCAATAAACACATGAATAAAACATCTCACTTTTAATGATACCGCCTATTTTTTCTTTCTTTCGCTTCCTTTGAATAGAATAGAATAGAATAGAATTTATTCACCATTATGGTACATAACATTGTACATAATATGGAAAGTCAATGGATAATATGGTAATACAGTTTTATATATCTAAAGCTAAATATATGATCACATTGTGACTAGTTAAAATTTATTGTTAAAACTTAAAAATAATATATTTTAGTTATATAATAGAGTATTCAGTATATACAAATAATATTATTAATATCACTTAAAATTCGTAGAAAGAAGTATCTATTGTAGTTTAAAGAGCAATTACTGAAAAGTTCCCAAATCGTGATTTAAATAATCTACAACTTTATGGAAGGCATTAACAATTAAAAACCTTTTAACTTTAGACTTGAACGCTTTATATTCAGTTATTTTTTTCAGCTTTATCGGTAATGCTCTAACGTATTTTTTTTCCTAGTTACACTTCGTTCTTTAATATAAAATAAAACAGCAATAATATAAAATATATAATTTATAAATTTCCGTTCAGTAAAATTAATACATAAAATTAATAATAGCATATAGACTCCTTTACCTTTGTGGTCTAAGATTCGTTACTAAACTCCGTCGGGTTGTCAATTTGATCACTTTGCTATCAACGTTTGAAGAGACAAGCTGCGATAAGCGGCGTAGTAAAGTCGAGATGGTCGTGTCTAAACACGTGGCCTGTAACACAGTGTGAAAAAAGAAATATAATTGATTGAATCTTCGCGTCTGGAGGTTGAACCTAGCAGCTGTAGCGTGATGATATTCTTGTATAAGTTCCACCTAGAGCAGTTGAGTTGATCCCTGCAGGCCTAAGGAGATGGAAGCTCCCCATCATCATTAATACAGTTGGTATAAAATTATTTAAATAAATTTTATTAACATGTTCCCTATAGTGCAATATCAGATATGACAATATTTTATACAATATGATATATGGTAATATCATGTTATGCAGTTTCATATAATTCAACATCATAAACAAGTAATATCGAATAAGCAAATCTTGGACCTAGAAAATTTGTTGGAGTACTAAATTTAATATGATGTAAAATTGAGCAGAAGTTAGTTTCGTTTAATAATGGTTGTATTCATAAGAGTTTTTGCAATTCCAGTAATAATTTCGTAAGTATTCACGTGGTTTCTATTTGTGCGTCGCAGAAAACCGATGGTTATGGAATTTCCGACAGCTGAGGTTATAGTCCAATTTCTTTCGTTCACAGCAGTATTTCTACACATGAGTGTTTCTTAGAATTTAATCACTTTGAATATTAATTAAGTTGCAATAAGAAAATATTACATTGAACTTTTGTAACGTAAAAATCATTTAAGGAAAGAAAGAATTAAATAACAAATTTATTGTTTGTCAGAATGTTTGCACATGCAGATAAAGTTTACTAAGCTAAAAGGTTGTGAGTGACACATTATGTCAGATATAAAAAAACTTAGATTCAGTTGTCCTATTTAGACCTCACGTCATCTTACGTTAATTTAAAAATATGTTTAAATATTTTGAGGTCATGAACTTTGATTTTTAGTCAACATGTGGAATTCGACTAATAACTGTTAAGTAAAAGTAACTTTAGGTTGATACATGCTAGTTTATCAGCACTTAGGTAATTAAATTTCATTGTTAAGGTCGAAGTAGTACTACTATGGCTTGGAGAATATGTAATATGAATAATTAAGAAAACTCAAATCCTTACATTTAAATTATTAAGAAAGATCCATTCAGAGAGCTTTATATTATTGAATACAAATCTTTATTAGTATATTTCTGTTCCATGAAAATTATTAATTGAAAATATTATAGTAATACGAATTGAAAATATTATAGTAAAACGAATCCAGAAATTTATTCAAATAGAATCTATTTTTTGCATGACTTTTATTATTTAGAATTCAAGTAAAATTACAAGTCATCCCTGATCATAAATTGTGTGTAATGAAAACAAATACCCTGGGTGTATACTTTTGAAACCTAAATTCTATTATTTTATTTTTGGCAAATATTTTTGAGGACACAAATGGTGTCCATGTTGTACATTTGTTTGTTCACAGGTCAAGCCGAGACATCTGTATGACATATGGTGTTTGAGGTTTTGGTAAGTGTGTTTAAAAGAGTGAGATTCAGGTTTAATGGCTATGTTAGTGGTGTTGATATAAGGTTTCCGCATTCCCCTAATACAAGCACAGTTAAATTTTGTTGGTTGTTGTATTGAAAAATACGGTGGCGCTCATTATTTATATTTTTGGTCTTTTGACAACCCATGACCCAAGCTCATGATCTACCCAGAGCTAACACTCGACTAGCCGTTTATGTCTTAAGAGTTTTTCTTTTTCTCAAGCCATTTTCCATCCAACTTTACCTTGGGCTTACATTGATAATAAGAAATTCTCGACCTTGTGATATCAGGTTAGGGTTTAGAAAATATAAAGGTGTAATTTATTAGCTGATATTCACGAGGATAAATAAATATAATAAAAACAAGTTAGTTAAAAATATATTTATTACAACGCATTATATAAAATAATACAATTATAAAATGGAGAAGTTTTGAATAGACTAGTGTTGTGTGAAGGAATAAGTAGACATCCTCTGTGTCTTGTATTGTGTGTATGTTGGCTACCAACAGTTGAAAAGAATGAGAGATTTTTCTTTACAAATAATAGATTATCTAAGATATATACCGAAGGAAAAGTTAGAATCTGATTATTTATAAATGTGCTCTTGCATGATTCTCTACTTTTCAGGTTAAAGATAAGTCTTAAAATACGCTTTTGAGAAACAAAGATTCTATGTGTTTTTGCTGCCTTACCCCAGATAAGAACACCATAAGCAATGAATGAGTAAGCTAATCCATAGTAGATATTCATTAAACCTGATCGGTCAAGACAATCACGCAACTGTAAAATTACATAAAATGCTTTATTTAATTGCTTGCAAACAAATTCAATATGGTCCGTCCATGATAAAGTGCTATCTAGATGAAAGCCTAAAACTTAACTTTGTTTTGAAAAGGTATGGTTTGATGTGTGTTTAATTGATGGTGATTTGACCTTATATTGTAAAAGTTAATAATTGTAGTTTTTGAATTGTTTAGGACTAATCTGTTTCTATGGCACCAAGAGGTCATTTCGTCTATGACTGCTTTAATTTTAATTTCCAAGTCATTAATATTAGAAGCAGAGACTGTTATAGTGGTATCATCTGCATACAAAACAGTTTGTCCATTTGCAATATGATTAGGCAAGTCATTGATAAATAGTACGATCAGCAATGGCCCTAATATAGATCCTTGCCCAACTCCAAGATCCACATTGTAGGAAGACGACAATAGATGCTGATATTTAACTTGGAGTTTCCAATCACTCAAGTAGGAATATATCCAATTTTGTAGTTTACCACGGATACCGATAGCGGCCAGTTTACCATCTAAAATATTTTTATCGATTATGTCAAAAGCTTTTGTTAGGTCAAATAATAAAGTGACGACAAAATTGCCTTTATCTAATTCTTGGTGAATGTATGTAACCAACTGAAAAGCAGCAGTAGCTGTTGATTTACTTTTAACAAACCCATGTTGTGAACTATGAATAATACCATATTTATCAAGAAATGTAACAATGCGTCTACTGATTATTTTTTCCATGATTTTTTAAATAACACTAATGATGGATATCGGACGGTAATTACTTACATCTTTAGCATTACCCTTCTTAAAAATAGGTGTATCTTTACTGATTTTTAAGCAATTTGGAAATACCCCATGTTGAAATGAGCTATTTATTAAAACTTTAAGCGGGTTAATTATTTCCATTACTATGTGTTTTACAATGAAGCTAGTTAAGTCATCAGTACCTTCAGTTTTAGTATTTTTTAACTCTTGAATGACAATAATTAACTCTATCTCATCTGTTTCATAAAAAAAGAGTGAGGTACTAACATTTCCTACAAAAGTTGTCGGAGGAAGAGAAAGGTTTGATCCAAGGTCGTTAAGAACAGTTAGATTTGCTATATCAGCAAAATATCTTGCAAATGTATTGGCTACCATTTCTCCATTATTATGATCAACACCTTTAACATTAAGGGTTAAATTTATGTCATTGTTTTTAAGTTTGCCTAGTTTAGTATTAACAATCATCCAAGTTGCCTTGGTTATATTGTTTGCAGTTTTAATTATTGAAGTAAAATATTTTATTTTAGTCTCCTTAACTTTTTGTTTATATGTTATAAGTCTAGATTTATAAAGCAACCTTGATTCATTAGTGTTGATTCTTCTGTTTAACCAAAACAGGTATAAAACTCTTTGTTTCTCTACTGTTAATTCTGGAGTCACCCACTGCTTATTCCTACATTTTATATTTTGCTTTTTTTTTAAAAAAACACTTTACATGGCAAATGGATATTTAATTGATGCAAAAGGATTTGTATAAAATTTTCGAAAGCTTCATTAATATCACGTCTTTCAAAATCTGACCAGATTACATTACTCAGAGTATGTTTAAATTTAAATAGATTTTTGTCAGACGTTAGCTTAACGTTATATTGTTGAATGTATTCTTTGGTGTTGGATTGTTCATATTTTATAGATGTTATGTGTGCAAAATGATCCGACAGTAGGGGATTGACTAACTGTATACTGTACAGTTCTTCTGGTAATGAGGTTGCCATATAATCTATACATGTCGAACTCATCATGTCATTTTTATTGACACATACCCTTGTGGGTAAATTAATAGTATTGGAAAATAATGAGAAAGACTCGAATATATCCAAAAGTGATTTTTTGATGCTATTATTATTAAAGTAGTTAATATTTAGATCCCCACATAGAATAATATTTGTGGTTTTCCTTGAAATACGCTGTAGGGTCAAGACCAATCTATTAAAGAATAATGTTGTATCACCACTTGGAGGACGATAGGAAGAGAGCAATATAACTTTAAGTTTGTTAATGTAAAGAGAGTGGCAATCCATTTCTATGTGGCCCTCCACTGATAAGTCTTCAACAATTCTGGTGTTTATCACAACTATAGATTTTCTTGTCATTATTAAAGACCCACCGTGTTTACCAGATTTGCGAGCAAAGTAACTAGTGATTTTAAAACATTCAAGATTGAAATTAGAAATTGTCTGTTCTTGTAACCAGTGTTCTGTTAAGCAAAGTATATCAATATCATGTTCATTAATGAACAATTCAATTTCACTAATCTTACTGAATGCACTTCTAATATTGATATGAGCTATTTTAAGTGTATTTAAATAGCAGTTCTGCTTTACTATGTAGTTACTATTTGAAGGTGGTTGTGAGGAAAATTTCCTGAAAGTAAGTTCAGATGTTACTTTTTGACTTTCCCATTATGATTGATAATGTAACAATATGTAAACTCCTATATATTATATTTTATTAGAACTTAGTTTCCGAAATGCAGTATAAAGCTCTCACTCTCGTTAATTATTATGGAATCTGCATGTGGGTGTGTCTAATTGGGTAGACACTAGAAAATAATATACTAGTGCAACGTTTCAGTTTCAAGTTTTTTATTTTGCGGGATTATTATTATTTCTGCTTGTTTATCACACGCAAGTTATGCTAACTTGCATTTGTATTTCAGGCATTTACGTCATGATATTAACCAGATCCGGTGAAAAAACGTCAAGTTTAGTATTGATTATGGCTTATATAGTTACATAAACAAAAGGACAGCGCAGAGGGCTATAATATTATAATTTATAACTGAAACAGAGTATGTAAACAAAATATTCTAAACTGTAACCAAGACGTTAAAGTTTCTCGTGCGGTGTGGTAAAATTAGAACTTGAAAAGCATAATTATGTTTATTACTGTTAATTACATATTTACCTTTAAAATTACGTACCCACAAATTATATTAATTTTTTATTTTTAAGGTGTTGTGAGTTATGCAATAAAAATGCAAAATAATTTTGCGAATATTTGCAAAAATAGGTGCCGAATATTCGGAAATATTTCCAATATTTCCGAATATTCTGAGACGAATTTTCCCTACTTTCAACACTAACTGTTTCTCCCCAAAGGTTTTCTATTTTTTTTCCATTTCCCCTAATGTCAGTTAAGTTTTTGGTTTTTGTGATTTATATTTAATGATTTTTCTTATATATATGTTGCAAAATTTTAAAAAATATTCAATTTTTTTTCTCTTGGTGGTCCGGGGCAGTATAACATGACATTTTACTATTTAAAGAAAAGGAGTCTGATTCATTTAATTTATTTTGTGAATATCAAAGTTACATAATTGTTTATTCTTTATCAACATAAAAGAAAACTAATTTTGATAATAGAATTATTTTGAATACTTTCTGACGAGTTAATCTCATCTAAAGTGAACAAATTTCAGATTATGAGTTATCTTTGGTAACTGAAATAAGTGACGTATATAGGACTTTGAAAAAATAATTGTAGTGATTATTTTTTGGACAAAAATATATTTCCAAAAATCAGTAATACTGAGACTAGTCGCTCATACTAGTGCTTTGTGGTTTTGAGTTTTATTATGCTATTATATGTTGGCCTGCTACGTTATGAAGCGTATGAGTCGGACAAAAATAGAAAAGATGCTTAAAGTGAGGACCCGCACAAATCACAATTACAAAACAGAACACAAGAAATGTAGAAATACTAGGCTAACTACCAATGCGGATAGGGGGAATTCCCAGCAACACAAAAAATACATCATCATCGATTTTCTATTTACAATAAAAATTAATTAAAAAAGAATTCGGTATAAATAAACAACAAAAAATAAATAAATAGTTATATTACAAAGAACAAATTTTAAGAATTGACGTACGAAGTGCGAATTTCGTTTAACATGTAGAATTCATTAGTAAAAGAAAGAAAAAAAAATTACTGTTTATACTTTCTCATAACACCATGGTGTTAAAGTAAAAATATTAATGGTAGAACAAATTCTAGTAAACATTTAACAAAGTACTATGGAGCACCAGCGACGCACTAACAACAAAGTAAAAAAAAGAGGCGCTCTGGATATATGGGAAGACTATCACAACATATCCCCATGTATCAAGATACTATCGTGTGCCCATTACATCCACCGAGGGTGCTTGCATCCAGATGCAGCATCACCACGGTCGACAGATTTTGAGCGTTGCGACAATCACTGCAACAGCGGAACACATACCAACGCATTTGGTTCTACATAAAAAGAATAATCGGGCCTACATAAAATCATTTGGCATCCAGCTAAGAGCTACAAAAAGAGTCTTACTAATATTAATAATGCAGGAGAACTTATCGATGCACCCAAGATTTACACTTCTTATCAAAGAAAAAAAAATGTGCATCGCTCTTGAAGTAATAGGACGAATAATGTAGAAAATACATATAAGGACGAACTGCAGAATCAACTTGAAATTGTTTTTTGCAAGAATTTAATCTAAACCAGGCGTTATCAAACATAGGTGTTAAATAGAAACTTGAAACAAAACTTAACAAATAAGTACGATCCATTATTTCAACGAGTCTTTATAATTGGGTATAATAAGAAGTAATTATGCGCTATAGTATTGTGTATTAAGTCAACGGATACCTCAAACAAGATACGGACGATTGAGATTATAGAAGAGCTTTTCGTTTTAAAATAAATAGAAACAAATGCAAATTATTAGGAAGCGTACTTATTGTAGGAAAATCTAATATACCGGGTGTTGTTGGAGGATTGAAGCAGAATCTACGTAAATGAATAATGAAAGACAAAAAAAGGTACATTTTAATTTTACCGTTGGAAAGTGAACGTAACAAATCCCCCACAGCAAAATTAACAGGTCAGGGTAGGAAAACAAAAGTAAAGGAGTGAACAGTACAATACTCAGTACGAAAAAATTAATAAACAAAAAAAAATTCGCTTGAGTAAATTAAAAAAAAAAAATCATCTGATATCCGGCTCGAAGAACCAAAATACCGGATAAAATCAAAAGTAAAAAGGACCACAGAAGATAGGTAGGTCTAATATACCGGGTGTTGTTGGAGGATTGAAGCAGAATCTACGTAAATGAATAATAAGACAAAAAAAAGTACGTTTTAATTTTACCGTTGGAAAGTGAACGTAACAGGCCACTAAAGTTGGTCTTTATTATTACTAATCAAACTGTTTTCTTTTCAGGTACGCTTTTGTTGAGTCACTGTTACACGTGCGTTGGGTTTCTGCATTTCTCCCGGAGTTCTTAGTAGTGAGTTTATTAGAGTCAGTAAACGCTGTGGCACCCTCGTACGAGGTAAAGCAGAATTGGGATATTACCACTTTCATGATCTCGCTTGAATTAATAATCAGAGTTAGCCATTTTATCTTGCTAGGAGTTCCTTTGTCTACAGTAATTTACCATTCAAATAACACCAAGGGCTTATTTCAACATAAGGAAACCTTTCTGTTTTGCCAACACTACCGTTTCCAACGTGAGGCTGGAAAAAATTTCGTGTCAATGCGTTTGATGTATTCCATTTCCTTTTTAGCTTCCCCTATGTTTTTCGTCCAACCTTGATTGGAAATTCTTGTGAATCGTTAATAATAGTATTTCTTTTATTATCTCTGTCAGCTCTGTTCCTTGATCTTGTGTAAAAGGCAATAGAAGAGTATTAAACTACGTGAACTATTTACTAATAATGTATAAACTGAGATACAAGTAATTTGATGCAACTAAAGCACAGATTCTTTTGGTTTTACTACGAGTACATGGTGTACGTCTACTCATTACAACACAATAAACAATTTTCTGTGTTCTAAAAAAAAAGTACAACAAACGCAATGAAACAATCAAAAAATCATCATGTTTATATCCTTATTTTACTTAATAACTGGCAAAACATGGTAATAGAATGAGCAAATGTGCAATTTTGCTATAACACCATGTACACTTTGTCAATGCCACTGCCAAACAAGTCCAAATTAATGTACAATAATAAAACGAAGGGTAATGTCAGTGTTGCAGTTTAAATACTATCCATAGCATGCATGTAAATAGCAATGCTTTTTAACACAATTAACATAAAGATAAATATTTTGGTATTTTTAACGAATAACATCCTTGTGTCACTAACAAAGAGGAAATTTTTGAAAAAAATTACCTGATGATATATTATCCAACCCTAAACACAGCAATGTGTGTTTCAAAAATGCATTAATAGGAACTTCGCAGAAGAAGTACTGAATATGGTTAGCTAAAAGATAGTAATGCACTAATTGGGAAAAGTAGTTGAAGCATACATACATTATAACGATTTATAGTCAATAGATAATAAAATTTACGGTGTACCACATGCATATTGTTATAATAAACCCCAGATATGTTTCTCGTGTGTTTAAAAATCCTACAAGTATGAATAAATTTGATCCGTTTTATTCTACAATGAGTTGTGATGGACCAAAACTGTAAACTTAGTTTATGTGAATGTAAGTATTACTACAGATACGCATTGTATCGTTGGGTTAGCAAGCATTTATGCATGACTGGAATGTTGAATCGTAGTAGATGTGATATATATTAATATAACAAAAGGCATTAGTAATTTGAAAAAACCCAAAAGTAAAGCATTTGAAAACTTTTAAAGCAGAATAAAATATTGTTGTTTCAACTCTACATTGTACAACTGAAAGCGAATAGTGGAAAAATACAAGGATCATTATGTAAATTTAACTATTATGTGCGGTTCATTTAATATGGTTAACAAGATTCCTCCAGTATATTATTGAAAAAGTTATGTAAGATATATTGCTATTGTTTAAAATTAGTCTATTATTAATCGGCATTAACATGGTGAAAAACACAAGGCTAGATTATGTGTCAGTTACAATTCACTTACGTTTTTTAACAAAAACATTGTTGGGTTTTTGACGACCTTTGATCTCGTAAATTTTTATCAAAATACTTTGTTTTTGTTTTACACGTAAGATAATATGATTCTCTTTGCTCATTTTTATTGGCATTTATCACAGGAGTATGAATAAACTACATTATTTATAATTAACAGCAAAATAATTTACTACACCAAAAGCATCAGATACGACACGACATTTAAAAGTAAAAATAGTTATTTATTATACAAAGGAAAAAGTACTAGATTTTAGCTCGAGGTGTGTTTGTCTCTCGACACAAAGTGGAGGCAGACAAAACATTGAGAGTTAAAATGTTACATTTTTACCCATGTATAATACACAATTTTTTTCTGTGACAGGCAAAACGATGATTTAATATTGAAAAAATATTACAATATATTAAAGTCAAAAAATTGATTGATGTCAAATTTGAAGTTTCAAACAAGTAGGCTATTGTATTTATAGGGAGTTAGACTTGCGTTGCTAAGGAAACCTTAAAAGTAATCAAATATCGATTTAATTCTGCGAGTGGCTACTTTTTTGCACATACCCGAAAAAAAGTACGCATTTTTTTTCCAGGGAAAACAGTAAACTCATAAAAAGTGACATTTTGTTTCCTGTCAAGAAACATTAAATGTCAAATTTTTTTCCTGTCACAAAAAAAACATTTTATTTAGTAGTAAAGTATAATAAAAATTATTAATAGGAGTAATAAGTTTCTTACTAATGAATTTTGAAGCAAATTAAAAAGCTGACTGCACGTTCATTTTCCAACTCATGTTTCTTTCTAAAATGAACATTCTTTTTGAAAAATTTTACGAAATACTTAGTATATATGAGATGTCTGAATCCTATGTTATCTTTATTACGGGCATGTTGTGTGCCAATTATTACGTTTCAGTTATGGGAGCAAATTATTACGCACTCCCTTGCCTAATTAAGTATTAGGGTTATATCATGATTGTTAATTAATTATTTAAGATACGATAGATGTAATAATTATATTACTTGAATAATAATACAAAAAACTATATCCTATTCATTGACATATTGTTTCTAATTGACTTATTACTATGGCAACCGGAACAATCTTATCTCTGATCGTTTCATGAATCTGCTACGTACATTGCCATAGCTTACAAAAAAAAACCAAAAGTAAGTGATGACCGGGCTCAATCGGTGAGTAGGTGTGGTATTTCCACTACGAAATAAAGGGAGGCCTGATATAAAAAAAAACATACTCGCCCACATTCATAACTCATAACAAAACATCAGAAAAAAACTTATAATTAAACAAAATATATTGCAGGAGCACAGTACTCAAAAATGCATATTCAATAACTACAATGTACAGTGTGTCCCAAATTGGATGTATTAAATGGGTAACTTAGTTGTTATTAAAGATACAATAAAACTGTGTGCGCAGTCATGTGCCAACTTTTTGAGATCAATTCAATGGTGAAATCACAAATGAGCGATCTTCTTTTGTTTTCGAGTTATAGCCAAAAATTGATATTTTTAACAATTCTATTAATTCGTATAACTCGTTTGTTTGCAAAACATCCAAAAATACTGTAGAAGTCTTTATACGGTTTTTACGTAGAATACAGTGGCGTACAAATATTTAATATTTATAATACTTTTGAGGTTATAATATAAACTTGCATTTTTTAAATGAAAACCACAATCGGTTGTCGCTTTATATAAAAGCTCTTTTGACAGCTTTTCAAAAATATATAGTTTAGTATAATTATTTTTCAAATGGCCGATTTATTCCATGTTTTGGTATAATAAAATAATTTATTGTATTGGTAATTTATAGTTGCCCGCGAAACAAAAAGTAAACACAAAACAAGAGTTTATTATTGTACCACACCACTCTAAACAACAAAGTTTGAAAGCTAGAAGAATACAATATCATAACTACATATATTACAAAATTAATATAACTACTCTTAAATTGAAAATTATTCTTTCCTATCCACATTTAAACAGTCTATAATCCATATATGGATACACAAATACACACATACTCACACACCTCATACCCTCACAAACACACACACACAAGCACGCGCCCACGCATGCGCACACAACCACACACACCTCACCTACACACACCCTCACACATAATATATATAAAACACTAGAACACAGATGGGAATACTACAATAGTTTTATTTACTGATAATTCAGAGATATTGTTCAAACTGGCCTCCATTCTCTCTTAAACAAAGTTCGCATCGTTTTATTAAAGACTTAATAGAATTTAATAAATAAACCGCCTTAACTTTACGAAATGCTGTTTCAATTGAATTCCGCAACTCTTCAATACTATGGTTTTGGGTTTTATAGATTTCCTCTTTCAAAAAATTCCACAAGAAATAGTCCAATATTGACAAGTCAGGAGATCTAGGCGGCCACTGAACAGGTCCAAACGTACCCATCCATTTATTGAGATATTCTCTATTTAAATAATCACGAGTAATTATAGCGTTGTGCGGGGGTGCACCATCTTGTTGGAACCACACTTTTTGTCTTTTTTCGAGAGGCATGTCCTCCAGTAATTCGTGCAAGTTGGTATACAAAATTTCAATATAGCGACAAGCTGAATGATTGTTTTCAAAAATATGATATTGAAATTTGCCACCAACAATGTAGCAACAAATATTCAAACCATAACGGCTTTGTTGACGCCGTATGTTTGATATGTATTTTCATTCGACCAGCAAGTGCTTCATCAGACCATATAATGTTATTTCCAAAATTGTTAGTAGCAGCACATTTACGAAGATACCATTGACAAAATCGCCTTCTTTTTTGAAAATCGTCGGGAAACAAACTATGGTTAATTTTATTTTTATAGGGTCGATATTTATTACGCTTCAATATTCTTGAAGCTGTTGATTTAGATACACCCATTTCCTTTTCAATTTTCCTACATGATGTTCTTGGGTTTGTTTCACACATGCTATGGTTGAAACAGTAGTTTGCTCTTAATTAAAAACTGCATACTGTTTCGTTCTAGGTTTTTCAAAGCAGCCAAACTGTTGTAAATTACTATCTATCCTTTTAAACATGTTAATATTAGGTTGTTGTCTTTCAGGATACCTGTATTATTTACAAACGACATAGTAATATTATTTGCTATTAGTTACACAATTACCTGTTAAAATATAAAGTTTTTACTGATAGAGGAATTCTCATGGACTCAATAAATGCAACTAGCATATCGTATTTTTCGTAATTTTCAAATTTTGCCATTTAGTAACAGACTGATGCTTCACTTACAAACTAACAATACAATTTATTGCATGTGCAATAGATATGATTGAAGCTCGTTGTCGTTTGTTATACAAACAATTGTCGTTTTTTGTTTACCTTTTGTTTCATGCCAACTATTTATTACCAATATAATAAATTATTTTATTATACCAAAACATGGAATAATTCGGCCATTTGAAAAGATAATTATATTAAACTATATATTTTTGAAAAGCTGTCAAAAAGAGCTTTTAAATAAAGTGACAACCAATTGTGGTTTCCATTTAAAAAAATGCAAGTTTATATTATAACCTCAAAAGTATTATAAATATTAAATATTTGCGTACGTCACTGTATTCTACGTAAAAAACCGTATAAAAAACTATTACAGTATTTTTGGATATTTTTGCAACCAAACGAGTTATACGAATTAATAGAATTGTTAAAAATATCAATTTTTGGCTATAACTCGAAAACAAAAGAAGATCGCTCATTTGTGATTTCACCATTGAATTGATCTCAAAAAGTTGGCACATGACTGCGCACACAGTTTTATTGTATCTTTAATAACAACTAAGTTACCCATTTAATACATCCAATTTGGGACACACTGTACATCTAAAAGCAAGGCCCAAAAGTAAGCGTTTTTTTTTACAATGGCGAGCTGTAGTTTTTAAGTCGCTCCCTCATCTTAATTTAAAAAAACAAACAGCAATACAACTCTAAAAACCACAGCTCCAAGTGATCATAGTAAGCCTAGAAAGAAATACCTACAAATAAATTACTACAGTGGTCCCCATAAATACAATATGAATAATCCATATACACTCACATATGTACAATCATTTTCACTACCAGTCCATTAATTAACAAAATTTCCGATCATAGCCATACCTGTTTTAAATAGAAAATCACCATCGTGAGAATACAGTTAATTACGCGAAGTTCTCATGGTGATTAGTATATAGAATAAAACCCATATAGCGAATAACGGATCAACACTCACCCATGTGTCGATGCTGATGGGCCTATTAACCCTCCTTAGGGTTGGAGCGGAGTAGCGGGGCCTAGAACCACGTAAGTTGTGCCATAAAAAGGGGTGACCCTCGCCTCATCATTTAGGGCCAAGGTAACAGGACGGTGCTATCCACCAGAAGACGCTGCAAAACAAAAAAATTACAGGCAAAGATTAGAACCGGTACAAAGGAAAAGTACATTTTTCCAATTACAAATACTTACCACACAATGGTGTGTGCAAACTTCGGAAGAATGGAAACCCAAAAGAAAAAAATTACCACAGCAACGACAAGTAATCGTTGTTGTCTCTATGACCGAATTTAGTAACAAACAATTCGTTTTTGATAATAAGCAGTCCATGCAAAAATGCTAGATTTATCGAACAGGTGATCAAAAACTTGAAACAGGGGTTTATGCAATAGTCCGATACGTTCATTTCGACGAGTACCTAGGTCGTTGCAATCAGGAAGTACGTATATGCTATCAGAAAAGTGTGTGTGCGTGTGTGAGTGCGTGCGTGCGTGCGTGAATGTGTGCGTGCGTACGCGCGCGCGTGGGCGCGCGTGTGGGCTGTGTGCACGCGTGCGTGCGTGCATGTGTGTGTGACCGCTTTAGTCGCCTCTTGCGACAGGCAGGCCGTACCACGGGGCTATTCTATTCCGGGTCCCACTTGGGGTTGGGGTACAAGGAGGAATGAAAAGAAAAAAAACCCAGCAAAACAGGGAAGTAAATAAAAGATTCGTAAGGTCTTAAAATCAAGTCCTAAAGAGAGCAAAATCAACATAAGAATCTGGGGCGCTTGGACTAGGTGATGGATTTAAGACGGATGTGCAGCCAGCAGGAAAACAGAGCGAGATCTGGGGCATTAGCATCGTTAGGATGGGCAGGTTTTAGGTCCTTGAGATGCCAAATTGATTTATGACCAGAAGGATCTGTAAGTTCATAGGTCCAGGGAGAAATGACTTTAGAAATGTGAAACGGGCCATTGAATCTAGTAGCAAGTTTGGCGTTAAAATGACGTAAATACAATATGAATAATCCATATACACTCACATATGTACAATCATTTTCACTACCAGGCCATTAATTAACAAAATTTCCAATCATAGCCATACCTGTCTTAAATAGAAAATCACCATCGTGAGAATACAGTTAATTACGTGAAGTTCTCACAGTAAAGGGTCAGTATATATAATAAAACTCATATAGCAAATAATAGATCAATACTTACCCATGTGTCGATGCTGATGGGCCTATTAACCCTCCTTAGCGTCGTAGCGGAGTAGCGGGGGCTAGGACCACGTAAGTTGTGCCATAAAAAGAGGCGGCACTCGCCTCATCATTTAGGGCCAAGGTGACAGGACGGTCCTATCCACCGGATGACGCTACAAAACAAATAAATTACAGGCAAAGATTAGAACCGGTACAAAAGAAAAGTACATTTTTTCCAATTATAAATACTTACCGCACAATGATGTGTGCGAAATTCGGAAGAACGGAAACCCAAAAGAAAAAAAAATACCACAGCAACGGCGAGTAATCGTTGTTGTCCCTAGGACAGAATTTAGTAACAAACAATTTGTTTTCGATAATAAGCATTCCATGCAAAAATGCTAGAGTTATCGAACAGGCGATTAAAAACTTGAAACACTGGTTTATCCAATAGTCCGATACCTCATTTCGACGAGTACCTAGGTCGTTGCAATCAGGAAGTATGTATGTATAAACGTAGCAGATCACTACAGTCTCCCCCCTCAGATAAGCAAGTTGCATAGACCATGAATGTCATTAACACTGGAAATCGTTTAACCACGTTAGCCGTTTACATCTGCATTCCGAATGTTTGATCTGTGAATCAGTTTCAGACAACGTTGCATCCTCTGTAACAGGACAATCAGTCCCTATCTCTGGTGAACACTGCTGCATCTGTATAGTACCTTGCAGTGTTGGTAGCCCATGTATCTGTCGTTCATTTCATGACGTGCCAATTTTGTTTGGTTGAAACATAACTCGTTTGATATTTGTCACTTTTAATTCATTTACGTAATGTTTTAATGTATAAGCAGTATCTAATTTTACTACATAATGTCGAAAACCTAATATTGTTCTAAAGATGCATACGTATTTGTTGTTTCGGGATTCGCATGATTGTACTCTCCCTCCCTCTTGAAATGTTCTAATTGTTGGGTGAGACAAGCGAGCCTGGTTTTTATTTTCTTTATAATGCAGTAAAGCATCCAAACCAATATTGAATTTACGTTTCAAGTTCATCTCTGCCGGATATTTATTGCAGCATGCCTTGAGCTATAAGTTTCTGCAAAATTCTATGCTGTTTACAGTAGACTTTGAATTCTGCACTGACAAAAATGTTAGCATTGCCAGATATCTTCAAGTAATTCAATTATACTTGTTTAATTTGGTGCATATGTTATTTGGTTTACATTCGACCCATTTTGATTTTGCTATCTAAGCATATAAGTAAGTTATATTTTCCAAATAAAGCATAATCAATGTCAACTTGCTTCCAGTTGCTTTCAGGTGTAGGCCATGGATGTACAATAACTTTTACTGGATTTGACTGTACTGAAGCATAAGATTCACACAATCTTACTAAAGTTACTATATCTTTGTCTATTTTGAACAATAAACATAACACCTTGCTAATTGCTAATTATAGTTATTCCGATATGCGTTGCATGTAGCTCTTGAAGTGTTAACTCACTCAAAATATTCTGTTATTGAAAAATATAAATCCTTTTTTAAAGTATATGGATAATTGATTAATTTTGTAAGTAAATTTCGTTGAATTTCTCCTAATGTAACATCTTTTGCAGTTACTTGACCAATTATTTCTGAGGCCAGCCGTAGCAAACTAATGTCCAAGACAGCTTCCATGTAGATTGTAAAAACTTTGTTATTAATAAAGATATCCATTGAATTGTCTAATTAATCTGTTGTTGCTCTAGACAAGCAATCAACATTTTCACGAGCTTCCCCTTTTTGAATTGAACTGTATAATCACTCTGTGATAAAAAAAACTGGCATATCGTAGAAGACAGGCTGAAGACATCGCTGGTAAATTTTTATTTTCATGAAATTTTCTTGTCTGGTTATCGGGAACAATAGTGAAATGCTGTCCGTAAATAAATGTGAAAAATGTTGCACCCCAAACAATTATCGCTAGGGCTTCTCGATCTAGCTGGATGTAATTGATTTTTGTGTGTTTGTTAAAGATCTTGATGCAAAAGAGCTAACACTGTAGGCCAATAATGTTCTTCATTTTCATTAATGACATATCCAGCTTCTTTCAACACTCAAATGTATTGCTGTATGCAGATGACTTAAAAATATATTCAAAAATACGTACAGGTCAGGACTGTCTCAATGTCCAAACTGATGTAAGCAAATTTTCCAAGTACTGCCAAGTAAATAAATTGCAGTTAAACTTAAATAAATGTGCCATCATAGCCTTCTATAGAAATTATGAGATAATCAATTATCAATTGTTACGGTATTCCGTGCAAACACAAAAGAAAACAGTAAAAGTAAGTAAAGAAAGCGTTTACGCTGAATACCACAACAAAACAGGGACCGAATGATGGAATTCGTGCTAGCTCGAATACGTCGTAGAGGGGCGTGGGTCAAATAGAAAGAACACATTAGAAACCTCTGTAAAACTATATTGTTGACATACAATCTCGAAAGGCTATTTACAAAACAACAAAATCCAATAATTTGTGTAATCGTTTGTTACGTGATGATAAACAAAGCGTCATAACATAACATATAAAATTGGTAAGCAAATATAACATCTTATAATCTAGATACTTACTTAATGCTTCACCTTAAATATATACAAAAGAAAATTAAACATTAACTATACAGTACTTCTTGGAAAAGAAATATACATAACTTATATGTACATGCTGCATTGTGAAGGGCACCTCCCCAAGAAATAGTATAACATTAAAATTAAACACCCTAACTTAAATTAATCAAATATTAACTACTTTCAAATTGATGGCATAAGTTCTTTACGATAATGTCTGTACCAAAAGCACAAAAGAAACAGTAAAACGGACAAACTTTAATTGACTAATTTTTAACATAGTCGCTCGTGCATTGTGATTGTGTTTTGTAACGTGGTGTTGGTAATGTATTGGATAATCATAAGTAATAACAGCAAATGGAAAGTCTATTCTTCACCGCAGCATAAAAAAATAACGAAAACAGAAAACTGTACCTTGAGCTATTGGCTTTGCGCTGGTATCATCTTGTGAATGGAAAAATATGGCTGCATTTCTTTATGGGCTGGATGCTGGAACCACCAACTTTACTCGTACTAGCACAGAGAGCATTTTTAGTAGCGCGACTTTACAACATGTTTCTTCAGTAAGAAAATGTTGTATTCAATCCTCCTTTCAAAGCACGGTCTCTATTTTATAAGGACAGAATCATGTATGGGAGTAGGTATTTTGGCTTTCAAAGATATCGTCGAAGAATCAAGTTTGCAGAATTCCCAGACAACAGCTGCCGAAATACAAACTGTAACAGCTTGCCAACAAGCAGATATCGCAATTATCAAAGGATTTTTAGACATAGGAAAGCAATCTTGTTACTTTGTAACATCTTAACAGCTGCAGAATAACAGTATACTTATAGATAAATAACCCATTGTAAGCAGATGTAGGTTGGAGGTAAGTGGCCTTATCTTTTAGAAGAAAGCTGTGCATTTATTTGCAACTTTAATTATAATGTAATCACTGCAGGTGCTAGGAAATATTGCAACTACTTAGTAACGTATAGTTTCCTAAGCAGCTGTTTGATTTTATAAGGCAAACTTTTATATAGAGTAATTACTTGAGAAATTTTATAAAATACTGCTACACTAATTTCAAATGGTAGGAAATCGAGCTTGTTGAGAAATTTTTAGGGTGTTTTAAATAGAATGCAGAAAAGATTGTTTGCAAGGTTTTGAACGTAACAATTTCCCCCCTAACAAAATTAAAAGGTCGGGGTAGGAAGCAGAAGCAACGGAGCGGGCAGTATATTAATAAAATAAAACGAAAGAAAATTTGTCTAAAAAACTACAGGAATAAATTAAAAACCAACAAAAGAATTTTTATCCGGCTTGAAGGACTAATAGGAAAAATAAAAAAAATCTTACAACGCTACAAGAAAAACTAGTACACACTACAAGAAAAACTCAAGAACTAACACAAAAGTTTTTATCCAGCTTGAAGGACCAATCCACTAATAGGATAAATAAATTTTAAAAATCTTACAAAACCACAGGAAAAATTTGTACACACTAATAGGATAAAATGAAAAAAGAATCTTACAAAATTACAAGAAAACTCAAAACTAACACAAAAGTTTTTATCCGGCTTGAAGTACAAGCACACTGGATCAAGTCAAGAAGTGTAAAGGATATAGGAAAAGGAATGGTATAAGGTAGCAATCATCGAGGACAAAGATGGGATGGCCTAACACTGCAAAAGGTTGTCGCACGACGGATATCTCTAATAAAGAAACAGTAACGATTTCCACCTCAAGTAAAGAAATAGGTTTCTGGCGAAAAACCCAAAGTAAGAAAAGTAGCAAGGAGGAAAACCTACAGTACAAACCAATATGAGACAATAAATGTCAAACCTCAAAGTATGCAATGGGAACAAGAGAATGCTGGATAGAAAAGTTGCGATACTTCAATCTATGGTAATAAAGAATCGTATTAAACGAACAACCGAAGAAAAGAATAGCTAACTAGGTCTAAAAATCGACTAAGTCGTGGTTTCCGAAAAAAAGAAAAAAGATCTAGAAAGCATCTACTACAGAAAGCAGATCGAACAAATTTAACTAAATTCGTAAGAGAACTAGCAGTAAGAAAACCAGCAGAAGGAACGGGAAAGTAAAATGGACCAAAAGGAACAGAGAAACTAAACTAAAAACAAAAAGAAAACTCTAACCTAACAATAAAACTATAAGTAAGTAGTTCCAAAACTAAAGAAAAAAAGAACAACTTAAAATATGTATGTGTGTGAGGGAGAACGGTGTGTGTGTGTGTGTGTATGTGTTGAACCGCTTCAGTCGCCTCTTGCGACAGGCAGGCCGTACCGTGGGAATATTCCAATCCCGGACCCACACGGGGTTGGGTAGGTACGAGGAGCAAAAACAAAAGAAGAGAAATAAAACCAATCAGAACAATAAAATCATTAGAAAACAAGAAATAGTAAAGTCGAAAAATCAAGTCCTAAGTAAGGGCGGAGTCAGCATTGAAATTGGGGACGTAGGGGACTAGTAATGGGGCTTAAAACGTTTGCGTCGTCAGAAGGAAAACGATTCGAGATCAGGTACGTTAAGATGGTCAGAATGGGCAGGTTTGAGGTCTTTGATGTGCCAGGTGCTCTTGGAACCGTTTACAAGATCTACACCTTCCTTTTCATACTTTCTCTTCTACTTTCTGTAGCTTAGCTGACAATTCTAGATGCAGCATCAAAGGGTTCGTTTCTCTCCTATAGTGCTTCAAAATTCTGTCACTATTCTGGACCTGCTTGTGATCCCCGAAGTTTCACATGAACTTATTCTTGGTGTCGACTTTTGGAAGTCAGTACAATGTGTCCCAAATTTTCGCGATAGCCAGTGGACTTTTGCTTCTCCTTCTTCATTGGTCATCACTACTCCCGATTCTACCCACATTGTGTCCGACTTTTACTCCTACTCAACGTTATCGATTAGATTCTTGTATATTTCCTCCGCCTTTGGTAAACAACCTCCAGGCCTTGGTTGCACCCTTTAAGTTCAGCACCATATACGTACATCCTCCTAACCTATCAAACATATATCAAAATATATGTTACGGTATTCCGCACAGGCGGCTCCGTGGCATAGTGGTATGTGTGTGACTACTACGCCCAAGGTCGCGGGTTCGAATCCCGACACGGTGCGCTTGAAAAATGTTAGGCGAGCATTTTTTACAAAAATACACCCTCGTTCGGATGAGAGGTAAAATGGAGGTCCCATGTGTGAGTGTTGTCACGCACGTTAAAGATCCCTACCTTGCTTGGAACGCGAACACGAAAGAAAACAGTAAAAGTAAGTAAAGAAAGCATGTACGCTGAATATCGTAACAAAACAGGGACAGAATGATGGAATTCGGGCTAGCTCAAATACGTCGTACAGGGGCGTGGGTGAAATAGAAAGAACACATTGGAAACCTCTGTAAAACTATATTGTTAACATACAATCTCGAAAGGCTATTTACAAAACAACAAAATCCAATAATTTGCGTAATCGTTTGTTACGTGATGGTAAACAAAGCGTCATAACATAAGAATATAAAATTGGTAAGCAAATATAACATCTTATAATCTAGATACTTAATGCTTCACCTTAAATATATACAAAAGAAAATAAAACATAAACTATAAAGTACTTCTAGGAAAAGAAATATACATAAGTTATATATGCATTCTGCATTTGTGAAGTGCACCTCCTCTAGAAATAGTATAACATTAAAATTATACATTCTAACTTAAATTAATCAAATACTAACTACTTTTAAATTGATGCGTAAGTTCTTTACGATAATGTCTATACCAAAAGGACAAAAGAAACAGTAAAACGGAGAAACCTTAATTGACTAATTTTTAAAATAGTCGCTCGTGCATTGTGATTGTGTTTTGTAACGTGGTGTTGGTAATGTATTGGATAATCATAAGTAATAACAGCAAATGGAAAGTATATTTTTCACCGCAGCATAAAAAAAATAACGAAAACAGAAAACTGTACCTTGAGCTATTGGCTTTGTGCTGGTATCATTTTGTGGATGGAAAAATGTGACTGCATTTCTTCATGGGATGGATGCTGAAACCACCAACTTTACTCGTACTAGCGCAGAGAGCATTTTTAGTTGCGCGACTTTACAACATGTATCTTCGGCAAGAACATGTTGTATTCAATCCTCCTTTCAAAGCACGGTCTCTATTTTATAAGGACAGAATCATGTATGGGAGTAGATATTTTGGCTTTCAAAGATATCGCCGAAGAATCAAGTTTGCAGAATTCCCAGACAACAGCTGCCGAAATACAAACTGTAACAGCTTGCCAACAAGCAGATATCGCAATTATCAGAGGATTTTTAGACATAGGAAAGCAATCTTGTTACTTTGTAACATCTTAACAGCTGCAGAATAACAGTATACTTATAGATAACAAACCCATTGTAAGCAGGTGGTAAGTGGTCTCATCCTTTTAGAAGAAAGATGTGCATTTACTTGCAACTTTAATTAAAATGCAATCACTGCAGGTGATAGGAAATATTGCAACTACTTAGTAACGTAAAATTTCCTGTGCAGCTGTTTTACAAGGCAAACTTTTATATAGAGTAATTACTTGAGAAATTTTATTAAATAACACTAATTTCAAATGGTACGAAATCGAGCTTGTTGAGAAATTTGTAGGGTGTTTTAAATAGAATGCAGAAAAATTGTTTGCAGGGTTTTGAACGTAACACAATATTCTCTTAATGATACATTTATTACTTGTGTTAACCATGTAAAAGACCATGGCGTTTATTTTGAGTCCAAAACGAATTTTAACATATAAGTAGATTTTCTAGTTAACAAGTGTAATAAAGCATTAGTTTTTTTTCTATCGGCTGTATAAAAACTTTGATAATGAAAAAGCAACCTAATCTGTATATTACTTTTGTATATAGTAAATTGAACTACGCAAGTCCGATTTGAAACCCATTATGCAACATAAATAAATGTCCGTGAGAAAGGATTCAAAACAGGTTTGTCATGTTCTTGTATTTTAAACTTACAAATACGTATGTTGTATTCAGCATTAGTGACATTAGATCTCGATACAATATTCAATAACTGGAAAAACGGAGATTAATTACTGACATTATGTGTATATAGAATTTAAGACATACGTACGATTTCTCACATCTATTGACTTTAGTGTGCTTTCATATTCCTCAATGTAAAACTCTAAACATGCAGCTGTTATCTTCTAAACATTTTAACACATCTGGATAAAAATTCTCCAATCAATAGACTGTGACACTTTTAATAAATATTGCATATATATAAATGTTAATATGTTATCCTTTTTTTTCACTTAAGAAAACGGTGAAAGAAATTTTTTTTAATTAGCCACTCCAAGATCAAAACCTAAATTTTATAATTAGTTATTATCGAGTAATAGTTTATTTTTTTAGTTTAACATATACTTAAGTCTATATAGAGGATGCTGTTGTTGTGCTTGTTTTGTATGCAGCCCAAATATGTATAAATAAATAAATACACGTAACGTGAACATGTTACAACTGTTGGATTTAAGAATTTGTTATTTAATAATTTGGAAAACTAGTTGCAGTAAGCGAGCCGTCTGAAATATTTTGTTGGAAAAAGGGTATGATATGATTGTATTTTATATAGTCTCCCCTGCAATCTTTGTGATGCTGTGGCCGGTTAAATTCTTGAGATAATGCTTTAAGGGTTTTGAAAACTCTTGTACCATACATTGACAAACATAATTAACAAACTTTGGTATATGCAGGTGGTCCTCTTAACACTTTTTATGCGTCATAATCTCAGTCTTGTGAAATAGACTAGCACAAGATGTAATGCATGCATAAAAATTCTTTGGTAAGTTTGGGAAGTGCTCTCAAAAACTTTTCAAGCATAAAGATTACTGTATTCCCAAATGCCATTAACTGCATACTCTCAGAAAACAGTTTCAATCATTTAAATTTTGTGTTCTGCCGCGAAAGCCATCGATGTTGATTATAATAGCGAGAAAACTTTACTGGCTATTAAAAATTATGTAATCGAAGTAAATTTGGGATGTTAGTAAGATATTGTAAAATTCATTCAGATAGGTAATATTTGGTATCACAGTATTATTAGGCATAATTGTCTGAATTTTTCCTATAATAATGCTTACTAGTTATTCTTAGGTGGCATAATGCCTACCTTTTATTTGATTAAATAATGCAATTATATGCAAATGCATTAATAAATATCACACTTTTTCTTAATGTAACGATAACTACTATTACTTTCTATTAAGTGGTAGAGGAAATGTTTCTTTCCTGCGTGAAAGTATCGTGATGTAACATATATGTAAGATATATATGAAGACTGAACCAAAACGTTTCCTATCTTTTTGGAACAATTACTGACAAAAAAGAATAGACATAAACCGTTTATATTGTGAAAGTTCACAATTAGATCTAATTTAGCAGAAAAATATGAGAAATACAGCGACGGTAACAAAATATTACTATATGTGAACCTGACCTTCTTTTTTTGTTGGAGTGCAAATAGGTGAAAGTGATATTGGATGCTGGTAGGTAACGATTTCTATCTGGTTATTTCTGGTTTGTGCTAATAGTAGAAACTTCCTACATATATGTATATAACTGCCATTGACCTGTACAATTTGATTTCTTTTGCATTTTTAATAGATAATTGTGCATAATTATTCTGGTTGTTTCATAAGCTTTGTAATAAATATATCGGACTGCAAAATGTGTAATATTGTTTTCAGTTTGGAGAAGGGTTGCTAAGGATTAGGCTTTTACAAGTGAAACAGGATGAAATCGATATACACTATGTCAATAAATTTATTTGCAGGAGATTTCCGTTATATGAGAGGTAGAAATTTGGTTAAATGACATGAATCGTTTCTTAGGTAACATTGTATTAAATCACGTAAATAAAGTTTCGATATTCTTTTTTTTTATTGTAGTAGACAATCAAATTTAGTTTCCACTTTCTTAACGTAATTTTTTGATAATAATTTAATGGCATATTTAATTTTTGAAAATATAATCATGACTCCTCCGAATGATTAACTTCTGTTACAGGTGCAAGAATCGTTTGACTGTTAAATTTTGAAATATCCGGACATGGTGGGAAACTTGTAACAAATTAAGGGTGCACTGGCTAATTACAGTGGTGCAGGAGTGGGTCCCTATATAAACAAGTTTATAAATTGCAAAAAAGTAACGTGAAAGTTAAAATTATCAAGCTACGGTACTATAAACGCTTATCCTGTAAAAGACTTTTTGATACTGTCTTAATTAATGGGGGCAACTGGTCTGAAAAGAGATATATTTTCAACAATGGGCCTTACAAGAAAAACAAAGTGTATCGCATTCGCGTTACATTAGATATAAACCAGATAGAAAGGGAACAAATTAGTTTTAAACGGGCAGAATTTATACGAATGTACGCTATATATTATGACTTCATGAATAGTAGTCTTCATTAAGCATGACATTTTATTTTATTTTAGTTTTATAAAGGGAATTTAGGCAACAATACATAGTTGAACGAAACTCAGGTCTATGACTCATTTGAAAACCGGCAAAAGCAAAACATTTTAATATTAGGAATCCAAATACAAAGACGCAAGTATGCATATTTACCATAATTGGCTTGGGTAAATATACCAATGGCCACAGAAAATTTTTATAACGTACTTATGTTATTTTAATAAATCTTTTAGGATAATTATTGATTAAATAACCAGTGAGATTCCCAATATTCGGATTTCATACAATAATTACCTAATTTATGAGAATGATTTTTATATTTTTCAGTAGAAATGATTAAAATTAAAGTTACAGGAAAACAAGTGTAGTTACAGTTACATAGTAACCCCAGGTAAGATAAAAGTAATATTGTTACAATATAATTAAATCACCTAAATACAGCCAATGACCTAAGCGGAATTTACAAAGATAATGTTACAAATCATCTCATCATACATAATAATAATATATTGTTAAAATGTTTCAATTCAATTACAAACTGCTGAAGACATAACAATAATCACACATTTTTTACATGATAATGTAAGCTCCATATGACGGACCATAATACAATAATATACTGCTCGAAGCATAGCAAGTAGGGGAAGGACGAGGGCTAGACAGCGGATAGAAACAAAAAATTAAGTAATTGTGAATAGGTAATGAAAACACATCTTAGGGGAACGTTGGTAGGATAGTCTAACAAACACCTTGAGCTATGAGATTAGATAACAGGAGTTAAACGTGATGCTAGCTGCAGATCACATCGACTACGAGCCAACAACAAAAGTAGAATTTTGAACATATTGGTTCTAAAGCAACATAAGTTGGAAATAAAATACCCATCGTAAAGCTCTATGGAAATCTTTATTCAGACTGGCATTCAGCTGTAAGTTTTATTTGCTAGTTATGTATTTGTTTTTGTTGGTGGCGTTTATGATTGAAGCATGTAAAGATAAACATTGATGAAATTACAAAACGTCCACCATCATTATTTACTTTATTAGATATACAAGACCTGGACATTGAAATTTAATTTGAAAAGACTGAGGATTTGATTAAATTATTATAGTCGGGTAGTTTATGTTATGACAAATTGAAAGTGAATTGAGGTAATTTTAAAATTGTGTGTGTACCAGTTTATAGAAATCGTGTTATTATGAGTATATTAAAATAGACTTAGATGACGTAGTGAGACAAAGATGTTTTTCTTTGTTAAGAATATAGATTGTTTTATTCCATCAATAGACTGACCAAAATAGAATTCACTGGAAAAAAACTCGTCTTCCAGAGGAAGCAATGTTAGAGTATTCATCTATCTCAATTTACGTATAAGGTAGTACACAGGAAAAGTAAATACAATGTTATGCTGGGTGCACTTTCAAGAGCGCAGTTAACAGTCAATGCTGCTGAAATGAATGAGAGCCGATGTGACCTATGGTACAATAAAACTGTACAGAAAATTCAATTGCAGCCAGAAAATTATCCACTTGGAGGGTGGAAAAAGAGAAATGTACAAATATGTCGCAAAGAAACATAAGATATGTGCAAACTTAATAGAGTGGAAGCAAGTGTTACTAAAAGCGTACAAGGAAGAAATTATTAGGCAGAACCATGAAGTTCTTATGTCTGCTCGTCTGGAGCTGTGATATGGGTGAAGTATGTGTTAAATGAATTTGATTTGCTCTGGAGGGATGGGGACCTCATAACGATATAAGAGTGCGTCGGCTAAAAGCAGTGCCGCAGGAGTGGGTTCCTATGGCTAAATAAGAAAAGAAAGTAAATAAAAATGAAGAAATACAAAAATAATAAATAACAAGAAACTACATAAACGCTTACCCTAAAAGGTTTTCCTACTGTCAAAATCGGGGTCCGCCAAACAGTCTCACAGCAATTCTTTTAATATCATTTTTATGTGGAATGTTATTCCACATAAACTCCCGTGCTTTGGTTCCTAAAATTGGTCATAATTAAAGAAATTTTGTAAAATAAAATGCTACTTCCAAATACGACTAACACTGGGGTAGCTGGATATTCTTTACAGCTCACTGACATATACAATATGTTTTCTAAAACAATTCCTACCCGCAAATCTGGCCAGATGTTGCTAAAATAAATACTAAAGAAAAATCTTAAAAAGTTAAATTTAATTGATCAACAAAACTATTTGGCACTCCAAATTTTCCTGCTTTCCTATTTAATTATAAGATATCAATGAATCCAAATTATTGACAATGTGGTTCATAGAAGCAAAAAACAATTAAATGCCAACGTTGTGTCTTATCATTGTTCTTTTCACACTATTTCTTAATATTTTACACTAATAACCTTATCCTTAAATTTAGTAACCATTCGTCCCGTCCCGTTGATAAACATTAATCAATAAAAAAATTAATCTCTATGATGTTCAAATACTGTCACATACAAACTGTACCTATAATATTACTTACAGGTTGATTTCTCTAATTTAAGGTTCAGAATGTTCAGACCATACTAGCTTTCATTTCGTTACTAATCTATTTCCTGATTTTTCCATTCTTTGAACAACAGCTTACAACACAACCCCAAAATTCCAATTTAATGGTGGGATGAACAACTCCAATTTTCCTCTCCATAAACGGTCATGACGACACTAGTTCCACTCGCAGATCTATTGAAAATACCTTGCCGAGCACACGCGTAAGTTCACATAATTTATCGTATGCTCCGTTACTCCCCAGCTATGCTGTATTCTGTTAACTTTTTACAATGCCCTCACCTCACTACATTTTTAAATTCTAAACTAACACCTTTTAACTTTTTTTACTTTCCGAACTTAACTTGTCCACATCCCCCTCTCCCTGTATACCGTTTCACATTCTTGTATCCCTACGTAATTGATGTTTTTAAGTCAGTGTTTTGTATATAACTGACTTTATTTCTACTTCAATTGTGTCCTACAAAAATCATGTGTTGTACTTCCACTGTAAATCATATTTTATTATGGTCAGCATCTGCTTAATACAATGTTTCGAGTTTGTCTATGCTGACTTCACCATTCTCACGGCTTACAGTTTATTACAATGTATTTATCTTTGTAAGTGCTTGTCGTCTGCTTTGTGGTTTTATTAACATCATTGCCCTTTCATTCTTACCATACGATATATTTAAAAGAATAACTTTGTACTTTCCTATCTGAAATGTTTTATAGCAACAAAATTAAAATATCCTGATTAATTAAGAATATTTACGAAAGCTTTTATACAAAGCACATCCATATATTTTGTCCCTTCAAAATTAAATTTTATTTCTTTCACACATAATTTATTGTTAGCGTAACGAAACGCATTACAGGTATTAAAATTTTTTCAAAATTGCAGAAGAGTATTACTGGCCGAAGATGAAATCGGACTTAAGTCGTTATATTAAAAGATGTGCTATTTGTTTAGCTACAAAGAGTAGTCCATTGTCGCATTCTGGATTGATGAGGAAGGAAACAGAGGTAAAACATCTCTTACAGATAATACCCATCAACATTATTGAACCATTATCTAGATTAAAGAAGGGTAACATGTATTTGCTATTTGCTTATGACTGGTTTACTAAGTACGTACTGTTCATTCGAAGCGAAAGGCTATAGCCAGTTCTATAAACAGCTTTCGAGAAATTCTTTTGTTTTATATGGAGTGCTTCAGATTATGTTACATTCCAAATTTGGAGATGTACACTTTTAAATTTGTGAGTAAATTCCCGCCATTATTTTAAAATAGACTTGTTTATTTCCGTCATTTCGGACAGTTGCGTCGGCGCAAAAAAATGCGCAGACGCGGAGTGATGGGTAAGTGCGCGGTTTGGACACGACAAGTATTAGCCAAGGATACGTCGAACGGTGACGTTTGCCTGTATCTTTTTTGTCTTTTCTCTTTTAAAATGTAGGTTTTTCCCTTATCTTGCCTTATCGTTGCCTTCACCTTTATTCCTTTGCCCTACCTACGAACGAAGAAGAGGAAAGACGTTAAATCTGGTTTCAACGAGGGTATGACGTAATCCACACCAAACAACTTTAATAGACGAGATACCCTGAGGTTAGCATGACCCCTGCACAAGGATGACCTATAAAATCGTGAAGAGTTCCACATTTTTAAGTGAGTACTTTTTATCTTTTTAAGGTGCAACTTGTATCATTGTATACGTATTTGACATGTGATACAATTTGACACGTAATTATGTCGTAATATCTTTGTTGTGCAATAATGTGAACGTGAATAGTACCAGTGGTGCCAACTGTGGTAGTGGCTCTGTACACGCGACGCGGGGTTATAACAATTATTACAGTTGACAACGGAACACAATTTACTACTAAAGCTTTCAAGCGGCTAATACAGAAATATAAAATTCCAAAAGTTTGGTACAATGTCAACTAACACCTGCAAACCTACCAGTAGAAGGAGCAAACAAAGTCATCGCTACAGCCGTACGTTCATATGTGAAAAATAACCACAAGCTACGGGATGAAGAAGTATATAAAGTACCATGCCATCTGTAATGCAGTTCGTGAAGTAACTAATTATACTCCGGCATTTTTGAATTTTGGCCGTTCCATACCAATTAATGGAGAATACTATGGAAACTGTTCGATTTTTCCGAGGAAGAGCTTACGGTTTAGTCTAGACAGCAACTGATTAAAAACTTAAACCAGCTACCAGAACTGTATAACAATATGAGGGAGATACTGCACCAGGCATATGTGCACAATAAACAAACTTATGATTTACAACGTCGTCCCGTGCGATACCAAAAAGGACAATTTGTATGGCAAAGAAATATGGCACAATCTAAGGCTTCAGCACCAGTCTCTCAGTAGTTAGCACCCAAATATGTTTGTTGCCGAATCATAGAAAAAACAGGAACTGTCACTTACGTCTAAGGAATAGCAAGGGTAAAGATATTGGTGTTTGGCATGTAAAAGATCTGAAGCCAGATAGCTAATTTATGTTTTGTAAAGAATGTTGTCATTCTCTTCGAGGTTAGTTGTAGAGGGGCTCACATTGATTGAAAATACTCTGGTGTACCTGTTGGTGTGGTTATTTGTTATGAGTTTCTCATGTGGGGAGTGGTCAGTGACTAACGATCGTTTACTCCTTAGACTACCTCATCTTCTAGTTGTAACAGTAAGATTCTCTGTTACTAGTTTGGAAAGTTAGGCAACTTTATGTGCATGCTTTATTATGTGTGACCGAAAAGCTATTGTCAGCAGCTGTCATCCTATCGTGTGAGATCGAGAAGAGATGTGCAGTTCAGCTTGTTTGTGCAGAGCGCAGTTTCACACATCGTACTGCTTTACTTTCTTAGTGTTGTGGTATACGATGTATTGCAGTCACCATGCCCGGTTCTTTTTGCTATTTTAACAAAGTTATGACCAGTTTGTTCAACTGCTAATTGAAATAATTCAAGTCATGTATGGGGTAAGGTTTTTCTTGTGCTACCAATTGTATTTCACTCATAAGGATGTAAATTTGTAGCAACTAGGAAGGGATATATTCAACGCTTTCCATTTTATTCAAAGCGTCATATTGTTGCAGGGTTGGGATTCTAAGCACTAAATGGTTAGAGCCTCCTGATAAATTTGGGCATTGTATCTGTTGAACTGGAGTGATGCATTTAGTACGAAATACTATGTGTTGTAAATAGACGTTTATGAGAATTCTTTTTTTAGTTTGGTATTTAAAAAATTTCACTTTAGAAATATTCGAGTACCGGATCGTTCGACATCTGGGATCAACAGGTGTCAAGGCTACTTATGTCAACATCGTATTTATCAATCACCATTACTTTAATATAACTGATTCGACTTGAGTGCATTTAAATTGCTTTAATGAATAAATTATGCATTCGTTTAAGATATTTAACAAGCAATTTTTTAATCGACTGTAATGCTGTTAACCGTACTTTTAGCTCAAGGTGTTGGTAAGTGATTCTTAACTTTTGGTTGTCAATTATTTTTTATTTTATTTTTAAAGAAGTGCCATATTGTAAATCTTATGCGGAACCTTTAAAACTGTAATTATTGATTTAATTGTATTTAGCATAAATGAACTTGGTGGTGGTTACTCAGCTGTTTTATTTAACAACCGTCACTTAACGAAATGCGGTATTAACTTTTATGGTGTTATTAAAGTATGTAACTTTTTATAGCTCCTATAGTGACAAACAAAGAACTCACTGAGGGATCTAGAGGTAAGGTCTCATTGTGGTGTCATTATTTAATCATTTCAAATAGTTGCTCTTGCATTTATAAAAATAAAACAAGGATTACTGTTCAGTGTTTCGAACAAGTATTAAACAGGTGCGGCCGTTACAAAGTCATTATTCAGGTTATATTTGAATTTTTTATCTGCAGCTGACATAATTTAAAACAAGCTCCTAACAACTTTGGATGTACACATGTTGATATAGTCCCGGCCGTTATAGTCCCGCGCAACTGTTATGAGCTACTACGACAGTTGGCAACACATACTAACCACGTACACAATATTGCACAACAAGATATTACGTCATAATTGCGTCTCAAATTGTATCACATACCAAAAATGTTTACAGTGATACAAGATGCGCCTTAAAGAAAAAGATAAAATGTACTCACTTAAAATGTGTAACTCCTCACGATTTTGCAGTCATCCTTGCGCAGGGGTCATACTCTTCTTTGTCTGGGTGTTGTTGGGCGTGGGTGGGGCTATGCCCTCGTTGAAAACAGATTAATTTGTCTTCCCTCTTTGTCGTCTGTAGCGGTACGGTAGGAACAAGGTCAAGGCAACGGTATCGGGTAGAGATAAAGGGAAACCTATATTATCTGAAAGAGAAAAGACAAAGGCACGACACAGGTAAACGTCACTGCTCGACGTCTCGTTGGCTAATCCTCGTCGTGTCGGAAACCGCACACTTACTTCCTCACTCCACGTCTGCGCATTCTCTTGCGCCGACGCAACTGTCCGAATTGACGAAAATTTAACAACTCTATTTTTAAAATATTGGCGCGAATTTACTCACAAATTTAAAACTGTAAAATGTCAATTTTGGCATGTAACAATGTCAGTAAATTTTCTTTATACCACTGACTGTCAGCAAATGTATTGGTCATAATATTACCGTGACCATACCTTAATAGTGTATTATCGTCAGGTCAGCCGTTCTAGTTTGGCGTCAATATCTTTACAATTTTTTAAATGCTTCTGCCTGCTAATTGTAAAATAGCTTAGTTAATACGTCACAATAATTTGGTCTGATTATCGTTACTGGAATGATATCTTTAGCATTAGGGAAGGAAATAATTGTAAAGTTAACTTTTGTATCCTAATGGAAGTCATCTGGTATTGATAGAAAATGTGACTATTATTACGTGTACAATAGCAGTTGTAGAGTAGAATTATTTTCGGATGGCATGGCAGGCGACGTCACATGTGAATTAGGTTTGAATATACTTAAACATTAAGATTCAGCATGCTATAATACGACCTACAAACATCATGATGACATTATATTTTTAAATGTCGTCACGAATACCACATTTATTGCGTAAAATAAAATATTGTTTAGAAAGTCCTCGTTTATGCTGACAGTATCTAGAAATGCATAAATTCGCGAAATTAATCCAGATCATCATATACTATCAGAGCTTTCACCACTACATTTGATTTTCTAATGCTTTGTTCGAAGGCACTACATTGGCCAGGAAGTGAATTTTTTACCTGGAATATTTTGAATTTTGCGAAACCTTTGCTGTTCCAATCAAGGTACGGTTCTTTAACATTGACAACACACACACGGAACTTCCATTGTCTCACACGGGACTTCCATTTTATCCTAACGAGGGCGTATTTTTGTGAAAAATGCTTCCTAACGTTTTTCAAATGGACCGCATTGGGATTTGAATCTGGGATCTTAGGCATGGTAGTCAGACGCATATCAACTATGCCACGGAGCTGCCTCAGAGCTTTCATCGATAAATAATTGTAGGTTCATCGTTTCTTGTTCAGTAAAAATTTGCTGTAACACAGTGAACATACTCAGTTGATCATAATAGTGGACGCAATTGTCATTGTCATTCTCGTTCTTATGAACGCCTTATTCCGTTTCCAGTTTTTTATCAAGTCTTAGTCACAAAAACTAACTAATAGTAAATTTCTTCCGCAATGTAAGCATTTGAAAAGAATGCATGTTTAGTGGTTGATTAATTTTGATATTTTTTTAGAGTATATTATAGTTGTGAAAAGGCATCAACAACTATTAACAAAAATTTTGATTGTTAATAAGGTGCCTCTCCTCACGTAGGCTTTTTTAAGGTCGCCCACCTTCCGATAATAATACTACTGTATTTTTTATAATTAAATTAGCGCTAATTTTTCAAATAGAGGAAATTATATCATAACACTTGTTGCACTTGGGCAATTGTTATACTCGCGATATAATTCTTGCTAATTGTAACTTATACCGCACACGTTTTAAAAGTGATGCAACCGCTTTTTAAGTCAATTTGCAAGCACAATTTAAATCAAAACAGATTACTTACATGGCGGCATCTGGAAATTCGTTCCAGGGTCCCACGATGATTTTGCAGGTTGGGTTTAGTTTCCCATGTTGAATCAAATTACAATCCGTTCTTCCTCTTACTGCACTCGTAGGGGAACGATAGGAATTAGGTAACAGGTAAACTAGAAGATAAAGGTACAAGGAACCTCCATCCTAAAAAGAAAAGACACGTCACAGATAGATGTTGCTTCGTCAAGGGCTCGTAACTTAATTGCGTCTTATAACACCACGCGCGCACTCCGCATTCTTTTGCGCAGACGCGGCTGTCAGGGACGACAGAAATTGACATATTCATTTAAAAATATACGCGAGAATTTATTTACAAATGAAATATAACGTGATGCATGCCAGTTGGCATGTAAAACACTGTTGAGAAGGGTTTGCAAAAATTTGATAATTATAAATAAATTCTTAGACGTATACATGCTTACAAGCTATAATTTAAAAATTAAGGTATTTGCTATTTTGTTTAAGATTTTCTTAGGTATAATTAGAAAAAGTTTAAGAATTCTTGGTATATTTACATAATGTCAAAATTTTTAAGGCTCAGTTGTAATAGATTTGGCTTGTACTGTGTTCTGTAAGTCATAATGACGTAATTTTCTATATTACAACATCCTTAATAATATTTTTGTCTACAGGTTCACGACGAAGATATAATTGGGCTGGGAATAGCATGTAATGGAAAATTTATTATGACTTGTTCAAATAAGACTGATTTAATTATATGGGATTTACGAGGACAAGAATTATCCAAAATCGATACTTACCTTATGAATACTTCCAGTGCTAAAATATCACCTTGCGGTCGATTCATTGTCGCCTCAGGTACTTTATTCACTATTTAACAAACTTTAAAACTATTTTTTACAACAGGATTTGCACCTGATGTAAAAGTATGGGAAGTAGTGTTTAGTAAGTCTGGAGAATTTCAAGAAGTGAAGCGGGTATTTGAATTATCAGGCCATACTTCAGGAGTTTATGACGTGGCGTTTGATGTTGATGCCTCTCATATTGCTACCGTTTCTAAAGATGGTACCTGGAAGCTATTTGATACTAAAGGTAAGTTGTTCAATTGTTTTGACTATGCAGAAAAATTTTTGTAATTTGTAGTGGACTACAAACGTGGTGAAGATCCTCATTTAAAAATAACAAGCAAGTATGAAACGGCTGGAAGTAGTGCCCATATTGCACTTTCCCCAAATGCAGAAGTGGTTGTGATTGGAACATACAACAGGCTGTCGTTTTATTCTACTCTCACTGGTCAACTTGATACTGTGATTGAAAATATATTTAATGGTATTTAACATATGACCGTTGATCCTTATGCTTTATCGATAGCCATTTCTGATCCAAAGTTAATACTAGACCAAAAATTTGTTGTCATACTAGTTCATTTTGTATTTTTACTGCTTAGTTACCAACTACACAGTAGTATACTTTATGGCCATAAAGACAGAAAAGAAACTGCTTCTGGTTATTTTATTAATAACTTTTAATATTTAACTATTAATAACTTTTATTAATAAAATTACAAAATATGAAAGAAAAGGATCGAGCCATTGTATAATTAACATTACATATTTGAATTCACATTAAAGTGACACTTTTGGAATGATCCCGTGATAGTTATACTCTTACTTTATTATTTTCTTACTGATGGGGTTAATTGAATAATTAAAGTAACCCGTGGGTTCTTTAATATTCTCAGATGAAACCAGTGAACTTTAAGGAAGGATTTCCTTAAAATGATGGAACGCAAATATCTTCCGACTATGCTAGGGCTATACTTCTGGTTAGAGCTTATGAGGATTGGTCGTGGTTCTTTTTACAAAACATTATTTACTTACTATGGCTTAATTTATACCAAAATAAGGGTTGGGGTGGGCGCCACCAAGTCATTAAATTTTAAACACAGAGTTTCCCTAAGGGGGACTTGGGAATCCTTAGAGAGGAAAATTGTATTAACTGCTTACGCAGGAGCTGTAAAGAAAATTGAATTAAATTAACAAAGTGAAGACAAAAGAGGTATACTCTTGCTACCTCATAATAAAAAAATGCCGAAAAGATTAATTATGCACACAATTTTATAGACACAAATATTAGGTATCAAATTCTGAAAGAGCTATCAGAGCTTCTTCGTTAAATAGGAGCTACAAATATCATTATCTCGAAGGTATTTGTGCCTTTTGTTCCTTGATTTAGTTGCACTATTTTTGGACTCACTTGTTCAAAATAAAACAATTAATTAAATGAATTAAATGGTGATTCTTTAATTAAAAGTTGTCCAGCAAAGCTCGACATCGGCTCCTGAGGGTTCACGACACATCCTCTGCCAAATATCATGTTTGTCTTTTCTTAATAATTCCGAACTTAATCGTTATTCCCATTTCTCCTTCTCTTTTAAAAAGCTGTCTATGATTGGTTCAATGTCACCTATATGAACGAATGATCATTGTTTCTGTGCTTTATAGTTCATACCAAAAGCTGGTCATTCGTTGTTTGCAACGCATTAAATTGTATGATGTATTATGATTCTGTAGTATTTTGTGAATTTATACATATATTATTGTGAACGGCTTTTATCGATACTTTTTCTAATTTAATACAAAGAGTGTAAAGTCCCAGTCTTTATTACTGGTTGTATTTAATACATATTCGGTGCTGTCCTGTTTATTTCTGTCGTACTTTAATGTAATGAAATAGTCACATTATTAATCTGAACTACGAAAGCTTCTATACATGTTTTAGGGTATTTTTGTCCCATGAGCTCATTTAACTAACTAATGTTTGCTTACGTAATGCGGTAGGGTTACACAGTCTTGTATATTACATTCATACTTATTTAATAAAGTTTTAAGAAACTTCGTTAGTTAGGCAATTGTACGTCAAGGTTAAAACATAGCGATCAACTCGATATGCTTTGTATTAACATTTTTATTTCAGGTAGCGTAACTTCCTTACTCTTTGATTCTACAGGAAAATATGTACTAGCTTCTGGTGATAAATACATTAGAGTTTTTCATAATGTTACTGGATATCGTTGTGATATTTCCACTGCCAAAGATAAGCTGAAATCTAATCAAACTTCAGCAACAAAGGAGCGCTTAGAGAAGGTGATACTAGAAAACGAAGCATTTTTGAAGAGCATTGGTGTATCAGAACAATAAAACCGATTGATTTATATTGATGGGCATTTACTTGGGGCCATTTATTCTTTAATCATAAGAACTTGAATCCAAGAAAATTATCTCTTATCATTGAGCTTGTTTTTAATAAGTGTTTATATTTTTAATACAAGTATATGTAACTGTAACATTATTTTCATGATGTTCTTGAAATTTTCAAGTACATTTATTTCTGTATAAAAATAAAATCATTACAATGCATCCAAAGTTTTATGTATGTCTAGTGACTACTTTCTTGGCTCCGCCTTTTATTTTAATATTTAAATTTAGGGGATTTTTAAACCCACCATGGGGAAGGTTTTTCCTAATACTTAATTAAAGTTTCTACATGTATATAGGGTATTAACTCCATGGATTATGGTATGTAAACTACATACATTTGCGTTCCCAGACTAAAAGAATGTGGAAACATAGATAAAATGGTCCGCCATGGGAAGAGTGGAATGGTGAGGTTGAGGTCACTACTGTATCGTGCGAAGATCGCATTTTAAAAGCAAAGACTTTAGCAAGGCATCGAAGAAATCAAACTTATTTGTGGTTAAGTTCGTCAAAGTGTCCCTTTCTATCTCTGTACCTTCCTCTACCTAAAATCTATCTCGGAGTTTCGCCATTAAAATTTGGACCACACAAAAAAGAACCCGCCACTGATGACCCGGACCTAAGAAGCAGGTTGACCTTGTCTTTCAGTAAAACCAAGTAAATTCCTGGCTTGTTTGTTAATTTCTGGGCTTCACCCACAGGGACAACCCATGCGACCAAATTTGTGGGCGTAATACTTTACGTCCATTGTTATGAATGGGTTTAAATTATACCGTAATTGGCATAATTGTAATAACCTTTAGTTTCATCACCGATTATTTTAATTTCTGCAGGGGCCAATGAAGAACTACTTACAATTTAACCAGTTCTTTCAAATCAATCTTCTTGAGGGATCTATGACTACCACCAAATTTTACTGCAACTCCTGTAGAATTGACCTTAGAAAAAGTAAAGAAAGGAAAGGAGTAGTCTTCTGCTTACTTGTTGCAGCTCTTTAACACTTCAATGTACTGATAAAAGTGTTCCTTCACTGCTAGGAAAACTATCTTGTTCCCCACTCACGTTAAAGTCAATTTTCATTAGCCTACGATGGGCACACGCTCACAGAAAACCAATCACACAATTCACACCAGAAAGTTCTGTAAATGTATATAATAAGGCACTTTATTTAAACATAAGGTTATGATGAAATTGCGGCATATACAAAAATATTAATTTAATGTGCATCAAAATAACACAACACTGGTTGGCAGCGTAAAATGATGTATGAACTACTGTAAAAGATAAAATGTGACATAACAAAATAGTATGCCAGTTTTCATTTCATAAATATACTCGCCTTAATATTGTGGTGTGTATGTATATATATATATATATATATATATATATATATATATATATATATATATATATATTATTCTACCCCTTTTCTCTTTTTATACTTTTTACTTTTTATCAACTTAAAAAATGTGCACACCTAATGCACGCCCGATCTTGCACTGTTTGGTTGGTTCTTTTATTACTTATTTATTTGCAATGCCTCGACTCTATAAAACTCTTAATCTCAGGGTATTCAAACTACTTATAGTGGATTCCGTTATAAGTAGATGTGCTACGTCCAACCAAAATGCCCTCTTTTGTTTTACTACTAAAATTGCTACTCTACTTTTGTATATGCCAAAATTTATAAAATGATCAAAGTTGCTATGTGCCAAATGAAATTACAACCAAAATTTGTATGACTAATTTTGACGTATTACAGAAATATGATGTTAAAACTCACCTGGTCTATACTCCGTTGATGCCTCGGTGAATCCTGGCACAAAATCCTAATCCCCGTATGCGTCCTTACAATGATGTTCTCAACTTTTCGTGCTGTTTCCAGGTGTCTTCGAATTTTAACTGTTCCCCAATATCTGAAATGATTAACCCAAATTTAGAATTTAGAAAAAATTAGTGCTATAACTTCCCCTTGTACTAATCTCCACTTCAAGTCCTTGTTTCTTCTATAATTCCGTCCGCTTCTCCGTATCTAAATCCCAATCCACTCGTTCCTGTATATTTTTGTTCGCTGCTCCTGTTGCCTTTAAACCGCTCTCCAATATCCCTTCAGATCTCTGTATAACCACTCTCGATAACCTTCTAACTTTAAACCACAATCCAATATCCACTTCAAATCTGTATAACCACTCCCGATGACCTTCTAACTTTAAAACACTATCCAAATCAAATAATTTTCCGTCGCACAATCACTACTATTCCCTTTATACTCTCGATGTTTGTTTCTTTACCACTTTTCAATTAAACTCATTTAAAACAATTACTTTTATTTTCTTTTTTTAAATATTTAAATACAAATTAGCACCGTTCTGAAAACACGTCTATTACAAAATTTGTTCAAAAATAATCTCTGAAAACACGTCTTTTACAAAATCGTTTCGAAAATAATCTCTGAAAACACGTCTTTTACAAAATCGTTTCGAAAATAATCTGCCTTGTTTACTCTCTAAGGCGACCATGTTGATTCTTTATTCGCCTACTACATCCTAAAGTTCATCACAAATAGTCAAGTCCGTGTCGCACATACCCAAGTTCATGTCTTTAATACAAAATCATAATCACACTAAATTCTAATATATGTCCTAAATCTTTACATTCAACCAATCACATTTTACGATGTTATTATAACTAATAATTTTGGGTTTACAAATATTGTCCAAAAGTTGATTCTATAGAAAATGAAACCAAAATTACACTTGACCCTGGATGCATGTTGATAGTGAACATTTACAGACGCATCCGGCTTTTGGACGGCAAATTTACTTTCAAAGGCTTTTTAAAATTCAACTCGGTATAAACCCTTGAGCATTTCACATCTTACTACGCCACTTAGTCATTTTAAAATTGCCTTTTGGCACTGAATTTCAACTACTATATTTGAATGGTATTTTAGTGTACATAAAATACGGCAAACATACATTTTTAAGTATATGTGATCGATTATGTGGATTATTTTTGTTTGGCATATACTATCTTGTACTAAACAACCCTTATAACTCTTAGTAGCTCCCTTAGACATTATATTGGCCCCACTGATTTTGAATGAAATTGGAAATTGCGTCGGCTTTACTCTTTCCTGGTGTGCATAATTTCTAGTTTTATTTAAAATCAAAACCCCTCTTACCTTTCTACACCAACCCCTTTTAGGCTTCCTATATATTTTAATTAATCAACCCCTATTTTTAATTCTCAACATGTCTGTCTAACTATGCTACATACTAACCTACCTTATAAACTAAAACAAAACTAAACTTTCCGTCGCATGAACTATATAACAAACTATTCTACTAAACCCTCTTCCTTGCATCCAAACAAATCCTTATATCCCTTTTATTTGGTTTAGGAACAATAACTACCGGGTTCACATATTGAGTTTTCGCTGGTTCTATTATTCCATCTCGTAACATCTTGTTAATCTCGGCTCTAACCCTATTTCTAATAGCAAACGGAATTGGATACACCTTTGTATTAAACCCGTTGTCTTCCGTGACCTCTAACTTATGCATGTATCGCCTCACCAATCTTGGCTCTTCATTAAATAACCCCACATATTTATTAAATAATTCTTCTAGCTTCGCCCTTATCTCAATACTCACTCTTCCAATCTGTTCATCCTTAATTAATCTCACAAACATATTACATAATCGTACTTTAACCTGTCTATCATCACTTGTCCTATCCATTCCTAATCCCGACTTATCTATATTATCTCCATTCCTATATTCCTCACTAACCGTAGACACCATCCATAACTTATCTTTATCAAAAATTCGAATCGACCTATCTTTACCATCTATATTCACTCCAAAATCCTCTATAAAGTCCATTCCTAATATGAAATCTATATTCAACCCCTTTGTAATTAAAAATTCTGCCTCCCCTACATTTTATCCCTACAAATATCGGTACACGGATGATCCTATAAATCGTAGTTAACTTTTTATTCATAGCCGACCATAGATTAACCCCATCAATCGCTTCTATTCTTCTTTTTAAAAAATCAGCATGTTTTATCACCACCCTCTCATCTACCAGCGACAACTGTGAACCACAATCAATTAAAGCAACATATAAACACTCATTTAAACTAATATTAACGAACAAAAGATTCTTTTTTTTCAAATTATAATTATTTACTAACAAGTCTTTTAAACTATAAACAACGTCGACCTTTAATCCTTTACATTTGTTCTCCCAAAAATTTGCGTTTTTTTTTTCTAAGGGTGCCTCGTGTATCTGCACCACTTCAATTTGATCCGTGTCCTGAGTCCTTGCGTTTGTCGTTATATGGTGGACATTCGCGTCCCTGTCCGTCCGGCTATATCCGTGCTGTGTACCGCCCCCTGTATTTCGACCGTCATCCGCGTTGTCGTCGCGCTGGTACCTGTTTTGTCTTGGTATGTCGTTCTCCGGTGTTCCCTATTGTAGTATGGTCTCCTGTTTCCGTCGTGTCCCCAGTGATTTCGGTTTCCGTGGTTAAAATAGTCCTGTCGGTAGCTGGGTCGGTGTTCGTGATGGAAATTGTCCTGTCTATGGTTGGGTCGCTGTTCGTGGTACATATGTCGCCTGTTGTCATCCCTATAACCCCGGTTTTGATCCCAATGACTAGTCCGTGTTTTTGTCTCCAGTGCCGTTGCCAAATCGAAATTCCTCATAACGCCTAAAATTCCGCAGTGTTTTAACATTGTGGACCACAACCATTTTAGTCACTTCCGGCTCCATGTGGCCCGCATAGTAATAGTATGATGTCGTCCTCGTTCAACTTTGGTGTCAAGTGCTGTGCCTGGTTGAACTTGTCTATCGCGTATTCTTCGCGAGTCCCGTGTGTCCGACTGTAGTGTCCTGTAATCAAATTGGTACGTATGTCGGTCTGGTGCGTGTTGCTCCAGAACTGTTCCATAAATAGTCGTCGAAATTCCGCGTAGGTGTCCTACTGTCGGCGTATGATATTGTGCCACTTTTCCGCGTTCCCTGTCAATGTCGCCCCTACTATCTGTAACTTAGTTCGTTCATTCTCCGATTCGACGATCTCGTCCAGTCTGTCTAGAAATCCCATCGGCTGTTCTGTCTTCCGTCCTTCAAATTTTGGTAGCGCGTCCCTGTTAAATTTGATGTGCTGTCCGTAGTCCAGTCCAATGCGCCGTCGTTCTAGGTCGTCCAATTTTTCATGTATTTGTCTTACGTCGTGTCCTACCGGTTTTCTAATACTGTGACTTTGTCGTCCAGTTTTCGTCCAGTTGCGTCTTAGTGTTCATATTTTCGGTCTGTATCGTCTCTAAGGTTTGTCCTAAATTTCTGTAGTTTGTCAAATGTCTTTTGTCGCATGTTTGAATTTCGGAATGTAACGTCGTAAAACCACTGACCATTGTCTCCTCAACTGTCTCTACGCGTGTCTTGATTTCGGTCCGTAGATCCGTTTTTGTCGCGTTCAAGTCTCCCTGAATCTGTACCCGCGTGTTTTCTAATTTGTCATCTATTCTGTCAATCTTCTCGTGTACCTCAGTCCTTATGTCGTCCTTTACGTTTTGTATTTGTGTGAGTAGATAGTCCTGTGTATAATTCAGTTTAGCCGTCAGTTCCGCGTGTGCCGTCCTAAACTCGTTTCTCAGTTCGATGTGTGAATCTTCAATTTGGTTTGTTAAAGTCGTTTGTAAAGTCGTTATTTTATTAGTTAGTTGCGTATTCGCCTCTTTTGTTCAATCTGTGACATTTCAAATTTGTTCGATAGTTCCGCCTTCAGTTCCGTGTTTGCAGTTTCAAATTTGTTTGTTAAATTTGTTAGTTCCGTCTGTGAAGTTTTAAAATCGTTCTGCAAATTTGTTTGCAAGCTCATTATGAGTCGTATTAGGTCCTGGGTTCCGGCGATTTCTGCTACCCTTACCTCCGGTGCCGTCGGCTGGTCCGTGTCCTGGTCTGACGCCTCCGGGTCTGTCTGCCTCGCCTCCGTCTCCTGGATGTCTCCCCCTGCGTCTATCTCTATGTCCTGTGTCCTAATTTCATCGTTTAGTGTCGTGATTTCTGCTTCAATTCCGTATATCAGTCCCGATCTCGTAATCCGTTTCATTGCTGGGTCCGTCATCTCTGCAGCCTGTCTTTGTACTTGTATGCCTGAAAATATCTAACTACTGGCCCCACCTAATCTCAAGCTCCCGTATCCTACTACTATTTCTGTCTAATTTCCACTCAATCTAGCCTTTTTTCAGCCCCGCGTTGGGTTTGCCACATATATTCTACCCCCCCTTTTTCTCTTTTTTATACTTTTTACTTTTTATCAACTTAAAAAATGTGCACACCTAATGCACGCCCGTACTTGCACTGTTTGGTTGGTTCTTTTATTACTTATTTATTTGCAATGCCTCGACTCTATAAAACTCTTAATCTCAGGGTATTCAAACTACTTATAGTGGATTCCGTTATAAGTAGATGTGCTACGTCCAACCAAAATGCCCTCTTTTGTTTTACTACTAAAATTGCTACTCTACTTTTGTATATGCCAAAATTTATAAAATGATCAAAGTTGCTATGTGCCAAATGAAATTACAACCAAAATTTGTATGACTAATTTTGACGTATTACAAAAATATGATGTTAAAAACTCACCTGGTCTATACTCCGTTGATGCCTCGGTGAATCCTGGCACAAAATCCTAATCCCCGTATGCGTCCTTACAATGATGTTCTCAACTTTTCGTGCTGTTTCCAGGTGTCTTCGAATTTTAACTGTTCCCCAATATCTGAAATGATTAACCCAAATTTAGAATTTAGAAAAAATTAGTGCTATAACTTCCCTTGTACTAATCTCCACTTCAAGTCCTTGTTTCTTCTATAATTCCGTCCGCTTCTCCGTATCTAAATCCCAATCCACTCGTTCCTGTATATTTTGTTCGCTGCTCCTGTTGCCTTTAAACCGCTCTCCAATATCCCTTCAGATCTCTGTATAACCACTCTCGATAACCTTCTAACTTTAAACCACAATCCAATATCCACTTCAAATCTGTATAACCACTCCCGATGACCTTCTAACTTTAAAACACTATCCAAATCAAATAATTTTCCGTCGCACAATCACTACTATTCCCTTTATACTCTCGATGTTTGTTTCTTTACCACTTTTCAATTAAACTCATTTAAAACAATTACTTTTATTTTCTTTTTTTAAATATTTAAATACAAATTAGCACCGTTCTGAAAACACGTCTATTACAAAATTTGTTCAAAATAATCTCTGAAAACACGTCTTTTACAAAATCGTTTCGAAAATAATCTCTGAAAACACGTCTTTTACAAAATCGTTTCGAAAATAATCTGCCTTGTTTACTCTCTAAGGCGACCATGTTGATTCTTTATTCGCCTACTACATCCTAAAGTTCATCACAAATAGTCAAGTCCGTGTCGCACATACCCAAGTTCATGTCTTTAATACAAAATCATAATCACACTAAATTCTAATATATGTCCTAAATCTTTACATTCAACCAATCACATTTTACGATGTTATTATAACTAATAATTTTGGGTTTACAAATATTGTCCAAAAGTTGATTCTATAGAAAATGAAACCAAAATTACACTTGACCCTGGATGCATGTTGATAGTGAACATTTACAGACGCATCCGGCTTTTGGACGGCAAATGTACTTTCAAAGGCTTTTTAAAATTCAACTCGGTATAAACCCTTGAGAATTTCACATCTTACTACGCCACTTAGTCATTTTAAAATTGCCTTTTGGCACTGAATTTCAACTACTATATTTGAATGGTATTTTAGTGTACATAAAATACGGCAAACATACATTTTTAAGTATATGTGATCGATTATGTGGATTATTTTTGTTTGGCATATACTATCTTGTACTAAACAACCCTTATAACTCTTAGTAGCTCCCTTAGACATTATAATATATATATATATATATATATATATATATATATATATATATATATATATACTGTCAAGAAGGGGGTGGGCTTATAAAATGTTTTCAATAGGGCTTTGAAACGATTTGCTATAATGGGGATATATTTGTGGGTTTGTTAGGGTATTTTGTTTCAGGTATTTTGGTTTAAAAATGAACAACTATTCCACGTTTATAAATTTATAAAGCTTTTGAAACTGCATTGCATTCAACAACGTATACCGGCCATAGACCAGGCTAAGCTAGTTGATAAGTTTGCATTGTATACGTATTTTAATTGTTATGGTTGCACGTATATGAAATTTAATTTGGAGTTAGCGTTTTCAGAACCTTTTGAATGTAAAAACAAATATCAAAATTGTGTGGTATACTGCACACTTTTAAAATTTTAAGGAGTTAAGTGATACTCCTGAAAAATTTGTAAATGAAGTTCAGTTTGAATATGTTTTAACAATTAAAGAATGGTTATGTAATGGCAGGACGTTTACCGAATGAGACATAAATGTCTGTTACGTATAATTTAAAAGTTGAACCATCGAAGTTGTTAGCTATTTTCAATATTGTAAAAAGTTCAATATACATAAATCACTGGATTATCAAACCATCTAGAAAATGAATGTATCTAGAGAAAAGAACTGTATTATTAATCAATTATTAATAATTATAAATTGCATAGTGTGCGTAGAGATAGTTGTTATGGCAACGGAAACAAAGGAAGACGGGTTTTATTTATAAGGGACTTCAAATTTGTATTACTGATAAATAGACGCGTTTTTGTACTGTTCAGAGTTTTGGTTTTATTTAAAAAGTTACGAGTAAATTTTGAAAGTCAAGTTATACCTGGAGGTAGCAACTAGTGAAAAGAAGGAGATTCAGTGGTACTGGAATGCAGTAAAGTAAAGCTTAAGGTAGCAGTTTTGTGGCGAAGAAAAAGTAATTAGAAGAGGGAGTGCTGGTCTGTACCGTTATCGTTTTGAAGAGGAAAGAATAGTAGAATTTGAGTTACCTGAGTATTTGTATAACATAAAATTTGTAGAAATATTAGTCGTTTTATAGTCTGGAGATTACCAGTTGCTCGAGTTACTTATTATTTTCAGGAGGTGCCTGCAGTTGGTCACTTGGCTTCAGGATGGCTGGAAGGCGGCGCCTGTATCTGGATTCCAGGTATTAGTATTTAATATCTACGCAGTGCTTTAATCAAATTTAAAAAGTGGAACTAGTGTTTTGGGATACTTTTGGCTTTTAAAATTATTTTGAAAACTTCTTGGATATTTGTTTGGGTGTCTAGTTGAGAGGGGTTTGCCTAGGACGGACCCACCCTAGGTAGATTCCGCTACGTGGTTGACGGCCCTGTGAAATATATAAGTGCAGCAGCCGTGTTAAATATTTAATGATAAATTGTGTAGCATAACTCAACAAGACTATAAAGTAAGACAAGGAGTGACAGATAGATATACTAGACCTATCACTCATAAGGTAGGATCACAGTATAATATATATAATATATATATATATATATATATATATATATATATATATATATATATATATATATATTGCTACACACTCTTCTCCTTTAGCCTGATATTTAATTTCGCCAACCTTCAAATATGTGTAGCTATCAAAATCTCGTGGAACATGAAATAAAAAGAATATTTCCTTTTAAAGGCGCCGACTAGCTCAAACGGTTATTTTCCACGTAGCATGTATGACCATCACCTCAGGTCGAGGTTCTAGGTTCTACTCTATTATCTGTATCTACCAAAATAATGTGATGTACCAATTTATCAGTCAAATTTTATATCACACACAAAAATTATAAACCTTTTTTTATTTTTTTTACTATGATTAAATATTTACCGAATCTTAATAAAGTCTAGGTGTATTTCCAGGTAATTTCTACAAATGGAGACGACGATGTGCTCTCCAAGAAGTTCCTGCAATTTCAAAGCGTTTTAATAACCAATATTTTAAATTTGAAAAATTACTATGATCTGCAAATTAATGACAGAACTACTTGGTGACCTTTTCAGATGTTACAAACTGTAGCCAAAAGGTATACTAGAATTTTGAAAAACAAACTTGTTTCTACATCTAACATATATTATGCACAAACTATAATTTAGTTTTCAACTCAAATGTCAAAATAATAATAATTAAAATGTCAAAAACTCATACGTCCCTTCTTCACTATTGTAACTTCCAAAAAACTATCTTTCACCATTTACTTTGTTGCAGCTCTCACCTAGCACCATTCCATGAAAGTCTTCTCATTACCAGGAACCATGCCATCATATCCTTTTGCCACACTTCTATATTCTCTTAGGTAAAATCAGTATTACCTTATGTCAACTTCAAAATAAAATCAAAACTCCTTAAAATTCAAAATCATCAAATCTACTTTTATTCATATTCATTTCAAATATTATCAACATTAAATCAAATTAGATCTTGTACAAAAATCTTGTCAAACATAAACATTAATTCTAAAATTAGAATTAGTACCTTTCATCAAAAAATTATTTTTATCAATCAATCCAATCAACATAACATCACCTTGGTTACCATAATAATCACAGCCTACCTTAATATTAAACATTTTAAATATTACATCAGACCACACAAAATAATAAATAACATTTTTAAATCCCCAAATTTTGATACAGTCTTAATAAACCAAAATTCAAAGGAAATTCTCCTCCCCACCCCTTATCACCATTACAATATATATATATATATATATATATATATATATATATATATAAATATTTTAGGTAATTTTTTTTTACACAAGGTAAGTTGATAAATACTAATGCATTACAATTCATAAGATGAAATAATAATTTTGACTTTTATGCAAAGCCCAAATGATCATTTCAAATCGAGCTAGTAATTGAAAGAAGGAAAATATAAGGTCTTGGAAAGGATTTGAACCTGCATATCAGTTTTGCCTGAACTGTGCGTTTACCAATTACGCCACCAAGATTATATATATATATATATATATATATATATATATATATATATATATATATAGCTATGCACTCCTCTAGAAACTGGAATTACCGAGCCCCGACGTTGGGCTGTCATATAAATATTGCTATGATACTCTCACAATTACTCGTGCGCCATCGTTTGAGCGGCCATATAAATAATGCTATGAACTAAACAGGAATTATCATGTTTCGACCTTGTGCCGACCAATAACAAAACTTTGATGTGATAACGCCTTCTCGATATCAATGGCGTATTCTACTTGACTCCTTCTCTCTTTTTAAATTATCAAATTACACTCCCATAAATTTTATCATTTGACCTCGACTAGCTTTTATTTTGAATTATAAAATGAAGTTAATTCAATTCCATATAATGAAAACAAATATTATGTACAGGTTTTGTAAATTATTTAAAATACACTTTTCAATAAATTAATGTTGTAAATCTTATTTATCTCAAAAATCATGTTTTTTAATCAATCTAAAGTCACCAAAAAACCTACTGTTTTTATAAAAAGAAACCCGGAACGTTCAAAACCCCTTTATCATATAACGCACTTTCTACGTATGCAAGTTCATTGTTGACTCCGTCACATTAATTCATATTAAGCAAATTCAAATATTCAATATTTAAATTCAAATAGAAAAAAATTGTCTTAAAACTAAAAAAATCTAACCTGGTCTGTTTTCTTCGTTATTTCCTCCTTGCAACCAAAATTATCGACACATCAACTAGTATTTTCCATGCATTATACCATCCATTTGGATCAAAATTATTCTCCACCAATTCAGAATTATTAAATACCCATTCGAAATATTGTCTATTCACATGCTTGAATTGTTGCATTTAAATTATTGCCATCACCCTCTGGATTATTATTATTAAACTTAGAATCATTATCTCCCTCGAATTATTGTCGTTGCATTTAGACATGACTTTTTCTCACCAGCCTCAGAATATCATTTATTCTCCCCGGACTCAGACTATTATTCTCCACGGACTCAGAATATCATGATTTTTCTCCCCAGACTTAGAGTACCATCTATTCTCCCCGGACTCAGAGCCCTATTATTATTATGTTTTAGTTTAAATAAATTCCCCAAAATCTACTTACGTTTAATCGGCAATCGTAATTTTCATCTTCGTCGCACTTAAACAATTTTCACTTTTAAATTATTCTTACGTGTTGCACTTAGGTTTAAAGTGACGCACCTGGGCCTTTGTTGAGTTGAAAACTGAGTTCGTTATCCTGGTCGCTGTTAATATATGCTTGATATCTCACTTCATCTGTGGGCATGGCTTACAAGCCCGTCGCTAATTTTAACCAATCAAGTCTTTGCATTTAAACGATATCATTATTGGCAGTTTTGATTTTAGTAATAATGTACAAAAAGTAGTGAAGATTCTCGACATATTAAGCGAGTGTGGTTTAAGCATCAAGAAAGAAAAATGTAGTTTTTAAATCATCCATTGTTTACTTGGTTTACCAAATAGATGGCGAGGGGCTGCATAAAACCAAAGATAAAGTGGATGCAATAATTCACGCTCCGAATCCAACTAACCATGCCCAGTTAAAATCCACGCTTGGGCTTATTACAATAGACTTTTACCAAACAGTTCCATGTTATTGCAACCCATTTATAATTTATTAAAAAAAGATGCAAAGTTTTCCTGGAATAATGATTGCGAACAAACATATCAACAGGTGAAAAATATTTTAAGTGCAGCAAGCACACTGGCACATAATAATAGTCCACTATCCATTAATTTTGATGTGGATGTTGGTGAATATAGCATAGGGGCGGTCATATCTCATATTATGCCCAATGGGGAAAAGAAACCCATCGCATATGCATCAAAAACATTAAACGATAGTCAAAAAGTTTACTCTCAAATTGACCGCGAGGGTTTGGCTACTGTTTTCGGAATACAAAAATTTAGTCAATATTTATATGGCTGTAAGTTTTGTTTAATTACGGATCATAAACCGCTTGTGGCCATTTTCGGTTCAAAAAAGAATTTGCCGATTATGGCAGCTAATCAACTTCAACGATGGGCTTTATTATTATCTTCATATAATTATGATATAAAATATGTCGCCTCAAATAAAAACAATGCCGACTATTTTTCACGGTTACCATTAAATGTTTTTCAAAAAAATTTTGAAAATTCATGTATTAAGTATGTCGAGGAAAATACTTACATACTCATCGACTGTGAGAAAAAAAGAAGGAAACCTCGTTAGACCCAGTCTTAAAGCAGGTTGGTGCTTCTATTAAAAAGGGTTGGCCTGAAAAGGTCAATTCACAATTTAAACCTTATTTTCTACATAAAGATAATCTGGTTATGAAGGGAGGATGCATATTATTTGGTTATAGAGTAGTTATTCTGAATTCGTTGAAAGAAAATATTTTAAATGAATTGCATGCTTCTCACATGGGAATTGTAAAAATCAAAAGTTTAGCTCGCTCATTTGTTTGGTGGCCACAAATGAGTGTTGACATTGAAGCTAAAGTTAAGTCCTGTGAGGCATGTTTAAAATATCGTCAAAGTTCCGCTAATGCCCCCCTAATAAATTGGCAATATCCAGATCACCCTTGGAAACGAGTACACATGGATATCCTTGGTCCGCTATATGGGAGATATATATTGATAGTAGTTGATTCCTATAGTAAATGGCCCGAAGTCTTGATTATAAACAGTTTATATAGTAAAACAATTATAAAGGTTTTACGCGAAATTTTTGCTCGGTGTGGTTTACCCAAAACAGTAGTAATAGATAATGCATCAAATTTTGTTTCCCAAGAAATGATTACTTTTTTTCACATAATGATATTGGTTTTAAAACAGTAACCCCCCCCCCAATCACCCATCGTCTAATGGGACACTACATTTGATTTTCCAATGCTCCACCCGAAGGTACTACATTGGCCAGGAGGCGAGTTTTTTGTTGCCTGGAAATTTAGAATTTTGCCGAACCCTTGCCGTTCCAGGCAAGGTAGGGATCTTTAACGTGCATGACAACACTCACACACGGGACCTCCATTTAATCTCTCATCCGAACGAGGACGTAATTTTTTGTGAAAAATGCTCACCTGTCATTTTTCAAGCAGTCGACTGTGTCGGGATTTGAACCCAGGACCTTGGGATCCGTAGTCTTACGCTTACTACATTGATCCACGGCGACGCCCGTCTAATGGGACAGCAGAAAATTCAGTAAAAACTGTTAAATACGCGATTTTAAAAGCCTGCTATCACCTCAAAAACATATTAAATAGATTTTTATTGGATTACAGAAACACAGCGCACTGTACAACCAATTGTGCACCTGCCAGGTTAATGTTTGGATGATTACTGCGAAATCGGTTAAATTTACTTTCTGCCCAAAAATATAGTTATGTAGATATACAAGAAAATAAAACCTTAAGACAAATGGTTGAATGCATGTAGTGCGGCATTTTCAGTGCTACTTTCTCGCGGAATTATGAATTGTATGCGCAATACACCAAGATGATTTGGGTATGTTCGAAAAACGAGAAGAGGCGAATGAAAAACGATGGTTGTGAAAGAGGCAGTCGGACAGAGGGAAGCGACCGTACAGTATTGAATTTGTATGAAAAATAATAAATGGGAGATATATGTAATTCTTTGCTAGTTTTTGAACGTTGAAAAATTTCACAGTAATAAAATAAAACAGATCTATAGTTTGTTTCTTTTAGTAAAAAGACGAACCTCTACACGCAAGCAAGCGGATCAAAGGAAATATTATAATAAAGAGAAGGAAAGGGTATTTAAGCTTAATGATCAGGTAGTGGTTAGGGATTACCGATGTGTTAACAAGCCAGCTTGGATTAAAACAAAAATTGTTAAAATATTAGGCCCTCGTACCAACTTAGTTTTTGTGCCAAAATTAAATAAACAGTGGCGTAAACATGTAAATCAAATCATTGAGTATTTATTTATTTATCAACTTATAGTATCTACAGAGAAACTCCAAATGATACAAATTGTTAATTGTTATTATTGACACGTTGGTGATAGAGTAGGGGATTCAGGTAATAATAGCAACACAGAGACTATAAACATGAATGCGGAACGACAAGAAATAGTGAATCCTAGTGCGGTTGACAGTATGGCTGGAACGCATCAAGTATCGGCTGTTTCTGACCCCAATTTAGGTGTAGACGATTTAGATCTTAGTTATACACCTCTATCAGATTCTGAAAATAATAAAAGTCCGTCGGTTTTGTTTAAACGCAAGCGTAATAAACCTAAACGATATGCGGACGAGTTTTGTTAACCACTGACGATGATATCTATTTATTTTCAGAATAGTGAAAGGTGTTGTAATGTACTTAATTAAGATGTAATTCAAGGATAATGATTTGTTTAATTTTATTATCAAGGTACTCTTTATTAATGATGTTATTGACATATGATGATTATTTTGTACATATTTAACACATATAATAAACAGTATATAACGAGCTTGCGTTTACTCTGGACCGCCCCAGACGAATTATACAGAATTAGAGCAGGAACGTAGGGAAGTAAATATTAGGAAAAGGGTGCGACAGGGATGTGTCTTCTCCTCGTTAATTATTAACTTGTACATCGAAGAGACAATGAATACTGTCAAATGCAGGAAGACATTTGGAATTACTATGCAGGGACAAAAGATTGATATGCTTAGATTTGCGATGATATAGCGGTATTAGCATCTAGCAAAGAAGAGTTAGAAATGGTTCTAAAGAGCAAATATTGTAACAAATCTATTCTGTTATGGGAAGTAGACCCAACAATTCATTGCAAATTAAGATCAAAAAATAGCTATCGGTTTGTCCAAATGTTATTATCAAATCACTCGAACATCATACAGTGCTACAGGTGTATGGGTTTTCATCATCACGAGCAATTGTAAAGAGGAGGTATGCTGTGCCAATTGTTCACAAAACATAACTATAAGAGTTGTGAAAGTAATGATTGCAATATGCATTAACTGTAGTAAAGCCAATAAAAACTAAAAGCTTAATCATAAAATCAACCATAAGGCAACCATTCCAAGTGTCCTTGTTACGTAAAACAATTAGAAAAACTCAGTGCAAAAACAGATTCTGGCCCAAAATAGCAATCACAGCAACTTTATAATTATCTAGAAATTTGTCACATCCATGTTCGATCGCTCATTCCAAAATTCGACTGCAACAAACCAATGGGTATACTACTAGCAGGCGATTTAAGTCTACCAAAACTAATATGGAATATTACTCCATCATGCTCAAGTGATCAAATACGAGTGAACAATTTACTATCAAATGGATTAGTTCAAATTGTCCCAGACCCTACAAGAAGCAACAATCTATTAGATATAATCTTAATCAATCCGCTAGTCGATATGTACTCTTGTGAGGTGTTGGACTATTTTGGCGATCACCGACCAGTACATGTGGTTATAGAAGGGATTGCTCCAAAAAAATCCACAAAAAAACTATTTTTTGCTATAAAAAGGCTGACAAATGTAGCATACAGGAACATATGTACACACAATATAATGGATGGGCCTCACAGACAGGTACTACTAATCAGTACTGGGACACTTTTAAAGCGCTACTGCATAGTTGCTTACAGTTCATACCTACACGATCTCTACCTACTAATCCCGATCCAATTTACTATACGCATGAAGTTCGTGTACTGAAAAAGCAGTGTAGACGTCACTACAAGTTTCGTAACAAGTCAACAGCCCATAAAGCAGAATTTAAAACACTAAAAAAGAAATTGCTTGAAGCAAAAATGAAAGCCTTGCATGACTTTATGACCCATTTAACAGCCGTTAATGCATATTCCAACAAGTGAAATTTGTTTAATAAGTACATAAAATCATGCAGAGCCACAAACACATCTATTCCTGAAATGAAAGATAAAGGGTCCGACATTTTAACTATCTTAAGCAATACCTTTAAAGAAGTCTACAATACAGATCCTCAACATGCCAGTAGAGCTGTGATAAGGAATAAAGCATCTATAAATGTATTTCATTTTAGCGCCAAAGATATTCGCCTGGCTCTTGGTAAAATGAATCAACACACTAAGGGACCAGAGTGCATCTCTAGTCAACTAATTTTGCTATGCGGTAATACAATTGTACCATACCTGAACCTTCTTTTTAACATGTGCATTAATAATAATGATATACCACATGATTGGCTAAGAGCTAATATCATACCTATACATAAAAATGGATCAAAAACTAACCCTGCAAACTACAGGCCAATTAGCATTACGTGTGTTATTTGTCGTTTATTTGAGATTATCTTGAATAAATATATCATGAAAGTCCTAAATCATTCTAATTATCTACATGCACTACAACTTGGCTTTCGACCAGGTTACTCATGTGAATATGCACTTGCCTGTTTCATTCAAGATATTGCTGAAAACATCGACAATGGAGTTAAAGTTGATGCCATTTTTTTAGATATATCGAAGGCTTTCGACAAAGTTCCCCATAAGCTGTTGGTTGAAGCTCTTATGAGAATGAATTTAGACAGTCGCATTGTGAAGTGGATAGCCACATACTTATCAAATAGAACACGACAGGTATTGGTTAATCAACAACTCTCAGAACCTGTAGCAGTTCTCTCAGGAGTTCCCCAAGGGAGTGTGCTAGGCCCAACTCTGTTCCTCATCTTCATCAATCAATGCACAGTTGGAAAAAAGTCAACCTTTATACTATTTGCTGACGACATTGTTATATATAGACCAATTAAAAGCCAAGTAGACATGGAAGTTCTACAAACTGACCTACATGAATTTGTCCATTGGACTCATGTTAATAATATGACTATCAACACAGCTAAAACTGTTTGGATTTCCTTTGGCTCAAATGTAGTCGATCATCGGTACCGCCTTGGAAATAATATCATAAATCCCTCAGACAGCTGTAAATATCTTGGCATTATCATAAGCAAGGACCTAAGATGGACTGAACACATTCTTGCAGTGGTCTCCAAAGCGTTTACATCTAGTCATGTTTTGCCTACGTAAAGCTCCTCCTTCGGCAAGAGGCCATGCATATTTGACGTTAATCCGTCCAATTTTAGAATACTGTGCTATAATATGGAACCCCCAAATACAGTATTTAACAAACAAGTTAAACTCTGTTCAGCGTCGTGCTGCAAGATATGTGTTTTGTGCAATTTCGACAGCGAATCAGTGTGACTGAATTAGTCAACGAGATAAAATGGGACTCTCTTACAAGTAGGCATAATAAACGTACTCTTATGGTTATGTATAGTGCATACAATACCGGGATTCCGGGATCCCGAATACCGGAATCCCGGACGATTTTTGTCCGTTATTAAAAACCGGTATATATGTAAAAATACTGGTATTTTGGTATTACATTAGTTGATAAAAATTGAATTTATGTACAATATAAATCTAATTTAAAATAATATTAATTAATTACAAGAATTTTTTTTGAAGATAAACAAACAATTTCATTGTATTAAAATCTATATCAGGCACATTTATTACACATTCCGAGCCGAGTATGGCACCATCGAGAAGCGGCGGTGTCGGCAATATAAAGCGATTGTTTATGTTCTACGTCTACTATCCAATGAATAGGTCTCGTTTATACAAATACATAAAGTGTGTAACACAAAAATTATTAAATAGTTTAGATTAGATTGTTTAATATTGCAAATCAGCTGTAGTGTTTACAAGTAAAAACTATATTTTATATTTTCAATTTTATTTTTCATTCAGTTGTGTCTTGTGGTGTGTGGATTATGTGCACTTGTTTTCTGGTTTTATTTCTAATAATTGAAAATTATATAACGGTATTTAAATACTGGTTAATCCATATGAATTATATGATACGGTAAGTTTATATTTGTATTAATGTAAGTTAGAGTGTAATTAATTTACAAATACTAAAATTAATAGGCATGAACTGCTATGCCCCCTGAAAGATGAATACATTTACGGAGCACCGAAAAAGACAGGACAAAACTTCAGTGTGGAATCATTTTTTGATTGAAAAAAACGGACAGGTTGCTAAATGTAAAAAGTGCGCGAAAGAAATAAAGTGTACAGAAGGATCCACAAGTGGCCTTCATACTCACTTAAAAACGATACATGGACTAAATCTTAAAAAGTAATGTGAATACCCCCATGATGTCGAATCAAGTGTTTCCAAACAGCCTAAATTGTTAATAACAAATTATTTTAAAAATAATAAAAACGAAAAACTTTCAGAAGTGCTTGCCCGAATGACAGCTCGCGATGGTCTGTCTTTTAATATTTTTATAAAATCGCATGACATAAGAGAAGGTTTAAAGGCAAGAGGATTCAAAGACATACCAAAATCTGCAGTCACTATTAGAAATATGGTACTTGAATATAGTAAAATTATTAAACAGTCTACAGTGCATGAAATTTCTAGACTGATATCTGAAGGTAAGCGTTTCAGTATCACATTTAACGAGTGGACATCTATTCGTAATCGGCGCTACATAAACATTAATGTACATTCTGTTGGAGGAACAATGTGGAATATCGGATTAGTGCGCGCTTACGGATCTGTTCCAGCAGAAAAATGCTTATCCCTTGTAGAAGAAAAATTGAAAGATTTTAATTTAGATATATTTAAAAACATAGTTGGAGTAACTACTGACGGTGCGTCGGTTATGGTATAAATTAGGAAAAATTATAGAGGCTGGACATCAACAATGTATGGCACATTGCATAAATTTAGCAATTACTGATGTTTTGTATAAGTCAACTTTGAACCCGAGTGTGGATATTGATGTTGTGGAGCAAAATTATAATGATGACGATGTTAATGATGTTGACGATGACGATGATAACAATGACGACAATATCGACGAAGAAGATGGTAATGGAATTATTATAGAGTTAGATGCTAGTATTACTACAAGTATTATAAATATTAGACATATTGGTATATCATCTCTAGTTTCAAAAATTCGGAAAGTAGTGAAAACATATAAAAATTCACCTTCTAAAAATGATAAATATTTACAAAAGTACGTGAGAGAACAATTAGGTAAAGAAACAGCGCTAAAATTAGATTGTCAAACAAGATGGAACAGTATGTTATTTATGTTAGAAAAATTTGATGAAATTAAATTTTGTATTCAAAAAGCGCTTATTGACATTAGTTCCGATATTCATTTTTCTGACGAAGAATTTAATTTATTATCTTCAATTATTGCTGCTCTTACTCCTGTAAAATTAACAGTAGATGCATTATGCCGAATAGATGCAAATCTTTTGACGGCTGAAGCTTCTTTAACATTTATGTTAGATACTCTTTCCCAGCAAAAATCTGCAATTGCATTAGAATTATTGGAAGCATTAAAATCTCAAATTTTACTGCGACGCACTGAATTATCACGAATACTTCAGTATCTGCAAAAGGGCTCACAAGATGTTGGAGAAGTATTTAAACGCGTATCCAAATTTACAATCATTAAAAAAATTGCAAGCTTAACTAAATGGCTCACACATGAAAATCTAGAAGATACAGAAGATATGGAAGTTGTGCAAGAAACATCCCTTCCAATATCTTCCCAAATTAGTAATGAAACAGTATTAGAATCTGACAAGGTAAATGTAAGCGCATTAAAGAAAAAACTACAGGCAGCAATAGACGAAACACTAAATACTTCACCCGTGCCTGCTTTTAAAAAAATTCCAGGTCTGGAACAAAAAATAAATGATGAAATTACTTTTTTTGAAAAAACAGGAACAAAAGGAACGTATATACAAAATGTGTATGGTTTCTTAATGACAATAGTGCCGACAAGTGTAGAATCAGAAAGAGCTTTTTCGGCGACTGGTTATATTTGTACGAAAATTCGGTCCTCGCTTGATGATGAAACGATTGATTGTTTATGTTTTTAAAGAGCATACTTTAATAAACAAAACGCAAGTTATTAATATTATTTCATAAATACTTTCAATTTAATTATATTTTTTGCTTCTTTAATTATATAATGCCATACGAGCCTATTATATGTAAAAGGTAACATAGAATTTAATATGACTTTTTTTTTACTTTATGTAATAAAATAAATAATATCTACTCATTTCAGAACAATGTTTATTGGATTTCATATATTATTTGTTAACAAGTCAATATAACAACTGAGGTAAGTAAAAATATAACTAGTAAATTTTTTATTAATAATACCGGTATTAATACCGGTATCCCGATATTTCAAATTTCAAATACCGATATTCAGATGTTAGTTCGGTATTGTAAGCCTTAGTTATGTATGAAACAATAGCAGGCAAGCCTGCTCTGTCTGAACTTGTCAAAAGACTAAAACTGGCAAACTACCTTTCCAGACATGATCATCCTTTTAAAATTCACCACCCATTATATCGGCACAGCGTTACCTATAATTCGTTCATTGGTTTGGGAATCAGGCTATGGAATGATCTGCAAAATACTGCCCAATTTATTTCTGATATATCACAATAATATAAATATCTTTTTATTCTACCACCGCTTCTTATAAGCAAAGTAGTTAAATAAATAAATAAATTTTGGGAGTTCGTGTTGGACAGGAATTTCATCATTATCTCAATCTCTGAAACATGGCTACCATTGGATTTTCCTTCAACTCATATAGTAATACCTGGTTACTCGTTATTTAGGAAAGATAGACCACTTAGAGGAGATGGCGTTTGTTGCTATGTAAAAAGTTCAATCAACTGTAAAGTATTGGATCTTGAAAGTCTCCACACTGGCACATTGGAACAATTATGGATAAAACTTACAATAAAAAAAAATTAGTCAAGAGCGAGTCGAGCTCGCACTATTAGGATTCCGTACCAATACTACAGTGAGCAAGAATAAACCAAATTAAGCTGTTTTTATCTTTTATGTATATTTAAATCTTATCCAAATTTGATTGTGATAACTGAAAAATGAATATATTGTTCCACATTGTACCGATACATTAGTAAATATGTTGTCTATGACTGTGTTTAAAAACTTTTTCTCCATCAACTATTACACTGTCAAAAAAACCTGCAGTTTTCCGATAATCTATGACCCAATAGCTACTATCCCTATTAAAATAAAAATTTTAGCTTTGGAAATGTAGGAGAACAGGGGTAGGGGACGGTCATTTTTGGCACATTTTGAGCTATACTATGAAGACTACTGGACAGAAAATTATAAAAAAAATGTTTTTAGAAGCCTTTTAGAATCCTCTAACAAATGATACCTAACACGATATATTTATTAAAACTTTTATCTCTTTTGCCCAAATTAACCCCCGCCATTTTAATCTAAAAATATTTTTTTTCTATTTTCTGACTGTCAATATATGTGCGCGCCATAAAGATCTAGCATTCTGTTAAATTTCAAATTCCTATGTTACTTAGTTTTCGAGAAAAACCTCTGTGACAGACGGACGGACGGACACGAGAGTGATCTTATAAAGGTTCTGTTATACCTTATAAGGTACGGAAACCTAAAAACAACATATGCAGTAGGAACGATTTACAAACCTCCCACAAGCTCAATATCCTGTCGTCAGGAATTAGAACATACTTTAGCAATATTTTATCCAGAAGTTGAACATTCCAACCATAACAAATAATTCAACGGAATCGGTATTAACTCCAATTAGAAAGATCGACACACCAAACGCAACAATTAACAATATCATTGGGAACAATATTAATAATCAATCACCAGTGGATCTAGTCCTAGATAATGCAATTGTTCCTCTATCTAAAAACAATGTCAGATCTGTCTCAAGTAGAGCTAATCTATCTCATGATGATGTAATCAGTAGTGATACTAGTTCTCAAAAAATTCTAATTATCGGGGACAGTCATGTGCGTGGTCTAAATGTCTTATTTTCCAAATTAAATCCAAGTTACATAATTACATCATGTCTTAAACCTAATGCTTCAGACGCCAAATAGTTGATGGATTGGAAAGCACTATAAGCAACCTATCGCATAGAGATATCATATTTTTATTGGTGGAACAAATGATTTGGATAGACATACCCCGCTCAAATTATAAACTCTTTCAAATATGTTATGGACTTGTGTAAAATACAAATTTGATACTCATGGATATTCCTTACAGGTTTGACAATACTAAATACAACAAGAAAATTGAGAGTGTCAACAGGTATATAAATATATTAAACAAAAATAATTTTAATTTTACTGTCTTTAATGTTAACCAATACTTAAATTATTCTGACTATACAAAATTTGGTATTCACTTAAATAGGAATGGTAAAATTAAACTAGTTACATTGTTTGTTAAAATGTTCTTTCATTGTTTTCTAATCATTGTAAAATATCTGTAAAGGTTACACCCAGAATGCATAATCATTTTTAAGGTATGTTGACAATGAAGTTTTACTTCTGCTACAGGTTTAAATGCTAATCTAGTATATGTTAGTATTAATAAGCAATTAAAAAACTGGCAGCCAAACCATATATATGACTTGGCTGGGTCTAACCTATCTATCTATTATCAAAATATACAATGTATTAGAAACAAAATAGGGGAATTGGAATCTTTTTTAGCTGATAAGAAATTTCATGTTCTCAGCTTTGTGGAACACTGGCTTTGTGATATTGAAATATCGACATTCTACCTTGAGGGATATTTCATAGCTTCCAATTTCTCAAGAACTACAAAAATACATGGTGGCTCTTTATCCTATTACAAAATATTCTCAAAGATCATTATTGTGTACTGAATAAATTAACTACTTTATCCCTGGAAATTCACTGTGAAATTTCAGCAGTACTGATTAAATCTTTAAACACTATCATAGTTAACATTTACCGGTCCCCACTTGGGGACTTCAAAATATTCCTGGCCACCTTAAACAAAATTCTCAATCGAGTTGATTATTCTAAGTCTATTGTGATTTGTGGAGATTTTAATGTTCGGTTTAATTTGAATGATAAAACGCTAAATTATTAACTGACCTATGTCAATCTTTTCGACTAAACTTAACTGTTACTTTCAAAACACGGCTCAATAACTGTCTCGATAATTTATTTACGAACTGTAGTTCCTATATGCTGAATACCCACAACAGTGTTTTATCTGACCATTTGGGAATTCACTTCCAAACCATTATAAGAAACAATACTTGCACACCACCTGCTAAACTGTTTCGTAATATATCTGAAAAAAATAAGTTTATTTTCTATAGGCAGTTAGAACAAGTAGAATGGAATGTCATTAGTGAAAATAATGTACCAGATTTCAATAAATTTCTCTCCACAATTAATAACATCTTTAAGAAATGTTTTCCATTACAAGTTATCAAAATTCTAAAACTTGTCAGAATCCCTGGTTTACCAAAAACTTTATGATATGCAAGAAATTACAAGATTTGTATGATACCTGGATCCAGTGTCCTACTACTGAGAATAAATTATTAGTGAATAATTTTAGAACACAATATCGTCAGTCCATAAACATGTCAAAATTAAATATAATTCTGAAAAAATAAAAGTCCAAAAATCCAGCTAAAGCCATATGGCAAATCATTAACCTAAAGAGACCAAACAACAAAATCAATACTGTCCCTAATTTGACTGTTGATGATTTTAACAATTTCTTTACCTCTGTAGCAGAAAATATTATTGCACTGAATAATTTTAATGGTCATGATCCCATTCTTAATCTAACTAATAAAGGGCATTAGACTTATAATACTTTCTCTTTCAAACCAGTGTCATATTTGGATGTTAGGAAAATAATCGATTCTCTTAAAACTAGTAAATGTAGCGATGCTTACGAGTTATCCTCTGAAATAATTAAATTCTGTAAAAATATTTTAATCTCACCTATAACTAATTTAATAAACTCTTCCATTGAAAACCACATTTTCCCAGACTGTTTAAAATTGGCAAAGGTAATACCATTATTTAAAGCTGGTGACCCAAATTCATTGTCGAATTATCGTCCAATTTCATTACTGCCCGTTATCTCTAAAATTTACGAAAAAGTTCTCTGCAATCAAATCACAGTACACTTCGAATTAAATAATATTTTCTGCATTGAACAATTTGGCTTTAGATTAAATAAATCTACAACTCTAGCTATTTTAGAACTTGTAAATGAAGTAACAGCTAGTTTTGAAAGAGGAGATTTTTGTATGGCTACGTTTTTCGATTTAAGCAAGGCCTTTGATTGTGTTATTCATGATATTCTTTTAAAAAAATTAGAATACTACAAATTTGATCATAATAGCTGTTCACTGATTAAATCCTATCTGAGCAATCGACAACAATTTGTAACTTTTAACAATAATAATTCTGAGATTAAAATATAAATTATGGTGTACCACAAGGATCAATATTGGGACCCGTTTTGTTTTTGATATATATTAATGATTTACCATCATCTGTAACATTAACTAACTCAATTTTATTTGCTGACGACACCACTTTAGTCAATTGCTCTAATTCACTTAATGACCTTTTCAATAAACTAGTTATCACCCATTTCTCGGCTACCTCTTGGTTCACTTCTAATAAATTAAGTATTAATGAAAACAAATGCCAACAAATGTTATTTGCTTTAAAAAACCATTCTTATATAAACCCTAAATTTGTTAAATTTCTAGGTGTATATGTTGATAGTTCCTTGAAATGGGATCAACATATAAATGCTATTGCTTCTAAACTAAATAGCGCAATTTTTGTATTCGTAATTTAAAACACTATGCCTCCACGAATATCGTTTTGATTGCATATTATTCGCTTTTTCAAAGCCACCTTCTATATGCTATTTTAGTCTGGGGCACTCCTCTTATACAAAAGACTATTTGGACTACAACGCAAAGTAGTTAGAATTATGGCGGACTTAGCTATAGAGCCGATTGTAGGTCGTATTTTCTCCAGTTTGGGATTCTTACATTTCCATGTTTATACATCTTAGAATGCCTGCTATTTATGCACAAATCGTATAATTCCCAACCTGTGGCCTTTCTTACATCTCACCATCATGATACAAGAAACAATAATCTTTTTCGTGTTCCATTTTCTAGATTACAAGTCTCAAGACATTCTTTTAATTATTATTCATACCAGTTCTTTAATTGTCTACCACATGTCACTAAATCATTGTCAAGGAATGAGTTCAAAACAAAATCAAAACCTTTTGCTACATCAAAAGTACTACTCATTTGAAGAATACATGAATTGTGATTTTAATGTTCATAACATAAATTAAATTATAACCATGTTATTTTTGTGTCTGCAAAGCTTTGAAACATGTCATTTCTTGTTTATAGTTTATATTTGTATTAACACATGACACATATTTGTATTGTAATATTGACCTATGCAAAAAATTGTTTTTATTTTAAAGCATGAATAAATTATCTATCTATCTATCTATTATATTAATGGGGAGACATGAACATGGATCTTATCAAAAATGACAATAATTCCAACTACCTAATGTAATTTGTGAATTTTATGTTTATTGTGTTTATTGTGCTCCAGCTTTGATACTTGTTTTGTGTGGTAAAAAATAGTTTCATCAGCTTTGTACTTAAGGCTGATTGATTATTCATAAAAGACTAAAAGCATATATAAATTCTTATAGAAATTAGTTGACCTTCATTAAGTCATTTTATGTTACACCTGGAAATTCATCAAATGCTGTCCATATGTATTGTCTTTTGAACAGCTTGATAAGGTTTAATGTTACTAAAATTTCCTAATATTTGAATGATTTTGAATACAATAATTCACCTTATAATTGTATAAATTCTTGTTTATTTTATTGTGGCTGTTATCTATTTTATGAATTATTGCATTCCATACAATCTTCAATTTGTAATTATAACTTATGTTACATCATTCATCCTTTTATTGTACCCATATATACCTTTGTTACTCTACTGTAATTCCTACCGTGGTCCGGTTTTTACTTTGAACTTGTTAGACACTACGAAGGACCCCGCTAGTGAGAAGAGTTTATTTTCACTTACCTTTCCTCACTTCTCAATTTTGTTTCCATCGTCAAAGTATCATATACTCTATCATGTCTGAACGATTTGTATTTAACTGTTGTCGTACTAAGTTCCATAATAACTATATCTGTGTAAACTGTAATGCTATATATCACAAGAGCTGTCTTGAATCGAAAATAAAAAAATTCACAAAAATTGAAAACTTTAAAGTTAGCTGTTGCAATAGTTCAAAGATGACCATTACACTGGATGCATATAACAAATTAACTGAGGATATATGCAATCTAAAATCAGAGAATGAAAATCTGAAAATTGAACGTGACAGTCTGGGACGTCATATTCAACGTCTCACCGCTCAACTAGATACTTGTCTTGAAGAGAGTGTTAATATGGAAGATTCCTTATCAAATACAAATAAAGAAAATCAACTACAAATAAAAGAATTTTCCCATAAAACTAAGATACTTGAAAATGAACTGTTAACTCTCAAAATGAAACTAGAAGATAATAAAAAAATTGAAAATCTGGCACCAACTAATAAAGCTACGCAAACACCTGATGCTAGTGGTCTTGATCCTTATCTGAATGTGCATAAGGAAAAGTTTTGTGTTAACGTATGCTCTCAAGCTGAGTATAAATGGGGGGATGACAACTGTTCAGTTAGTGTTGCTTTGCAAACTGAGCAGGAAAATTTGGGAAAGATTGACCATGAGCAGTTGACCACAAATCAAATACCGGCACATGTCCATCCACGTGGCACAAATCGAGGTGTTAAATTACATTATGTACCTAGTTCAAATTCTTGCAAAGAAAATTATAATGTCTCGCTACAAGAAGAACTTTGTAATGCAGCTACTAAGAATGCTCCATTTGTTAATGAAAATGAAGTACCTAAGTGTAATATCAGAACAATAACATCTACCTACAAACGAAAAATTGCTGTGTTTGGTGATAGTCATGTTAGACGATTTTCTGAAATCCTATATTCTCTATTAGGGTCTGATTCCTACACAATTTATGTAGAATGTAAACCCAGTGCAACATTAGAACAGTCTATAAAGAATGTGTCAGCAGTACTCAGTGATTTCTCTAAACTTGATTCTATTATTATACTAGGTGGCATTGGCAATGCTTTGAAAGGTTCTAAAGTACCTCTTGCAACGTTGTCTTTATTAAAGAATATCGCAGATTGCACAAACCTTCACTTGATTGCCGCACCGTTCTGGAAGGGCCGTATAGTGTTGAATCAGATCATTCATTCCTTAAACCTTGAAATATATGATTTTCTCACATCTTCGAATGCTGTGTTTAATTACTTTGATATTAATAGTATATTATCTGTGGACCATTTCACCCGTCATGGACTTCACATGAAATATAACGGGAAAGTTTTTCTTCTTCAACATGTAGTGCAAAGTACAAATAAATTCACTTCGTATTTTCCTAATTGCCTTGCTACCAAAAACATCCTGGTGAACATTAAAATTAGTATTGATAATACTTGTACCAATTCAATTGAATCCTTACTAGATTCTTATATTAATACTCATGAGGATTCACTAAACACTACTGCTGACAAAAATAACTCTTTTCCGCCTAGTACATGTGATTTTAATAGCAAATCGTTTTTTTAAATAAGCATTCGCCAGAGATTCCCTTTTCACTTCTATTACTTAATATTCGTAGTTTGCGTAACAAGGTTGATAGCTTATTAATGATATTAGAATCTTTAAATTTTCCTTTCATATTATGCATAATGGAACATTGGTTAAATTCCAATGAATATATCCATATTGACAACTATAATCTTATTAATATTTTTTGCAGAAACTCTCTGCAACATGGAGGCACGGCAATATGTAGTACTGTTAATTTTAATTGTGAAAGCAAATCCATCTTTGATCACTTGAGGGTTGAATCCACCTTTGAGGTTAGTCATGTCTATTCTAAATTTAATAATCTACATATCTTTTGCATTTATCGATCACCTACCGGTAACATTGACTACTTCCTTGATGCCCTGGATACAATCCTTAATTCAACTTCGGTTCATATTAAAGTCATCTTAACTGGTGACTTTAACTTAAATTATAATAATTCTTATGATAGAAATTTAATTAATTTTAAGCGTTTATTGTTGTATAATATGACTATGGAGGTTCACTACGATACACGTCTATCTTCAAAATCCCCTTTTTGTATTGACTACATTATTTCAAATATTCATTCCTCTGCGATCCTATGTTCTGAACCTATAAGTAATGACTTGTCTGACCATGAATTCTTATATTTCTCTTGCACTTCATTATACCCGGATAGCTCAAAGGGTATTAAACGACCTGTTTTTAATCACAAAACTAAATCTAAATTTGCAATACTATGCTCTCAGATTGATACCCCTAAGACATTACCGAGTTTAAATCAAAATTTTTTTAGCACTAGTTTCAGCCCTCTCGATAGCTTTTGAAAAGTCATTTCCACTTCAAGAATATAAACAAAAGCATAATAAATCCTGGTTGACAAATGGTATTCGTATTTCTGCAAGAAATAAAAAATATTTACACTATTTATACAAGCATTATCCTAACTCATTATTTATAAGGAACTATTATTTAAATTATAAGAAAATATTTTAATCTGTAATCAAGTTAGCAAAAATTACTACAATGACTAAACGAATCTTGGTATCAAAACGCAAACAAAAAGTATTATGGCATATCATAAATGAGGTAACAGGAGGAACTAATTCTGCTATAAAGGCCATATCTTTGAATAACTGTCTTGATGATAAGGTAGCGGATACCTTAAATTTACATTTTGTAAATGCAGCTTATTCCCTAGTATCTAATAATCATGTTTCCATTGCCGCTTCAAGCGATTATTTGTATACAAATAAACAATCTAACCCTAATAATTTCATGCTCCGTCCTACAAGCTATCAAGAAGTAAGGGAAGTAATTAGTTCGTTTAAAAATAAAAGTTGCTCTGGTGCTGATAATATACCTGCAAAAATACTTCTCGATCTTCCTGAGAACATTCTAATTCATCTTTCTGATCTCATAAACGACTCTTTCTCTTTAGGGATTTTCCCAGACTGTCTTAAACACGCAATTGTCATCCCTCTACACAAAGGAGGTTTATTTGTGGTAAATAATTTCCGCCCAATATCATTGTTGTCAGCTTTTTCAAAGATTATCGAGACATTAGTCAAATCCAGGCTCTTAAGTTTTGTTAATAAATTTGATCTTTTCGCTTCAACTCAATTTGGTTTTTGTGCGAAAAAATCAACAAAGGGCGCTATTTATAATTTTTTCACTAATGTTTATTCAAGTATAAACACTGTAAATTCCTTTTCTTTTGCTGTATTCGTAGATATAAGTAAATCACGAGATACTATTAAAAAAACTTTATTTTTATGGAGTAAGGGGTATCCCCAATGATTGGTTCCAATCATATCTTGGAGAACGTACGCAATCAGTTCGAAATGGAAATTATAATGTATCTTCGAAACTTGAAATAAAACTAGGTGTGCCTCAAGGCTCTGTATTGGGGCCTATACTGTTTTTATTTTTTATCAATGACTTTGTAACTTCTATCAGATACGCATCTGTCACCTTGTTTGCGGACGATATTAGCCTAAGTTGGGAATCTTCTTCGATCACTTCACTTGAATCTCACATCTCTTCAGACATGTCATCAGCCAATAATTGGTTTAAGATAAATAAGCTTTCGGTAAACGTCGAAAAAACCTGTTCCATGACCTTCAAGGGTTGGAATTGCATTAAAGAAATGAAACAGCTCGTAATTTAAACTGTTCCACTTCTACCAAATTTCTAGGTCTGACGGTTGATTGCAACCTTACCTGGAATGAGCATGTAACCAAGCTTGCTAATTCCTTAGCTTCTGCTTGTTACGCTATTAGATCTGTGTCCAGGGTATCAACGGAAATTGGCACTCTTAATGCATACTATGCACTATTTAACTCAAAAATGCGATATGGACTAGCTTTTTGGGGCAACAGCTCTCTCAAAAGCATTAAAATAATATTTAAACTGCAAAAGAAAGCAATTAGGATAGTCTGCAAAACCTCTAGGTATACTCATTGCAAACCATTATTTAAAAAACTTAACGTTATCACTTATGCTTCAGCATTCATTTGTGATACCCTCCTATTATTTTACAAGTATCGATCTAACTTTCCTATAACAAATTCTGTTCATGGTTACAACACCCGAAATTCCAACGCTATACATTGTCCTGGGCCTACTTCAACACGATTTAAACGATCGTTCTGGTATATGGCCCCTACTTTATATAATAAACTCCCAGCCTCGATCAAAGACCTAAATAATCTTTTTGCTTTTAAAAGTGCGCTTTTAGCCTTGTTACGCGAACGATGTTATTATACCATAGAGGAATTTCTGGAGGATGTCTTTGATAGTACTTTTAGTATGTTATTTTAAATTATTTAATGTGTAATTTGTTATTTATTTTAGATGTAACTTTGTATTTTTAAAGTTTTTATTGTATTATTTAAAGGGATAAGTGTAACTACCATTCTACATGGGTACAAATATATATATATATATATATATATATATATATATATATATATATTGCTGTGTTTCCCTGTATTAGAATCGAGCCTCACGAATTGGGCGTCATTCTATGCTGTGAAACCTACAAAAAGCTATTAATTTAACTGGTCCGTTGACTTTCTTCTGTTACTCGCCTCTTTACTCTTTTCCGCCTCGGCTGCTCACCTAGTTAAACCTTCATCCTCATTCATAAAAAAACAAACACATTCCTACCACAAACATCAACGTTAACTCTATTTACATCAATATTCACAATACATTAAAATTTCAAAATTAAAATTCAGCATAAATTTCAGTATCAGAAAATTTCAAGATTAAATTTGTTATCATTTTAATGTGCATCCAGAATTAAAGTCCTTGTAGGATGCCTACTAATTAATATAACAATATATGCAGACCTGAGTCTGAGTACAAAGGGATCATCTTCCACCCCTTTACGTTAATTAACCAGGTTCGTCTAATTGAGCTCAAAGACATACCCAAATTTTCATCATAATCCAGAACATAAATACTAAATACCCCTTTCTACTTAAACAAGAAAATGTCACCTTAAAATTAAAAATTTGCTGTTAGTACAATTTCACTACTGTCCATTTTAAGTAAATAAATTATAAAGTTATTCAACACACACCAAACATCATAAATCGATCAACAAAGCATAAGTTACCTGAAGGTTAATGCACTCGTGGCGTCAATGTACATCGTCCTCTGTTAATTTCACCATTCCAACTGGGTTATGTTTACGTCCTCGGATTACTGGTCGCTTTTAAACATTTTCTACACCACCATTCATCTAAAGTTGTTTCAGTGCTTTTCCGAACTCATCTGTGTATATCAGAAGCTTGTTTTGTGGATCCAGACACGTTTAATCATTTAATTATTAACACCCCGAAAAATAGCAAAGAAATTCATACTTCTTTCACAAATATACGCCAAAACTGCCTACTTTTGTGTATTCATTTGTCGTTGCAAATTTGACTAATTGGTTCAGTGATACTAGACTTTATTACCTTGTATCTTCTTTTCTAAGTGCACTAAATTACATTCATTGTAGCACGTAAAGAACAAACTGTTTTAAATCACCAAAATATACGAGCAAACTGTTTAAATTATTTAATCAAAATCGGAAAACTAAAAAGCACTGTTTAACGCATTGAATCAAGTCGAAAATCTAAGAGAGCTAAACTTATATCAACCTGGGTATATATAGTGGTTAGCCCGTCTGTCGGTTTTGTCCCCAAAACGGCCAGTTTCTAGAATTTAATGTATTATGTTCCCATCTCGCCCGCCTGTGCGTTGGTTCTTATTAAATTTGCACTCGCACCAGTTAAATCTCAGAAATTTCGACACGGCTCGCAACGTCTAGAAATAACTAATTAATTTTTATACAGAAATGTTATTTTTACCTCTCAAGTTTGCCTCTTATTTTCAACCAATCGCAACCCAGTGACGTTGCTCCACTCACGCCTTTTACTATATGTGTCTCGGTCTTGCGCATATTATCTGTCTCTATCTACCCTGTTCTTATTGGTGCAAATTGATATTCTTTATTATCGATTATTTCAGTCCATGTGGACTGTGAAATAACCCACCTTATTAGCATTTCCCGTAACTATTATGCGACGGTTTCTCCAACATTCTCTGTAACCATTTGTTATCTGCAAATTTTACTCAGAACGATACTTTTAAAAATACGCAGGTGTTCAAACATCCTACTTCTAACTACCACTTCTACGATTTGAATATTATTGGGTTTTTACAAGCTTTGATGCGTATTATATGTTCCTAATGGTTCAATTAACTTCAATTAAAATTAATACCCTTTAATTTTTAGTGACTCCTAATCAAATATTAATTATTATCTGTACATTTTGTTTAATACCGGTTACTTAAAATAGAGTTAATTAATATAAATTTTGCACGTAATTTCTCTTTGTTTCTTTACTCGGAATAATCAAATTACACGTAGAACATTTTAATACTGCTTCCTTTTTTATAGCAAGCGTCTTGTAAATGATTTAAATCTCTTATTTTTAATAACACGAATGAAATTTTATGCTTCACGGTTTTAATAATGCGTACCTTTTCCCAAAGCTTCTACGGTGATTAAAATTATTTTATGTGATTATTTAATTTTCTACCCTGGTCTAAATATGAGTAATATATATATATATATATATATATATATATATATATATATATATATATATATATATATATAGTATATATCTATCTACTCGCGTCGAAAGCGCCATTTCACACTCGTGGAGAAATGTCGCACTTGACTGACGTCCCGTGCGACAACTCCCACTCATGTAAAATGGGCCACTTTCTATACTAGTAATGTAATATACTATTTAAACAGATTAGAAACAATATCACACAAGCGATCAGGAATGAAAAGAAGGCATACTATACCTACATGGTTTCACTTCATAAAAACAACTTTAAACAGCTGTGGAAATTCTTCGAAAAGGCCAATATACATAGAAAACCTACAAATACAATTAATTTATGTAACGGAGATTCAAATCTTCCCAATGATTATTTCATAAATAATATTTCAATAACTAAATTTACAGAAAATACAATTTGCTACTTTTATAAACAGACATTTCCATTAAGGACCGAAGAATTTACGTTTTGTACAGTATCTACGGACGATGTTGCAGCAGTCAATAAACAGCAATCAAATGCTGTAGACTTGGACAGGATCTCTCTAAAAATGGTAAAATTAATTTTACCATTCTGTACTCATGTTGTGACACACCTTATTAATTTCACCTCTTAGACAGTTCAACGATGCCAAAGTGTGGAAAAAATGTATAATAATGCTTTTACCTAAGATCAGCGTTGCAACAGCTTATGATGAACTCCAATCTCTAAGGTGGCTGAACGCTTAATGTATATACAAATTCTCCAGCATATTGAAAATAATGAAATATTACCTCAAATCCAGTTTTTGCAAAAAGCATAGTACTGCAACAACCTTATGCAAAATTATAAGCGATGTTGTAGCAATATTTCTCTACTAATTAGGAAAAGGGCCATCGACAGTCTTCCGAATAAGCTATTCCTCGGGTAGAGCTTATGAGAGGTCGTAGGTTTCACAACAAAAATATTGTTTTGTATATTGACTCGCAAATAAAAAATAAGGGGTGTAAAAGGAGCACCACCAAGTCCTACAATTGATAAAGCACGGTCTACCCTAAAGGAGAACTTGGAAATCCTCAGGAGAAAATCGGTTTAATTGCGAAAACGCAGGATTTGAAAGAAAACGTTATTAGAATAACGAAGGATGCAAGCGATGCACTCTTGCTACTTTATGCAGTAAAGAGTCGTTATTAATACCTATAATTTAAACATAAATAGCAAAAGAAAATTTAAATATCAAGCTTCTTGAAAGCGCTGTTTAGTACTTCTATATTGAGTCACAGCCAATAACCTCATTCTTCATAAAAGAGGATTATATCCTCTTTTAACTTATTTTTCTCTACCTTTAGACGCACTTGTCCAAAATAAAACATTTGTTCCATTAAATCAAATGATGGTTCTTTAATTAAATTTACCTTTTTTCTGTTGTAGAATTCATATACAAAAGTGTACAATAAGGACGTGGTCTAATCTTTTAGACTCTGATATGTAAATATAATAATTTTGATAATCTCAACAAAAAATTAAACATAACCGTAAAGTTTTTATATGCAAAATACTTAGATCTGCTTACCTTGGTTTACAGATATTTATCATAAACTCATTGCAAAATAAAATTAATTTTCGTGATTAATTTCTATATTACTGAACTTGAATTAAAAAGCATTCTCTAGGTTAAATAAGTAAATTAATAATTTTAAATAATTTTGTAGTAAGTTCTAACATAAGCCATAATTTATGTTATAACGAAATCCAAACCGAAAATTCTCTCAATTTCCTTGTAATCTAATTTTAGTCCAACGCTACCATTTTAAATATCAAGTGTTAGTTTCGTTGTCAGGTTATTTAGAAACAGCTGTTGACAGGTCATGTCCTTAGGCTAAACGCTTACCATTCTATCTGGTTGTACGTCACGTCATTACAAAAAAGATACCTTGCTGCTACCACATGTCTTAGCTTGCGGTTCGTGAACAAACAGCTGTCACAAAACGTTTCACATACGCTTCTTGCGAAAGCGTACATTTGAGCTTCTTCCTTTGAGCTGATAACGAATTAAAAACTTAACAGAGCAGTAAACTGGACTATTATAGGGAACCATTTTTGTGAACTTGTAGAGTAATTCATCCAAATAAATCGATCAACATAAAATAAATCCATAGAATGGATTATTCCAATAAAGCAACAAAACGAGCTATTAAAAGGGACATCCTTTTTGTTTCTTCTTTAATTTATATTAAAGCGAGATTATATCGTGACAAAGTAAAAAAATAGGAACGTAATGAAGTGAGGATTCGATGATGTGATAAGTGAGCGCTACAATAAAATCATTTAATTTACCTTAATTAATAATTTGGCTTGCTTACCATTATCAGAAACAAAACAAAATCAAATGCATTTAGCACTTGAAGGCACTGCCACGTTTATGGCGATGCGTTACTCGCTAGCTCGGATCCTTCTGAGCTTCATGGTGCTTCTTATCGTAGCTAAGGCCGAGCACGACTGATTCTGCTATCGACAGAATGGGCATGATGCATAAATTTCGTCTGGCTTCAGAAGTACAGTTCAAACAACCATCATTTAGCGAACTGGGTCTATATTATTATTTTTACATAATAATACAACTCACAATTGGGCAATATGGTGTAAATCGAAATATTTATCAATATTGTGAAATTAATTATTTTTTGAATAACATTGCGATGAATAAAATAATTAAAATTATATGCTTTTATAGGCATCAAAAAAAATTGTTACAACGTAGTAAAGAATATTGAATACTCAAAGACAACTGTAATGTTATACCTTGATTACAGCAAGGCATTTGATGTAATAAATCATCAACTTCCGATTGCAAAGCTTTCCTACTACGGATGGAGTTCACCTGCACTTCAACTTATGACAATTATTTAACTGGCAGAACTCAACAGGTAAAACTATATTATCTGCTTAGCGAGTAAGGCCATACATTTAGAAGTCGTTTCAGATCTCTCCTGCGACTCAGTTATTGCTTATCTTCGCCGATTTATATCCTGCCAAGGTCATCAAAACATTTACAGCGACTGCAGTACTAATTTTGTAGGTGCTGATGGCCAGCTACAAGATTATTTACGTGCCTATACGGAATCCCAACTCATTTCATGATATTTTAACCTTCCTTCTGCTTACCACTTTGGAAGCATCTGTTAAGGTCGTTAAAATCCATCTGTACAGGGTTGTTGGAGTTTAAGTTTTAACTTTTGAAGAATTCCAAACTGAGCTACGTTCAGCAACGTAATCTAAAAAAAAGAAACTAAAAACGAGGAAGAAAAAGAATAAATTGACCGGGCTGAATCGACAGGTGGGCGGGGTATTAAGCCTACAAAAAAGAATTAAGGGAGGCCTGAAATAAAAATATACTCACTCACGCACAATCAAACATTTACAAACTAAAAAACCTCTAATTAAAAAAAATTATATACAAAACACAATAGTACCAACAAATGAACAATTCGTAGGTACACAATATACATATTTACGAATAAAAAAAGAATCATTTTTAACATGGCGAGCTGCAGTTTTTAGGTCACCCTCTATATTAATCTTCAAGCAAGAAAAAAAACTTTTGAAGAATTCCAAACTGTGCTACGTTCAGCAACGTAGTCTAAAAAAAAGAAACTATAAACGAGGAAGAAAAAGAATAAATTGACCGGGCTCAATCGACAGGTGGGCGGGGTATTATGCCTACAAAAAAGAATTAAGGGAGGCCTGAAATAAAAATATACTCACTGACGCACAATCAAACATTTACAAACTAAAAAACCTCTAATTAAAAAAAAATTATATACAAAACACAATAGTACCAACAAATGAACAATTCGTAGGTACACAATATACATATTTACGAATAAAAAAAAAATCATTTTTAACATGGCGAGCTGCAGTTTTTAGGTCACCCTCTATATTAATCTTCAAACAAGAAAAAAAAACAAAATTACCCCACTAAAAATCACAGCTCGAAATCTGCGTTGTAAGTACGGAATTCTATACATAAAATTATCCTAATAAAGAAATCAGTAAACATTATAATATCCTCACACATACAAACAACCAGTCATTTTACCACCAAGGTGATACATCCGTAGACCCATGTACATATGTTGTTTCCAACACCTACTGGGTACCCATATAAGAAAATTAGTATATAAACACTCACCATCTGGCCACCACCGTCCGGTTGGCTCCTGCCGTCTGTAAAAACGGTGCGAAATAGAGGTGTGCAAGATCCCGCCTTGGGGTGGTCCTCCTATTACAACAAGAGGCGATCATTCATTGTAGCTTTAAGGGCAACCGGTAGGAGCTATAGTATTATAAATAAAATTAATTTATTGCCGTCAAAAAGTACAATTTTATAAAACCCATAAATACTCACCACACTGTAAGGCATGCGTGAACTTTCCATAGAGAAAAACGGAAACAACCAACCATTCTACACGTGTTTTCGTTGTGTAGATTGAAGAGCAAGTGAATATTAATTTCGTTTCACTAATGACCAGTGCTCAAAGTAATATTGTTGTTAAGGAAATAAAACTGGAGAAACACGGTTTATTGTGATAATACACGGCTTTAATTCGACAAAGCTTTCAATGGAAAACACATAAGAATCAATTATCAAATACCTAGAACCAGTTATCGCCTGTTTAATTTTAGCATAAACTTTACGTTGAGGAATTCTTAGGAGTATTTATTATTAATTAGGCTCTAGGATGTAACAATAGGAATCAAATTTATACAAATAAATAAACTAATTAACACGTGAAAGGGTTATTTTAATTTACTGAATTAATTTTCGTTTTTAACGCCAAAGGGAAATGAGCTGAAAATTATTAGACCGCGTATTTCTTATTAACAGAGAAAAATGTACGAGATGTTCAAAATAAATGTAACAACTGATCATTCAAATAGAGGCCTTATTAGATTCTCGACCCTTCTGCAGCATAAGTGAAGACCCTAACTATCTTCGTTCCTTGACCACTGGTCACTTTCTCACTCTCGAACCTTTAGTATCTGCCCCAGATCCTTGATTTGTCTCATATTTCCCTGTCCTGCTTGTTTTTATGGCAACTCATGCACTCCATGCAGTAAGCCTTTTGGAACCGCTGGCAGAGCAAATATTTGCATCAGTTATACCAACGCAGTCGCTGGTATAAGTCCAAAAGATTGGACAGTGTTGATTTAGACGCCCTGGTCCTTAAAGGAGGATAATTTATCTTCACTCCAGTGTTGTCTCGCACGCCTCACTGAAGTTCATCCCGGTCACGATGGGGTTCTTCGTGTGGGTACCGCGCATAGCATGAATGGCTTACTGAAATGCGCAATGGTAAACTTATGCTCTGTACGTTCCCAATGAGTTTAATATCATTTATTTTACAGCACTTCTTTATGTTTCTCATTTATAGGATTAAATTTTCTTATTTTGTAACCAAACTGTAACAAACTAGTTATAACCAAGCGTTTTTATTTCTTTTCCCCTACCTTGTAATCGTATCGTATGGCAATTATTTTTTTCTCTTATAAAGATAGCCATTGTTCTACTTTTTTGTGGGCAGTATGGATTCATGCTCGTATTTTGTATTTATTTATATTTATAATTTCATGAGTGTGAATCCAATATAGTGTCGAATGTATAGACAATCCCGCGCAAGTGCCAGAAACATGTAGTGTTATCAGTGTAACATGAGATTCGAGTTTCAACTGTCAACCAAGCAAGGTGAACTAACCTTTTACATTACGTTGTTGTTGTATAGTGCGTGCTTGGAATCCTGCATTTTCAGACCACACACACCGCTTCTGTATGTTGGACTGTGTCAACATATACACTCACATCGAGACATACATGTAAGTAACAATATTGGATGTCGTTAATTAAACTTATAATAATATAAAGCATATTTGAGTTATCCATTCTGTGTTACAACGAGCTAGTATTAAGACCGCATACATCAAGGGTTCTTCGTCTAAACCTACATCAAACTCTATTCGACACGTTGTCTTTGTTGTACAGCGCGAGTTACATACCTCCAAATTAATATATATGTATATTTAAATGCAATTATTATGTCTTAAGTAAGTAAGTAATTATTGTCCAACAGAAAATTCCATTAATAGGACACAATACACATTTTACAATAAAAGTATGTTTAGTGTATAAATACAATAAGATACTGATATTAATACAAATTAGCTACATAATTATATATATAAAGTAATTTCTTAAGTACTCTCATGTTAATACATATTTTCTTTTAAGCTGCAGTATGAATATAATCTACATTTTAATATTTTTCATGTACACATTTATAATTTCATTTTTAGAGTCTTAAAAAAGATCTATAGATTCCCCCAACCAATTAATTAGTTCAGACATTCCGCGAAGTGGAGATTTAAACATTAAGTTTGTATCAAATATTTCAATTCCGAATGTCATGTGATTCCTTGAGGAATAGCAGGGAACCCTTAATTGTAATCTTGCTAGTAACTCCGAACTATCAATTTTATAATGAAGAAGCTTATGTCTTAAGAAATAGAATGTTACATTGTATAATTGAAGGACACATTATAAAAGGTTAATGAAAGTTCATAATCAGACGTGAGAAAGGAAGCAACTACTTTGTATTCGATACGTAACATGACACTGCAGGTGCAGGTCACAATAGATTATAAGAAGGCAATAGTTAGAATTAAGATTACTAAGAAGTAATACAATGTATTTTATCAAGAGCTAGCAGACATGAGATCTGCACTTTCCACAAGACGATGCGAAGTCAGGGATGGCATAAATACCCTGAGGAGCCCATGAAGGCCAGTCAGTCTCAAACTTCATAACTTTAACTTTGAATATTCGTTAATTAAAACGTTAATGAACATAATGTCCAAGTTGTCAAATCATTATTGTAATTACTGTATAAATTAAATACACTTGATAGAAGCGTTGTTTGGAAATAAAGACTCTTTTAAAAGAAGCTGCCAAAAGTCCAATACCTATCTCAAGTTCGCGTTTTTGACTTCAGAAAAATGTAAGCGTTCCTTACTTTTTTAACACGTAAGGCAAGACGTTGCTGCAAAATCAAAAATTACCAAAAACTTATTTCTCCCAGAGTAGGCGCTTTTTCGCAACAAAAATCCATCTAAGCAATGAAACTTTGAATTTCGATCCCAATACTCCCATCCTTGTAGCACCGACCACCCCGCAGGCGATCCCCAATTATCGGCACATTTGAATCTTTTAACTTCAGATGGAAAGGCAGCTATCACGTTTTAATTTAGGGGGGCATTTGGGATATTCAAATAGTAAGATTATTGCAATTAAAAGTTAAGCTTAAACTAATTTGAGCAGTAAATTACGACTATAATTAGCTTTCAAATGTAGCGTCACACTTTGAAATATATAAATTGTTTACCATACTAGAGGACAATAAAATCAAGAGTAGCAAACTGAAGAGTTTCTTATACTTTTAAAGTTATAATTTATGCAATACTTAAATTTCAAATCGTGTAGAGATACAACCGAAACTAAACGTTATTTTTAGATAAAGATGGTATCTCAATAAAACAGTAAAGTACTTACAGTTGTAATCCAGATAGCTTCAATTTTTCCTGAGGATAATCTAAGGTTGGCTTCAATCTATCGTGATTTCGTTGCACACCTTTTATAGGAAAAATTAGGATATAAAAGGAATAGGTCTTCTTTTGCAGCAATGAAAGTAACAGCTAACTACTTAAAAGCACTGGTTAAAAGTGTTCCTACACTCCCAGAAAAATACAACAAAATGTCAATTGTGAGTGACACACGGCTGTAATGCAATTGCTGAAAGTCTTCTTAACAGGAAGAAGTCACCTAAAAGTTCAGAAAGGTGCTTAATTTAAACATAAAATTATGATGAATATTTACATTTATATAATTATATACAAAAATGTAATAATAAAAGAGATTCGATATCGATGAAGCTGTCACATAAGTTATATTACTTAATTCCCCATACAATTTACCTTTTCGATTTGTCACACTTGGTACTTTCTCTATTTAAACTGTATTGGTTTGATTGGTAGAGAAGGGGAACGTCGTCCGACTGTTGGAATAAAAGCAGACGGGTTTTCTCTGTCAACGCATTCAATCCTTTTCATTTCCAGTACATCGCCCTATATAAAATAGTACGCATAATCATTATAATCAAAGCGCTATAAAATAATACTTAATTATTTGATAAAACAACGACAACCACAATAATTATATTTACAATACCCATAAATAAAATCTTACATGTCTGCGTTCAACGTACAAAACTTCTAAACATTAACAATTGCTTTTCTGAATATAAACAACTTTATTACTTAATTAGAAACGATTGTCATCAGATAAGAAAAATAAAGCAAACTTTCACCGCTATATATACTTTAAAACATTTCATAATCCTGCAGACAATTTACTCATAAAAAAATAAGTTGCACATAAATTAATTATTGTAAGTCTACAATTATATGCTTTCGTCATATAAAGGCGTTGAGTCTCCCAATGACATAGAATGAGGTGAAGCATTTGTTCGGGGGGTTGATTTTAGAGATCTTGGACTTTTTGTAGGTAACCTAAATCTATCAGCTGGATCGTCGAATCGTGTTGTGCGTTGTTGTTGGACTGTTTGTTTATTATTACTATTACGACCTGGATTTAAAAATTAAATAACATCATTACACTGGTAGTACGTACCATAAACAGATTTCTTCGAATGAGCCCAAGCCTCTGCAGCTCGTTGCCAATCCATGTTTTCAGATTTACTTTGATGATCGTTATAATTTCTTGATACATTATTCTGATAACTACGGTTACCTGAAAATTAGCAGTGTTAATTAAATGGTGCATTGCAATATTAACACTACACGTGTAATCAATAACATCGTATTAAATATGAATAAATGCAGATAATGCTTTACATAAAAAAAATACATGCAATTAAAGAAAAAGGAATCCATCAATTATTTTAGTTATTAATTAATTTTAGGGAATTACTGTATTAAGACTATTTAGGGTATTATGCATAATAAATGTGGTCTTGATGTTCCCAGACAATGTTTCAAAGGGAATAGCTCTTTATTGTCGTGTAATTTTGTGGTAAAGACAGTTCTCACAGATTGTGGAACAGATGACATTTAGGATGTGAACAAACAAACGGTGGTGGGTTTTCAAGTCGCTGGAAGTAGGGTTATGATGAGATTCCCGACATGACCGCATATCTTGAAAAACTTGTACGGGAGTGCATTGTAGACCTATGATGTAGTGAAGTTGATCATATCGATTCCTGTGCCTATACCTTATTGTTTCTGATATTGTGTGTGTTCCCTTTTTAACAGTGTAACAACTTTTGCCCGTGTCTAAGATGATAAAAGTTTATGTGCTAACTCTGAACTTTACTCCAGAGCTAGAGCGATGAGCAGAGAGGTTCACTGTAAAATTAAGATGTAAACAAATTAAAGTTAGGCATAACTACACCCGTTTAAACACTAGATGTTATGACCTTAAGAATGGTGTAGGAACCCCAAGGTAAATATCCCTAATAACAAAAGATTGACTATGAGAAGGGTAAACCTAAAATAAAAACAGCTTTAACTTACGCGTTGATAGAAGAAACCTTTTTTTAACAAACTAGAAACAGGTAAAATCCACATATTCCGCGATCTTGAAGACTTCGACATGAGCCTCATACGAATAAATATAAGATTTCAAATCTCCTCGCAATAACAACTGCCCAATACTTACTTAAATAAACCCTCTATGTAGTTAATATAAATAGATTATATAAAAGTTTAGCAATATTATACCATGATAAAATTACTTCTAAAGGTGCTGATCTTCTAAAGATGTTTATCCTTGAATTATGTAAAACTTTAATAATATTAAACCATAGAATAATAACGACAAGAAGTGACACTCAGAGCTTTTAGGCCCCAAATGTCTTCTGCTAGATAGTTCTGACCTGTGGTTTTCCTCGTGCATCTTTCTGGTGCGTGCTGTGTATCAGTACCCCAATATTGTATTCAGTCCAATTTATTTTAGTCTCCAAGTTTTACCCCGTTTAATGTGATCTCCCTTCAATTTTCATAATGTTGTAATGCCCCTTGAATTTTCATAATGTTACTTAGAATTGGATTTAGAATTTTTGTACTATCACTTAGGTTTCGATTTATTGTACTATCCTTCAGGATTAGCGTTAGACTTAGAATTTTTGTACTATCTCTTCGAGTTAGATTTAGATTCCTAGATTATAAATATTTAACTTAGATTAATTAATAAACTTCTACTTACGTTTTCAAGCAAACGCGCCTAGCTTGTCTCATATATTTTCACTATAATTAATTTACAATATTTTATAACATCAGTTTTCACAAAAAAAATTTTGTTTAATTTGAATATTTACTCGTCGCGTAAATTCTTAAGTATCAGTGATACAACTTGTATGTGGTTCAAACTAAGACGGTCCGCTTATCAAACTTGCGCGATATATAGCCTACTCCCCATCTAAAATTCATTGGTTTATCTGAGCTGTTGTTCAAAGTGTATGACCAACCATCGGTTGTTTTGGATATTTTTGGGCTTTTAGAAACGATTCCTTGTTCACGTAGGTACCAGTATATTTCTAGTTTGTATTTATTTTATACTGTCTGTTTTGATGTTGTTGCAGGAATTTCTAATTCGCCTTGTCAAAACCAATAAACCACCTGATGCGGTTAACCCACGGGTGAAAAAACAGAAGAAAACATATATCTAAAGAGAATCATGTCGTATGGTTGATTAATTAGTAAAAGGCTGAAAGTAGACATAACAAGGTAAGTGACAATTGAACCTTTTATATGGTTAAGGGTCATATTCGTATGTGAAGATTGCCCAGATAGTTAAGCCATGGATTTGGTTAATGATAATTAATTTTGATAATGTGTATCATTATACACCTATTTTAGTCAGAACATAAGTTTGATAATTTTGTATTATTAGATGTTAAGTGAATTAACTCGTATCATGCCTTATCATTTATTAGATAACCAGTTTACATTTTCTTATATTTAATAAATCTATTATTTATGTTATAATTTTAAGAGTTGTATATAGAAATTTGCAGTATTCGAATCTTAATATTTAAATAAGTAAGGGGGTGCATAATGGTATAAACTGGAAACCCAGGTAACCAATAGGCTGTTACATTCTATTTCATATTTGTAAATTTATTGCCTACTTAATTTAAAAACCATTTCAGTTTCTACTTATTTGAATATACAAGTTCGCTACATTTTTATCAGTTAGGCAAGTAACATTGCTCATCCTTTATTTAATTCACAAACATACATGTTTATATTACACTTTCTGGTTTCTTATCTACACATGAGTTTATAGGAATTTCCTGAATATTGCTAGTTTAATTGTAATTTGGTAAAAGTGACTGCGTTATCTTTGAAAGATAGAAATATGCTCAAACATTTCTATTCTACATGGAATTTCCGTGATTATTCTTCAGAAAACAATTTTATAAACACATCAGCTGAATGGATTAATTATATTTATAGTGCTACTTCATGTTGTTTCTTCTATAATAAATAATATAAACCGAATCGGGCAGTTATAAAATCCTTATGATAAAAAAAAGTTCTCTCTCTTTTTACGTGTCTGGTAAGTAATTGAAAGATGATGTTTCTTTAATAGAAATGTTAATATTTTCAACCCGTTTTGTAACCAATAATCTTTGGATTTTAATGCACATCCTGAGCCGTATATTTTACTACGCCATTGTTAGGTTCTTTGACTTATGCTTACTTGGTCGTGCTAGAGAAATTCAACATTGCCGTTACCACACATTTTGTATGCAGATGAAGTTATGATGAGATAAGGGCCTTGAAATTACCGCAGACCCTCAAAAACCTACGTAAACAAATATCATTAAATGCCAATAGGTATGATTACTTTATTTACTCACGATACGTGGATTTGCCGCTTGTAGATAAATATTTAGATATAATGAGCAACAGTGTTGTCTACTTAATACTGTCATTGTTAGAATAAGGAATTTAGTGTAGTTTGGTATTTAATTAACTGGTTAATATCGATTGCGCTTAAAGAAATTATTATAAATATGTTCTTTGTTTCTTAGCTATTAGTAGGTTCTATTTAGAACGAGCTCGTCATAGTCAAAGCGCATAAAATTCTTGTTATATTTACATATGATTTTTTATTGATATTAAATACAAGGTTAAATGCCACTTAGTTTTATTATCCCAAATTATACGCCAATATTTAAATGGTGTATAAAGGAGTAGTTCTATTATTTACAAAACACCCTTCAGCTTGATTGTTACTAGATATAATTAATATTTTATAGTAGTACGTGTGTAGTGGAAGAATTTAGATGTTCGTCTTTAAACCAGCAATTTAATATTGTTTGCTATCTGGATTCATAAAAGTTACTTATTACAGTTATATTTTACATGAGTTTTTATGTTTAATTATCGTTTCAGGTACAGATGTTCTATAAAAGGCAAATTGGGTCGTGTGTACTGTTGTTTCATTCTTTAGGACAACCTTCCTACCCCATTTCCAACTGTGTTTAACGCAACATTCGTATTCTTTCTAACTCGGGCGAATATTTTGTTACTGATTTTGTTCTTTTCTTACTGACCCACTCGTCTTACGAGTAACAAGCCAAAGAAAAGTAAGCATGTTCTTACTTATAAGTTATGAGTATTGTGATTTTCAGTTTTAGCAATTACAATTTTTTTTTGGATACGTAGCAATAAGTTTAATGACGTTTAATCAATCTATTTGGGATTATTTAATTGTTAAGAACTGATATTGAATAATTTTGACACATATAACTACTCAAAGAATTTCTATAGTAGTTAGTTTACTTACGTCAGAGGGACTGTTATCCTCCCAGATATACCAGCTATCCAACATTGTACAAAGTGTAAAGGTTTGAGGACATTGCCTAAGAGCCATACCACCCTGTAGACGTTATCTATGCACCACCACTGTAGCGAACCAAGGTTCCAGAATACAACATTGGGATTTTCAGCTGTGATTGCAAAATTCAACACATAATATATCAGGTACCAATAACTGAATATATAAACTATATTAACAAATGATTATTACCAAATGTATGTGTAAGACTACAAAATCCACACACGTCTTGTTCTTTTGAAAATAAAGTTAATTGGGTAAAAATTAGACAAGGTATAAAGTGTTACAAGTGGTTTCTGAATGGTACCGAAAGTTTTATGCTGATAAAATAAACCAACTGTAACACACCAACTTTGGAGACGTAAAATTGGAAGAAAACTCACGAATTTAAGAGCTAGTCCCAAAGAAAAAAAAGAAAAACCTAAACAAAATAATCCAATCAGGAAGAAAGCAGTCGGAGTGAAACACTGACCAGCTGCGGCTAGCGGCTCGCAGTGGATGGCTTGGACAGGAGAAAAAAGCAAGAAACAATAAGAACACATTAGTCGGAATGCACCAAGGATTATCACAGTAAAGCAGCTGGCTCCGCAATCCTACTGCAACATGTGATGACTTTACTTATCAATGAAAGAAAAATAAAGTACTAATACAGCACTACAAATCCAGAGAGAACTAATTTCTGCAGCAAAATACGGATACTTGTCATAAAATAATACACTTCAGAACAAAACAAATTCGTTACGATGGTGCATTATGCTAGCTAAAAAATTTAATAGGCAAGGCAAATGTAGTAAAGTTGAATGAACAAATTAAATATGATGCTCCTTGTATAGTAGATTTCAAGAATACCTAAGCTCAACTAAGTATGATATTTTAATCTTTCGTTTTTTAAAAATACAATTTCAAGCTAGGGCAGTTAATATAATTAAAGCAATACAAAATGAAGTTCCTTAAAATAAACTGGTATAATTTAATACATTAGTCATTTAATGGGATAAATGTCATGACAATATAAACTGCTGAAATAACAGATGCCATAAAATCATACAATGCAATAAGTAGATAATGAAGGCATGGCATCATGCAATAAACTCAAACCACGAAATCAAGTTATATCTGATACAATACACATTACGACGAAACTCGGATTCATAAATTATTTTAAGAACCACAAACAAGCAAACAGATTACAATGTTATGCATTTCTCATAAAATATTAAGAAAGCACTTGTACATCATTCATTAAAAATGTTATATTTCATAATACACCAAAATAATTACAGATATAGTTTAAAATATATCACGCCAAAATAAAAATAAGGTTATTACAATGTTGTTAATTACAAAGAAAAAGCTGATGAGTTTGTGAAATTCACAGATATCAGATTACGAACTAAACATCATCATAAAATAGAATATTGCAATGTATTAACAGAGTTACATAAAGAAAAAATGAAACATGTATAAACCATACAAAGGACGTACATCGCTCAAACGATAGGATTTTAAAGTGGGAGAAATCATAATAGTTACATTCAACAAGGAATAATTATTAATTAATTTTTCGCAAACCGATAATAAAAACACATCAAGAATACAAAAACATAATACGGCAGATATGACCGCGTGATTGGAGGTTCATATGAGGTCAAGTTAAAAGTAACGTTGAACAAAAATAGCTTGAAGTATGCAATGTGACCTTCTCCTCAGGGGAAAATTTGAAACAGTGCATAAGCTTTTGGGAAACTTCGCTTGCAGTTTTGGCATACAATGTTTTTTTTTTTCGTGTATGGCGTAATAAAAAGGCTACTTGCGTGGATACCTCAAATAAGTGGATTGTGTTGAATTAAGGGTTAATTAGCTAAAATTGAAACATTGAACGTCTCTGGACATTTTCAAATTTAAGAAATTGAAATAAAACAGCAATTAATATTATGAGCTTTTATGTTTAAATGTCTCTATAATTTATATGTGAATTTTAAATGTAACTTGGTTTGTATTCATTGGGTAGAAAATGAAGCAAACATGAAAGTGATTATTTTGTTGAACGATAAATTACCGATGGAATTAGTGTGGACAAAATTTACGCATGATATTATCATTCAAAGAAGTTTGGAACATCTTAAAATATTAAGAAATATGTATGTATGGGAATTTAAATGTAACATTTATTGGCAGAATTTAGTATTAGTTAAAGTATAAAAATTAGTATTTAGGAATGGACAATGAAATGATATAGCGAAAAAACGAATATTTAACTATTTTCTATGTTGGTTATTGACAAATTTTCCAGATATTGAGATTAATAAACATCATGCAATTTAATATTGAAACATACATGAAAATTTAGAGTGATGCTAGCTTGTTAATGGATTAGAGTTGTCTTTTTAGGATTTTTTTCTTTTAGTAATACCTGGCCAGAATGAGGTTAAGATATTAAATTTTTAAGAATATTTGTGTGCACATAACAATATTTTGTTAATAGAGTTTAAGTGTAGGTTGAATTTTATTTGAATTTATTCAAAAAACTAGGTAAACAGACATATCTGTAAAGGATATCCAGGTACCCCAGTGATGGAATCGTATTTGGAAAGCATTTATTCCTCAATTTTATTTAATTTGACCAACAAGCGTTTTAATATACTTTAGAGACAGTTAACATATAAAGGGATAAAATTTAGGAAAACACAATATAATTTTTAGCTGTCAACAGATGGTTGCCATTTATTAGTCACAGTTACTTACATTTAACCTTACTTTTAGTTTGAAATAATCTCTGTTAAGCAATGTTTCATTTTAATAAAATATTGGGGTACTTTCCAGTCCTAAAACTTCGTACTTGCTTTACATACTTTGATTTCAGATAATTAGTATCATCACATTTTACTAATATGTTCTCTTGATTTTTTTAGGTACCTGTAGGTAACGTTCCTACTTAAAATAACTCTGTTTCATTAATTTATAGAATGTGCTATTTGTGGTATACTATCACGCTTTTATTAAATTCGTTATTTTGCCTAGCACTCCTATTTCATTTCTCTAACAAAATTAATGTACTATCTCTCACACAATTGTTCTAATACTTTCATCAAATGTATCTAGTGAACATCTTTTGCTTGAGATTTTAGGATACTTGATATCACCTGTTTGCTTGTCGAATAACTATAAATCTTGATAGCTGACTTTAGCACATAGTCGAGTGGTCGGAGAGGAGGCTAATCGCGTATCTCTTTCTTGGGTGGGAATTGGGGGTGGGCAGTGGCAGGGAATAAAGTTCTACATCCGACAGGTTGTTTGGTTTCATGAAACGCGATATTCTAGGAGAAATGGGTTTTTTTCGGGAAAGTTTCGATTTTACGGCCACGGCCCGGAATTACGATTTTACCTAATACGAGAGCCGGATGTGCGATGAGAAATAGCTTCAGAGGTGCTGAAGCGGACGAGCAAGATGGAGAAAGAAGATCCAGGAGCTTTATAAAATATCTAATAAGCATGAGGAGACTTGATAATCGACTTAGTATCTAAATTTGATGCCGTTTCCGAGTAAAAAGTACGGTTTTTACAATGTGTAAGTATAAAGTTGCTTGAATTTATTTGTGATCTGCTAAAGTTGGGTTGCAAACACCGCCAGAGGCGACAAAAGCAATATTATCAAAATCCGAGATCTTGAATCGTAAAATTAGCCGCTATAAAATACGTAATATATATATATATATATATATATATATATATATATATATATATATATATATACTGTGTTAAAAATCGATTAGGAATCTAAAACCTACCTTTTTCAACATAGAGGGTGTGTTTATAAAGAAAAATTATAAATTTATTTGAAAAAGACGAACAAGAAGGACTGAATTGTTATAATTGGTCGTGAATTTGTCAGAAATTTCAAATATCCTTTGAAAATACACAAGTAGAACGAACCACCTTTCTATAATTGTCAAACGCAATAGCTCAGGGCTAATTTTGGATAGCATGAACGGCAACCCAGATTCGATGTCAAGATTGATTTTTATGACTTTTCAAAGGTGCCATCTATAATTATCAAGTGCTATAGCTCTGCGCCAACGATTTCGGATAGCATGCATGGTATCCCGGGATCAATGCGCATGGTCGATCTTTCTTTTTTTACTTTTCAAAGGCGCCACCTATTTTCTGAAAATCGAAGTGTTTTAACGTGACATTTAAAATTACAGGGATACAACAAACAAGTGCAATAGATTAGTGCTAGCAATTTCAGTTACAATGCATGGCATCCCAGGTTCGAAACAAACATTAACCCATTTTTTTTACTTTTCAAAAGACACCTAACACCATCTATCTTAGAAAAATGGTGTTATAGAATTTTCAAGAACTTTCCGTTTGATTTCCCATTCGTTTATGATACACTATTTTACCTAAATGTACAATATAACACGCGTCATGCATTTATCAGTGCTTTAACTTAATTTTTATTTTATTTTTAGTCTGATACATTATAAACATCAAAACCGCAGGTAAAAATGTCATTTTTAACCATAACTAAATTTGACTCCATCATCATCATTAGGTCTTCAGTTTTTGAACTGGTTAGATGCGTACCTCCATTGTTTCCTATTCTGAGCTAGCCTACACATTTCCCTGAAAATTCTAGGGCCTAAATACAGCTTGGTTCCCCTTCTAATTGTTTTCTAAATATATACCCCATATCTCCGATATTCAGCGGTATGCAAAGGGGGTTAGGCAACCAATGGCTACCAAGATTTCTAACACTTTAACATTTGTCGACTTAACTGTTTTCCAAGTGTTTAATTTGGCTTACGTAAGTATATTTGTTTTAACTTGCTAACCGATTTCGTTCTAATTTGTTCATTTAGAAATCCATCATGGCAAAGCACGAGAACACGTGGACGATCCAAAAGTTAAAAAAGATTGCTTTGAGTACAAAGCACGAGAACGCATGGGTGAACTAATATTTATAGGTTGCTTCAAGTACGAACGTAAGAGCTCTCCGGACGATACAGTTCCAGGGGTGAAAGAACCCCCCGAACAAAAGAGCTTTCCAGGCGAAAACAACCCAATCCCGTAGGGCATGCAAACCACTTCTAGTAATTCTTTAAAACACAATAACCTGTTTAGTTTGCAATTCCTACAATATGTTTGAAGATTATTCAAATTAAATTTTTCTTATTACACAGTAGGAGGTATCTGTTTTACGAGAATCAAGCTTTAATTTTTTAAACGTGTTGTAGTTTGCATTTGTGTTTCTTTCTACAATGGATAAATCACCCCAGAATAAAAAACGCACAGGAGGGAGAGGCAGTTGTAGTTAGTGTTGCGCCAGTATTTTGTAACAGCTTACCAAATAAACAGTAATAACTATTAGATCGGATAGTTAACAAAAGGTAAAAGAACTGTTCTTACCTTAGCTCTATTGCATCCTCTCCTGTTCCTACCCCCTTAAACAAGAATACCAGTAGTTTTACATGTACAACAATTCGGAACAGAGTCCATGAGCGACTTCGCAGCATGCAGTGTTAAAAGACATATACAATTGCATGTTGATCTTGTGCTGTGCTATCGGAGAGGGTGCACAAAGTAAGCGTTTATATATATATTGATGTGACAACGGTCAGCAATAGGTTTCGCTAAAAGAATGCTGTGATACAGATACAGCAAATTGTAAAATTTGAAATTGCCGACTTACCTTCCTTTCAAACTTTTCTTTGCCTGACTAGCTCAACGAAAATGTTGGAATTTATAAAATGAAATCAAACACAGCAATATCACAAAACATCTATACAGTCTAAAATATTTTCTTTCATACAAAAAAATATAGAACATTTACAGCATAATATTTTTCAAGCATACAGGTATTCCTAACAAATACTTAATTATCAAAAATTCTCACCTAAAGTTGCATACAATTTACAGAACTCACATCTCTTCTCTTGTGGATAGCTTACCTAACTTTATATTCTCACGCTTGTAAGGTTTCTTTTGGTCAAAAAAATCCTCGACAGATAGGCTATAAAAAGAGGTCAGAGTGTTTCGAACTCTGATCACAAACTTTCCTAGTAAAGATCCTTACAAAATAAAATGATTAGGGCTTATTCTAGCTTAAATTTAAATGACCAATATTTAAATATCAGTAACAAACAATATTTTAAAAGTAATACTTGCAAAAATCCACAAAGCGCTTCTCCAATTCGTAATTAACAGTATTAAAATATCTTCCGTATCCATTCTTTAATTGACGTCAAATCCCAGTATATAAAATCATGCATAAATTCTCCATTAGAAACCAATATGCATCCTTGGCTTAATTATTTAAGTTAATTTTAAATAGCTTTTTACCTTGAAGAATTTTCTATGTTCATTACATTTAATAACTTCTATATTGATATATAGGTTACGTTTAATTTTATCATTGTTACATTTTAATTATTAATTACGATATGCATATTGCATACTCAAAATATCATTTTCGCAAAGCAACAAGCTCGCGACTTAATCAAAGTAACATTTTCGCGATCGAATTCATGAATTAATCTTTTTAATCAAAGTTCTGGTTTATATACAATTTATCTTGATCGCCTTCTACATTGTTCTAGTTTTGTATGGAATCTACTACATCGCAACGATGTAAGATTTCCGAGAAAAATTCATTAAGGTGGACTCGCACAATTGATTTATAATAGTGACATGTGCTGTCCGTCCTACCCTATCTTCCAAGGTTATTGTGTTGCATTGCATTTCTCCTACAGTGATTGTGAAAGCTAATATATAATTCTTATCAATTTTATCGGTTTTCAACGTTCCTGCTGCTTCTTAGAATAAATATTTAATCATTAATTATGTATTTACGTTGTTCTAAGTACAGATGATGCATTTTCTATATTCCTCTCGAAAATTCGAGAACATGTTTTATGTAATACAAAAGTCAATTTATATGATTAATTTAAAACTTTATAATGAAAACAAGGTGCATTTCTATAAAAAATATTTGCTTTTGCGGTAAAACGTGTTTTAATACACAAAATTAAGATTAAAAACTGCGATTTTAAGTACACATAATTATTTATTTTTATGCACGAAAAAGGTATTTTTATTACAAACAAATAGCTTTGTATTTATTTTAGAGTGATTATTTAAAAACACAAAATTGTGTTTTTTCGTTACTGCACATTAGTTGCTATGTATTTATAATGTGCTAAAATTATACAGGGTAATTATTTACATGCATGCAATTGGGTTTTCGTTTGGCAAAAAGTAAGTTGGTATTATACAGGGTGTAATCATGAATTTTCAGAAATTTCTATTTTTCCGGATTCTTTTATATTATAGTGGGATTTATTTGTAGAATTTGGGTTCCCATGTTGTTTATATATGATATACCCCTTTATCCCAAATAAGAACACTGAATTAATCACCTATCCATGTCTCTATTGTGAGTTGTTTGAACTCTCCCGTCTAGACACCAATCAGAGATGTGTAATTTTAGATGGCAATTTTAAATTATTTATCCGATTTTTAAGCAGAATATATATAATAACTAAATGAACGCAATGAAGCAGATCCTGACTATTTACAATTTACACAGTTAAAATATCCTAATATTATATAATTCACAGAAATTTCCATTCTTACAAATCTGTGAATTGTTAGCAATTTTTTAATCATCCTTTCAAGCTTTCCAGTTCTGCAGCCCTAATCAGCTGCTTAGTGTGAATAGTGGAAGACAAAAACAACACCAAATGGTTCTTTAATACTTAGCAACATGACAAAAACGGTTTGTATTCTTACGGTATTCCTAGTAATTTAGAAAACGTGTCCTTAGATTGAGAATTTTAGAAACTTTGTTGTATAGTTATTTGGGTTTTGAGAAATGACAATTAACTGATACTATGGAAGAATTCCGGGAAAGTGCTCTCGTTCTATCTCGAACAATCTGTATTACTAGCTCTTTGTTACCAGAGTCGGACAGATGTACAGGTGGTAATTAAAAAATTTCAATGGAAACCTCTACGAACGAGATTTTACTATGCAAACATTTAACATAGAGCATTATAGTTATATTCAGTCAGATTGCAATTCAAAATGCAGGTTCTATCTTTGTAGTATGACCTAGTAATACTCTTAGTTCCTCAACATTTTTGAAATTCCTTGTAAACCGCTGTTTAGAATCGCTCTACAGTATAAAAGTTGCCAAATCAAAGTAGTAAAACATTACTTTTGGAAAGAGAAGCTCACATGAAATACATTTTCCATGTAGAACTAAATACTCAAACAACTGCAGAAATTTATTTTTAAGATATACGTCGTTGAGTAGAAACGTAGAAGTGAATTCTATGAAATTCGCAGTAAATTTAGTATTGCATTAATTAATTATTGCAAAAATATGGTGTCAGACACAAATAAGGTTCAGAGTTATATTATTACTACGATGGCTTTTAGGTTTGGCTAAATTAAAATATCAATTATTGAAAGACTCTTGCCTCGAAATTTCGTTAAAGTGACCTTCACTTTATTAATTGAAGTAGCAACATTTATTTTCCCCTTCCACATTTGTTGTTATCTTCATAATTTGCAGATTGGTTGCTGCAATTTGTTATGTTCCATTTCGTATTTGAAAATTTACAGTCTCCTTACTTTAAAAATCATCTCAGTTCTACTTCTTTGGACATACGGGTTGCTATACTTTCATCATTTAAAGTCCGCTTAGATAGGCAGTCAACTGTGCTCGTACTTTATTTAATTTTTATCAGTTCAATTCAGCTCCGTTCTACAACCAACATTGCTCATCCTTTGTTTAATTCACAAGTTCACTTGTTTGTATTCTTTCCTGTCCTTATCTAAGCAGGAATATTTACTAATTAGGAAATTTTCAAATGTTGCTAATTTAATAGTAATTAGGTAATTCAGCTGTGTTATCTTTCCAAGATAAACACCTACTGCAATTTATTTCTTTATGGAATGCCCATGATTTCTTCAGAAAACAATTTTATAACTACATTGGTTGAATGAATTCATTAAATATTTAGCGCTAGTCCAAATCGCTTTTTCTATGTTGAATATAAGAAATCAAAGCGAGCAGTTACAAATTCTTATGATGAAAAGCATGTTCTCTTTTTGCGCGACTGCCCGATTTGTAACCAATATTCTTCAGTTCTTGGAACTAATGTTTCCTTTATCGCACCACAGAGACTTGCTTTAGCATTACTACACATTTTGTCTAGCTGCTGTATTGTATGCAGATCAAGTTAGGATGAGATGGGTACACATTGTAGCTACCCATACGCTTCAGTGTGCGTGAAGGAATAATATATGATGATGACCGACAGTTGTTTGCTTTATTCCTGGACGGTATGTAGTTTGCCTACAAACCAGATTATGTTAAAAGCAATACTTTACGCTATCAGATTTATCTAATAATTTGAAGTTGTGTATTTAAATGTGCACGTATAAATATGTGGTTTTATATACCTGTACGTTTCAGTAGCGTCTAGTCAGAACGAATTCGGTCTGCTTCAATACAGTAAGTAAGAATTTAGTGTATGTAGGTTTATGCGGCTGAGTATATATAATTATTATTAATTGATTGCTGTGCCAATACAGATTCCTAATAATTATGGTGGTTTTCGCCACTACGCTTTGGTATCCTAAATTATGAGGCAATATTTAAGCGGCGTATACTTGCATCTTTCTTTTATTTACACAGCAACCTTAGATTTACTTGTTACTAGATATAATTAGTATGTAAGGAAGACTACAGGATAAAGATGCTTGTACTTAAATCAGCAATTTGATGTTGTTTTGCTATCCAAATTCCTAGAAATTATTTATTGAAGTTTAATTATTCTATCAGGTGCAGATGTATCAAGGAAAAAGGTGAATTTGATTTGTCTGATTTCATTCTTTTCTTACATGTTTGCTCGTATTACAGGTAACCAACTGAATGATGCCTGCCTAAGTCTTACATCTCACTACCGTATCTCTATAACCTCTACCATTACTAAAATCTAAGTACTACAGGCTACTTTTGGTTACCAAGACCACATGATCCTTTAATTATTATTTAATGATCTTGAGCTAAATTGGATAAAACGTGACTAAGAAGTTCTTCAAACTATGCATCAACAATTAATATTTTAAACTTACCATCAGCAGTATTGCGTTGATGATTTTGAACATTGTACGCTGCTCTTTGTGGTGTTGGCGGTGGACTAAAGTGTGGGCCAGGTGGACTAAAATGTGGTCGATGCCCAGCAGACGACGGATATGGTCTAACAGGTGGAGGACTGAAATGAGGAATGTGTTGGTTAACAGCAGGCGTATGACCGGGTACTCTATAAGTAGGCGCTGTCTTTTGGTTAATCGCCATTGTCGCAGGATGTACGAATGGACTATTTGAATTTGAATCCATACTAGAAATTGGCGATGGGGTTTGTTGGCCATAACGTGGCGTTTGTTGAGTGGGAGTTTGATAAGGCGTCATAAACGGTGTCTGTCCACTAGGTGTGTAAGGCTAAAAAAACGTTGATTAATGACAACTGTTGATAAAATAGAAATTGATAAAACATACAGTATTTACATAAGCATTAGCACCATAAGCTCCACCGGGCGTATGTGGATAATGTGGAGTTTGATTTGCAACTGCAGATAAAGTTTGCATTAAATGACTTGGTAAATTTTGAGCAACTCGTTGAATAGCATCCGAATGAACACCTGTAAAATTCTATTTAATAAAATATAAAAATTAAAGTAACTTACTGTTTAAACTAGGAGAATCTGAATATGAATTTACTCCACCTGTTCGAGGAGTTGCAGGGGTTATTCCTCCGCCAGGTACAGGATCTCTAAAGTGTTCTTTAAACCATTTAAATAAACTACCTACGGAATCAAACATTTGTTGCCGAAACCTAAAACCGTCAGGTGTAACAGTGACAAACTCATGCCGACATCGTGTCCTTGGAAGATATGATATCATAAATTTTCCTGGATAATTTTTAGAAGCACTTATAATATAATGAATTTTAGAAGGCTGCTTTTTCTTTTCTTCTTTTATGTATTCTTCGGCACGATCTTTTAAACCACCTTCGGTATCCTTGTAATACTTAAAGTATAATAAATCACGAGCATGTGAAGCCATCGGTGTTACATGCCTAGCTATAATTTCATCTAGATCTTCAAATTCTTCCGCATTAATCCATAACGAAGTCCCTAATGTAAATGCATTTGCCTTGCCTTCCTCTTTGACATCAATATGTTGATATATTTTATCAGCAACTTTCCATGTGATAGTAAGATGATCGGCTCCTTTACTTGAAGGACGAATAATAACTTCACCCTGATCCATGTTTGCCATGCACTTTTCAGCTTCTGCATATGATATATTGTGAAATGCAGGATGCACTATAACACGTTTAATATATGTTTGTCTTTGCCGATTCTTCTTTATTTCCTGTTCTATTCTCACATCCTTATCTTCCGCATCCTTATCATAGTAGGGATCTCTAGGTGGTCTAAAAAAATTGCAATGAATAAATTATTTTAAAAGTTATATACAATTTCAGCATTACAAACAGTGATTTTTTTACTTGTTATTGCAATGTATCTGGTTCATACGAGTCAAAATGTAGCAATAAATTAAATATAAATTGTACAATACAGGTTTGTTAAGCATATTTCACACATGGCCAAATTTGATTTCTAATAAGTAACATTATTCTCAGCCCCATTTTATCTTTTGTTAAGCAATAAAGGAATTTAAAAATGCTTTAGATTTTAAACAAAATTTTCAAAGAAATATGGGATAAAATCATGCACTTTGCCTTTCCTATGACATAACAAAAGAGAAACCCTATAAAAAAACACAATACAAAACATGCTTTAGACACACAATATTCAACGGAACTATGGAACTAAAAAACATTTATCTAAGACCAGCCAATAGCGAGTGGAGTCCCTAAGAATTTCTCAAAAATAACACCTAACTAAGTGACTTACTTACCCAAATATGGGACTAACAAATTAAAAACAATCACAAATAACATATATTCCTTTCTCTTGCGTTAATGATTGCTTGAAGTCGACGATCCCATTCTTACAATAGTAGCTCCCTCAGTTCCTGGACAATTCTTGGTGCTGTGTATGCCTGCGAATATGATGTCCAACTCATCCCAGACATGTTCAATGAGATTTGTGTCCGACCTGAGGGCTGGTCAATCGAAACGCGTAATTCCCACCTCGTCCAGATATTCTCCGACAATTCTAGCTGTGTGAGATATAATATTATCGTGCATAAAATGCCACGCTCGTCCATAGTGATTATGAAAGGCACAACATGATCCTCTAGTACTGCGGTAATGTACCTGTGAGCTGTCAGGGAACCATTCTATATGAAAATCAAGTCTGTGCATGCTTGTGAACTGATTCCTGCCCAAACAATAATAAGCCCACCATCGAATAGAAGTCGCTCATCAATACAAGCTTGAGTGTATCTTTCTCCAGGTCTTTTCTATACTCGCCGAGGTCCCCTTTAGTTAAGTTGTAAATTGTAACAATTTCCGATTTTGCCACTTCATCTGAATCTGGATCGATTTTGCTACCGGAATAAAAAATAAATGGAGTTAAAACATTTGTTCTTCTTTGGTTTATACGATACCAAAAAAAGTATCCTTTCGAAAACCGAATATGCTACTTTTATTGATAAACAAGGGTGGAATCTCTTTTTTATTTTTCCTTAATGTTCCAACTACTGTAGTTCTCGTAGAAAGCAATTCTTTTGACAAGGGCATCGAGATAAAATAGTTGCCTATTATCATGTTACATCCAATGTGAAGTACAGGTTGTGCTAATCTTTTAACAACACCAAACGCTGAATTACCTAATTTAAATGGGCTATTTGGCATAGATCTCTAAATTGCTTGTGTAGAACATCTTGGAATCAACCAATGCAAAGATCTTTAGTCCGTACTTGGCGGGTTTGTTTGGAATGTATCGTTTAAATTTACATCGACCTCTAAAATTTTCCAGAGTTTCGGCAATTGTGCAGTACTCTCCAACTTGAAAATTTTCTTGGCCTTTTACAATAAATTCGTCAAATCTGTGCCACATTATCGATTTTCTTCCTCTCAGTACTGGTTTTAACATTGTCAAACCCTATAGCTCCGATTAGAAGATGAAACCGTTCTCTGGAAATATGTTAATCTAAAGCAAACCGGAATTGTTCCATCACTGGACCAAAGCTCTTTAGTATTTAAATATTGAGCCTTTTTAATTCCAAATATATACAGTAGGCCTATGAAGGCATACATCTCCATACAATAATTATCAAGATGATCTCTTTCACGAACATAATTTGGCTGCAACTTTACTAAATAAATATTGTTGCAATGTCCTACGTGTTCAATTACATTTAGCATAATAAATAATTTCCAACATGCCCGACTACTATAAGTTATCTTAATATTATGAAAGTTAGACATTTTAAAAACTGTTTTATGAGAAATGTTACTCGGCAGTCGAAGTTGAATTGCTTTTGATACTAAGAAGTGAGTAGATTATTTGAAGTACTTACAATATTTCAAAATGAAGAAAACGCAATTAAAAATAATTCAACTACTGCAAGATAAAGTCTTCTTAATTGGAATAAGGCATACATGATTAGAATGGTTTGTTATACGTTATATTGAACAATTTAGATGAAATGGCCTATTTTTAAAACAACGAGCTGTTCACAACAATATATATATATATATATATATATATATATATATATATATATATATATATATTACTGTGTATCCTCACTTCGAATCGAGCCTCTTCGAATTGGGCGTCAAATTTATGCCGTGGATCTCAGGTAAGTAATTGCGATACAAAAATATATTCGAAAATTTTATAAAATTTTCATATTCAACAATAAACAAAATTTTCAAAAATTATCTAGTCAAGAAAAAAATTATCCTTACCCATTTTCCTCGGTTGAACGGCCTTCTTCAATTGCTTCCGGCTAGCTCATTCGGATCTCCTCTTGGGTATCTAAATTCACTCGCATATTCTCAATCATACACACACTGTAGCAATAAAACCTCAAATACAACCAACATACAAGCTTTTATTTATAACTATTTACACATGAAATGCAATAATGTCCATATTCCATTAATCACGTTACACTTCAGAAAAACCTTAAACCTTAAACACAGAAATTGTACACGGAGTAAATGGGCCTTGAATAATACCTTCGCTAAAATTCCTTCTTTATAATTTATTTATTCATTTTACTCTAAATAAACTCTGGGGTAGGATGAGCTCAGAATACCCAGTAATTACGCATTTGCATGCTTTTAAAACAAATAACAAAACAAAGCCATGTACTCTTTACAAAAAATTTTATGTTCTGATGGAACGTTTAAAAGCTTTATAGAAACCTTCAACTTTTCAGTTAACTACCATAATAAAGTTTTACACGTATTACGTTCAATACGTAATACTAATACACACTGCCTTGAAATTTCACTCTAGCATTCTCCCAATATTCACAGTTTAAAAAGTCACAATTCAACTCGTTACCTGGAAATTTATAGTAGATCTCTGCTTTGAGGATGTTGCCGTCTATTTCTTCTGTCTGTTCTGCAGGTCGTTTCTAGCGGTTACTAGAAAAACCCCATCTCAATTGAACTGCAAACGCGGCCTCCCTGGTGTAACCAATTCCAAATTCCATTTAAAATTATTACTTCATTAATTTAAATGCTTCAAACCACGTTACTTAAAGCGCGACACGAGTTGTTTATAATTGAAGATGATATCTCTATTAAAAGTAATTTCGGCACACTTAACCGCAAATTTAATTACGAGACTATCACCTTGTAATAAATTAAATTGATTTTGTAATACTTACAACTCGTGATACTGCAATACGTACTTTTGAGCGGTCGAAAACTTAAGGGCTTTTACTACGTTCACGAAAATCATTTATACACTTAGGCTGCCACCTCCTGGCCGCCTTTCATCCGAAATCCCCTATCTACAACAACACGTTCTTCTAAATTTTTGCACTCAGCCCCATTCTCACTCCACGAATTTTAATACATCGTTATAAATTTCCCGAATAATACGCTACACTAAGCTCTTGTTCGTTTCAAACTAGACTAAACATTTCAACCAATCGTAGGCCCAGTGACGCTTCACAAATCCCTCCTTATATTATTAGCGTCTTTTATTTAAGCGTTTTATCCGTCCCTTTCTAATCTGGTCTGAGTGGTACAAATCGATATTCTTGACTATCTACTATCTAAACCCCACGTGGACTAGCGACGTGACTTTTAAATAAATCCTGTTTGGTATTTCCTGCTAAAACATTCACCCGTTTCCAATCTACCTAGAATCTGCATGTTTATCGGCTCGAATTTATTAGAACTTGACATTTAAAAGTTTGCAGGTGTTCGCTCCTAATGAACGTTTTAAATACAACTCTCCGAGCTTTGTTTCATGGTATTTTAACCCTCCTTTTAGGCCATTTGTTACCAACGCGTTTCACCTTGGGTTTTCACAGGCTGTTATGCTTATTATATATCACTAATTGTTCAATTAACTCTAATTAAATTAATAATGAATGGCATTGACTTCTACCATTTAATTTTTAGCAAAGCTATTAAATATTAATTATTATTTGTACAGTTTGATTAATACCCGTTACTTAAAAATTGAATTCATTAATATAAATTTCGCACGTAATTTCTGTTTGTTCCTTAATACAGGGTGTTTTGAAATTACTGCGTTTATTTTTAATTTTAATAATATAAAACCACTATAATATATATATATATATATATATATATATATATATATAAAACTTTATAGTAACGACCTTGCTATAATCATATGAAGTGTTTTTATTGCGGGTTTTAGGTCTGCTGGTAAGTAGGTATATAAACTCTTTCTTTAAATGCCTAAATTTTCGGATTTATTTTTGAATCCTTGATCACAGGCTTTCTATAATTATATAAATATACATATCTATATATATATATATATATATATATATATATATATATATATATATATATATATTGATAGCTTACAAGAAGTATCACCGTTTGTAAAGACTACAATTTGTTAACGGTCAATGAGTTACGAACAAATTAATTAAACATATACATTCTTTAAGATAGAAGAATATATTCTCGTGAAAAAAATTTAAACAATATCAGTAAAACATACGGATGATGCTATAGAAAAACAGAATTCGTAATAAAAATTACCTCCAATCATGATTTTTATCAGCTAAATCACTAGATTTTGATGTACAATCAACAGAAAATCTTTCCACATCAATTTTAGTGATCCGACAATGTATTAGCATTCCAATTGACACACGATCTTCAGGATTGTTAACATGTTTATCACTTAAATTTTTAATATGAACATAACCTAAAATTTTTTATAATAAATATCGTTTAAAATATATATAAATATACCCGATATTCCATTATCAAGTCTAATACGAACACCAGTGGCTTGCCCTGGACAGGCACCAGCATCAAAATGATTCCATACATCGGATAATTCGGGAAAATCATTTTTAAGACAAAATGGACATTGCCAAAGTCCAGTTTCATCATTTCTAACAGGATTAGCTTGATCAAGCTGTTCACCTTGTGGTTTCTTATGAGTTATGCCAATTACACTAGCTGTCACCATTTTACCAATATAAAAAGTTTCGGGGCTTTCTTTAGTTAACATGTCAAACAATTCTTCTGGATTCGCTGAATTAAATGTTGCTCGTAAATCTTTATACCTTGAATTTAGTTCAGCTCTGATATCGTACAGTGTTATACTCTTATTCCCTGTAACGATTAATGAATTAATGCGCTAGTAAAATAAATCATGGTTAACATACCAAAGCCTTGCCGTTCCAATTCTTCAGCAAAAGCATCAAGATCAAGATCTTTTAAACGTTCGGGAGCTTCTAAAATTTCTTCAAGAGCACCGGCAGGATTTGCGCCTTCATCATCATCATACTCAAGAGCATCAACTGCCATTTTTCTGGCCCATTCGTAAGTTTCTGGATGAACACGAGAACCATCCAAAATTTCAACATATGCTTCAGTACTACAAAAAAGTAGTGGTTGTATTGTAAATTTTGTAAAAATGCTCAAACCTATCGCCCAAACTATTGGTATCAATTTTAACAAAACCAGAACAATTAATAAAAACTTTAGGTCCCATATGGCAAGACGTGACTAATTGTGTACGATTTTCAAGTCGTTGATTTGTTTGCTTAAGAACACGTAGCAAAGCTTGACTTTTACGTGGACCTAAACCACATATAAACTGTACAAGATTGGAAGTATGTGGATACTGAACAGCTTGATTAATATCTACACCAACTTCGTTAGTTCGATTCACAAATTCTAAATACAAATTTTCTAGCAATTCTTCTTTAGGAATTTGTTCCTAAAATAGAACATAAATAACTACATACAATGAAAGTTACAAACCTGTAGAGGATGATAATGTAAACTTAACAATTCTTCATCAGCTGTACATAGTTGACTATATTCAATAAGAGGATCTTGCATTTTTCGAGCTAATGAAACAGCCTGTCTTAGCAACTCGGGGTATTCTCGAAAATCTGCTATTCCTTTATTGCAGTTTGCGTACACCTACAGATTAATGAATCCACATATAGTAAATATAAAAAAAAGGCGTGCATTCAGTATTCAATGTAAATTCTGATATATTTGCATAAACGTTACAAGTTGTGTTAATAAATAATGTATACTGTTATGCTTGTTTGGTGTCACAAGCCTTATTTCAATAATTAAAGATAGGAGATTTCCAATCCTAAATTTCCCACCATAATTTAGTTAGTATAAGTAGGTTATGACGCATAAGAATGCGGTTTTGAATTCCCATAAACTCCCAAGAGCTTATGTTAATTATATATATCTCGTGTAAATAGAATGTTAGACTGGACGTTTCTTACATTTTGAAGAATGTGCACTATTGCTTCAACCAATAAGAACGTGCAATATAGTAGAGGGGTTTTACAAGCTTGTGTAAAACGAGCACCATGATCGGCAGATTATCTTTAGTTTTTTACCAAACAAATTAAGTGAAGTCAGTGTGTTAAAGGTGGTGAAGCTACCTGTGAAACTTCTTTACATTTTTTTCCTCTAATTACTTTATACGTGTTTCCTGTTTTGATGTTGTAGGTAAACAACAACTTTACTGCAAATTTGCAGAAAAAGATCAATGAACCATCCAATCCGAATGTATGTGGAAAAAATAACACACAGCATTTGCTGTGCAAAATGGTCATATAAAAAGGCTGCAGTAATTAGCTCTATCTACCTTATCTACCTAGATTCATCAGGGTACTCATTGAGTCGTTTGTTATGATAAAATTTGTGTAATATTATTATGCCCTCTGTATGGTAACATAAGAAACTATACTACCTTTACACCAGTCATTTGGTAAGTAATAATACAACATGTCGTACAAGTACCGCACTGTAGAAATTTAAATTCTGTTTATCTCTTGTTACAGACAAAAATTGTTGACAACAATCAGGTAACTTATATTTTTTGTGGAAGAGAAAATACACCCACAGACATGTTGTAACTAAATTTAATTGACCCTCCCATTTACAATCCTGTCGGACCCCCCTCCCTTCAGAGATAAATCACGATTAGCTCCACCTCTGTCCTCTCAACTCCAGAGCATAAGTCGGAGCAAAAGCCAACTATTAGATTTTATAGTTAATTGATATACAAATTTGAGTTGAGCAACAATAGACAAGATCAGTTGTTTTGATGGTACATATGGAATTTTCCAATAATACTCCAAAATATGTATAAACCTTATTGGTTAATAAAATTTTTAAAGATGAGCCATGTGTCCAACCAAACGTTGATTTTTTAAATTTGTTATGGTTAGCGTTCGCAAAGGAATTACTAAAATTCCCCATACAATACTGCCATTAACTACTTTCTATTAGTAAATGCTAGACACGACTGCATAATACTCCCTGAATGGTACACTTTATATGAGACAAAATTTCGTAAAAAATCCAAATCCAATTTCTTGCTGTACTGATATCATGGAAAAATTTAAGGATTCGAGTGATATAGACATGTTAGTAGTGAAGCAATACTTACCTTAGCTAGTTCGTTGTCTATAATTTCGACACTTAAAATAGGGAACTGGTCAGATTCAGATAATTCAGTAACAATGCCTTTAATATCATCGGCTATCATTAATGCCTCTCGAGATTCGCCACCAATACAAACAATATGAGGTTTCTTTGTATAAATAAAATTTTTAAGCGATTGTAAATCGGCTTCTTTTAATAACTTTTCTTCATGTCTAAAACTATTTTTGCGTTTCAAAATATGTGGAAGACGTAAGTAGTCTGTAATTTCTCCATCGGGTGCTGACATACAGGTAAAAGCCGATTGTGAATAATCAGGTACATAAGCTATTGCCATAACTCTCATTCCTTTGCTAGTATCCCATTCATCATCTTCTTCGTCTGGAAATGAAGCATGACTAGGAGCAACCTACAATTATAAAATGACTATTGTAGTATTCTATCTGTTTGCGATGAAGCGTGTAAATTAATAACGATGCAATAGTACTTAAAATTAAATTTAGCAAATTAAAACAAAAATCATAAAACTATTTTAGGAATTTCTCATCTGTTTTCCAAATTTTGCATAATAAACCCAGTGATTTCTTCTAATATAAATAAAGTTTATGTTAGTACAAGAACCTTGTGGTTTTTTGCTTGAAGTTTTGCTAGTTTGTATTTGCTCTGTAAAGAATTCTTTAATGATGATCTTTGTAAACTCGTATACGTTTCTTGGAAAAATAAAATTTTTTTTTTTTAATTCTTGAAGTTACAAATTAATGTATGGAAAATAATGCTTTAAAATGTATACCACATTGGTAAAATCGAAATCTCTATTTTAGATTATAAAAATTTCATATAACGATGCGTATTTATACGGAACTGATTTTTATACAGTTATAGATTTGAGGATGGGGGTTAAAAGAAAGAATATTTATTGATTCATATTTTCTTAATATTATAAAATTTAGGAACCATTCTACTATGAAAAACGAACTAACTTTTCAGTATGATCATTGCAAAAATAGCATAGATTAAAGAATTCATATTGTTCTATTTTGTGTACGAGAACATAGGTAATTCAAATATGGAATATGATACAATGGTAGCTAACAGTTGTGTGTTACATGGGTTTTTCCAATATTTGTCAAGGTAGTCATATGTTATTCAAAACGTGCATTAAAAGGAAATACAAATGGTATGAAACTCATTTCTTTATTTAGATGCTGTAATGTGAACAATAGTTCGCTTGACTAGGTTAGTTAAATAGTACTAACAGTAGTTGCAAATTCTTTCTATAATATACTATTATCCAACCTAAATTTCAGTACCAAAATTGAAGTGTTATTTAGTACTGTAACACAGGTACTGAAGTTTCTAAAATAAAAAAGGGCCAATGCCATTAGACCAACAATAGATTGATTGACAGTTACAAGGGTGTAGAGCTGTTTCAAAATCTCATCGACCCTGGGATGCGCAATGGAGGAAGTGAGAAACCTTTAGAAAAGGATATAACAGGGTGTTTTCAGTTCAACCTAAAAACATCACGATCCACTAAAACAACCCTTAATGTAATGTCAAATTATTAATGTGTAAACAAATACCTTACCTTACTACTAATCTATGATAAAAGGCAAGGCGTATTTACTTTTGAGTTTTATATTACTTTTTGGGACTAAAAGAATAATATAAATCATATAAAGAAAGATTATGGGATATTTATTAAGTGTCTAGAATATAAAGTTTCGGTTCGGTGGTATGTTAAGAACATAGAGTACCTAAGGTTAATATAAATAAGCCACTTTCATAATAGAAGCACGTGACTTTTTGTTACATTAATAAACATAGATTTAATCAAAATAATAAATATACTATATTTTCATTTTGGTCTTTAGTTTTGTCAGTAATATTTGCAATTTCTGCGCAGGTCGCTGAGATTTTGAAAGACCTATACTTAAGGCTTACAAAGGAGAATGATCGAGAAGTTGTGGCAATGTTTATAAGATTTGAGAACAATTAAATTATGTATAAAAAGCCACATGCCTTGGAAGTACGGACAGTTACAATAGAAGTAGAAATTCGTGAGTTATAACATAAATTATGAAATAAAGTGTTAAAATAAATACGTTTAATGTGAATATAAATAAGTACTTGTCTAGTCGCACCTGGTAATAACGTGGTTAATTGTTCTGTCAAGAAGAATTTACAGTTAGTAAACATGATAATAATAATAATTGTACCAAGCTGTACCTCGGTACAATTATAGGTTTATTCTCTTTTATTTACCTTATATTTACTGGTAATCTACGCCTACAGCATAAATATTCAAGTGTTCGAATGGTTAAGATAAGTATTTTATTGTGTTGCGATACGTTAAGAAGACTATGACAGGTAGTGCACGATCATAGGGTGCACTCTGGATTTGAGTTGGCTGAAAAAAGGACAGATTAGTAAGTGAAGAGAAAAAGGGGTAGAGCAATTTATTATTAAGTTATTTTGACATTTTTTTGGAAAATCAAGGTTTAACTACGTTATAATTTTGAGAGGAGTTGACAGATTTGTGATTATGTATGTAAACAATTTGCAGGTATATCCTCCCAGTTTTGAGGAGACTTATGTAATCTTCAGATTATTTATGAAAAATTCCAAAATGCAAATTTAATTGTCAAATTATACAAATATCGATTTGTACAGAAGAAGGTGGAATTTTTAGGTTATATTTTGACTCCAACAGGAATAAGTATGGTTCCAAAGAGGGTGCTAGCTGTTCAGGAATTCGGGGTGCCTAGAAATATACACGAGTTGAGGTCAATTTTAGAAGTGGTCAATGTTCCACCCGAAGGTACTACGTTGGCCACAAAGCACTTTTTTTTATCTGGAAATCTAGAATTTTGCCGAACAACCCTTGTTGTTCTATGCAAGATGGGATCTTTAACGTGCGTGATAACCTCACACACGGGAGCTCCATTTTACCTCTCATCCGAAAAATGATCGCCTAACATTTCTCAAGCGAACCGTGTAAGTTGACGTTGGTCATGAACCAGAAAGCACAGTCTTTTATTATGCATTGCATTGCATTGCTGAGCTCGAAGTTGATCAGATGGATTTCGTTTGTTCAAGAATATCTTTTGAGATTGCACATTGTCAAGGAGCAGAAAATATAACTGGATACTCTTTGTCGTTTGCAGGTTGGTGGTGAGGTTAAATGGACATTGCCAAGATATTGGTTAGGATGTGTGTGCATATTTTTGAAACAAAGCAAGGAGAATGAGCCAAGGTATTAAGAAAACAATTTAAAAATATTTTTCAAGAACAGGGAAAGAACGAGTTGTGTTAAAAAGTTAGGGTGGAGTTAGGAAAAGAGATTGGTGTTAAAAATAGGTTTATTTGTATTGGTTTGTGATGTATGAGTAGTTGTTATTCAAGTAGGGTTCTATGGCAAACCCCATAAAATTTGTATTCCTAAAAACATGGTAATGGCATTGTTACTAAAGGAATATAAGGAGCATAGTCATTTTTGTGCTGAAAAATTATTTCAGTACTTATCCAATTTTTTTTTTAAAAAAATGCGAAAAACTGTAAGGAAATTAGTTGGCGAATGTGATTTATGTCAAAAATCAACATGGAGGGCAGGATATCATTGAGAGTATCATAGCATTATACCCAGTGAGTCTTATGATATAACATTTATTGATATAATTGGTCCTCTTTCCAAAACCAATGAAGGGCGACACAAATTTTAGTGGTAACTGATTGTTTCAACAAACATGTTAGGTTACATGTTCTTAAAAGTGAAACGACATGCAATATTTTGCAGTAGTTAGTACATAAATATTTTGTTGATGAACAGACAAAGCTAATAAAAAATAGGTTATAGAAATAGTACAAGAACAAGGATATCTGTGGAAAAAAATAATAGAAGAAATAAAAGGGCAGAATACGTTCTAAGGCATTTTTGGGGAATAGTATGGGATATATTACAATCAGAGATAGGAAAATGGAGGTAGATGTAGACTTAGATCAGATAGTGATAGATGCAGGCTGTGCAAATTTCAGGGAAATGTGTAAGTTAGTTCAGAATAAGAAACGGTGAGGGTATGTGTCTAACCAGTTCCAGGACTGAAGACCTAATGATGATGACGATGTAGTGAAGCCAAGAAAAAACTTGACTGATAACGCAATGTGTTTCTCAAGTAAACTCCTGCATTCTACACTAGAATGTGGAAATCATACATGCATCGGTGTATTTCCCTTGAAGGAATTTAACAGAAAGGGCAAATAACAAGATTGTTAGTTTGTTATGGACGTTCGTTTTTAATAAATATACCAAGAGTGGTAATGTACTGCAAGAAGTTAGGAATTTATTGAACGAAGTGCATTTTAACAGTTCTGGGCAAAATAAGTTTTTGTCTAATACTAATTATCCGACAAAACTTACAGTTTCAAACTTTGTATTTTTAGCTAAAGAGAAATTACACTCTAAGCACAGAAGTGGACTTTATGTCATAAAAGGAAAAAACTAAGGTTTCTGCAGTTTAGTATTGGAGATAAGGTGCTGGTAAAAATGCATCCAATTTCTACTACGCAAGACAGAAATAAAAAAAAAATTCTGCTATATCGTGGACACGGCACAATATCCCAAGTAGTAAATCAGAATTCTTATAGGGCGGTCAAAGGCGCCACTGAGTTATTAGTAGAGGTTCAAAACATTTATAATTTAAAACCATAACTAACTCCAAGACATGATGTATAGATGGCTTTAGGAGTTAATTTCATATCCATGTATCCAAATTTAACTGGGGATTGATGTACCAGGTCATACCTAAGTATAATTTAATTACGTTTTGTAGTGCCAACATGTGTTAATACAATTTAAATATTGCCTCCTACCGGAAGAGGAGTGTATAGTTAGAAAATCTAATAATGCATAGACACCGAAGTGTGGAGTGAACTAATAAGTGGGGATTCGGGTTTCAGCTTTGAATGTTGCAAGATGTTAAAAATGTATTATGTTGATTATTACATTCTTAATCATTATTTTTAAAATAGTGTTTAAGTCGTTCAACTATCCATTTTTGTCCAAGAATCTTCTGAGATTTTTATATTTACAATAAAGAGTTCATGATTTTAATCCATAATTATTTTTGTTAGTGTTCTTTTAAAGGTTGTAGCAAGCAATGGAGTTGAGCACTACATAAATTGGCACCAACGGGGGTTGGATAATTAATGGTTAAACCTGCCAACAAAAAATGTAAAAGAAATAAAAGCTTATGCATTTTAAAGAAGAAATATACTTGGAAAAAGAGAAATATGTGCAAGGGTTACAGTTGACCAACGAAGTTTTCAACGCCTCAGGTTTGCTATGAACAATTGTAATTAATGCATGTCGAAAACTTTGAGTGCTGCATGTAACCGCTAAACTCGTCTGAAAAGGAAAAGATGCAGCGGGTTACATAAACAACTAACACGAATATAACCTTGAACTGTTTATCCCGTTGCAGTAACAATATTGTTTACGTTCAGAATGAAAGGTCAACGTACAGCGTGCAGTGCATTTTAAGGAAAAAAGTTAGCGTAATAATTAAAGTAAACGATTCTAGTGTAGTATTTTTAAGGTTACCCGGGAAATAAATAAAGGTGTTTTATATGGAAATTCATGTAGAAATTTGTAACGGTTTAGGTTAAATTTTGCTATAATAGTAGTTTGTTTAAAAAGAATGCATAACAACGAGGAATCAAACGAATCTACAGGATTGGGTTTAGCCCAATTGCAAGCGGTTTTATTACACCTATCAAATAATATTATTAAAATGCAAAGTAGTATTACCGAATTAGCTGAAACAGTTCGCGAAAATGTTGAAAATAAGCAACCGGTAAATGTACAGTTATTGCCTATGGATATTATAGTACCTAAATTAGAAGTGGAAAATAAGAAATTTCTTTCAGTTTGGTGCGTGAGGGGGGGGGGGGAGGATGTCAGACATAAAATTTAGATCTGATGGGAAAATGCACCCCATGCAATTTTTAAAGGAAATTAATAAATTATTTGAGAGTGCTGGTGAAACTGAAGCAGCAAAGGTTAGTTTGGCCATTGGGTGTTTAGAGGGATCGGCAGCAGAATGGGCAGCAGTTTGAAAAATTATTTGGTGAAAGGTATTGGAATGTAGATAATCAACGAGAATTAAATTATAAATTAAAATACGGACAATTTGAAACAGGTAGCCACGCGGAGTACGTACTAAGGTTGGTCACAGAAGTTGATTTGTTGACTGAGAAGGTCAGTGAGAAAACTTTGGTAGAATGGTTAGATAAACATTTTACACAGGATGTACAGAGAAGTATATTATTGCAGGGCATTGATTCAATCGACGAGTTGGAAAAATTTGTAAGAAAATTGATGAAACTTTTGAGCTAGGGAACAGAACAAATCAAAATTTGCAAAAGGGCAGTAACCAAAATACAAACAATGCACGTTCTAATTGGAATAATATTAAGAGTGGATACTAATTATAAGGGAAATTGGGGGAATAACCGAAGTAATGAAAATTAGCAAAGTAATAGAGGCTATTGGAACAACGATCGGTTCAATTCAGGTTCAAATGAAAATAGAGAAGGTTTGAAAAGAAATGAAGGGGAGCGTAAAGATGAACGAAAGGAAATTCAGGCTTATTAAAAAGTGTACCACTGAACCAGAGAAGTTATTAAGTGATAACGAACAGGAGGTTTCACAAATAAATAAGGTAGCACCAATAATTAAGGGGTAGTACAAGGAGTACAAAAGTAGAAATTGATTTTTCGGGAAGGGTTATTAGATTAGCCGAATCCAAATTACAACTAGAATTTTGCCAAATAAACGCAACAGAAAACTTGTTAAAACTTAACTTCATAAATTTGCGTAATGCATATGCAAAACATAAATACTCAGCCGCTGAAATAGAAAGGCAGCCAGTACGGCTGAGACTTTTAATGATGCCAAGAAAAACCAACTCTGCCAATTACTAAAAAACTATGGTCAAATGTTTTCAGAAACACCAGGCCGCACCAATTTGTATGAACATACAATTGTCATGAAAGACAAAACGCCTTTTTTCAAAAAATTCTACACTATCCCAGTTGCCTATCACAATGAGGTTAAGGACCACATCGATGCGATGTTAATGAATGGTATTATTTCTGAGTGTAAAACGGAATATGTGTCGGCATTGGTGACTGTTAAAAAGAAAGATGGGGCTATTCGTATCTGTTTAGATGCATGGTTTTTGAACGGGAAAATGGAGAATGATCATATTATCCCACCATTACCCGACAAATTGTTAATGAAATGTAAGCAGGATCAGATTCAATCTACTCTTGACATGACGTCATCGTACTATCAAATACCCATTAAAGTAGGGGATCGAAAATACACTCGCTCCTTATACGATGGGGTCACATATTGTTTCAATGTACTACCTTTTGGGTTATCGACGTCTGTTGCGAGCTTTATACGTTGCATGAAAAAAGTATTAGGTGGAGCTTTTGACGAGTTCATTTTAATGTACGTTGATGATATTCTAGTATTTTCGTCAAGTCCAGAAAAACATCTGCGACATTTAGAAACAGTATTTAAAAGATTTAAAAAATGTAATCTCACCATTAAGTTGCGTAAATCAAATTTCGATAAGTTAGAGAGAGAGTTCCTTGGTCACATAATTTCCAAAAAGGGAATGTGTATAAATCCAAGTAGAGTAAAATCTATACAGAAATTCCCTGTCCCTAAAAAATATTAAGGAACTGCGAGGGTTTTTAGGACTCTTGAACTATGAACGCAGGTTTTGCGAAAAGTTTGCTGAAACATATCTTCCTTTATTAGAACTATTGAGGAAAAAAGAATTTTTTTTGCAGTCATAGCTTGGAACGTACAATTGCTGCAGTATTATTTCAGCTGGATAATGATGACAAGCAGTTTATTGCTTTTACTAGTCGTGTATTACATGGGGCTGAATTAAATTATAAAATAGCAGAAAAAGAAGCTTTAGCTTTTATTTATGCACTCAAACAGTGGCGTACCCTTGTTTTGGGTCAGTGCCTTACTATTGTCACAGATCATGAGGCCTTGATGTTCTTATTGACTATGAAATTAATGACAGGCAGATTAGCTCGTTGGGCTTTATTTGCGCAAGAGTTTAACTTTCAAATTACTTATTGTCAGGAAAAAGACAATGTATTAGCGGATACACTCTCGTGATGTATAGGGTTTGAATCAAAATTAAATGTTCCTCATTGTAATGGAGTTACACTAGATTTATATTTCCGCAAACTAATGATAAAATATAAGGAAATGTAAGGGAAAATAATTTCAGAACACTAAGCGAAGATCAATTGAAAGAAAAGTGGATAAACAAAAAGTTGGAAATGCTAAAGGGAAATGAAAATGGGTGTAAAGTACAAGATAAAGGGCCATGGTTTCAGAGTTATAAAGGCATTTTATTTAGACAGGGTAATAAGGAGTCTCCAGGATGGAAATTGTGTGTCCAACATGCCCAAATACTCGATTTAATTATGCAACAGCATATAGAAGGGGGTCATTTTGGTTATAAAAAGTGTATGGGCAAATAAAAGAGAGTTTTTGGTGGCCAAGAATGTATCACCATATTCGCCAGGTAGTGCATACATGTGAATTATATCAAAAGGTGAAGGTTTGTAAGCAAACCGTAGGTACGGTGAATTCAGTCCTTCCACAGAGTCCTGGGGAATTGGTATGTTTAGACCTAATGGGGCCATTACCAGTATCTAGGGGGGAGGGGAATTAATTTATTAGTCATAGGAGATTCTTTCACGAGGTTTGTCAAACTATATGCGTAAAAGAAAGCCACTGCAAAGGCAATTTTAAATAGATTGATTAAGGACTATTTTGAAAAGATCCAGGTGCTTAAGGCCATATTAACGGATAATGGAAGTCAATTCCACTTCAAGATATGGGAAAAGGAACTTGGTCAGCAAGGAATTAACATAAAATTTACTTCGGTATATTTCCAAGAAGGTAACAAAACCGAACGGGTTAACAAAGAAATAGGTCGTTTACTACGTACCTATTGTTTCGACAAGCACACCAAATGGGCATATTTTATTGACCAAGTGGAACGTCAAATAAATCAAACAATACATAGTGTGACCGGTTTTTCCCCTATGGTTTTGCAATTTGGGATAAAAGTAACCAGTGATATCCATAAGGTAGTTGAATATCCAAAAACAGCCAAAAGTGGTCTATCGCCACAACAAATCATGTATTTAGTTCAAGAGCGGGTTTTAATAAAAGCAGCCAAAAGAAAAATTAAATTAGAAAAGACCATTAAACCTAGTATTTTTAAAATCGGCGATGAAGTACTTGTAAAGACGCATTATTCAGTTTCATCAGCACTTAACCCAAGTATTGCAAAATTCTTCCTTATTTACGAGGGCCCATATAGTGTTAATAAGGTGGTCGGTGCAAATTCCTATCAATCGATTGATGATCAAGGAATCTTGAAGGGCACACATAATATTAAATATTAAAAACCTTATTGTGTTCCTGTAAATAGTTTGGATTCCTTGGTGGCATAATGTGAAAATAATAGCAATTATAAGTTTATTATAGTGTTGTAGTAATCTTCTAGGTTGTAGAAAGTTAAAGAAAATTATTATTCCTTTGTGTTGCATTCATTTTGTTGTAGGATGATTAATAATGCTTTGTTAGGATGTAAGTTAAAAAGGTTTTGTTATTAAAATTTACATATGTATCCATATTACAATTTGGGAGGGGCGGGGAGGGGGATGTAGTGCGGACATGTGTTAATACAATTTAAATATTGCCTCCTACCGGAAGAGGCGTGTATAATTAGAAAATCTAATAATGCATAGGCACCGAAGTGTGGAGTGAACTAATAAGTGGGGATTCGGGTTTCAGCTTTGAATGTTGCAAGACGTTAAAAACGTTTTATGTTGATTATTACATTGTTAATAATTAGTTTTAAAATAGCGTTTAAGTCGTTCGGCTATCCATTTTTGTCCAAGAATCTTCTGAGATTTTTGTATTTACAATAGAGTTCGTGATTTTTATCCATAATTATTTTTGTTAGTGTTCTTTTAGAGGCCGTAGCAAGCAATTGATTTGAGCACTACAGTTTATTCTCTTTTATTTACCTTATATTTCGTGGTATACTATGCCCTCGGCATGGAGTTCGTAAGGTTAAGCTAAGTATTTTATTATGTTGTGACGCGTAAAAAAGACTACGACAGGTAGTGCACGATGCTAGGGTACATGCCGGATTTGTGTTGGCTGAAGAAGGACATACGGAGAGTAGTTGTGGTGGCTAGACACATTGTTACGCGCGAGGTGTCTGGTTTTCGTAAATCAGGACAAGGTAGTTAAAGTGCCTGGCATTGTAATGGTTTTGAAAGGTAAGATCTATTATAATATATTTTAAGGTGGTGAATTACTGATTCATTTAATCAAAACAGGGAACATATTTACAGCCATCTTTCCTAATCTGATACGACTAATATTTGAATCGTTAAATAAAAATAGGGTATATCCATAATTCACTGTGGAATTTATTCATAAAGTCCTACTGCTTGTGGAATTGTAAGCGTTTGCTTTGGAGCTTTACCATGCATCAAGAACATTTCGTGAAAGTATGTTGAAAGTGGGTCGGTATTAACCTGTTTTGTTTGGTGACAACAGTTGACTAACGTATGTGTCACCTTCAGGCGTGAAAGGTTGAGCGGCGGGGACAGCTTCGACTTACCAGAATTTAGCGACAATATCTTCCAATGGGGAAGTAAAATCTGTCATACAAAACAAGCTAGTTACATCAGAAGCGGGCGAGTGAGGTATGCTTCCCATTAAAACATATCCAAAAATAGTATTAATAGCAACAGGTTGGATCGCTAGCACCCTGGATGCGACTGTCTAATAACACTTGGGGGGAAATATCCGCACCAAGTAAGAAATCAATGGGTCCAGATTGAGCAGGGAACGGGTCAGCTAAATTGAGGTTAGCCATATGATTGAAATGTTGTAAAGAAATATTAGAGGTAAGTAAATTTTCACAAATTTTGGGAAGTACTACAGCTTGAAAATTAATAATCAGTGAAGAAACATCTATTCCGAGATCATATGAAACAGTTCAATGTGGCTCAAATTTTGAAAGTGGCTCAGAAGTTAAAGATTGTACTGTAGTTTCAGCATCATCTTGACGATTTGGAGGAAATTCTAAAGATGATTTGTTAGGAACCTAGGTTTCGGTTGTTTCAGAATTCTGAATCACTACATTATACTTGAAGAGGTGATATGTCTTTGGATGTTGAACATGGCATTTTTGGTGCTGTCTTTGGAAAAAACTATGTATCTGTAGTTAATTCTTTAACAACTTTCTGTTTCTCCTTTCTGATTTTTTGGTACTGGTTTCAAAATAAACGTTTCCGACCACCTGACATCTGTGGAATATTAATAAATAAAAGGTATATTATGATTAAATATTAGATATTTAAGAAATTACTATTGGTGTTACCGTTATACTTTAAATTTTAAAAAATAAAGTTTTATACATTAATACTTACTTTGGAAGACAATTATAATTGCCTAGTGTTATGTTGAACCAATACCTGTTGACCTTTCTGTAATTCGGGAAGGGTTTTTAATGTAAACAACTTTAGACTTACCTTGTAATGATAAGACACAATACAATAGACTAATATTTTTGTTTTCTATTTATTACAGTGAGCTTATCTTTTTTATTTATAGAGAAATCAAAAGACAACAAAAATTAGTAACAAAAATATCCCTTGATTGCTCAACATGCTTTGCTTTGGCAACACCGGTCGTGCAAGCAGTTGATGGTTTTTAGTTTCTTTTTTTAATTTTGATTAATAAAATTGTCCCGCCTCGTGCAGGTTTTTTCAAGGTCACCTGCTTTCTGATAATAAAACTACCATACAATAATAAACGTACTAACCTTTATCCAGTTATAAAGTTTGCGACAACATGCTTTCAGAATGTGTTCTTTAGATTCGGCCAATAGAGCTCTTCTTAATTCTGTTCTTAGATCAGGCAATACACATCTCAAAATAGCACGTTCAACACACTCCACTCTTAAAGCATTCCAGTCCTGAACATTTTTACTAAATTCATCCTGCAATTAATTTGGTTATATGTGCATAAAAGAATTTATATAACTCCATACACGAATGTATAACTGCTTAATTTCATCGATATAAGAATTACTCGAGTTGCCATTTATTGTATCATTAATTGTTATAATTAGTAAGTGTTCCTCTTCGGCTAATGTTAGTTTTAAAAATTGATCTCCTGTTAGATCTCGAACGGGCTTATTCTTTACATATTTCATACTGTAATTAAAAATATTATTAAAATATTTACAATAAAATCAAACTTAGCAAAATAATATGGGAAGTTTGGTTCGATATAATGGTCTACCCTGCACCAGTGCTAAATTTAGCACTGCATGGACACTTAAATGTTCTAAGAGGGTTTTACACTGTCGATTAATAACAATAATATATTTATTTCAACATGAATTTTTTATAGAGGAAATAATGCATCATGTTGAGATGATTTTACGTATCTCGGAAGCCTTGGAAGTGCTGACAGCTGATCACCGATTGTGATGTGGTAATGAAAGGACGTGTTTAGACTGATGTGGTTAATTTGAAATAGTCGTTATTAAATATTATCCCCAGCCCAAACGTTGGGAGTCACAAAAGATGCTGTGAATTTGGGGTACAGTGACCTGTATCAATTTTAGAAAGCAATAGATGCTTGCTTTATAGAAAATGTGAATTTCTGTATTTTTCCTCTTTGGTTAGCTCAATGCCAAATATGCTATGGATTTTGCAAAGAAACATTTATAAACAATCCTCGATGCATTCAAGAACATCTTTCTTTTACACACATTACCTAAATAATCTTAACACTACTTATGTATTAAAACAATCTTCACCTAATCCTGGTTAATAATTAGAGAATACCACAATATTTTATATGTAAATCACAAAATTCTCTGGATAATTTACCTATCGTTGTGATACACCATCTGTCAGCGCAGTTGATCACGGACTCTGGGCAGAAAATTTTGTAAGGTTCAAATCGCTTCGAGCTCTGGCCTCAAAATTGCTGAAATAAATTATCCATTGACAAATATGCAAAATAAAATACTTAAATATCCTTTTTGGTTACAAAAACAAGGTTTTGTTTGCAGTTTCAATCGTTAAATTTTTATTTATGACTACCTGTCTTCGCTTATAAAAACATGGATTCCATTGGAATTAGCTGCATTGAAAAATTCTTGGTTCCAAATTTTTAGGGCTCCATTTTAATCAATCTTCCATCCATCGAGTATACTTCTTTGTAAGTACATTTATTTTTAAAAGCAATAAACTCGCCGTACTCTATAACATAATTATGCCTCATAACTTATGTTCAAACTTCTATGTTACACGTGGAACACCGACCGAATGGATTACCAATCTTGAATTTTACATGTCGAATGCCGGAACAATGAATGACTTCTCATTTAAATTCCTCTATATATAACTAATAGTCTAAATACGTCATCGTTCGATTACCTTCCATGTTCTCTAGTCTCTGTTATAGGTGGGTCACAAAATTTGGCGCTCAACGACCTCTTGTGACCTCATTATCACATCTATATCTTACCGTGACATGGTCGCACTTTGATTCGCCGTTAAAAGAGTGCTGTGACATGGACAAACAAACAAAAAAGTGCTGTGACCAAGCCGTTGAGTAGGGGCTTGCCAAAATTATGGTTGTGACTTAGGTACAGTGATGGGAAATTTGAAATTATTATCTTACCTTCCTTTTCTTTGTTTTGCCTGGCTAGCTCGGCGGAAGTTATGAAATTTACAAAATGAAATAAAACAGCAATCTCATAAAAACATCTATACATTCAAAAACATTTCTCTTTAATATCTACTTTATTTGTATAGGAAGTCATCTATATATATATCCTTCAGAAACGTTTGAGAATTTCCACCTTCCATACCGCTTTAATGCAATTAAATCTGCCCCAGCGATTTCAGAAAAAATAGTATGTGCACCTCGTCGTAAGAGCACATTCCCAAACTCTCAAGGCTTGTTGGCCTTGATTAGCGCCTCGGCCAACAATTTGCATTGTCATCTGGGAATGTATTTCTTTTACTACTAGGTACACAATATACTATTACTATATTCTGTGTGTAAAAGGGCGTTTTTCAAAACACTTTCATCCCTAATTAGACAATTTAATAACAAAAGATCGTGTTTACGTTCAACAGTATTCATTCTGCGTAAATAAGTGCATTAAAAGAAATATAATTGAGTGATCAAAAGAGTTCATCCACATTTTTATTATCCAAGTACTGAATTCTGTGTATAAATTCCGCAAAAATTCGTGGACATACGATGGCATATACGATTGAAAAAATATTTTTTGGTATTTAATGGTATTTTAAAACGATTTGAATGATTTTGGAACATGAATGGATGATTACGCTTTGGACAAAGGCAATGACCAGCAGATTTGTTACAGCAAAATAAATCTTGTATAAATTTAGTGAAGGACTCATACTTATAGAGTAGTTAGTTAAGATTCTTGTGTGCAAGTATTTGAGTGAGAGGAGAATTTAAAAGTCGATAATTTGATTTAAAGGGTGAAGGGTCTTCAGTGCAGGTTTTTGCCAGTTAACATCAATTACACTATAGTTCGGGGCAAGAAAACGATAAAATTGAATAACTGGTGTTCCTGGATATTTTTAACCTTATAATACGTGAATTACACCGTGTGTAGGTATGGACTTGTATGTTTATACATTTTTTTTATGTATGTGTTTTGGATGTAACCATAGTCGGCATTTTATGAAAAAGAAATAATTTACCTACAAAATGACAGTTGGTTAAATTTAAGTTTAATGTTATTTTAAAATATTAAAAAATATGTAGGTATCGATTTTAATTTGGAATCGACAATGAACAGATTGTAGAAAAGCGGAAATGAAACTATTTTCTATGTTTGTTATGAATGACACATCCAAATGGGATTTATAAATGTCATGTAATTTAATATTGGAAAGAGTGATTATAGAATTGTTGATGGGTTAGATTTAAGGTATTTTTAGAATTTTTTCACCTTAGCAATACCTGGCAGAGAAGATTAAGAAACTAAAGCTTTTAAGTGTATTTGTGTGTACATTGCAATTATTTTACATTAATAAAAGTTAAGTCTAAATCGAATTTTATTTGCATTTATTTAGGAACTAGGATAAAATTTAGGTTATTGTAAAGAATGTCTGGCCACCCCAGTGACGGAATCATATTTGGAAAGCATTTTATTTTCAAATTGTATTTAATTGACCAAAAATTTAACGTATTTTAAGTTATTTTCGAGACGGGTAAATATAAGGTGATAAAATGTAGGAAACCGAATAAATGGAGTCCTATTCAAAATAACCGTCTTCCATGTAGTGATAATATCTAAATGGATTGCGAATTGCTGTGATGGTTTGGCGCCATTCAATTATGACAAATAGCATTTCAGGGTAACTGATAATGCAAATGAAGTGTTTTTGTAGTTCAGCTCTTTTATTTATTATCTTCTTATTTAGAATTTTTCTATTTCGTTTTATAATTTTTTTTTCATAGGCACCCATTTCTGCACCACTGCAGTTAGCTAACGCTCCCTTATATCATTACGGGATCCCGTATCTTCAGGACAAATCAAAATTCATTAACAAAACGCTCATTTTACCCAAAACAATGAATTCAGAATTCATATCAAGATAAGCATTAACTTCAAACCAAACAATAAAACAACAATAAAAAGCAGAATGCTCTACAACAAAAGGACAACACACCATATTTTTTGGTTGCATTTATGTTTGCAATTTGGCTGCATAGATCACTATTTATGATGTCATGTCACTGATTGGACGAATCAAGTATATATGTTTTCCGTTTCTCTTGACCAATGCTTTCAAAAAATCTAGTCAGGTAAAACTTTATTAACAGCCCCGAATTTACTTAAATTTAAAAATCCCCATCTTATTTTGCTGCTAAAATTAATAAATAGATCAGTGGATAATTAAAATTACCTGTAACAATTGTGACTTTCATCTATAACTTTAATACCCTTCTTTGTCGGTCTTATTGTCATTTTAGCCCTTTCGAAAAATACTTCCCGGACACACTTTCTCACCAGTGGTTCACGAGCAATTTGTAAAGCTACCATAAATTTACCTGCTTGAAGAACATCATCAGTCGATGGAAATTTCCTATTACAGCAAACTTAGAATTAACTTATAAGTAAATTATGGGATACTTACGGACAAACATATTCTTTAGCTACCTCTAATACATCAATATGCTCTTGTTCAACATCATGCCGTTGGTAATTGTCTCGCAAATTTTCGGCAAAGTTTTCTGGTGATAACCCAAAACGTTTTGCAAAACCGCCTAAAAAATATTGAGCTTCACTATTTTATACAATTAGTAATGAGTTTGTTTTATAAACACCACTACACTTATAAACTTCAATTCCGAGGTCCAGACTTGTCCAGTACAAATAAGGCACAATACAGATTAACGTGATCATTTAAAAATACCGACTGTGTAATACATTTTGGTAAAACAGTTGGACTTACTTAAACTAATGTTTCAATGACGACACATAGTAGACCGGAAATCGTAATACCTGTAAAAAATATAGTTTAAAAACTATGTAGCATTTGTTACATGCCGAAAATCGGCTATGTAAACATTTCTGATTTTAGTTTTAAATATGTGACTGAAATCGCGCCAATATTTTAAAAATAGACCTGTGCGTGCATTTCCGTCACTTTAGACAGTTGCGTCGGCGCCAGAGAATGCACAGACGCGGAGTGTGGAAGGAAGTACGCGTTTTTCCGTCACGACAGGGACTAGTCAACCAGACGTCGAACAGTGAAGTTCACCGGTATCTTTTTAACTTATCTTTTCTCTTAAAATGTAGGTTCCTCTGTCGTACCTATCTATTATCGTTCCTTACCTGGTTGATTCTCTATCGTACCACTACAGAAAGAAGAGGGAAGACAAATTAATTTGGTTCCAACGAGGGCAAGGGCCGACCCACGCCAACTAACGCCGAGATCCTACTGCAAGAATAGCCGCAATGTCGTGAAGAGCTCCACATTTTACGTGAGTACATTTTATCTTTTTCTTTTGTATGTGATATAAATTTGAGACGCCATAATGATGTAATACCTTGTTGCGCAATATTATGTACGTGTTTATTATGTTGCCAACTTTCGTAGTGGCTCTTATCAATTAGACGCGGGACTTTAACGGTTATATCTTAGACGTTAATCGTCGCGTAGACTATAACACTGGCGCCTGAACGTTTTTTGTTGCAAAATGTTTTCACCTCTTGTGTATCTTATAAGGTATTAGTTTTGAATATATCTGTAGTAATTGGGTCTTACTATTCACTCAAATAATAATAAAAATAATTATTTAATTTTTCAATAACTTTTAAATAGAAAAGATATAAGTTGGCAACATTGCAAGTTGGCAACATCTATCTTAAGTTGAAGTGACATGGAAATACAGCTGATGAGTCAATCTGGATATAGACAGCCATATTTGATTACTGTTTATACCTTTCATAAATGTGTTGCTAATTCAATTAATTCACATGTTACCTTATAAAAAATAGTGTGTTTGTATTCTGGGTTCTTTTAAATAATGACCTAATCTAATTTAGCATGAAGCTGGAGCATATATCTTTTAAAAGTGTCCAGTAAATTACACAACCTCACTTAAACATGTGTTTGGATTACTAATGCTTTATGTAAGTATTCTAGTTATAGTTAAATAGCTTCATTTACCATTCTTTATGATTAAAAAAAGGAAAAAACTGTTAAAATGACACTAAGTTTAGTCAAAATAATTACTTTAATCCTGAAATTTTTCTTAGTCTATTCTAACTTGTTTTTTAGGTTAACTTTTTAAAACCGACATTTAGATAACTCATATTATCTTATTTTACTATGATTCTAGTGTTCACTTAACAATCTAAATAATCAACTATAACTTACGAATTCCTTTTTAAACGTTATAGTAGACTTGATTTCGTTATATCTACTTCCCTAAACATTAAAATAATGAGCTTAATGATAATGTTTTACATTTAACTTCATTTACCATCCCCTTCCCCTATGATGGTTGTTGATAAATTCTCTCGATATCAAAAGAATATTTTAATAATTTGGAATACTGTTTTTTTCTATACATGTATCGTAGAAAATTGCTTTTGTGTAGCGAGTATGATTTTGTTTTGATAGCATATTTTTTAGATATATCGATATTCCAACGCAACATTTTAAAATCTAATTGATCTAGTCGAGATTTGCCGTCCAAGTTGGTCGCTCAGCTGTACAGAAGTCTAAACAAGACTCATCAGGAGTTGGTCGCACAGCATTACATAAGTCTAGGCGAGACTCGGGGTAAGTTTGTCGCTCTAGCAATTTGTAAATCATTTTTTTAAGAATGATGTTGAAGTTTTTCTTTATTGTCTAGGTGAAGTTCAAAGGAGGGCTCGTCATACTAGTAATTATATGCATTGTAAGATATCTTTCTGTTCTTCAACACCTTTATCGGTAAATCGAGTTTTAACTACTGCTATCTCTTCATATATCGATTCAAACCACGTTAGGTGGCAGGAAATTATCTTTAAAATCGCTTTAAGCTTTGCGTACATTCAAAATTTTTCACGCTTCATTCCTTTAACAATTTACCTAATGTTTTTTGTCCCTACTATGCGTTAGTTAACTATACTTAGACATTCCTTTCCTTATACAGCATTTACCTTCTACACGTTTAACTTATTTACCTTAAACTAATAATTTTTTTGGTGTCCGTTAACTGTCCCTTGAATTTATTGTTAGCCACATATCTCTTTGTTATCTAGATTCTCTAATAAACTCTGTCGCTTCATTTAATTAATCCTCGCACCTTTTCTACAACATATTATTTTGTTTCCAGTATTTATCTTACATCGTTTAATTTTGTGGTGATTGTCGTAACTTTGGTTGCAATAACTCATCGAATTTTTATGATTGGTTTTAGCTGATGTCTTGAGTGGATGCTTTTTTCTTTGGGCTCACATAGGAGATGCGGAACTATGCCATTGTAAGAAATAGTCCATATTCGCAGTTGCAAAAAACTAGGAGTTTCTATTACATGCGTTTTCCTCTGAATTATTACGGTCGCCCACTTTATCCTATATCATTACTTGTTTCTCCTTTTACTAAGTCACCATAACATATAAACATTTTTTTGTTGTTTTTATTGAATTTCGTGGTGAGGTGCTATCACTTTTTATTGATACCTTATCAAATTCTCGGTTGTTTTTAGCATAGTGGGAGAGTGTGTCTGTATTTAACTGCTTATAATTAGGCATTTTTGTGTGCTTATGGCGTTACCGTTTTTAAAAAATTACCTTGCAACAGTTGGTTTTTTGTGTGAAGGTACCTGTAGGGATACTTTTAAGTTGTTATTTCAGCTTTTGCCTGATTTTCTTATCGTAGTGGATGCACTCGTTAGGAAAATGATTGTACTAGTTCTCATTAAGAGTCTAGTAATTCTTTAACTTATGATGTATCTTAACTTGTCTGATTAATATAGCAGGTGGTCCTTCAGAACCGACCTGTGTTTTATAAGGGACAACTCTCTACCTTCTCTCGGACGCTTGTCCAAAAACTCTACTTTTTCTTATCCCGCTGTCTCCGTTTCCGCCTTATCTTTCATGCGGTAGACCTGTTCTTGTCCCGGACCACTCGTCTACCACATAAGAGTGATTTTTCCCTCACTCCGAGCTACTGACCACATTGGCTGGTTGAGTAGTGCTTTTCTATCCACCTTTTCTGTCTCTTTTGCTCAATGCGAGCCCTTTCTCTATTCTCTTCTACCTGGAAGTGCCTCTTATGCAATTCAAAATGCCTACCTCCCTCTTTCTACCTTTCCTATATCTCTATTGTCTTTTCATTTCCGTTAGTCACCGTGTGGTCGCACGGGGGGTTTTCACAGACACCTAAACCACGTCTCTGGGAATCTTCCGTGAAGTCATGTGGTGCCGCTGTCAGCGCACATGGCCGCTAACAGTGCATGTATGTATGAGTGTGTGAATGTGTGAGTGTATGTAGAAAAGAATGGATATCGTACCGATATCATTTAATGCCGGGTGCAGGAATGCACCCACACGCCTTTTCCGGTCCCTCGTACCGTTTTTTATAAACGGGTCTGCTTCACAGGTCGCTCTTTTTTAGGGGGTACGAGTATTTTACCTATATAACGGCTCCAAGGAGCCACTCTATGTCTTTGGGATGGATGACAAAACAGCTTGGTGAGCTGGGGAATTCTACGCTATATCTTTAATGTATGTAGTCGTAGCGTGCCTTAGCATGCTGGGACGTTTCGGATCCATCTATTGTTATCTAGTTTTATCTTAATATCGTTATCTTATCTTCTTTGATAATAGTTTTATCTTAATATCGTTATTTTACCTATTATCTTTGATAATAACTTTACCTTAACATCTTTAGCTTACCTATTATCTTTGATAATAACTAGAGATTTTGCTTTATCTTTTTTATCTTCCTAACGTTTGGTATTTACGATCAGACGTAGAAATTATTTTTTGAATACATAATGTACGTGTTTATTATGTTGCCAACTTTCGTAGTGGCTCTTATCAATTACGCGCGGGACTTTAACGGTCATATCTTAGACGTTAATCGTCGCGTAGACTATAACACATTTTGGTAAAAAAATAATTAGTAATTGACATTAATATTTGAATTTAGTTTAGTTCTATTTTATTTATGAAAATGCCAGTGATGACTGTCAGTTAATGATATAAACTTTCCCTTTTTGTTTTATCATTATACAACATATCGGCGCATCATCTTTGGAGAAGAACTGCTGTCAACAAAACAAGGAGACATCAAGACACCACCCCCACAAGATTACAGTGGCACACGGATTAGAATAACCACGGCATAAGTGTTAGTTTTAAACGACAGAAAGCCTACACTCCAATGCACCCTAAATAGGTCATCGTGGTTAAGTGAGAACGACCAGCTGCATAAACAACAGTGGAAAGCACAATCGATAATTAGTGTTTACAACCTAATCAGTGTGTACAATCTTATAGTACAAAATTGATATCAAAAGTAAGACAAGTTTTCAGAAGCAAACCAGGTGAAATTATTCCAATTATAATCCACTTTATGCATAAACAAATCACAAGAAAATTTTGAAAATTATCACAAACCAACTGTAATTATATCTTACATGAACATAAAACAAATCAAAGGGTTTCGTTCTCATTTTAGTTCAACGCTAAACTAGAAAATGTTAAAAGCTTATTCCATTCATCGTACTTAATTGTATAAAAGGTGCAAAACATATGCTCTCATATAATGAGATCAAACTATGATTTGTAGCCAACTTCCTAAGCACGGAATAGTTTTGATCTCTATCGAAATATAAAGACCATAAAAATTACAATATTTACTAAAAAATAATTTTATACAGGCACATAAGATCCTGGCACAATAATTTGCCTTAATGCGATAAATAGCAATCACACAAAGCAAGTTGACCACTATAATGAAATATTTACCTATTCCAGCTCTAGTACAAAGCGCATAAGAACCAGAACGATTAGCATATTTAAGTGATTCGGGTTCAGGTTCCTCATCTTCGTCGTCATCGATGTCATCAAGTAAATCACCATCCTCATTTTCAGCTCGTTGTAACCTTAAAAAAAACTTTACAATAATCAACTCTAGAACAAACAAAATACCTAGCAGCCCGCTTCTCTGCTTTCTTACGTTCTTTTTCCTTAATTCTCCAAGCAGCATGCATAGCCGGTAGGTCTTGCGCATAATATAAAATAAAATGATTATTAACGTCTTGGAGTTCCTCTGCTGTTTGTACATTCTTTAAACGATCTATATCAGTGTCAGTTAAAATACGTATACTATCTGGAATTGCAGCATCAGGATCTTTCATTAGTTCATCCAATTGATGCGAACGCATTTTTTCAAATAATGCTATTAGATTTTCCTTCCGACTTTTCAGTTGACACCACTAAAAAATTGCAAAATTATGTTGTATTTTTTTGCAACCTTAATTTGTAGTATGTGTGTTTATATATATATATATATATATATATATATATATATATATATATATATTGTCGTGGAACTCGGGTAAAATCTTCACCAACAAAAATATTTTCGAAAATTTTATAAAATTTTCAAAACTCGAAAATTCAAAATTAAATAATACAAAAAAAATATTTCTTACCCGTTTTCCTCTCTTCCTCGTTTGAACGGCCTTCAACTGCTTCCGGCTAGCTCAGTTGGACCTCCTTTTGGATATCTATATTCACTCTCATATTCTATCATTCACGCACACTCCCAATAAAACCACAAAATACAACAACATTCAATCTTTTATTTATTACTATTTACAAATGAATTTCAATATTGTCCATATTTCATTGTTCACGTTACACTTCAGTAAATCTTATTTTGTAATGTCCTGTATTTTATTTGAAAATCATCAAACACATAAAATGTACCCGGAGTAAATGGGCCTTGAATAATACCTTCTCTAAAATTCCTTCTTTATAATTTATTTTGTTTTTTAAACTAAGCAAACTCTGGGGTAGGATGAGCTCATGATAACCCAGCTAATTATGCATAATATATGCCCTTCTACTTTGCATTAAAAAAAACAAAACCATGTACTCTTCACAAAAATTTCATGTTCTGATGGAACGTTAAAAAACTTTATAGACCCCTTCAAATTTCTAGTTAAATACCATAATAAAGTTATTTACACGTATTATGTTCAATACGTAAATAATCCACACTACCTTGAAAAACACTCTCATACGTCACCCAATATTTACAGTTTATAATAATCACAATTTCAAATCGTTACCTGGAAATTTCTAGATGATCTCCGCTCTGTGGACGATGCCATATATTTCTTCTATCTGGTCTGCAGGCCGTTTCTCGCTGCTACTAGACGAACTCCATCTAAGTTGAACTGCTAACGCTGCCTTCACGGTGTAACCAAATTCCAAATTCCATTTCAATTATACGTCTTTCACAAATATTTACTGTAATCTACGTTACTTAAAGTCCCGACGCGGGTTGGTTAAAAATTTATAGGTGATACCTCAATTAAAATTGTAGTCTCGGCACACTAACCGCGTACTAATTAAGAGGCTAACCCCATGCAATACAATTTAAATGATTTTATAATACTTACAACTCGTGTTAACTTTCATACGTCATTTGGAGCTTTTGAATTGTTCAGGACACGAAGTTAAAAGAAAAGAGAGCCGTGCTACCTCTTTATAATATTTATACACTTCGAATGTAACCTCTCCATAGCCACTTAACGTGAAATCCTTTATTTAAAATAATAATTCTTACAATTTGGCAATCAACCGATTTTTAATCCCGCGAATTTCAACGCGTCGTTATTCTATTTTCTGAAAATTAATATACACTATGCTTGTATTTGTCTCGCGTTCAACTAACTATCTCGACCAATCGTATATTTACTGACGTCTTACAAGTCCCTCCTATACTATCGTCGTCTCTTGCTTATGCGTTTTCTACGTCTCTTTCAAACCTGGTTTGAGTGGTACAAAATCGATATTCCAGACCCTCTGCTATTTAAACCCACGTGGACTTCTTACGTACTTTAACTAACCCCTCATTAGTATTTCCAGAGAACGCATGCGACGGTTTACCCAATATTCTCTGTAACCGTATGCTATCTATAAAAATTAAGTAGAACTTGACATTTAGAATTCTGCAGGTGTTTAATTAACTGACGTTTTACCACAACACTTCCACGAGTTTGGCGTATTTCTACCCCACCGATATATTTGTTTGTTAGCAACGCTTTTCACCTTAGTATTATTGGGTTTTTACACGCTTTTATGCATATTATACATCAATAATCGTTCAATTAAATTCAATTTAATTAATAAATTAATGGCATTGGCTTCTATCATTTATTTCTTTGCAAACCTACTTAAATTTCATTAATTATTTGTAAAATTTCGTTAATACCTGATACTTAAAAATGAACTAACTAATATAACTTTCGCACGTAAATTCTGGTTGTTCCTTTATACAGGGTGTTTTGAAATTGTTTCTTTTATATTTATTTTTAATCTTTTAAAACCACTATAATATATATATTTATATATATATATATATATATATATTGTAGTGGTTTTAAAAGGTTAAATTTAACTATAAACAAAGCAATTTGAAACACCCTGTATAGAGGAAACAACCAGAATTTACGCGCGAAATTTATTTCATTTAGTTCAGTTTAATGTAACAAAAATTTACAATGAATGAATAAAATTTAGTTAGGTTCGTAAAGAAAATAAATTTTAGAAGCGAATGCAATTTATTTATTAATTTAATGGAGTTTAATTAAATACGCATAAAGGCATGAAAAATCAATAAATCCAAGGCGAATAGCTTTCGTTGTACCAAACAAATATATCGGTTGGGTTGAAATACCATGAAAAGAAGCTCCTAGAAATGTTGTGTTAAAACGTCGGTTAATTAAACACCTGCATGTTTTCTAAATGTCAGGTTCCCCTTATTTTTATAGATAACAAACAAGTTTCAAAGAATTTTGGTAAATAACAGTCGCAAAAGTTTATACAAGTCCACATGGAGTAAAGTTGAAACGCGTACAGTAATATCGATTCTGTACCACTCAAACAAGGTTAGAAGAAAACATATGATATGCATAAGCAACGGATAGCGTTAAGATAGGCGGGATTTTTAAGACGTAATGCATATACTATTGGTCGATATCGTTAGTTCTAGAACAGACAAGCACGAGAATATTTGAATTCGGGTTTATTGGAAAATATCGTAACGACGTGCTAAATTTCGCAGATTTCGAAAACGGTTGAAACAAAATTTTAAGAAGTATTATTTTTAATGAAGGATTTCGCGTTAGGAAGGTATGGAGAGATTACAGTCGAAGCATATAAATACTCGAAAAGATTTAGCATAGCTTCTCTTTTAACTTCGTTCTCTTAGTACTTTGATCGCTTCAGACTACGAACGAGCTTGTAAGTATATAAAATTATTTTAAATTACATAGTACAGTGTTGGCCTCATAATTTGATACGCGAATAAGTGTCGAGCCTAAATTCTAATTTGAGGTGCAACATTTTAAACAAGCTCGGGAAGTGTCGTGAAGTAACGTAAATTTCAATTAAATTAAACAAAAGTAGGCAAGTATGAAAGAAGTGTAATTAATTTGGATTTGGAATTGGATACACCAGGAAGGCAGAGCAGCGCAGCACAACTTAAATGGTGTCCTTCTACAAATAGCGAGAAGCGGCCAGCAAAGCAGAGCGAAACAACATTACCGCATCGTCAACGGAGTGGAAGTCTTCAAGAAATTCAAAGTAAAGCTTTAAAATTGTTGTTGTTATAAACTATGAAACTATGAAATTGGGTGACGTGTGAGAGTGAATTTTGAAGGTATTGTGCATTATTTTGCGTATTGAAATAATGCGTATAACTAACTTTATTAGGGTATTTAAATAGAAATCTAAAGGTGTATATAAAGCTTATTAACGTTCCATCAGGAATTTAACATTTTTATTGTGACGAGTACATGGGTTTGTTTTTTTTGTTTGTTGTAAGAGTATGCGAAGTACAAAAGCGTACACTATTCATAATTAACTGGGTTATCATGAGCTCACCATACTCCAGAGTATATAAATTTAAAATAAATTATAAATAAAGAAAGAAAATAAAGTATTATTCAGGGCCCATTTACTACGGGTATATTCAATGTGTTTGATATTTTAAATTAAAATCCAGGACAGTACAAAAATAGGATTTATTGAGGTGTAACTTGATCTCTGAAATGTGGATAATCTTGAATTTTATTTGTAAATAGTGTTAAATAAATATTGTATGATGGTTGTATTATTTTGTGGTTTTATTGAGAGTGTACATGAACGATACAGAGTATAATAGTGAATCTAGGTATCCAAGAGGAGACCCAACTGAGCTAGCCTGGGAACTGAAGAAGAAATAGGGATAAAGAGAGGTATCTGGGTATGAGATTATTTTTATTAAATTTTTTTTATTGTGTGAAATTTATTTGCGATTTTGGAAAATACATAAAATTTTCGAATATTTTGGTTATTGAGGCTCGAATGTATTTTTACTCTGGCGAGGCGATTAAGCGAGGTTCCACGGCAATTTATGACGCCCAATTCGTGAGGCTCGACTATTTATAGGGTAACACAGCAAATGTATGATACCCAATTCGTGAGGCACGATTATTTATAGGGTAACACAGCAAAATATATATATATATATATATATATATATATATAATGCTGAGAAAAAAGTCATAATTTAATTTATAATTCATAATAAAACTTTGAACTTTCTTCGAAAAACTTGGTATGTAAAACTAGGTTTTATATTATTTGAATGGATGAAGATTTTACTCGTATTAATCGTTTTTTTGACAAAATGTGCTTTTAAAAAGAAAAAATCGTTAATTTAATTGAAAATTGCATTTATGTTATGGTTTTCAATCTAGATGTAAAGTTATAAATAGGACAAGTGTAGTTAAAAGGAATTAACAAAGTTATTTAAAAATAATACAGTGATTAATAAAAATTAGTGCAAGTTTAAAGTATTCATAATTATGATAAAGTGTCTACAATTAGTTTTGTCAATTTTGGAAAAATTGTAAGTAGACCTATATTTGTTAAAATAGTTTAAGTAATAGAGATTATTTTTAGGTCTTCAATGTATTCTAATTCGTTTCAATTCAATTCAATACGAATCCATTCCTTGATTAGTTTTCTATTTTTTTTACTATTTTTTCAATCACATCAGCAATGCCAAACTCCAAAACTGTTTTTCTTCCTTCCTGATAATATGATAGACACAGCTTTTCCACACAGCTGAATTTACTCTTGCAATGGCATCTTGAAACACAGTTTTTACATCATTTAATTTGAATGTGCAGCAACATATTTTTAACGTTAGCCCATGCCGATTCTATAGGATTTACACTGCAGGAACGGGGGTGATAGCAGTATTAGTAATCTGCTATTTTTCACCAATTCAGAATTCAGCAATATGTGTGAGATGCAGAATGCGGCACTACTACCAATTCCAATTCCTTAAGCTTTAGATAATGATTGATCTTCAATTTTAATTTCTTTATTTACAAATGAATTCATAATATCTACCATTTTCTAGCATCGTGTAAGGATTTTTTAGACTTTACATGATGATATGGGGTTATTCATTTCTACCCATACAGTGCTTTGAGTAATGCCAAGCGCTAGCACTTTGTTTTATAGTTGCAGATTTACCAATTGCTTCGACATGCTACACATACAAATTGTATGCCAATAGCTTTTGATTTCTTTTGATTCGTTTCCCTTTGAAGTTTTTGAATGTGTGTGCCGCTTCGCCCATAATCACTAACATTTATTTCTTATTATTCACTCTTATACTTCTGTTATTATAATACACATCTATACGGTACTGGAACAGTTCGCTTTGATGGAGAAAAAAATACTACGGTAAGTAACAGTTTTACAACGATATGAATTCATATAATAAAAACTCAAAGTAGTAATACAGAGAACGAAAGAGGTGAATGTCGGTAGATTTCATGCAAACGACTTTAAAAGCAAAATACAGGACACGGACCACAAAGACAAACACATACATACCCTTAAAATTTCTCAGAATAAAAAGACACAGAAAAGAGTAAAATAAAATAGAAAAGAATTAATTAGAATTAACATTTAATAATACTTAAAAATTACTAAAAAATTTTCATAAGTCAAAATAGTATGTATATAAAAGAGCTCTAACAAATTATTTTATACAAAACGTCCCATTTGGGATTTTATCATGTTAGGTTTCAATTGCAGTTCATCTCCAATACAAGTTTTGGAGAAAAATGTTTCAAATATAAGTTATTGAGTATTGTATTCTTAACAAATTTTATCCATTATTTATTTAAATATATCCTCATATTTTATCAAAAAAATAAAAGGTTCGCCTTTTGTATTCAAAATAGCAGTTGCCATACAGACGTGATGAGCATTAAATATCAAATAAAAAATGTAAATTTATGTATGAAATGACAAGTACTCCTAAAAACATATGCACTGATTTGGATACAAAAATTAATCTTTCTTTTCCTTTTTGAAAAAAATTCACCCTATTTTGTTCAACTAACTAGTAAAAGTTTGTTAATAATGATGAAAGCCAAAACGAGACAAACGGTATAATAAAATAGAAAGATATGGCACCTTTTAAATAATATAAAAACTATATATTTGTTGGTGTTAACTTTAAATAAACATAAAATTTGGAGTTAAAAGTTTCCTAAAAAGAATAAAATAATTGTTGTAGAAAAGTTTAATTTTGCATTTAAACTAATATAATGGTTTAACATAATGAATCACAAGTAACTTGAAAGCGCATGCTATATTTCTGCAGCGGAAACATGTGACTGGTACACCTTTTTAATGGATTGCACCAAGATATTTAATTAAGTTAGCTACCAGTCTGTTTCGCAAAAATTAATAAACGTTACTTCGTTACCCTATATTGCAAAGCACCACATTAGTAGAACTTTTTATCTAATTACCAACTTCTACTTTATTGGCAAGGGATCCATTAAAATATTAATCCTAATTAAAATTTATGGAAAGCTAAAATAATGAATATCCGTTGGTGCTATTTATATATGTCACAGGCAGATACCAAAATCATTATTTTTAAGCAGTGTAAATCGGTTCCATGTTTCAACCAATGAAATTGAGTATTTTAGTGCCTATGCTTTTCATCGCTTTATTCTCTCGTAAAACGAAGTATAGTTAATATTGTTCACACACGTGGTCATGTCTAAGCTGGATTTAATTAATTTTCCCGATATCTTTCAGCAATTCATTTGACTTTTTTCAACTCTTTTGTGGATATCTGTATCTTTTAGTTTCTCGAAATCAAAGTGCCTTTTTCCATTACTTTTTCTCAAATTTTTAAATTGAAGAGCGGCCTTCATAATTACGATGTGGTCAGTGTCTATATCTGCTTCTAGGTAGTTTCTACAGTCTTTTACTTGATTCCTAAACCGTTGTCTAACAAGAATGTAATATATTTGATATCTTCCTATATCTTCTGGCATCTTCCATGTGTATTGTCTTTTAGCATTATGTAAATAATGTGTTTGTGATGGTTAAATTATTTTTGTCGCAAAATTCTCCCAACCTATTTTTCCTGTCGTTTCTCGTGCCTACTAACAACACTCCTTTTCCCTACCCTCACCTGCCACTGCGTTAAAATCCTCCGTAATTATTAAATTTTTGTGTTCTTTTACATATCTTAGTATGTCTTCGATATCTTTATAGATCGCTTCTACCTCTGCCTCACTGTAGCTAGAGGTGGGCATGTAGATAGATAGATAGATATATATTTGTACCCATATAGAATGGTAGTTACACTTATCCCTTTAAATAATACAATACAACTTTAAAAATACAAAGTTACATCTAAAATAAATAACAAATCACACATTAAATAATTTAAAAAGACATACTAAAAGTACTAGTCAAAGACATCCTCCAGAAATTCCTCTATGGTATAATAACATCGTTCGCGTAACAAGACTAAAAGCGCACTTTTAAAAGCAAAAAGATTATTTAGGTCTTTGATCGAGGCTGGGAGTTTATTATATAAAGTAGGGGCCATATACCAGAACGATCGTTTAAATCGTGTTGAAGTGGGCCCAGGACAATGTATAGCGTTGGAATTTCGGGTGTTGTAACCATGAACAGAATTTGTTATAGTAAAGTTAGATCGATACTTGTAAAATAATAGGAGGGTATCACAAATGAATGCTGAAGCATAAGTGAGAACATTAAGTTTTTTAAATAATGGTTTGCAATGAGTATACCTAGAGGTTTTGCAGACTATCCTAATTGCTTTCTTTTGCAGTTTAAATATTATTTTAATGTTTTTGAGAGAACTGTTGCCCCAAAAAGCTGGTCCATATCGCATTTTTGAGTCAAATAGTGCATAGTATGCACTAAGAGTGCCAATTTCCGTTGATACCCTGGACACAGATCTAATAGCGTAACAAGCAGAAGCTAAGGAATTAGCAAGCTTGGTTACATGCTCATTCCAGGTAAGGTTGCAATCAACCGTCAGACCTAGAAATTTGGTAGAAGTGGAACAGTTTAAATTACTGAGCTGTTTCATTTCTTTAATGCAATTCCAACCCTTGAAGGTCACGGAACAGGTTTTTTCGACGTTTACCGATAGCTTATTTATCTTAAACCAATTATTGGCTGATGGCATGTCTGAAGAGATGTGAGATTCAAGCAAAGTGATCGAAGAAGATTCCCAACTTAAGCTAATATCGTCCGCAAACAAGGTGACAGATGCGTATCTGATAGAAGTTACAAAGTCATTGATAAAAAATAAAAACAGTATAGGCCCCAATACAGAGCCTTGAGGCATACCTAGTTTTATTTCAAGTTTCGAAGATACATTATAATTTCCATTTCGAACTGATTGCGTACGTTCTCCAAGATATGATTGGAACCAATCATTGGGGATACCCCTTACTTCATAAAAATAAAGTTTTTTTAATAGTATCTCGTGATTTACAGAGTCAAAAGCTTTACTTATATCTACGAATACAGCAAAAGAAAAAAAATTTACAGTGTTTATACTTGAATAAACATTAGTGAAAAAATTATAAATAGCGTCCTTTGGTGATTTTTAGCACAAAACCAAATTGAGTTGAAGCGAAAAGATCAAATTTATTAACAAAACTTAAGAGCCTGGATTTGACTAATGTCTCGATAATCTTTGAAAAACTGACAACAATGATATTGGGAAATTATTTACCACAAATAAACCTCCTTTGTGTAGAGGGATGACAATTGCGTGTTTAAGACAGTCTGAGAAAATCCCTAAAGAGAAAGAGTCGTTTATGAGAAAGATGAATTAGAATGTTCTCAGGAAGATCGAGAAGTATTTTTGCAGGTATATTATCAGCGCCAGAGCAACTTTTATTTTTAAACGAACTAATTACTTCCCTTACTTCTTGATAGCTTGTAGGACGGAGCATGAAATTATTAGGGTTAGATTGTTTATTTGTATAGAAATAATCGCTTGAAGCGGCAATGGAAACATGATTATTAGATACTAGGGAATAAGCTGCATTTACAAAATGTAAATTTAAGGTATCCGCTACCTTATCATCAAGACAATTATTCAAAGATATGGCCTTTATACCAGGATTAGTTCTTCCTGTTACCTCATTTATGATAAGCCATAATTCTTTTTGTTTGCGTTTTGATACCAAGATTCGTTTAGTCATTGTAGTAATTTTTGCTAACTTGATTACAGATTCAAATATTTTCTTATAATTTAAATAATAGTTCCTTATAAATAATGAGTTAGGATAATGCTTGTATAAATAGTGTAAATATTTTTTATTTCTTGAGAAATACGAATACCATTTGTCAACCAGGATTTATTATGCTTTTCTTTATATTCTTGAAGTGGAAATGACTTTTCAAAAGCTATCGAGAGGGCTGAAACTAGTGCTAAAAAATTTTGATTTAAACTCGGTAATGTCTTAGAGGTATCAATCTGAGAGCATAGTATTGCAAATTTAGATTTAGTTTTGTGATTAAAAACACATCGTTTAATACCCTTTGAGTTATCCGGGTATAATGAAGTGCAAGAGAAATATAAGAATTCATGGTCAGACAAGTCATTACTTATAGGTTCAGAACATAGGATCGCAGAGGAATGAATATTTGAAATAATGTAGTCAATACAAGAAGCGGATTTTGAAGATAGACGTGTATCGTAGTGAACCTCCATAGTCATATTATACAACAACAATAAACGCTTAAAATTAATTAAATTTCTATCAGAAGAATTATTATAATTTAAGTTAAAGTCACCAGTTAAGATGACTTTACTCTGAACCGAAGTTGCATTAAGGATTGTATCCAGGGCATCAAGGAAGTAGTCAATGTTACCGGTAGGTGATAGATAAATGCAAAAGATATGTAGATTATTAAATTTAGAATAGACATGACTAACCTCAAAGGTGGATTCAACCCTCAAGTGATCAAAGGTGGATTTGTTTTCACAATTAAAATTAACAGTACTATATATTGCCGTGCCTCCATGTTGCAGAGAGTTTCTGCAAAAAATATTAATAAGATTATAGTTGTCAATATGGATATATTCATTGGGATTTAACCAATGTTCCGTTATGCATAATATGAAAGGAAAATTTAAAGATTCTAATATAATTAATAAGCTATCAACCTTGTTACGCAAACTACGAATATTAAGTAATAGAAGTGAAAAGGAATCTCTGGCGAATGCTTATTTAAAAAAACGATTTGCTATTAAAATCACATGTACTAGGCGGAAAAGAGTTATTTTTGTCAGTAGTAGTGTTTAGTGAATCCTCATAAATATTAATATAAGAATCTGGTAAGGATTCAATTGAATTGGTACAAGTATTATCAATACTAATTTTAATGCTCACCAGGCTGTTTTTGGTAGCAAGAAAATTAGGAAAATACGAAGTGAATTTATTTGTACTTTGCACTACATGTTGAAGAAGAAAACTTTCCGTTATATTTCATGTGAAGTCCATGACGGGTGAAATGATCCACAGATAATATACTATTAATATCAAAGTAATTAAACACAGCATTCGAAGATGTGAGAAAATCATATATTTCAAGGTTTAAGGAATGAATGATCTGATTCAACACTATACGACCCTTCCAGAACGGTGCGGCAATCAAGTGAAGGTTTGTGCAATCTGCGATATTCTTTAATAAAGACAGTGTTGCAAGAGGTACTTTAGAACCTTTCAAAGCATTGCCAATGCCACCTAGTATAATAATAGAATCAAGTTTAGAGAAATCACTGAGTACTGCTGACACATTCTTTATAGACTGTTCTAATATTGCACTGGGTTTACATTTTACATAAATTGTGTAGGAATCAGACCCTAATAGAGAATATAGGATTTCAGAAAATCGTCTAACATGGCTATCACCAAACACAGCAATTTTTCGTTTGTAGGTAGATGTTATTGTTCTGATATTACACGTAGGTACTTCATTTTCATTAACAAATGGAGCATTCTTAGTAGCTGCATTACAAAGTTCTTCTTGTAGCGAGACATTATAATTTTTTTTGCAAGAATTTGAACTAGGTACATAATTTATTTATTTATTTTATTTATTTATTTAATGTAATTTAATGTAATGTAATGTAATGTAATGTAATGTAATGTAATGTAATGTAATGTAATTTAATGTAATTTAACACCTCGATTTGTGCCACGTGGATGGACATGTGCCGGTATTTGATTTGTGGTCAACTGCTCATGGTCAATCTTTCCCAAATTTTCCTGCTCAGTTTGCAAAGCAACACTAACTGAACAGTTGTCATCCCCCCATTTATACTCAGTTTGAGAGCATACGTTAACACAAAACTTTTCCTTATGCACATTCAGATAAGGATCAAGACCACTAGCATCAGGTGTTTGCGTAGCTTTATTAGTTAGTGCCAGATTTGTACTATTACTAAATTTATCAGTTTAGATTCTAATCTAACCATGAATACTCTTTCGTTGTTTTGTAGGCAGTTTTCTACACAGTGTCCTATCTTTTTTCTCCTAACTATCCCACACCCGAATTTCCTTCCTTTGATCATGTATGAATTACCCTAAAGTCCAAAAATCACCGCCCTTGGCCACCGAATTTCGCTGATCTCTACTATGTCTAATGCTAACCTACCTATTTCAATTTTCAAGTTTTCTAGCTTACCTTGCTTCATACTTTTCTGACATTTCATGCTCCAACTCACAGAATGTACCCGACTCTTTTTCTAAACCGAACACATCCTCCGAAGTAGTCCCCTCCCGAAGATCCGAATGAGAGGCTATTTTAACTCTGGAATTTTTTACTCCAGAGGATGCAATGCCGTCATCTTAAATAACAATTTAAATACACTGTGCACTTGGGAGGTATTGTGGTGGTTTCCCGTTGCCTTCCACATCGCAGTACTGTAGATGTAATACCAAAATAATATTTTTAATAAGCACCAATATATAAAAATAAATGAATTGATAAATAATCCCCCCTTCAAAATTTATATTCAAAATCTTTATATATAAATATTTTATTAAACTATTAATTCAACCGACACCTCTAACCCCAAAATAAATAAATCTTCTCCTTTATTCGTGGTTGCGTAAGTATACTCAAACCATCACCTGTAAATCTTATGAGTTTTTATTACTCTTAGTAGTATGTTAATTAAAGAATACGGTTATTCTCAGAATATTATCTAGCTTTTACAAATAAAAGAACAATGTAATTAGTTACAAAAAGAAACATCTAAAAATCTGTAAGGGCAAGCGTGGGATATAAACCCATTAAATTTAGGCACTAAAGAACAATTCAGATACTATCATGTTCAAACACATACATAGAGAACAGCATGAAAATAACAAAAAAATTTTCAAGGAACCTCGAAATGTAAAGATATCCCAATATCTCCAGGTACTTTTTTTTTATCTTGTGTTACGTGTTTGATGTGCGGAGTTTCGCGCCATAAATTTCAAAAGACGCGATGCGCGGAATTTTAAAAGACTAGGCGCGTACTTCCGCTACGTCATAGTGCGTTTGCGCAGATCGCGCGACGCGAGAGGGTTGGACGAATAACCTCGCGCCGACGTGAAAAAAGACAAGAAGTGGGGACAAGTTTCCTGTTCTCTCTATAACGTAGCTTTTTCGCCAGAACTATCGATTGGAGTGGACGCTTTGAGGTATCGTATCGTGCTTATCTTTACCTATGTAGATATCCTGCATAATTATCTTTGTTGTCGCCCTTACCATGTTTCCTAATCCGATCCCTGCATAGGTAGGAATAAATTTGAAGCCACCGAGGCGAACCGTACTGCACGACCCGAGAATGAGCCGGAGACAGCACCGGAGCCAGCACCATCTTTAACCACCCCGGGAACGGAGCCCTGATTGCTGGTCCGAACGCGTTGGAAGAGCGTCGGCGTATCACCTTTAACTACCTCGACAGGGCCTCCGTAGCCTGATGGACTTGGAATAGAAGCCAACTTTAACCCAGAGGCATATTCATGTGAGTAATTGCATTAGAATATATTGGCTGAACTTTATATATTTTTCCGATTATTATGCAATATAAATTGTGCATTGGTGACGTCATTGGTGGATGAGCGCGCCCAAAATCTGTATAAGATTAGCGCTACCAACCACCGATGGTGTCTAGTAAACCCCGCTTCCGGTGTTGTATTTATCGAACTTTTAAATGTAACTACCGTTTAAATGTAAGACTTGATCTAAGTTTTTCCCACACTGTATGTTTGGAAGGCAAAAAAAGCAACAAACATTACCAATTTAACAAATTAGCTTATTACTTCCATTAAATAAGTACATATTAGTTAAAAATAATATTGTGAAAAATAGAGTACAATACTAACCTTAGCATCAAATTTATAAATTTTCCAAAGATCGTTGATATTTAATTCGGGTTGTACATATTCCTTACGATAAAAAGCAATAAAAGGAACTTCCAATTGCTGATTGCGCATAAAATCTAACGCCTTACGTATTTTTCCAATTGTATGTGGACCTTTCATAAACCTTAAACGTGCTTCATCGGTTAAGTGTGCATCCTGATTTGAAACAGTTGCTTTACAAAATGCCTAAACAAATGATCTTTGTAAGCATAATCAAACAATAATAATGAAATACTTGTTTAAAAATCCACTCAGCTTCTTCATTGAGTTCATTGGATTCCTCTGAAACAGCAGTTACAGGTATCTCTCGTAGCTGCATTCTTTCAGGTATATCAACATTTCTAATTTCATTATCAAGATCAGTAAAAAAGCCACGCTTAAGTTCACTAGGTTCGTAAACTTCAAATATAGATTTACGAGTTGGTTTCTTCCGGACTGTTTTCTTCGGACGTCGTCTACAAATTACCAAGTTGAATAGTTTTAACTAAAATTAGACATTACCTTCTTTCTACATCTTCAATACCCTCATCAACATAATCATCTTCTTCCTCATCGTCTTCTTCATAGTCATCTTGGTCATACTTGGAAAACTCATCATAATCAAAATCAACACCAAAAGTTTCTTGAGCTTCTTGAAGTGCCCTATAAAACACACCATTAATATATCAAAATTATTAACTTCCAACTGGTTTACGCATCACTAAATATAGGCTTTCGTTTTTTCCGTTTATCAGCAAGTGGACGACCATCATCATCAACAATAAAATCATCAGCGTCTGAGTATTCACCTTCATCTTCATCGCCACCATATTCATCTATATCCACAGCAGCTCTTTGACTCCGTTCTGAGCGATGATCATCATCCTAAATAATTCAATTAATTAGCTTCTGTATACACAAAAATGGTACATCTATATAATAAATGTTGACGTGTTTTTTCCTTATAAATTAAATGTCAATTTGTCTCTTCTAAAACAAAACTTAAAAACAGTGATGAGACGCTGCTTCACTATGCTTACCAAAGCTTCCAGAATGCAAGTGTACTCTATGTAACTGGTTTGGTTAATTTTAATATGAGCCACCTTAAAATTGCAGCTAAATCCTTAACAATACCAAAAAAATGCAAATCGTTTCAATTTCATTTATTCTATATGAATTTGTTTGTACTAACGGATTTCACACAGAGCGTACTCGTGTAATATAAGGTTCTACTTCTGATTACTGAATTTTCTTTAAATATAGTTGCTATGTAGTACTAAAGCATCAAAAATTTAATGGTAATTACAAGGGAGTGTAAAACAGCCTTAAACACACTAGTCAGAGTATCTTCATTATGCCTCAGTTGACTCCACAACGATTTTATTTTAATCATAGCCATAGGGGATTTCTAATCATCAGTTTCAAGTACATTGCACATAGGCGTGAAACATAGTTTTGGCATGTAGGGGTATTACACATATAATTAAGCAGAAAATGGTTATGTATTTATCCTCAAGGTTTTATAAAATTAGCCTTTATGATTAAGTAATTGCAGTCTTGAGTTCCCAACACTGCTCAAGGAATTAATTATAATTATTATTATGTATTTTGCAGTGTAGATGTTTTACATGATTTGAAGTTATATACGTCAAACAATAATAGGAATGTGATATGTACAAGGAGTAGTGAACAGTTGAAAACAACTGCCGCCATTATGGCGTTCTACATGTAACTATCGTATATGAAAGACATTGTGCAGTACTGCTTTAGTGAGTGGAGTAAACATGTTCATTCCTACCTGATACATTGTTCGTTGTCTTTGTAGTGTTCCTTTTAATGTTGTACATACAAAAATTCCAACTAAATTTGCGTATAGAAAAGGGTTTAGACCTGTGACAGGGTTTATGTGGAGCAATAGCATCATTGGTATTTCTTCCGGCCAACGTAGCACTTAAGGATTCATTAATGGACTTTATCTTAATTATTTAGAACTCCTGGTAAGCTTAATCCTTGTATATTTAACTCACTTAGCCCATTTTGTAAATTATTTAAATAATGTTAGTATAGTCATGGAAATTAATTATGCCCTCTATATGGGCACTCAAAGAGCTACAGTACCTTTATACCTGTTTTAATTGACAAGTAACATCTTGTATACTTAATGTCTTCTATTTAGTTTTAGCGGCAAAAGAAGAAATATTTTTCAACGTCATAAAAAGATACAATAAGTGATGTTTCAAATAGCCAAAAAGTGGTTTCGATAAAATTTATAGGAGACTCATTTTTACTTTAAAATGTACACTACATTTTCAGCTGACAATTTATTTTTCTTGGAAATGCCTTGTTATTACGATTAGAAAGTTGAATATCAATATCTCAATTTATTGCCAATCGAACTGTTCTGCAACTTAGTATTGTGCTTTCATAATTAAAAATAAAACAACAAGAACCTGCGTGCCCTTGTCTACATCTACATAGAGAGAGCATAAAAACCGATGATGTAAAATTTGATTACCCTTATAAAATTTATAGTTACAGAATTTTTCCAATGTTCAAAGTAATCAACTGTAATTTAAAAAGTGTCATTGTAAGCGTTAAACATGTCCTTAGTAAAAAATCAGCTTACACCTTTTTCCAAACATGTCAGTGTTTTAAGTTGTTCTGATATCATTTATATGTTCCATTTCGTAGTTTGAATATATTCTGCATTATGCACTCTGTGTCCGTTTTAATAAATGCTTGTTCTTACGTTTGAAAAATCACCCAATTATACATTGGCATTCAATATTTACTGTGATTAAATAATCTGGTTTAATTGTAACTAGATAAAGCCGCCGTGTTATCTTTGAGTGCCAGAAATAGATCCAAGTTATTTCCATTCTATAATGGGTTTTCCATGGGTATTGTTAGGAAACAATTTTAGAATATGTTCGTTGAATTGCTTCACTATATTTCAAATATTGGTTTGTGCGCGTTCTTTTGTGATAAATATTATAAACACAGCTGAGCTGTTTATGGTGAAAACTTGTTCTCTTTGTATATGACTGGTGGGTATTTGAAGGGTAATGTTTCTTTAATAAAAATTTTAAAGTTTTCAGCCCGGATTTTAATCCATATTCTTAGGTTTTTTGAATCAATGCTTACTTGGCATTAACACAGAAATCTCACATTGTCGTTATAACACATTTCGTCTGGCTGCCGTTTCACGCAGGTTAAGTTATAAGTACATTGCAATTATCAAAAATCCTTAACAGCCTATGCGAGGAAATATCATCATAGCCCACACATAATGATTGCTTTACTCACGATACGTGAATTTGATTGTATTATACAAAAATTAAGATGAGCAAACCATTATTGCTTTTTAATGCAGTTATCAGAATTAGGATTTAGTGTAGATTTTGTGTAATATTGTCTTTATTTGGATGAATAACTGAGTGAATTGGTTTCAAAATTGTATATAGACTTGATACCTATCCATTAGCTGTGATATTTGATTAGTTTTTGGTATTGGTTTGTTGACTGCACCGAAGTGCACTATTTTAAATATTTATGTGTGTCTTGGGTTTAGTAAATTCTATTGGGGCAAACTCGTCATAGTCAACATAGTAAGTAAGTAGGTAAGATACTTGTATATTTATTGATATATGTTATGAAGTATAAATATGTGTAAACATGCTGGAATACATCCCCACAACTATTCTGTTTATTTTTCTGTGTTGTAAGTTGAGTGCTGTATTTTATTGTATGGATAGATATATTGTGTATCTATCTGGCTCTCTTAGCATAGCATTCATTTTCTTTATTTCCCTTCTTTGTTATCGTAAGTTGGGTGAACCTTGTGTTACTGATTTCGTTGTTTTCTTTCTGGTCCATTTGTCTCATGATATAACATCATCTTACAGATATTTTGAATAACACACATTAACATTATTTCAATTTTGCAATATTCTTATTTTAATTTGAACGATGTCAACAATATTATACTGCTACAACACGGTTGATAAAAGAATTATAAAGGTAGTATCAAACTGCTTACGAGACGTACATGGAAACATGGGCATTCTATTTTTCCTGTAACCAACATGTAAAGTTGATGTTCGTTTTATCGAAGTGTTGCTAGAGAAATGTGCCATTTCCTGACTATTAAGATAAATTCTTTCCTTACAGATAGTGAAAACACAAATGACTTACAATTCCTTGTAAACTTAAATGTTGAATCTACATTTAATATGGACACTAATATTAAATTCTGCAGGTTCCGATGTTTCAATGGTTGAATATTCAACTTCTTTATCAAATTGTTACTTAAACTAGATTCCCCTTCTTAATAAAAACACACGACCAAATGTTGAAAAACTTGAACCTTGTTCGCCATCAATTCCAAAATGTAATTCTCGGCAATGGTAGATTTTTCATCCAACATGCATTTTCAATTGGATTAAATCGCATGTCAGTTGAGGTTTTGGTGGTTATAAAAATTCAGTAATTCTTGGGTAAATTATAAAGTATATGAGGATTATATCGCTTGTCAATTGAGGTTCTGGTGGGTATAAAAATTCAGCTACTCTCTTGGATACATTATAAAGTATATGAATGACTATTGGTTGCAATTGGTTGCCACATGTCTGGGTCTTAATTTTAAGTAAGCCCATGTTACGCTTCATATGCTTCACAGTTTTATTCTAATATTAGGAATAGGTGATTTTTAATCTGAATTTGTAGGTATTATTTCCCATCATTAATTTAAATAGTGTAAATTAGGTTAGTACGCATAAAATTGTGGTTTCTAAGTTCTTATGCACTACAGGGGAATAAACTACATTTTACTGATGTACCTCATCAAATCAGCATTTTCTCACGTCCGACGGAATGTGTGGTTATTGTTTTAACCCACGAAAAACGGTTTATGTTTGATGAGGCAACGACAAGTTCTGTGTGAAAGCACACATTTTGAAAATCTATCTTGAACTATCTTACCATATTGAGGTGTTGAAGTATGCAATGAAGTTTACCTGTGAAATTCCTACAGTTTCCTTTTAATTACCATTGTTTTGTTCCGAAACTGTTGTAGGTTTATCAACCAACTACACAGCAGGGATTTGTATAAAAAACAGCATCCGAACCTAACAAAGAACCCATTCTACATTTAGGTACCAATACAGATTTTCCAAGAAGCAAAGAACGCAAGGTCTATTGTAAAATACCTCTATAAACAAAGGTAAGTGTTGTGTGCAAATCAAATTGTTTCCTTCATTGTATTAAAATTTGTGCATTGTTGCACCTTTATAACCACACTTGGTACTAAGTGTTTACCTATTACAGTCATTTCACTGTAATACCCAATAAAAGTTCAGAAATTTAAGACATATGACTGCTATAACGAATGATCTTGTTGTATTTGTTACTGTACGGTCCAGTGTTACTCTACGTATGTATAATAATGTGCTCTGATCTTGGATATTATTCACCGTCAGCTTGAGTATCTGCTCGACAAGCACATAATATAAAGAGAAAGCAGCATAAAATTCTCAAAGATTATGCTATTAGTACATTAGTAAAGCGATTCCTTATCTGCCGTATCTGTAAGGAATTTAGTGACTTGCTCACTAGTGAATGCAAGATAATTTTTAAGAGTTTGTAGCCAATGCTATAATTTTTAGATAAATATAATAACATTATGGATATGAGAAACATACTTTCCAACATCAACGTTCAGATTTGTCAGTAGACACTTTTTAAACAACAAAAATTGCAAATAGAAAGTAAAATTTGCTGCAGAATTTCATTCTGGAATATACGCCAACTAATTCCTTCAACCTTCTTTTTCACTTGCCAATATTTGAATTTTGTACACTTCTTTTGGTATCTGTGACGTGGCTCTGTAGATCAAACCGGTTCACGTTTGACTGTTGATACCAAAGTCCTAGGTCCAATTCCTGAAATGGACCGTTTGAATGAGAGATAAAATGTAAGTCCCATGTGTGTTGTCACACACTTTAAGGATTCCTTTTTTGCTTAGAATAACAAGGGTTTGACAAAATTCAAAATTTCCAGGTAAAAAAATTACTTTCTGGTCAATGTAGTATCTTCGAGTGGAGGATTAGAAAATCAAAGGTAGCGTAGGAATAAAAAATTGATCGTAAATTCAGCATCACAGGCCAATTTGTTAATGTAAAGTTTTATTGCTATAACATATTTTGCTTTTACTTTTATTATTAAGCTGGTGTTTTTAATTTTTTTGAATTAAAAGAATACCTTACAGGTATTTTAAAAATGTGCAAGCAATTATATGCAATGTGAAAAAGTTAATTTTAGGTTTTAAGTATCAAGTCTTAATCTCACCGCCTACTTTTGTGAGGTTGGTGTGGTAACAAACAAGATACCTTTGGGTGGAACATTGGAAAATCACATGTAGGGTAACAAACAAGACTCTTGAGCACATAAATGACATTGCCTAGTATTCTGGTATCGCAAAGATTACTACGATTTAAAAACCAGAACGCGTCTAAAGATATTATTGAAATGTCTTATTTATATTTCTTCATTCTGGAGCTTTGGTGCGATTTGTTATGCGTTAAAAAGCTCCCCACAAATTATTTTAGTTAATAATTAATTTTAGAGTATTATGCATAATAAATATGTTATCGGGCAATGTTTAGGAGTAATAGCTCTTTATTATTGTGTAATTTTGTGGTTAAGATAGTTCTCACAGATCATAGAATGGACATGACGTTTTCTAACTAATCAGGATGTGTACGAACAAGTGGTGATGGTTTTCAAGTTGCTGGAAGTGTACCATAATGGTATTCTAGACGTAAGTATCTATCTTGAAGAACTTGTGCAGGAGTGCATTATGAATGTAGTGTAGTTTAATCCATCGACTCCCTTATCTGATTTCCTACATCTAGCTGTCTTGTGTTCCTGTTTAAGGTTTCAGAGAATGAAAACCAGCACGTTCCAAAACAGAAAGCGGCAAACCACATCCATGCAGTAACTGAGATAAACAATAATAATTTGGTACACTGCCTGCCGTTTTGTATCGAAGTAGAAGGTAAGCAAGTTATTAATTAATTTATATTGTTAATTTGAAAAGTAAATTGTACTATCTCATTTGTAAGTTCTGGTAATATATTAGGCCCTCTGTTAAGGCAAGTGATTAACTAAAATGTATACCTTTACATTTAAGAGTAACACACTGCACAGAAGCTAACTCAGGGAAGGTAGCAGGAAAAACTATAGCAGAGATTCTAGTAGAAGCTCTTTCAAAAATAAAAGGTGGAAGTCTGGGTTGTTACATGTTAAATGAATTAACCTGCAGCACACCTTTTATTTATTGGATAACCAGTTTCCACTTTTATGTTCATTATAATTACTTATATTGCCTAAACATAAAAGGAATTCTATTAGTTTCCTGAATCTGATCCAGTTTAGTTCATAAATTATTACACTGTAGGCTTAACATGTTTTAATATGCATAAATATGCTAAGCCTGTCGCAGGTATTTTTACCGTGCTCGGGAAAACGATGTGGAACTTTATTGTACCTTGTACTATTTCTGGCGGGATTACAGACTCCGCTTCTGTATGAAGATCAACCACGACTGTTGTGTTTTTGTCAGGCTGCTGTTATCATCTAAAACTAAAGGCAGCAAGATTTGCTTTTCTAAGCAAAAAGCTCGTAAAGTAGTTTTGTTAAATTCCACTTTTATCAAAGCGGTTACCATTGCATGATTTTATAAATTATTCAGATTTTTTAACTTCTTTAAGAAGAATTTACATTTTATTTAGAGCTAAACTGCAAAAAATAATGCTCCTGAGACGAGTTAAGTTTGAGAAAAATTGAGTTGAGGTAAAAACCTTTCAAGTACACGGAAAGTGGAGACCAATTATTGTATCGGCTTTAGCCGAAACCGAAGTTATTTAAGGTTGAAGTTAGAACCATGGCCTTTGGTAAAAACAGTCTGCTATTGAACAAGGATCCAAGTTAAAATTAAGACATTTACGAGTTCAACCCTGGGTTAGCAAATGGTATAAATGATATGTTTATTTTTGAAATTTGTAAGATGCAATTATTTCGTGGTCAAATAGAGCTTATTATATTGATTTAATTATACTTTTCTCTTTCATCTGAAAGAGATGAGTATCTACTCATCACTTTTTAAGTGAAGATGTACATTGCAAATTTAGCAGTGATAGCTTTCTACCGTGTTTCTGTACCTTCCCTCAATGCATTTTTTATTCCTTTGTTATTTTAAGTCGTAGAATAATTTAATTGTATTAACATGATCAACCTTCAGGTGGTTATATGCAGCTGTAGTAGAACCAATTTTATCAAGCACTGGATGAACGACGTTGAACAAAATGAATATGCCGAGTGTTAATGTTTATAACTTTAGCAAGCACAAATGGTTAACGATTAAAAACATAAAAACTATATCAAGTAACTCGGAAGTTTAATGTATGTTAAAGGCTATTAGCACCCACAGACATTGAGTAGTGTTTTAGAACACGATACCGTGCTATAAATGATAAAGTATGCTAAAAATAATTAAAAATACACATAGTCATCTTGTATTAAGTGCGCTCTGTTAGATGAAATCAACGAACACATCAAAAACAAAATCATGTACAATAAATGAAGATTTATCAGTAAACGTATAGAGTTAGCAGTAATTTAATTTATTATTAGGACTTTATTTTACAAAATCTGTTAATATAATATACAAGATTAAATATATACATAATAATTTTCAATATAAAAAAACATGAAATTAGTATGCACCATTTATAGAAGCAAATAGGTACACTAAAGCCAGGAGACATGTCAGGGCGATCATCTACAAAACCACACCCATAACTCATGTTATTTAATATTCAGTCATCATAAAAGGTACCCTGGATTTCAAATGTAAAGACAATATACAAACAATTGCTTTGACATTGATAAAAAACTTTAAAAGTATTGATATTTAAGCTTTGAAGGCATACAGACATTAGTGTTTTGTGGTATGTAGAGTTTAAATCTGTTGTTACAGTGTTGTCCTATTTTCGGCACACTTATAAACAATTTAAAATAATTTTTTATTTTTAGTATAGACTGTCTCTTTGCCTTGAAATCACAGACACCTTTTGTTAATAACTCCGTATAGTAGTTTTAATGCATGAATGCTGAAAATTAGCATAGGTTATTTTAAAATGTTTAGTAAAAAGTTTGGGCTAGCTTGAGGTAGTGCCATTGTGGCCATGAATGAAGTAACAAAAAAGCTGCGCCACTAAAGCCAGGCCATTACCACTCAAAAAATCAGTCATAAACAAATCCATTATTGTAAATATCGTACAATATTTAAAATTAGTACACTATAAGTTCGATTGTTCGGTCTGCGATTTACAACGAACACAGACAAATTTTAAAAAGCTAAATAACTTTCTATTATGTAAGTTTGAATTACATATTCATAACATGTTTGATGCAATCGCTATCAATGACATTAAATTGTAGTCAAATACTGCACAGACGCAAAGATGAGGAGCTCATAAAAATAGTTAAATCATATTAAAATTTTGTATGTTCTAATGTAGTTTGTAGTTTATTGTTTTCAGTTCTCACTATGTATTTGAAGCCATTATTGATGGATCTGTTTTAGAATGATAACTTCTTTGTCAGGCTAAAAGAAATTCTTGATCTATTTAAAACAATAAAACACAATAATCTTTTTAAATAATAGATGCCGTCTCGTGAATCTTCTTGTCACGTTTGGGAAAATATTAAATTTTATTGTACTTCAGACTATTTCTGCCGGGAATTACAGACTTCATTTTAGTACCAGGGTTCAATTAGAGCGGTTGTGTTTTGGTCGAAGTGCCGTTTATTGCATGTTTTTCGATGTCATGACTTAATTATTAACCTCATCTCTCTTTACCTTATTCTTTTAGAGCACTACTAGAATTGGAAGATCCATGTGACGAATATCTGCTGAGAACCTGAACGACGACTCGCTGAGAATTCGACTTCATCGCCAGAGAACGAAAGTGTAAGTAAAAAAACTGTTATAACCTTGGTATAGAAACTTGCATGACTAAATCATAAAATTTATTATGTAAGGGTAAAAGGATATTTAACATATAGCGATTGTTAAGTGTAACTAGAAAGTATATTGGAAAAACATAATCAGATCTGTCTTCATTTAACTACCAAAATCTAATATATTATTACTTTTATGAGCTATAAGGTCTAAAAACTAATTCTGTTGGCAACCCTTGCATCCAAGGTAAAGCTAACATTGAGGGGTAAAAAATCTAAATAATTCATCCAATTAATTACATAAGTAATGAATGCAGGGCATCCGGCATAAACAAAATCACAGAATATACATTAATCAAATAAAATAATATGTGAAAGGCGCAGAATCATATCTGAAACATGGCTAAACGTTCACGAAAAAATTGCAAAAGTACACGAATTTTTGTAATTAATGGGACAATAACATTAATATTAAGCATAGATTAAAATAGTTACATTGTAGTACCAGATGCTGGCCGCAATTAATAGAATTTTATAGTGGGAGGAATAAGAGTAATTAGACCCAACAGAAGAGAATGAATTAATTATCCGCGAGTAGATAACTAGAAAAAGTCAAAAACTAACAAAGCGAGTAATAAGGGTTGAAAGTGAACTAAACGCAGCTTCAAGAAAAAATATGATTGGATTTAAAGGAAAATACGCAGCAGGCAACATGAAGCTGAACTGCGATTGCAAGTACAAGATACGTTCACACATGGGGGGGAGGGGCGCTAAATGTCTTGATGGCCAAGGTTAAGAAGGGGTTAGGACATGGAGAGTCCACGCCTCCACTAATTTCAAATTTTATCTTGTGTTGGATTGAAGAAGACGTGTTAGTTGAAAAGAAAGCTGTGTTAACTGGAAGAATGCGAATTGAAATTCTGAAGGGCTCTGGACTACCTGAAAGTTTTAAAGACTAGAATTAAACAGTGGGTAATATTATCAGCTTTTTATGTTTATACTTCTTAATAATGTATATGTGAATATTAACTGTAAACGCATTGGTATTTAGTAGGAAATAAAACACGTGCAAAAGTACTTATTTTGTTAGATGATACATTAGCGATGAAATTAGTGTCGATTAAATTAAACGACGATGTTATCGTATAAGAAAGTTGGAAGATTTTGAAATATCAAGAAATATGTACATAGTGACTTTAATTTATTTTGAATACAATGAAAGGTTAAAAGGGGATTTAACTGTTTTCTATGTTTGTTATGGAAGGCATTTCTAGAAATTGGTATTTATAATATCGTGTAATTTAATATAGGAGATTTAAAAATTTGGAGTGATAGTATTATTGATCGATTTAATTTAATACTTTTCTTAGGATGTTTAGTAATACCTGACGAAAGTGAGGTTAAAAAATTAATTTTTTTAAAAGAAAATATGTTTGTATTTTTATTGAAATTATTTAATGTCAATAGAGGTTAAGTATAGGTTGAATTTTATTTGCATTTATTTATGAACTAAGCTAAAAATTAGGTCATTGTAAAAAGAAATTCAGTTACCTCAGTGACGGAGTCGTATTCGGGATGCATCTTGTTTTACAATTTTATTTAATATGACTAAGAATGAGTTTTTTTACAGTATTTTAGAGACATTAAGTATATTGTGATAAATTTGGGAAATCGAAACAAAGGAGGCATATGCGGAATAACCGTCTTCCATGTAGGAATAATATGGAAGAGATTGCTGAGACAGATGGTTTGGCGTCCCCTAATTATGAATATTGGAAAAGCCTTTCAGGTTAAGTAATTAGTTTAACATAGATGTTTGTATTTCAGCCATTTTATTTATCATTTTATTATTTTTGTTTCGAATTTTTCTATTTTCTTTCATTGAATTCTTCCATAGGAACATACTCCCGCACCACTGTAGTTAGTCGAACACCTTTTAATTGTTACAGAGTCGCCGTCCCTTTTAACCGTAACAAATATTCAAATTTGTTTTCTGCAGTTCATTAATAAGGTATGAACGAGAATAAAGTAAAAAGGTAACCGGAATGACAAAGTTCATGCCAAACTATACCAAATTACAGTTCACCACCGGCTACTTACACAGATTGCTTGGGAAGGACAACTACATTGAGTTAATCAGCAGTAAAACACTGGCATATTTTGAAGTCGTTATTACTGAATATTTCTATGCCAAAGTATATGAGATGCAATGTCACCGGGGATCGGCATCATTCTCACAACACCAACAGCTAACCATCTGTGCCAATACCTAGTTAAACAAATTTCACTCAAGAACAACCATGGCACAAATAGGTGTACTTCGCAACAATCAAACAGTATCTTGGCCCAAGAAGATTGAGCAGAAGGCTTCAGACGTTGGAATTTGACGTTCGTATGAAACGTAAATACGACACAATATACTATTTATTCTTTTTTTCAGTTAGCCTACACTCACTGATGCCGGTTTTTTAAACAACAAATATTTTATCTCCTTGTTAAGTTCTACATGTGTTAAAATTAAATATAAAATAGGACGTATTTTCAGAGACGCATTGTGAAAATTAGACTCAATTATAAAACTTTCTTGCGTCTCATTTATTTTCAAAAAAATCATTTAATCAAAACTCTACTTGAAATTTATTTTGTTACGTGCAGTTCCAGCAGTTGAATATTTGTTCTTACTTAATTAAGTTTCACATTCCTTACTCGATTCGTAAGCATTTAAATATTTATTAACGATTTCGACTGCATTTTCAATTTAAACGGTTGCTTATCCATATGATTATCTGTATGATTCCATTAAAATATTTAATTAAAATTTAAAACACTTCAATCTATCATATTTTGTTATGGCATTAACAATGTGGGGTTTCTGTTATCAACAATGTTCGTTCTCCTAAATATTACAATAAGTTTATGTACGTGCTTCAGCAAGGTTATTTTCAATCATGAACTCAGATCCATTAAAAATGTCTGGTTCGTTTATCTCTCACTTTAAATTATTAATTAGTTTACGTTGTTTCTATAATTTCAGTAATGGAAGTTAGGCAACTCGTCCTACGTGTCTTTATAATATCTAAGAGGTTAGTTGTGTAAATTTCTTATCTCGTATTTTGACACGTTGACGTATATTCGTGTAGTTCACAATGCTACAATCTATTGTCACAATTGGTTGTAGTTTTACTTGTGAAAAATAATATATAAGGTTATCATAAAGTAAGGGATATATTTTAAATTATGATAACTTTTTAACAAATTAAGTTAATAACAAGAAATAAATGAAATCTAATTGCTTATGAAATGGGATTTAGTATGCCCAAAACAGGTTACGGCAATTGCTCAATATGACCTCCATTTTGTTGTTGTAAGATCACCATCCTTACCTCCAAATTGTACACAGCATTTCGTAACATTTCTGGTTGAATTGTACCAATTTGCTCCGTAATACTGTCTTTTAATTCTTGTAGCGTAGTTGGTCGTCTTCTAAACACTAAACTTTTTAAATAACCCCACAGCCAGTAATCCGCTGGGTTTAGATCAGGTGATCTTGGTGGCCATGAATTTACGAAATGTCTGCTTAAACACGCGATCTTCAAAAACGTTGGTTAACAATTCTTTGACTGATCGAAAAATGTGCGGGGGTGCTCCATCCTGCATAAAAATGATGTTTTCAATTCCATAGTGCTCGTTTTGCAGCTGTGGAATAACATAATTTTGTAACATTTGCAAGTATCGTTCACCATTTACAGTTAAAGATACGGCTTGTCCATTCTGCATTTCCTCGTAGAAATACGGACCAATAATAAAATCAGCTGTAAAACCGCACCAAACGGTGACTTTCTTGTCATGAAGACCTTTTTGAACGATTTGTTGCGGATTTTCTGCAGACCAGATTCTACAGTTTTGAGTATTGACTCCACCATTCAGAGTAAAATGTGCCTCATCTGTCCATAAAATACGGGATAACCATTCGGGTTCAATTTCCATCTGAGCCATTACTAAAAGAAAAATCGTACCTAGTAGCCAAATCTGCGTCCTTTAATTCAAACAGCATTTTCAGTTTATATGGATACATGTTTAGAATTTTGCGTAAAATTTTCCAAACCATGGTATACGGCATTTGCAATCGCTTGGATATCGCATTTGCACTGCTGATTGCGAGTGAATTGCTTCTGGCTATGTCTTGATTTTCATGAAGAACCTCTGCAACTTGGACATCACTAATTATTGGTCTTCCTGATCTTGGTAAGTCAGTTACAGACCCTGTTCTTTCAAATTTTTGTATCAAATTGCGTACGCTTTCATTTGACAGGGTCCCGCTCTCAAACCCATTCTCGTGCGAAATCTTCGTAATCCAGCGGTGTAATTTCTGCCGGATTCATAATAGCACTGAACTAAACCAATTCTTGTTTGTAAATCCATGTTATTACAGTTGAGTCGTTTGAACTCAACGTTTACTTGAGTTTTAATTTCAAAATAAAACTTCAAATTGAATAATTTCGTTTTGACACTAGTGTCAACAATTGTTATGACAACGCTTTTGTTTCTCATAGAGACGGTAAAATCCCATTCATTAAGCAACTAGATTTCGTTTATTTTATGTTACTAACTTAATTTATTAAAAAGTTGTATTGATTTAAAATATATCCCCTACTTTATGATAACCTAGTAGTAAGTTTTGATGTATGAGATTACTGAAGGACTTTACAAGACAAGGGCAATTCAAATAATGTTTTGGTTCTACCATCAACAGATGGATTTTGAAAATACGATTAATGTGATTTTATTAACTAGGCAAGGATGTTTTCGAGGAAATAGTTACGATTGAATGGAATTATTATTATGGTACCCGCTTTCCTTGCTGGAACGGAACAGAATGACTTTCCGTTACAAAAATGAGTGTTGTTTCAAAGTCTGCTTATGTGATATAGTAGTTCGTTCTGAGTTTCCTATTGTTACGGTTCGGATTATTGTTGTATGACTTATTTTACGTGAAACAAGTAATATGATTTTCAAAGTGAAGTTCCATCTTATGAGTTGTCACTGTAAGAATTACGATGTGTTATTAATGAAATCCACATATATACTTCAAATGCACATCGTATCGGTTTGTATACATACAAATTCGGTATTGTAAAACAAATCTTTGTATATTTTCATGTTGTGTTTGATTTAACTGTTAAATTACTAAAGTTTTCAAAAATACGTCTTGAACATCTACAATTTTTACAAGCAATTATTTTGGCATATTCTAGTACTGGTTTAACTATATTTAACATGATTGTGAGTGAATGTGAGTATCGCTATATACAAATAATCCAATAACATAATCATCACAGACTGTTTAATTTTTATTAATGGCTTAGAGACGAGTATATTTTTCCTGCAGTTACAAATTTTAAATCTATCCTTGTACACATCACCAATCATGGTTTCGAAACATATGGTAGAATCTAGGGGACCATATGGTACAAGCAGTGGTGTTTGTTTAGCAAAATTCCTTTGAAAATGGCTCAAGTGTGATAGAATTTTCAAAAGACGAAGACAGGACATCGGAGAGTGCACCTTCTTATGGCTTCGATCCCACCAGTGTATGTATATCAGATTTTCTTTCTGTGTATTAATATTTTGGTTTTCTCTAAATCGGCTCACATAAGTTAGAATTTTCAAGACAAAAATATTAATTTTTTTTAAAATAAAAATTAATTTATGATCAAGTAATCATTCTAGTTGTTCTTTAAATTAATTTAGGTAGGAATATATATGCGAATACTAGAATTGAGGTTAAAAATTAGTTTGAGGTGACTAAGGGTATTAATTATTTTTGTGAAGATTTTTGTACCATGTAAATCCTCCGGGATATATTGGATAAATTATTGTTTTATCCGCAGATTGGTTTTCCTTTTGTACATGTTCTTTTTTTGAAGATTTTGTAAATAAATTTTCTCTCTTGATGTTTTCTTCTTGTTTTTGTGACCCACCCCACTCTACAACTTTCTAGCAAACACAGCATTCTTTCAATTCGTTTTTTGTTGCGGTACTCAGTGCAGACTAATTTCGCTTCATTTGTTACTTTTTTCTTGTCTACATGGAATACTGTAACGATTTCTCATTTAAATAAAAATAAATAAGTAAAGAAAACCAAATTATAATATACAATATGTTTATAATAATGACCTAAAATATTGTTCTTTGTAAAAAATTAAACTTCCAAAAAAGTTCTATTTTTGATGCCAGTATCTGAACTTGGTACCAAAACAATAAACTGCACATACGAGAACTAAACATAGATGGAAGCAAACATACAAATGCATGATTTCAGAGAGAAGAAGTAAATGTTTAAAAGCTACATTCGTCATCTGTATCAATCGATACAATTGACATTGCTGTGAAAAGAAGCTTCAAGCACGAATAAAATAAAATCACATTTTCATTTTAACTCTGCTTGATGATTGTCAAGTTGTCAAGTAAAATTATGGAAAATTGTGGTTAGAAAAACAAAACCTTAAAAAATTTGCTACAGGACGTTTGTAAATCGTATATATATTTAACGTGTCAAGTTCGTGCAGATCCTATTAAATGCACAAACTGTAGATTTCTTGCAAGAGTTGAAGTAAATTTATAAAAGCTCAACAAGAGTTGCTCATAACTATTTTCGTTTAGTCAGCTTTCAAGAGCTTGCTGTGTGATAGGTTCGTGCTAGACTCAACAAATAGACATCCACATGTAAATTGTTAAGGATTTTAAATGCAGGCATCCACCAAAAAAGCATTTGATTGTACAAAATGAAATGAAGTAGTTAATAGCACAATAAGAAAAAGCAAACTCGCTAATGGAGACAATGATTTTTTCCAAATTTTTCCAAACTTAAATGAAAATTCAAACTATCTCAACTAATGAACAGTCCAAAAAGTAGCAAAAATTATTTTTTCTTTTTATAAATTCGTATTAAAACTGCATATTTTTGATGAGCCTATTTCTGCAGCTGGAATTGACTATCGATGGATGATAAGACCATACTTGCAAATCCAGAATTTTCCAAAAGGATTGACTTAACAAGAACAAGGTATTCTTAACCCAATAACATTCAACAAGAGACTAACGACATTCCAAAAATTCTATTTGAAGAGAGATATTCCATACATTTCAGAACATAACTTTTGTTTTGCAATAGAAAACGTTTTAGCATTTAAAGTACAAAATTTGGTGTAAATTTTGCTACGGTGACGTCATGTTACGAATTTCGATTTGCCCTGAAGGGGTGGAGACTCTGTAACACTGGCTAACTACAGTGTTGCGGGAGTGGGTTTCCTATAAAAAAAAATGATAACAATAATAAAAATATAAACATGTTAGTGGTTGAAATACAAAACTACTTTATAGGTATAACTTACCTAGAAAGGCTAGATGTCAAAATTCGTCAAACTGTCTTGACCCAGCAATTTCTTTGATATTGTCGTTACTTGTAAGATGGTTATTCCAGATAGGGATTTTTGCTTTCAGTTTTCCTAAATTCTCATTGCCTCATCTTGTACCTTGCTTAACCATACCTTAAAAATACTCATTCACTTTTTATCGAATTTTCAAAATAATGGTCTCCCACAAATATGACTTCATGACTGTGATAGCTGAGTATCTTTTCACAAAGATCACCTTTATCCATCTTACAAATAACGCCAAATAAAATTCCATCCAAGTTTAAACTCGATTAACAGTAAATTTTGATCATGTAATAGCACATAGATTAACCTTAAAAACAGCAAACTTAATTTACATCCACTGGTCAGTCGTAAATAATAATTTACTTAAAAACGTCCTTAACAACAATACATAGAAAACCAGCACAACACCAATTTTTGCTTTCACCATTCTAATGCCCATTAAAAATAGTGAGTTTGCACTCTTTAACTAACAATAATTCCACAATTGAGCTTACATTAACATATTTCTTACTCTTTTAAAATATTCAAACTTGTTCGCTAATAATATTGAGCGTATATTTCAACAAAACTCTTTCTGTTGCTATTTCATAGTCCAACAGAATAATTATGTAACGGAATATTAATTCACACTACATAAATACAAGCCACTTTTATTTAAAACCCAAGGTACATAATAAATCATAAACAAACAGAAAGATTATATGGTACTCACAGTTTTAATTTTCCACATCGCTTTTGCAATGAAAAATGTAACATGTCCAAGAATGCCCATGTTTTACATGTTTTTTACGTCCTCAGCATGTTAGGTCACCTCGCACGTTACGTAAGTACACATTAGCGGTAGAAATAAATTTATACAATTTCAGTTAGTTTGATGAGTTTTTAGCAATGAGAGCATCCTGAAAAATTTATAGAAGCTCGAGTGGTTTACATTTAGTAACATGGCTATTTCAATTAAATTAAAACAAATAAGTAAACCTCAAAGTACCTAGTAGATTTTTTACAAGCCCCAATAACGCACGGACCTTTACAATCATCGTATTTAATTAGAAAAATCACCGACAAAACTGGGACATAACCGTCTAAAATAGTATTTGTATAAATTCACATAGGGTTCAAGAAACCACAGAATCATAAAGTCATAAAATTAATGCGTTCACACGAACGGAAGATATTGAACTAGACCACATATGAGAACGGAATTTTAAGAGAAATGAGGGAGATTGAAATATAACGATTAAGTTTACATATGAAATTAAGAACAAAATGGATTTTGAGTGATAGGGGACTGGATGTATTGGTGGTAAAGCAATGGGTGCTTAGGGGCCGATGTCAAATTGATGAGTTTTGCTGGATAGTAGGCTCAAGCGCGTGAATCGTGGAATTTATATTCACGTCAGTCGGGATTATTAAACCATGAAAGGGTGACGAATTGGTTTGATTCTTCAACATAAGTTGCAATTCAAATAGATGGAACAAAGTGATCTAACATGACGAAGAAGTAAAATCCAGGTAAATCACTAGCATGTAGTAGGAAATCAATATTCCGTTACCTAAAGATCTTGTTGGATTATGAAATAGCAACAGAAAATGTTCAGTCTAAATTTAAGCATAATATTATTAGCAAAAGAAGTCTGAATATTTTAAAAAAGTAAGTAATATGTTAATGTAAGCTCAATTATGGAATTAAGTTAAAGAGTGCAAACTCAAGATTTTTAATGAACTTTGGAATGGCAAAAGTAAAAGTTGATATTGTGCTGTTTTTCTATGGATTGTTGTTAAGAGAATTTCAAGTAAGTGGAATTTAGAATGTTGTATAAAGTAATCTAGAAAATTAAAACAATGGAATGGTGGTATTATTTAGGGATTATGGTCTTTTTTAAAGGGATGTCAATAATACCTGGCCAGTGGATGTAGATTAGGTTTTCCTTTTTTTTTAAGGTTAATGTAAGTGGTTATATTATCAAAATTTACTCTTAAGAGAATTTAAACTCGGATATTTTATTTGGAGTTATTTATAAGATGGATAAAGGTGATCGTTGTGAAAGGATATCCAGCTAATCCAGCGATACAGTCATATTTGGGAGAGATCGCTATTTTGAAAATGTTTTTAATTCAATAAAAAGTTAATGAATATTTTTAGGCCAAGGTTAAGAAAGGTAAAAGAGGGTCGTGAATTTAGGATACGAAGGCATGAAGACGTATCTGGAATAATGTCTTCTAGGTAGCCACAATATCAAAGAAATTGCTGGATGAAAATAGTTTGGCACTCTTAATTTTGACATTTAACCTTTCATGGTAAGTGGTGTCTGTAAAGTAATTTTGTATTTTGGCCATTTTCCATTTTATAATTTTATTATTTTTATCGTTTTTTCGTTCTATAGTAAACCAACTCCCACACCACTGTAGTTGCTGGTACATCTATAATTTTATTACAGGATTCCCCCCTTCTGGACAAATCGAAATTCCTAACGTAACATCATTTTCATCCATAACAATTTGTTTTATCGAATAAAACTTCGCCATTTCACAATGTTTAACAACCGTAAAAAGTTGCAGTTATCATTCCTGACTGTGCCATTTTCAAGATGTACCAATTCATTACCTAAAACAAGCAGTATTATGTGGCAGTGTGTACTACCGCAGCAACTATTGGAGAATCCACTTGAAACCAACTTGAAATAAATAAGTAACAAAAAAGCAGTTCAATAACCAATCTATCGATATTACCACAACATGTATAAAAACTATAACACCGAGCAAATGCTTTAACATTAAATTATAAACATAGAAATAACTTATCATATTTTCAAAATAACCAATATCACTCGACACATAATGCAATCGTATACTTAACTAGATCCATAAGTCGCTTTAGATATTTTCTATGTAAAGACAAACACAAAACCAAAGAAAGAACCAAGAAAACCATATGCATAAATGCAAAGAATAAAGCCCAAGTCATATCAATTCATTGAAAAACGAACCCAACAGCACTATAGAAATAGCCACAACTACAAAAGCACAAATGTTAAAAAGTGTAAGTTGTAACTATACTATATAAACCACCCTTCCGATTTTGCTTAAATATTCACTAAATGGGAAAATTTGACTAGTAGTTCCAGAACTGAGAGAAATTTTTGTAAATGACAGGTTTCAAGGTTATTATTTAATTTAAATTTTTTCAAATTTTGTTTTCGTATTCATCTCAAAAACTAAACGGTTTAGGAAAAATTTTTGTATATAGAAAATTGTTACGTTCCATTTTACACTCTCTATACCCTGTTTTATTAAATGTTTGCTTTCACGTTTGGCAAACTGCTCAATTATACGAGCCCTTTATAATACGTTGGTGTTCGACATTTATCGTAGTTAAACGACCTAGTTTAATTGTAACTAGATAAAGCAGTTATGTTATTAGTGAATGCTAGAAATATGTTTATAGTTGTTGATACACTATAATGGGATTGGTTTCCATGATTATTTATATGCGCATGTGTAATGAAATTGGTTTTATGTTAATAGAGGTTACACTTTCAATATTTTAAGTTTGTAATAAGCTCAGTTTAGGCAACAAACTTTGCTAGTCATTATATTTAACTTACAAATTCACAACTGATATATTACTTTCGGGTTTCTTACTTCGACATGTGTTGGATGGTCAAGAACTCTCCGAGTGTTGCTAGTTTAAATACAATGGAAAATCGCTCTTTGGTTATTGTGACTTTATTTTCGAACGTTGATTTTGCGATGAAGCTTTGTACGAATATGTTCTTAAAAATGTTCTTGATAAAAATATATTTCACGTTCGTCATACATAAAACGCATAATTTAAGTTATAAATTGTAGCTGTTGCTTCTTCACTGCAATACTTTTTTTATTAGCTGTATACCCAACCAGGTGGTTGGAAATAAATACCTTTATGCCATTGTCAAGTGGATACACAAGTTGTGTTACGATACCAACAAAATATACACGCAGTTTGTTATCAATTTTTTGATATAATGTGTAAAAATATTATAAAGTATACTATTATAATATCGAGTTACAGTTGTTAACCGATTTCAAACATATGTTTTAGGTTTTAATATTAATACTTCATGTTTCCTTTGAGTGTAACTGTTGGTAACTTATTGAAAAGTTACCAAAATCTTTCACAGCCGGAGCGATGTAAGATCATATCAGCGTGACCAACAGCCGTTTACTTGACTCCTTTACAGTACATTGATTGCTTAAGAAGGTTAAGAGTTTGATGAATAACCCAAGGTTGATTATTTAATGCTGAAAGTTTTGTTTAATTATTGGCGCTAGTTTACTATATAACGATTTATTTTTCTTTGGATAAAACTATTAAGTGTTCTACTCTGTTTATGAAACCGTTTTAATTCCTACTTATGGATTAGCAACAAGTTGATACTAAAAATAAAAATATTTTCATACGGTATAACTTTGCAAACAATTTTTTTAAAGGTTAGGAGTACGTTTAATATATGCAGACATCGCATAACACATAATCCTTATAAAATCTCTTGTAAAAGCAATTGAATTAAATTATTATGGCTTATTCAAGAGCAATTTGCTTGTTAGCTTACAGTACTTTAGGTGCCTAAGATCAATTTTTGTAAGTATTTTGTCAGTATCTAGTTTCTGAAAGAAATCTTAAGATTCTTTTTTTTGTTAAACTATTATTTTTTAAACTAAGGAGTGAACATTTAATCTCAATAACACCTTGAGCTATTTTTTTTTTGGGCAAAGTTACTTCTGTCCGAAATGTTTGTTACATTCCATCCCTGAAATTGAATAATTTGGCACGTAATTTAATTCCAAATCTTATAATCCCATATTGTTATAGCAGCTTGTATATTAAAAATTCGTGTCATAAATCTATCGATTTTAGTTTCCTATACGTAATTATGAATTTTGCAACGTCATACACATGCACGTTTAATTTTTAACATTTGTTAAACCTCTTTTTGGCCTTACAAGCTTATATTACGTGCAGTTCCTTCACGTACGTATTTTCGTTCTTACGTAATTAAATTTCACAATTCCTACTGTATTCACGATCATTTGAATATTTATTAACAATTTGAACCGCCTTCTCAAATTTAAACGATTGCTTATCCATTAGAATATGTAGTTGTAATTTATAGTGCTTCAATCTATCCTAAGTCGATAAAGCATTGAAAAGTGAGGTATTCTGTTATCAGAACATTTGCCTTGGAAATTTTACAATGAGTTTATGTACACGTTTTCTGCAATGTTATCTCTGGCTCCCTTATCACTACACCGTATCTAATATAAATTATTAATCGGTATTTTACATTTTCTATAATTTTTGTGTGAAGTTGCGCAACTTTTCAAAACGTCCTTCAAAATTCCATAAGTTTGATGTACATTCGTGTTGTTTGGAACGCTGCAACCGGTTCTGCTGAGTGGGCGTTGACAGGGTTTTCCATTATCGATTGTAGTTTCGCTTGTTAGAATGGAGTAATAAGTTTAGTTATACAAGGTTATCGTGAGATTTTTCACAGGCATGCTCAATTCAAGCAGTTTTGTGGGTCTCATCGACAGATGTGTGGTTATGAAGAAAAATAACATTTTTGTGATTTGATTATCTACAAATAGATGTTTTCAAGAGAAGTTATGATTTTGATGCTTCATTATTATGATGGTACCTGCTTTCCTTGCTTGAACAAAAAATAAATTGCTTTCCGTTATAAAAAAGTGTTGTTACGTGATATTGTGTTGTAGTTCGTTCTAAGTTTCCTAATGGCACGATTCGGATTATTGTATCTGACTATTATTTTTGGTGATACAATTAATGCAGTTTATGCCATTCCAAATATTAAAATGCTTGGTTATGCTTTTTAAAGTGAGCTTCCATTCTATGACTTGCTACGGTAAGAATTACGAAATACTTCTAATGAAATTGACATATTTATATACTTTAAATGCACATACAAATACAATATTGAACTTTTACAATTTTTATAGGCAATTGTTTTCGCATACCCTTTGATGATGGTTTTATTGTCGTAGAATTTTCCAGGGACGAAGACAGGATGCTGGGAAGGGCACTTTTGAACGCATCATCCCACCAGTGTAAGTATATATATTCTTTCTATGTATTGATATTTTTTAATAATAATAATAATAATAATAAGGAATTTATTGTTCAACAGAAAACATTCCACTTACAGAACAATAATAAATATCTAAAAGGATGATACAGACTAAGATACAATACAAAATATTAAAGTAAAATTCAGTTAATTAAGTATGGGTTTGTTCATGCATAACATGCAGTATATGTTTAATGCTATGGAACATTATATCACTAACATTAGAAATTTTGTTATAATTTTGGCACATAACATAAATAGGTGACTTAAGCAGTAAATTTGATCTTGAAGTGGCACATACTGAATGTAACATTAACTCTCGCATTAAGCCTCGTGTATGAAAATTAATTTTGATAATAAATGTGGGCAGTCAACTGTATTGTGAAACAAATTATATAAAAATTTGACAGAGGAGTCAATTCTGATTCTCCAAAGATTGTATATCAAATATTTTAAGTAATTCATTTTGAGGATAGCCTCTCACAGGGTAGTAGTTATTCACTCTAAAGTATATAAATTTTAAGAATTTTCGCTGTACACCTTCTACTGCAATTTTATGCTTATCATAATATGGATACCATATTAATGAACAGTACTCAAGCTTTGACCGTACTAAAGAGAAGTAAAGTAATTTTAAGGTCTTCAGGTTGGTAAAAGTTTTACAATTCCTAATAAGAAAACCTAAGATTTTAAATGAGGACACTGTGATATCTGCAACATGTTGCGAGAATCTCAATTTATCATCAAACTTAATTCCTAAATCTTTTACCATAAAATACCGTGGTATATCGATAGATTCAATGGTATAGTTAAAATATGTAATCTGCTTTTACGAGAGAAAGTAACGATTTTGCATTTGGAAATATTCAGGTTAAGACTATTGTTATGACACCATAGTACAACTTTGTTTATGACACTCTGAAGTTTGGAACAATCATCTATAGTGGATATTTTTGTAAACATTTTCACATCATCTGCAAAAATAGATGTTTACTTGTAATTATTTTTGATAAGTCATTCACAAAAGAATAAATAGTAAGGGTCCCAAATGAGAGCCTTGAGGAACTCCTGAAGTTATTAACACGAATTCTGATTGAAAACCATTATAAGCAACATACTGCTTCCTACAAGACAAATACGATTTGATAAACAACTGTAATGATTTATTGAAACCAAGGTTTTCCAACTTCCATGTAAGTATAACATGAGAAATACTATCAAATGCTTTACGGAAGTCCATATATATTGTATCTACTTGACCTTCTGCATCTAAAATCTCGGAAACATATTGAGTAAAAATAGCTAAATTGGATTGTGTTGATCGATTGTGCATAAAACCATGCTGGTTTTTGTTTTCTGTAAGTCATCCCACATAGTTGGCTTTATCTATTTAGGTCAAGGTTAGAAGTTACAAGACTAAAATATTAAATTTTTGTTGGGATCAAAATTAATTTAGGACCATGCAATCAAATTAGGTAAAAATACGTTATTTACATCTGGTTTCATTGTGTCAGAAATTTTGCATAGTAAAGTTCTAATTATTGCGTATAATTTAAGTACATAAAATGTGTTTACGTGATTGTTTTTAAATCACACTGAAATAAACAAATTTGTGTAGAAACAGCTAGTAAATTTGAATTGATTTGGTTTAAGGTTATGAATATGCTAATGACGGCAGTTTTTATTGTTTAGGTATGAATTATAAAATAATTTTAGCATTGACTGTCCATAAGATTTTCAGTATACAAATTTAGAGTTACATTATTGTTTAGGTGTAGCGTTATTACAAAATTCTATAACGCTGCTGCAAAATGCATTTCGTCTAGTAGATGGTTTTGTGCCTTTATTGTTGTTGTCTATTGTTACATTATTGTCTTAGTTTTTACTTGTCAAGGATTGCTTTTAAGAAGTGCTTGTGGACACGATGTAAGTATATATATATATATATATATATATATATATATATATAAATGTATGATTTTCTTGGGTTTTAAGGTCATTTAACTTGAAAAAATATACGAACAATACAAATCTAAGCCATCTTTATTTTTTTTTACATAATAATTCTACCAAACGTTTGCGTATGTTCCAGCCTTTCTCAATGGTTCATACAACCCCGTACATTTACTTGAAACGGAAACTACCAAAACTGGTATCAAACATACAATTTTATATACCGCATCTATTATAGAGCGTCGTCAATTTTATTACTTGTTTTTATGTATCACTACACTATGATGAAACACATTTAAATTTAATTATTATGTTGGCGGAAACAATTCTAATTTCCTAGTCACATTGGATTAAAACATATATACCTCATAGTCTAGTGATACAAAAAAACAAGTAATAAAAATTGACGACGCTCATAATAAATGCGGTATATAAAATTGTATGTTTGATACCAGTTTTGGTAGTTTCCGTTCAAGTAAATGTACGGGTTGTATGAACCATTGAGAAAGGCTTGAACATATGGCCGAAACGTTTGGTAGAATTGTTATGTAAAAAAAAATAAAGATGGCTTAGATTTGTATTGTTCGTATATATTTTTTCAAGTTAAATGACCTTAAAACCCAAGAAAATCATACATTTATATATTACAAATATCAAGGTCAAGAAGTAAAATCTATCATATATATATATATATATATATATATATATATAAAAACTGTGTACGGGTAAGCGTAAACATGTGTAAATAGGACAAGCATTTATTTATTTTGTGGACCGGGTATGTAAAAATCAATAATTTATTTTATTAAGCTTCAGTATAATTAGATTGGAATAAAATTACATGTTATTAATGTAGGTTTAATTTGTATACATTAATTTAAGCAACGTACATCTTTTTTAATATCATAAACTAAAGCATTCGTAGAAAACTACAAGGTTTAAGATGGCAAACAAATTAAAACGTTCAAGGATTTCAAGGAACGCAAGCTTGGGGTAGATAAATAATTCTTGCTAAGGCTAGAAAACAATTCGAAGTATTGTGGTAACGGAAAGACACAAGGTTAACAATAATAGAGTAAGATAAAAATAACAGATGGGGAAATATGATAAACATTTTAAGTGTGTGTCAGACGAGTATACTTTAATTACCAATAAGCAGGACAAAGATGCAACGTTTGTGAACAGTATCGATTTTTCAAGGCGCACGTATATGAAGGGAGAATTGACAGCAATCAACATAGTAATAGTGGGACAATAAGAAAGACAAAAAACATGTGGCAGACAAAGATATCAAAAGAGTGGAAATAACGTCGACAATTAAGGTAGGAAATTAAGACCAAGATAGGAAAGGTTGTTATGAAAGCGTGACTGGGATAACAGTATAAATGCGCACATCAGAGGCGTGGTTGGATTTGTTTGGGGGTAATAGCAGACTACAGATTTCAAGGAAGACTTAAACGGTTGGAGTTTTACAGAGCTTTTCGTGGTAAAACAATATTACGTCCAAGGTCCAAGGTTCGAATCCTGACACGGTTCGCTTGAAAAATGTTAGGCAAGCATTTTTCACAAAAATACACCCTCGTTCAGATGAGAGGTAAAATGGAAGTCCCGTGTGTAAGTGTTGTCACGCACGTTAAAGATCCCTACCTTGCATGGAACAGCAAGGGTTCGGCAAAATTCCAAATTTTCCAGGTCGAAAAACTCGCTTCCTGGCCAATGTAGTACCTTCGGGTGGAGAATTGGAAAATCACATGTAAGGTAAAACAATATTGGAGTGGATGAATTCCAGGTTTTGAAAGTTCGTTGCATGTTTGTACGAATTGAATTTGTGGAGTTGTTGTGGCAGTTGACAACATTTGATAGAATGTATAGTGAAAATACGGGCAACGTGAGTGGGGCTAAGAATATATAAGCACTACCGGAGATAGATTCGCTCTCTTATTTTTCGATTATTTTTCTGACTTCTCGATTATAATTTAAATTATTCAGAAGAACATCCTAGCTTTGATACCACGTGACAGTGCAGTCCGCCGGATAAATTTACAAGTGTTTTGTTAATGCACAAGTGGGTGTAAAGTAGTTAAACAGGTTAAACTGGAATAAATAATTATGATAATTAAAGCAAGATGCTACGTAAGTAAAAGAATTATTTACATTTTGAACGAGGGTGCTGGTGGCATATTAAGTAGAAGAAGAGGTCTGGTTTGGATGTTGTACATGCAGTCTGGTGGAAGGCATCTTCAGATTGTTAATGATTTGGATGAACATGTATGAGATGGAATTGCTGTCCAACTTGAAAAGCAGCAAGTTGTAGTAATCCACGAACGAGCAATCTGGTGGAAAGTCATCTACAAAGATGGTGATCTGGAAGAACACACTTCAGGTAACGATATTTTTTATTGAAACTGTTGTGCTGGTGCTTAGCTATTTTAAACTATGAGTGATTTGAGTTATTTATGGTGATAATTTTTATAAACTAAAACGTAATTTTATGGACATATGTTATGGACAATTTTTCTATTATGAATCTGAGGGTGTAAATACTTGAATAATATGTTATAGATATAAGAAGTAAACGGGTCTTTAGTATAATTTGACAATGCAAATAATTTATGCACAGAAAACAAAAAGGTTTATATTGAGCTCTACATAGACCTAAGGAAAGTAAATTAAGGGTACAGGATAGGCCCATTTACTTTTAAATAAAAATATGAAAAGTAGATGAGCATAAAATCACGGGGATTTTAGACTGATGTTACTATTGAGCAGAAATATGAAATGTTTTAACTTGAATATTAATTGTACATATTGAGATTTTTTGAGATATTATTATTTGTGTTGGCAGAATAAAAGGGCTGTATGTGTTTGTCAAAAGATTTTTTTATTTTTTTTCTATTCTAAAAGTGGTTGAAAGAATAAGTAGTTGTGATGAGTATCCCGGGGGACGCAGTGAGCAAAGCTAGCCGTGATATTATCAACTTGGAAAGCATTTTCAGAAGATACTCAACCTAGACATATCATAATCATAGCGTAGACTCAAAATTTTCTTTAAGTGAAAATTGGTGTAGTTTTTTTTCTTTCATTTTCAGCTAGAGTATAGCAACGTAAAGAAAGGCACAACTTCCTACGTTAGTACAATTGATTTAATGGGTGAGTACGTAGCATTTATATGATAAACCCAAAGTGTGGGGCACGAATTAGCGAGCCGTTCCAAAAGGAAACCACTGCAATTTTTATGGACGCCCAACATTGGGGAACGATTTTTAGGGCTTCTCTCCAGGCAAATCACTGCAATATATATTGCTATGATAATAGGGTAGTTTAAGAGTAGATTAAGTCATAGGGGTCATAGGATAAATATAAACAACTTCAACTTTAAGAAAAGCAAATAATTCCAGAAATTATAAGAGTAAATCGGTCATTCTACATAATGTCAATTAAGAGGACACTGTATATAAAATATGCGGAATTAAATGCATGAGAACATAAATATGTCTAAGTATAGTTTACAAGTAAAGATAAGATTTTAAAACGCAACAAATTGCATCAAAATTAAATTACCGGGAAACATAGATAAATTGGCATTGCAAATATTTAACAATTGCGTCGAAAATATCAAAGTAAACGCATCCTAAATAATTCATTACTAGAAAATCGTTACGTGTCTAGAAAAGAACACATTTGTTTAGAAAATCAATATTCTGTGGAAAACAAATAAGCACCAGGTGGTTCAATTATATGATAAATTAACAAACATCGTTAATGAAGCATGCGTTAATGAAAAGCCAAAAGTTGGAAATCCTTAAATAATACTGCAATATGCTGAATGCAGACGTGACAAACAGAGCATTCGTCGAAGATTTAAACTAGGTAATTTGTAAAAATTCCGAGTTCTGCTAGATAAGGCAAAAGTATCAGCATAGATTGTAAATATGCCAATGAAAACAATTGGAAAAAGGGCTTATATATACGATAGATACTGAACGACATTTTAGTCTATATTTAACTGAGCAACAACTATGTTCGAAGGTGTTAAAAACTCACGCAATTAGTGAAATAAAAATTAAATAAATCAAATTTAAAAGTGCGAGAATTTGTGCAACAAAATATAAGCCGATCTATAGATAGACGTAAATTAAACAACTTAATTAAATTCATTTCTAATATTAACAAAACAGGGCTTCTAACTTTGGTGATATTCTAATTTTGGTGATATTTTAAAATGGACATATTCTAATTTTAGTGATATTTTAAAATGGACATATTCTAACTTTGGTGATATTCTAACTTTGGTGATATTCTAATTTGGACACATTCCAATTTGGGATGTTGGATATTTTAATTTGGACATATTTTAATTTGGTCATATTCTAATTTGGGACGTTTAATTTTGGATGTACTGTAATTTGGTACGATTTTAATTGGAATCGATTTATGAGGGGCGATTCTTATATGGGGCCGACATACCAATAAGCAAAACGGACAGCAAGGGGATGCAGATCATAGACTAGGATGGAACTCCAGAACCCATTCCAGGTTAGCAATTTTTTAATACAGTGTATTATTGAAAGACTGTTTTCAATTTAATATTTGCTATGCATTGTATATTTGTAAAAGTCATCGAAAAGGCCACTGAAACAATATGAAAACAAAGGAAGGTATCTTGGAACGTTCGAAGGTCCCTGAATATAATTAAAAGATATTTTTGCTGGCTTTCTGAAAAGCATAAATCTGGAGTATGTAGATATTTTGTATAAAAAGGAAAATTTTGAGTGTTGTAAATATTATCAATTATTATATTGTGTGTTCTAGAATTGCTTTATTTGATTCAATAAAATTTATTCAGTAAGCTAGTCAGGGTAAAAACCTTAAAATTAATATTTCATATAATACAGGGAATAGCACAGCAATAAAATAGGAGCGAATATCACAGCAATTTTATGGTACGCCCAATCGTGGGGCGAATATCACACCAATATATATATATATATATATATATATATATATATATATATATATATTTAGTTATTGTATTTATCTAGAGTAGGTATAACTTTTAATTGTGATGTTATTTCTGGGATGCACTGTTGAAGCAAAACTAATCAGTCAATTGTAATTTATTTTCTAACGGCATGAAATTTATACCTTAATCATAGACTAGAATTGGGTAAAATTAGTTAACAAAATATAAAACAGTATAGATATACAACTTACATAATTACTATGACTTAAATTGCTATTAATAGAACACTTATTCACGCACAGTTTTGAGTGATTGAAAATATTTTGACAACAGAATGTAGCAGTTATCAAAGTAAACTAGATGTAATAAATCATTTCGGAAAATTTATTAGTTTATGTTTATCTTAATGCTTACGTTTTAACTTTTAAATTTTCCGAAATGATTTATTACATCTAGTTTACTTTTGATAACTGCTACATTCCTGTTGTCAAAATATTTTCAATCACTCAAAACTGTGTCGTGAATAAGTGTTCCTATTAATAGCAATTTTAAGTCATAGTAATTATGTAAGTTGTATATCTATACTGTTTTATATTTTGTTAACTAATTTTACCCAATTCTAGTCTATGATTAAGGCATAAATTTCATGCCGAAACGTTAGAAAATAAATTACAATTGACTGATTAGTTTTTGCTTTACGAACGAGTGCATCCCAGAAATAACATCACAATAAAAAGTTAAATACCATAACACTTACTTCAATAATTAGGTGTAGAGGATTTTTTAATTCAAAATTGGCCGTATTATTTCCCATTAGTTTAAGTAGGTTAATGTGCATGAAAATTGTGGTTGTTGAATTCCCGTGCACTGGTAGATGACAGACCTATAGTTTATTATATGGAATCTGACCACACATTTTCTCACGTTTGGGGAATGTGTGGTCATTGCCTCAACCAATAAAAACTTTCAACGATTGTAAGAGTTTGAACGAGTTTGTATTAAACTATACGATTAACGGAAAATTACCTGGGGTTAGCTTCGTGAATAGACATACTGAGCGTTAGTGCGTGTTAAATACAGTGAAGTTACCTGTGAAATCCTTTACCTATCATCCATCACTTTCAATATCTTTGTTGTAGGTTAACAACGACTTCACTACAAAATTTGCAGAAACTGTCTCGAAACCCAATGAGGACCTTACCGTACACGTACAAAACCAGAGCTGAGCCTACTTTAAACTACCTCTATAAATAAAAGTATACCATTCTTTAGTTAATTATAGTTCTTTCATTATAGCAAAATCTGTGTAATATTTCACCTTCTTTATAATCAAGCTGTACATTATGGTATTTATCTGTAACTAATTGACAGTTACACAATGTGTGCATATAACTTGTGTTACAGTTCTACCTCAGGGTGGGTGTGGTGCATGTGCGGTGCATGTGTGGTGTATGTGTATTACATGTGTGTTGCATGTATGGTGGATATGTGGTGCATGTTGTGCATATGTGGCACATGTGTAGTACCTCTATAGATAAAGGTATACCGTTCTTTAAATTATTGTTCATTCATTATAGAAAAATCAGTGTAATATTATACCCTCTGTATAACCAAGCTGTACACTAGGGTACATTTATCTGTATCTAATTGACAGTTACACATTGTAGACAAGTATAACATATGTTATAGTTCTATCTCAAGTTGTGTGTGTGTGTGCGTGCGCGCACGCACGTATGCATGTGTGCATGTGCATATATGTGTGTGCATGTATGTGTGTGCATGCACATGTAATGCATGTGTGGTGCATGTGTGTGTGTGTGTGTTTGCAATTCTGTAAATTTTTAGAAATAACCACAGATTTCGTTCCTATAAGTTTGCAACAAAACTGTTCGCCTTTCTACATCGAAAATTACTCCATAGTTCATTATTGGGAACGAACAAAGTATTTGACAATTTTTTAAATATTTTATTCAATTCCTGTAATAATAAAACTGACATTGCAGCAAAAATTGTACTTAGTGATAGACCAATTCACCATTTTCTAAGCATCAGCTGCTAATGGTTTTACTTCAATGACATGGACTATGTAATTTGTAACAATTTTTTCAATAGCAATAACCTTTTTCATAATAAATTAGTTCGCGTGTAACCAAATAGATTATAAACCTTTTTCAGATCCTCGATGTACTAGACAATTATAGCAAAATCAGAAAGATGATATATATAAAGTACATGTTCCTGTTGGAAATGGGTATACAAGTAATAAGTACATCATGGGGGATCGAACAAATTTTCAAAGCATGATAATGATTTTCAACATGAATGACAAGATGTATGTGGAACTTACACCTTACTAGCACATGGAAACAATGACATGTTCACAAACCCCTTAGAAATTCCATTTTAATATCGATCACACAGCCACTAAAAGGAAAGCATCATACATGCATACTTTTAATGAAACGTGCTGCAGTGCAATGTTAGCGCTTTAATGATGTTTTAATTTCAGCGATGAAAACAAACAATAAGCACAACATGGAATAGTTAGATCTTAAATGTCTCATTTACGATGAACTTCTACCTACCACTCTCTATACAAATGACATACCCAATCGAAAACCTACAAATAAATATCTACCTTCAACAATCGACATAATTTAACTATCTTAATTTTTTCGATGCTACAATTATTACTGCATACGTAGAAGTCTAGCCCCAAGCTTCTTTGCCACAATATTTAAACGCGAAATCAAGTAATCGAAAATATTCCCATATGCGACTCTCCTTAATAAACTGTATAATTAATATACCAGTAGGGGATATTTACTTACCGGCTCTTGTTCCTAAAAGCACCATTTAAAAAAGTACTTTGTAATAAAGTAAGTATACAATGCTCACACTTACATCGTCTGAAAAGATTTCCATAGCGATGGTATCTCGATCTCTTCCTTCATTAGCTGCTTCTTCGCCATCGCTTTCATCATCAACAAGGCGTCTTAAACGTTTAAATTTCTAAAATTAGGTCATTATTATAAGATTAACTCAAACCAGTAAGTAGACATACGCGTCGTTCTACTTTAACACCTAAATTCTCTTCAAGCAAATCATAATCCTCGTCTTCCAAGCGATCGTCATATTCCTCATCATCGGATTTTTTTCGTTTTTCACCTCCCGATCCGTCAGAATCTTCCCCTTCACTTTCTTCTATTGGGTTATCGTCTATGAGGTCTTTCAATTCTTCACGCAACTTATCTTCATCGTCTAAAAGGAAATAAAATAAAATATGTAAAATTGCTTGAAAGCAGAACCTTCTTCCTCCTCGGAACTATCTTCAACAGCCGCTTTAGCATGTTTAGCCTTCTTCCTTTCTTGAGGAGATAATTCGTCCTCATCCTAAAAAACAAGTTTTTGATATGGAATACACATATTTATAATGAATGCAAATTATTTATAAATTAAGTACAGTAAAATATGGTCAGTACGCACGTCATTAAGCAATTATTTACCTCACTTTCTTCAGCCTCAGAGTCAATAAAATCAGCCATAGTTTATTTAAATTTTAAGAGGCCGTAAATTTCGGACGTGTAATCTAAAATGTAATACAGTTGCAATGTAAAATAAAATATATGAAAAAAATTAAAACCAGCTGTTTAAAAACTCAAATATGTACACTTATTATTAATACAGGAAGGATGCAAATGGAGAAATTTGACATTACCCATTTCAGATCAATTCCCTCTCCATAACTGTAAATAAAAATACGCAACGTTTAAATATTACTCGATTCTTTGATAACATAAGTATATAGATTCAATAATATGTAACCTATACACATATAATTGATGTTTGTTTCAAACAAGAAATAGAATCTAAACAAATTGTAGTAAAAAAACAAAAATAATAAATATTTAAAATTTTTAAATTACAAGGTAATAACATAGTTAGCATTTAAATTAATTTTAAAAGGTATATGTAACCTGTTGTGATTAAAGTTGACCTAAATATAATTATTTTCTATAGCAGCATTGGTCTTACTGACTCATTGTTAGTTAAGCCATAAAATAAATGTAACCGATATAGTTATGATAGTTTTTGCAATAAGTTTTTATCTTCAAGCTTTGTTCGATGTATTGTAAATTATTGATACCCTAAAGATCCAAAGTACCCAACTTGTAACATTAAAATCCCTTTATGGTGTGGAAAGTGATGATTAGTTCTTGATTTAAAATGAAACTCATTATTACAGGCAGACTAGATGTTTTACTGACATTATAAATAGATAAGCTACATTTTGGTAAACGAGTTTCTGTAGGTGTTATAAACAACCACCTAAAAGTCCTCGCGAATCTCAGCGGATTTTCTCCCAATTGTGGATGTTAGATTTTCAAATCCAGTTTTCCTTAAATATTTACTCTAGTGGAAAAAATTACCTCAGTAAAAATTGTTCTATGTCAAAATTTGCATCGAATGAGTTATAAAACATCTTTCTCCTTCAGGGGAGATGGAACCACGAGCGTTTAAACTTGATATATAAAACAATGACTACTGGAAAAACAAACAAAATACACTTCAAAACGCGACAACTTATATGCTTTTGTCCTCGAAATAAAAGGTGATAATTCATTTAATATCCTAAACTAGGTATAGGCAAATCACTTTAAGAAGAACCCAACGTCATATGCCAGATTGCGCAGAAATGTAATAACAGTGGCGTAGTTGAGTTATTACAGTATAAACGGAAGATATGGCGTTAAATAGTAAAAAAATAAACAACCAATTAAATTATAATTTAAAATTTTTAATATAATATCGCCATATGAGTTGTGTGCATCAATATCCCTAAAAAATACTGCTATAGCAAGGTTATTTTGTAAAATCCGATAAAGCAAATGATTGAATACCATGGCCTACTTAAGTGGTTTCTATCTCATTCTAGTGTTCTGCAAACACATCTGTTGAGTAACTTATTGTTTTATTAATGTTAATTGTTATATACAAGATATTTTATATTAGTTAGATGGCGGTTTAAAACTGTCCGTCTGTGTATCAAGTAAAAATAAATAGTAATGAAATCTAAAACTTTTACAAGGTAATTTCCGATTGGTTGATCATAAAATTCTACGCCACTAAAACCTGAATACTGCCATCCCTAATTACATATAATAAACTGTTCCTAACCAATTTTTGCTTTGTGCGCATGATGACGTTGGGTTCTTCTTAAAGTGATTTGCCTATACCGCTGCCATTTCCGACAACACGAAAACTTGACAAGGGGGCAGCGGATTTTGAGCTTTGTACCTGCAAAAAAGTACTTCCTACCCTTATTCAGATCGTTATACTGGTATACAGGCGGCTCCGTGGTTCAGTTGGTATGTATGTGACTACTAAGCTCAAGGTTATTCTGAAAAATGTTATGCGAGCATTTTTAACAAATATAGGCCTTCGTCGGAGGAGAGGAAAAAGTAGGTCGTGTGTGTGTGTGTGTGTGTGTGTGTGAGTGTGTGTGTGTGTGTGAGTATTGTCACGCACCTTAAAGATCTCTACTTTACTTTGTTACATGCCAAATTGGCCATGTATCATGTTTAAGTTTAGAGATATAATTTATAGGTTAATTGCCGCGTATTTTTGAAATAATACGTTATACTTCCGTCGTCGCTGACAGTCGAGTCTGCGCAGATGGAATGCGGATGTGCGCGTGTCGAGGAAGCGACATTAAGCTACGAGACATGGACTAAACAACAAGTATCTGAGTGCTGTGTAGTTTTTTAAGAAACAGTTATGTAGGTTTCCTGTACATTGCCTTTATCGTTCCGCTACCTATTTCCCTCATCCCCCTACGAAATGCAATAGAAGTTTAGTGTTGGTAAATTTGTTAATTCACAACCATGTCACTAAGAAGTTTTGATGTGTACTGTTTATTAAACCAGAGTACTAACACAAAAAAATTGTCAAAATATGTAGTAACTTGTTCTCGTGGGCATTTTGAAATTTGGGCATTTTTTTGCCAATGTATAAACAGTTAAAATGCAATGCTTATGTGCTTGTGCACTCAAAAACTGTAAAGTTAGCTTTTGGTTATTGTAGAAATGTTAAGCGACTTGTCGCACTTGTATTTAGTTGTAGTAAAGTGTTTCGTGCTCTTCGACAAATTTGTGCTGTCGATTATAACTGTACCGTATCTAAGATTTGTGTGTGCATTTATTGATTTTGGGACTACACATTCCGTTCCCTGATTTACTCGCAAGACGCGTTATCGGTTGCAAAAACTAGGTGGTGCCTAAAATAAACATTTAGTAGAATGTAAATTAGTTCATAAGTAAGTAAGGCTCTAGACTTTAAGTTTCTACCGTGCTAAAATTTTTTTTCTTTTATGACTTGGTTGCGATTGTTACCTGCTAAACTGGCCATGTATTATGTTTAGGTTTAGAGATATAGTTTATAAGTTAATTGCCGCGTATTTTTGAAATAATACGCTAACTTCCGTCGTCGCTGACAGTCGAGTCTGCGCAGATGGAATGCGGATGTGCGCGTGTCGAGGAGGTGACATTAAGCTACGAGACATGGACTAAACAACAAGTATCTGAGTGCTGTGTAGTTTTTTAAGAAAAATTTAAGTAGGTATTTCTGTGTGTTTATGGCGTTACCGTTTCTAAAAATTACCTTGGAATAGTTAGTTTTTTGTGGGAAAGTATCTGCAATGGTACTTTTAAGTTGGTTGTTTCAAATTCTTGTCTGATCTTCTTATCGCAGTGGATGCGATTGTTAGGAAGATGATCGTTCTAGTTCTTATCAGGAGTCTAGTAATTTTTTAAGTATGTGTCTTAATTTGTCTGATTAACACAGCAGGTGGCCCCTCAGACCGATCTGCGTTTAACAGGGACAACTCTCTACCTTCTCTTGGACACCTGTCCAAAACTTTACTTTTTTGTTATCCCGCTGTCTCCGTTTCCGCCTTATTCTTTCTTTGGTAGGCCTGTTCTTGTCCCAGAACACCCGTCTACCACAGAAGAGTGATTTTTCCCTCACTCCTGACTACTGACCACATTGGCTGGTTGCGTAGTGCTTTTCTATCCACTTTTCTCTATCGCTATTGCTCAACGTGAGCCCTTCTTCTATTCTCTTCGACCTGGAAGTCACTAGCACATTCCAAAAATGTCTACCACCCTCTTTCTACCTTCCCTATATGTCTATCGCCTTTTCATTTCCGTTAGCCACCGTGTGGTCGCGCGGGGGGGTTTCATAGACACCTGGACCACGTCTCTGGGAATCGTTCGTTAAGTTATGCGGTGCCGCTGCTAGCCTCACGTGGCCTCTGACAGTGTAAGCATGTATGAGTGTAAGTATATATGAGTGTATGTAGATATGAGTGTATGTAGATATGAGTGTATGTCTTACCGAACTCGATCAACGCCAGGTGCAGGAATGCACCTACATGCCTTTCCGGTCCCTCGTACCGTTTTAACTAACGGGTCTGCTTCACAGGTCTCTCTCTTTTAAGGGGTACGAGTATTTTCCTATTTAACGGCTTTGAGGAGCCATTCTCTTTTGTATCTTTACGATGGAGGACAATACGGCTTGGTAAGCTGGGGAATTCTACGTTATATTTTTAAAACTTATAGTCGTAGCATACCTTGGCGTACTGTGACGTTTCAGATTCATCTATTGTTATCTAGTTTTATCTTAACATCTCTATCTTACCTATTATCTTTGGTAATAGACTTTGTCTTACTTTCTTTTGTTGACCTATCGTTTGGTATTTATGATCAGACGTAGGAAATTTTTGAGTATTAAGTGAAGAAGCTAACCTGATGGTAGCAATGTAATTTGTTAGGTTAGAAATGTAAAAAATTAGTAAGATGGTAGTGTTGGTAAATTTGTTAATTCACAACCATGTCACTAAGAAGTTTTGATGTGTACTGTTTATTAAACCAGAGTACTAACACAAAAAAATTGTCAAAATATGTAGTAACTTGTTCTCGTGGGCATTTTGAAATTTGGGCATTTTTTTGCCAATGTATAAACAGTTAAAATGCAATGCTTATGTGCTTGTGCACTCAAAAACTGTAAAGTTAGCTTTTGGTTATTGTAGAAATGTTAAGCGACTTGTCGCACTTGTATTTAGTTGTAGTAAAGTGTTTCGTGCTCTTCGACAAATTTGTGCTGTCGATTATAACTGTACCGTATCTAAGATTTGTGTGTGCATTTATTGATTTTGGGACTACACATTCCGTTCCCTGATTTACTCGCAAGACGCGTTATCGGTTGCAAAACTAGGTGGTGCCTAAAATAAACATTTAGTAGAATGTAAATTAGTTCATAAGTAAGTAAGGCTCTAGACTTTAAGTTTCTACCGTGCTAAAATTTTTTTTCTTTTATGACTTGGTTGCGATTGTTACCTGCTAAACTGGCCATGTATTATGTTTAGGTTTAGAGATATAATTTATAAGTTAATTGCCGCGTATTTTTGAAATAATACGCTAACTTCCGTCGTCGCTGACAGTCGAGTCTGCGCAGATGGAATGCGGATGTGCGAGTGTAGAGGAAGCGACATTAAGCTACGAGACATGGACTAAACAACAAGTATCTGAGTGTTGTGTAGTTTTTTAAGAAACAGTTATGTAGGTTTCCTGTACTTTGCCTTTATCGTTCCGCTAACTATTTCCCTCATCCCCCTACGAAATGCAATAGAAGTTCAGTGACTGATAACAATTTGATGTTCAACGTGGCGTAATCAACCCTTAACCACCTGCTGGATCCTGAGACGAAATTCCGCGATATACATCACGTAAGTAATTTGATTCTTACCTAAATTGTGCATGCAAATTTGACTTAGACAGCGATTGCATCATCCGGTAAAACGTGATCTGTAGATGTTATAACAATGGCGTTAGAGCCACGTCTAAAGTGTAAATATAGCGCGCGTAAAGTATGCCGCGTAAATGTAACAACTTGGAACTACAACGGTTCAGCAAAATTCAAAACTTCCAACGTTAAAAAACTCACTTTCTTGCCAATCTAGTACCTTCGGGCGGATCATTGGAAAATCAAATGTAGTGTATCGCTATACCTACTTTTGGGTGGAGCAATGAAAAATCAAAAGTGGTGTACCACTACAACTGCGAAGTTCTTATGTTTGTGTGTTTTTTACTGTTTACCTCTAAACTCGGTGGTGTTGTGTTTTCACCCTGGTCATAAGTGCCTGTAAATGTAAATACCTACCAACTTATTTTTGGTTGATGTATTGGTAATATGCAACTTTTTGTTTTAGCATAAACGATATACCTGATTCACTTAGATGCTGCATCTGTGAAGAAATCATCCCCAAAAGGTCAAGTGACAAACGTGACAGAAAAAGAATTAACTAGCACTATCGAAGCAAGCAAAAAAAGAGAGGATGCCAAGTGGCAAAATTTTGAGAAATTCGTCTCTCCAAAAATTCACAAATCACATAAAAAGTGTTATTGTCAAAAAAGAAGCATTATATCTCACAAACGAAAATTTGATGAACCAAGTTGCAGATCAGTCGTTGTAATTCTCCTAGCACTCAAAGGAAAAAAAATTACGTTTGACAAGTGTTTTGTTTTCATTTAGTATGCTCTGCCTTTTTTGCCCTCAAACCTCGTCGATAAAATGGATTTGAAAAAGCCATTATCTCGCCGTGTAGAAACGTTATCGTTCAAGTAAAACTTGATGAAAATACCAAAAACAGTCTCGATGGTAATATTCTATTAGTTCTACGAATTATACATCAACAATATGATGACATCTATGATCACATACGCGGCAAGCGCGTGGTTACATCGGATGGAACTAGTGAAACCCATCAACTCTGCAAAAGGAAACTTATTATACGGATAACGGGTGTGTACCGAACTACGTCGCACGAGTCATTAACCGTAGCACTAGAAATAATTACACTTCACATCGTGGTTAAAGAACGGACAGCTGCGGAAGTGGGACGTTACCAAGGCACAAAAAATATTACGAACAGAGGTATATACAAAGAAGCAAGTAAGAGAGGCCATCATCGCTTTATGGCAAGAAAGATGAAACAAATCAAGGAAAGATAGAAGAAGTTACGAATTCATATCAAATATAGCTACACGGCTTAAGACAAAACCATTGATATCGAGTCAAGGGTTAATATACTTCTTAACAGGGCACGGACCCTACCCCACATCCAAACACAGATTCAATATAACGGATACGAGCAGGTGTACATGCGGAGCAATTGGAATGTTGGGGCTTACTAGACTCGCTGGCCTCAAACAACACACAACAAGAACGTGACAGACTCAACAACACCCTACAAAATGGTAAGACGTTGAAGGACATCACATGAGACAAAAACCTATTTCTACACATGAACTTACTAACACAGAGGACAATCAAACACACAATAAAAACTGAACAACAACAGCTTGTTACGTTCAAAACCCTGCAAGCGATCTTTTCTGCATGAAATACTACTAAAATTTCTAAACAAATCATAAAATCTATCGATCAACAAACTTGATTTCCTTCCACACGATCATTTTGTTCCTGTTAATTTCAATGACTGGTTTTATGACTATTGAGGTTGTAGAATATGCAGGTTCAATAACACGATTCAACGGTTTGTTCGAACTCGTGCAAAAGTGTAGAAGTAAACTTTCCTACACTTGGTAATTTACAAAAATCTAGCTGTATTTTTTAATTTCAAAACAAATAGTGCGAAGTCCCAATTGTTAGTACGAGTATAACGTTTATATTTAATATATAGGATGCTTTCCTTTTTATTTCCAAATCGAATTGAAATAGCCACATTATTAATGTAAACTACCTAAGCTTTTATTGATATTTCCGATTGCTTTCGTGCTAAAAGCTCATTCAACTAACTGAAATTTCTAAATTCTTTTTATTACCTAAGGTTTGCTTAACGCTCTTGCGTTACAACTTAAGAAATATAGTGATTGATTGATTAAATTGGTAAGGGTGACTTAAAGCCACGCGCACTTAGGCCTCCTGGTGGGCCCATTGTGCTGCCTTCCTTGCCCTAGGTTGGTCCTTCATTGCTCAACCACCCGACCTTGCAGATGAATTTGAGGATGTCGGACCAGGGGGTGTCTCAAATTCCGGCCTTCTCGGGCCAGAAGTCCCCCAGCATGGATCCTCGAAGTCGGGCGAGTGTCGGACAGGTGCACAGAATGTGCTCCGCCGTCTCATCCTCCTGTTGACAGCAGCGACAGGTGGGGTTGTCTGACAGACCCATCCTGTACAGTTGCTTCCTTAAAGTGCAATGCCCGGACAGAATACCTACTAGTAGGCGTAGTTTCTGTCTCGGCAAGAGTATGACAAATTTTTCTATTTTGGTCATGGGAGACCTTATGAACGTTTTGCCTGCCGGCAGCTTAATGTACAAGCCCACCTATTCTTGTGACGGCGGTGGGTTATTTGTCTTATCATGGAAAACACCACCAATGGCGCATTAGCAACCGATGGCTCAGAGCCGACAAAACACTGAGCCGCTCCCTGCCTCGCCAAAGAATCGGCCTGTTCGTTACCATGTACTCCTGAATGCCCTTTGATCCAAACCAGCTCAAGGGCGTTTGTATTAGAAGCGAGCTCGAGAACACGATGGCATTGGTATACCACCCCCGAGAGAAGCTTCTGCTTGTTTAAGCTCAGAAGAGCTGCTCTACTATCGCTCAAGATGCGTATAGCTTTGTTTTGGATTCCACGTTCCAGTATGGCGTTAGCGCCATGCATGATGGCTATGACCTCCGCTTGGAAGACAGTTACCAGCCTGCCCAGCGCAACACTTTCATGAAGGTCTAGGTCATCGGAGAAAATGCCTGCCCCGGTACCTTCATTTGTTTTGGAACCATCTGTGTAGATGGAGATCTCCGTTAAGGAGGCGTCCTCAGTGTTTAGGCAAACTCCAAAGCGCTTCCTGGAAATCATTATGGGTGCGATCGAATCAACCACTCCTCCCAAGCAGCCTCATTGGCGCTCTCAAAGCCATCTCCTCCACATGTAGGTCCAGCGGAGTGAGGCCTAGGATGAAGGAATATAGTACAAAAGCAATATTTTTATCTATTGTAGATAGAGTAATTATTAAGTTTATCTTTCTTATAGAACATTCGCCATTTGTCAACCGAACAACTTTTTACAAACCAGTGTAAAAAGTCGAAAGTGTGATGTCTTGGTGGTGGTTGTTGGGAGATTTTACTTGATGTCATATATACCTCCACTCTGTACAGATGTTTATTACAGCAACACCTTATCAAAATACCATTCTTGAATCTATGTGCGTTTTTGTATTATTTTTTAAATGGGAACTGTCGGTTGTATTGATTTAACAGACTTAGAAGAATTTAAATGTATTTCAGATTTTTCTAGTTAGAGAAGGTAGCAGTTGGTGAATATTCCGATATCAATTTTTAGGAATAATTTTCTAATGGACCTCGTAAAATATGTAAAATGTCATGTATGAATATTGTGCGGAATGCATGTGACTATTCTGTATACTTTGTCAAATTTAGAATGATCTGTCAACTTTTTATAATCGGTGTGAATGATCTTATATTCCTGATAATTTTGTAAAGATAAAAATAAATTATTTGTATTATCAAAATAAATTATTTAAAAAAAATTAAATTTGGGTGAAACTTTATTATTGTTATAGCTTCATGTAAGTTGTATTTGTATATCAAAAATATCGGCTCAAATTATTTAACTGCTAAATTTTAAATTGACTACAGTTCTGGGTTTTTGTTTAAAAATTGTATTATTTCAGGTATTCGTGCAAATAGTATAGCACAGACGTATAATTGGTAAGTGACCTTACCCCTGTTCACAGCTGGTTCCAGCAGGGCATGGATGAGTGAGTAATCTTTATTTGTCTACCCTTTCTTGCATGTATATTTTTTTACGGTCTAAAGCGCCAGAAGGAGCAGTTTGAAGCATGTTACCAATTTATAAAATAATCCTTGTAAAAACTAACTTTGGAATTAAATCCAAGTATGGAAGCTTAAATGGTACATGAATGCTATTTGTCGGTAGAAACTTTGGGTTATCAACAATTTTACCCCATGTTAAAAGTAAGCCAAACAGAGAAATTTGTTACTACAACCAATTGAGCACGTACCAGAATCAACGAATATAGAACAAATAGCAATTATATTAATTTTGATTTTTACTTTTATAAAAATTAAAAGAACTAAAAATGGTTTCAAATTTACATTGTAAACTTATGCTTCCATTACTTTTCTTCAAGTTGTGAGCTTTAGGTTAATGACTTCAGCTTCCCTTTGCGTCCTGGGAAACCTATTTTTTGACACACTTAAAAGTGGATATGAGAATTTATGTGGAAAATAAATAGAAGTTCAGGGTAAAACTAGGTATTCAATAGTTAAAAGGTAAAGGAACTTCCTCCAAGATTTACGGTCTAGCTGGAACATCCCAAAAGAGGATATAAAAACTCCTAGGGTTTCTTGGTCGCGGAAGCCCCGTAATTGGATGCCATAAAATTCTACAAACTCTGGTTTCTAAAGCCAATTCGAGCCCCACAATTTGGTTTGACATAAATTTTTGCGAGGTTACTCTGCTACTTCTGCTTTGAACGTTTGATTAAGTTTTCAAGCTCAAGCACAAAATTAGGAAAACTAAATTTTCATCTCCAACAGTGTAGTTTGCCACAGCTGCTCTGCTGCTGCCTGAAAATACAACTAACTACTCAACAAAAAGAAAAAGCTGCAATGGTAATTTTCGTAGATTTATTCAGAGAAAAATTATAAACCAAAAATCATCATCAACATCTAGTTCACAGATCAATTATACTACATGCTTCCCCTTTTTCAAATAATACATTTATATCACATATTACGCAGATTAATAATCATTAAAAGTAACTGGTCTTTACCACCAACGTTACGTTACCTCTGGCTTAATACTAGCTCATAGTAAAACCTTTAACCACTCGTGCTAATTTTACTACAACAAATTATCAATTGCACATAATAAAATAGTACATCAATCATTTTAATAACCTAAATTCCCACATAAGAAAATCTAGTAAAATAATTTCATAAAAGTTCAATCATTAACTGTTTTCGATTCTGTTACGACACATACCCATAAAGTACAAAAGTCATTACACACCAGTTAAACACAAAAAGTAAATTTTAATAAACATCCGTTACCTGGATTTCTACTGCCCGCAGATCTGCTCTCATACCATCGACTTCTGCGGTCCTTATCAGTAGCTGCGCCTTCAGGAACATCCCCAATCAGGATTGCACCAGTCGTTACTGCAAGCTGCTATTCTATTTTCTCGACTACCAGATACATCCAAATTCCCCCAATTCTGCTACGGATCCCATTTACGATAGATAAACAATCAAATCGTTTTACTATCGACCTCTACTCCATTTAATGTGCATATTATGCACCCAACAAAATATATTGCAGTCTGTACTTATTTATTTAAGTCTACTGCTTATTTTCTTTCTTTAAAACCTTTTATAATACATTTGCTGACTGCTGGTCGAAACTCAACACCACTGGTGTCAGTTATCTTTGAAACTGTACTCGAAGACTGATATCACTTGTAGACAAGTCAGCTGTAGTTTCGTTCACTACTGCTAGGGACGAAGTAATAGCGTAAAGAGAAGAGAACTCTACCACCAACTCCTTGGGTTTATATAGGCTTTTCTGCCCCTCTAAAGCTTCTAAATTCTCGCAAAATCCGTCGATACAAACAAACAAGGGTTCTCAGTAAACTTCTAACGGTTACACAATTCTTAAATCCTACAAGCTAACGTTCACTCACTTCTTTGTAGTTTCTGTACTAAAACATCAGCTGCCATCCAAATTCTGGAATTTTGCCTCGGCACAAACCCGCTCACATAGATATTTTCTTCGCATATGTCGCAACGGACACTTGTCCGAAATTTAGCTTCTACTGCCAAAAGTTAATGTTAAAACACGCCTCCCATAATACTCATTTTATAGCCGTGTCCCTTCAACATACTCTCTCAATCTCCTGTTCCTTACCTTGTCTAACCCCCAGTCTGTTCTCATCCCACTGCCTAGCCTGAACCCCAAGCTTAACGAACTTTGTATTGTCTTTCTTTCTTTTACTAATTCTGCCAAAATAATCCCTGTTTGTTTAGTTAACCACTTGCATGTCGAACCGACACAATAACCTCACTCAAAATATGTCTATATTAACAATTTTTTTCCCACTCGTATCCATACTTAACCAGATAACCCTTCCTTGTTGCGCTCGTTGGCCACCTGCAGAAGTAACCAAACATTACGCTCTCTAACCAATATTCAAAACTATGCTTGTCTCCGTCCCATACCTACTTAGTCTGATAGTCTTTCTTTGGTCCATTGTTAGCAGGTTTCATCTGTCGTTGATGAAATGCCCACTCTAAATAACATTCAAATAAACTCATCTCCCTCCTACACATATGCATTAATATCTTCTATCTTTATTTAGTTTTCGTCCATGTTAAACGAACACTTGATACGTCACATCCCTATCCTATTCCTACATATTCCATAAGTAACCCTCCTTGTTCTGTTTTGGTCCCTACATTCTAACCGACAACTAAATATTTCCCATTCCACAAACAATAAATCCCTCTGAAGTGGACATCGCCTGCCACCCTTCCTAGAGCTCGATGTTGTTTGTCTCCATTTATCTACAAATTATACTCGGAAACCTTATTAATACTATAACCGCCAGTATTGTTGTTATGCACAATCCGTAGAATTCCAACGGTTTAAAATGCTCACACACACTCCAATATACATCCAACCTTGCTTGAAATATTAGAAATGCGTTTAAAAAGCTCCTCTTTGATATAACGTAACTTTTGAAGGTTACATAGCCACTTGAAAACAATAACGGTCAATGTTTGCTTTTAGAAACATTACTTAGACAACAATATAAATATGAAACAGAAATTATTACAACTTTATATTTACAGCCTATACTACACTTATTACCTACAGTGATTAAATATGTTTATGATTCTTTTAAATATACGCTAAGAATATTTACATTATAACACATGCTACTTTAATTAGTATTCATGGTTATACGCTTGTGCTACATTGCATTTAAGCATCCTGAAAGGTTCTTTGTAAAATTAAATCCCACACTAGTATAAACATGAATAAAAACCCTTTACCTCGTAAAATATTTAAAATACTAGATACGTATTTCGACCACTATGTGGTCATCATCAGTGGGAATTTGCAATTAAATAATAATTAGCTGCTGTTCCAGAACACTTCAGGGGATATTCTCTTCACCACTTAGGCTGAAGTGAATCTTCCCAACATACAATTTACTATGTTTCTTTAAACACTATCGAGGATATTTTCATCACTCGCAGGCTGTTGTTCTCCACAACAAACAAGTGAATTGTGACATTATAACTATCTACTTGATTTATACTAATTCTAAATCTGCTGAAGTGGAACCAAATTAATCTAGCTTTCTCATTGGTTGTTGACCAATTTAGGGACTGGACGGCAGATGGCTCTTTGGCCCTTTATCAGTGTTTAAGTAGGGTCCTTATGTTTAACAATTTTAATTGATTCATGGGCATTTAAGAAGGAAAACGTTGGTACCGCTTTTAACAATTTAACATTTTCTAGTTTAATGGGGTGACCACAAACAGCATCTGATGGTTATAATTCACTTTAACTTCCAGTTGTTTTGGTTTTATTTCTTCAAAACTCCATCCACTTCAACAAGCAGAACTCACAGGTACAATTTTAAACCTGTTGTGGTTGATAAAAGCTCCTTAATACTGGCCATTTCTCTACAAGACTGGTATTTGATATCCGCGTTAACTGCATTTGAAGACCTGCCCAATCACTGACAGTGCTGATATTTGAAATACCGTCCCGTACCTTGTCATGCCTGTCGTTGGCACCACAATCGGGTTTTGAGAGGTTGTTTGCTGATGTTTAATAATCTGATCTGCACCGATCTCTTCTTTCTAATATCCGGGGGTTTTATAAGTTACAATTTCCCAGGATTATTAACCCATGTTGTTGTCATTCTCATGGATTGTGCGTCTAAAGCTGTCTTAAAGTTGAGATCAATGTTGTTCTATTTATGTAAATGGTCATTTTGTTACACATTTTCGATAGCGGTGTCATATTTTTACGATCAACATCATCATTAGGTCTTGTCCTGGAATTGGTTAGATGTGTACCTCCATTGTTTCCTATTCTGAGCTAACCTATACATTTCCCTGAAATTCCTTGAGCTTAAATACAGCTCTGTTCTCCTTCTATTGTTTTCTAAATATATATTGTATTTCATCGATATTCAGTGGTGTTGAAGGGGGTTAGGCTACCAAGATTCCCAACACTTGGACATTTACCGAATTAACTGTTTTCAAATAAATCTTTTCACACAATCACAATTACTTGATAATATTGCAAAGCCAACACCTGTAGTTGCTTATAATAATCATCAGGTATAAGTACAATGAACAGACTTGCAATGAGGTGTTTCAGGTATATCCATTGATGTAATCTTTGGAGCACCATCCAGGGCTAAAAGTGTCATATCCCAATAACAATCTACATTTGGCATAACTATAAAGCTGAATTAGAATAGCGAATAACCATGGGCAGTTATAAGTGATTTCGGTATCACGCCTACAGATTCCATTCAATTAAGTGTAGATATTTCAGTGCAGTAAGCACCGTGGTTTACACAACATTGAATACAATATTCTTGTACTCGCTTGGGTTCTTCATTAGTCCTAATTAGATCTTCAGTCTTGGAATCAGTTAGATGCATACCTAATTTTGATGTGCCACATTTTCTTGAAATCCTTTTTAAATTGATTGATTCGCATACCATGGCATTAAAAATTTTTTTCTAACTTGTACCATTTCGGCATAAAAGACTGTCTTGTTATCCGTGTTTGACTGTATATTAATATGGTAAATAGATAAATCCATAAATAGACCAAACTCAACCAAAGTTACTCTTAATATAATCGGTCAAAATTAAGTATAAATAAAATTTTTCTAACTTGTAATTAGATTATTCGTAGAGAAGTAGGTAGTCTTTTAAAATAGTGTTACGGTAAAAACTGCAACACAACAAAAGGATGAGCCGGCTAGGCACAGTGTAACATGCTGTTTTAGTACAGTCGGTTATGTAAAAATAACTCTCTATTATTTCTCAAATTGGTTTATTTTCCAGTTTAATTTTAGCGTCCCAATTATTAGGATAACGGTTTTGTAGCATAAATATGTCTGAGATTTTAAACGGCTTCAAAAACTCCGTTCCCAAGTAACCAGAGCAGGGTTCTTGGAAAATATAATCCAAAGATTTAATTAACATTCCCAAGGTACGAAGCTTTACTTGGAAGGCACTTAACGTGTCAGATTAGTAGTATCTACTAATAGATGTCGATCAAGTAGCTAAGACCCTAGTTATGTATAAAGCAGCCCGAGAGGTCAATAATTTTCAATTAGTTTGGGTACTTAACTAAAATTATAGTTTCGGAGTTTTCTTGTGAGGGAGATTTTGGTTATCCTAAAGCAATTGTTAGTTTTAATTAACTTTTAAGATTTATGACAGGCTTAACCTTTTCGATTATGAGAGCTAAACTGGACTGGATATTTTTCAATTAACTTAAAGGTATATAAGGAGTTCAGCGTGGGATGGAAGTTACTAAAACAGAGGTTATGGTATTTTTTTAAATAATGAACTCAAGGGTTGTGTTATGAATTATGTATCCGTAATTGTTTAACTAAATTGTGCCGACGTTCTGTAAAAATACCGACGTTCAGATTAAAGCTCTGAGCTTGGGCTTAAGTTGAACGCGTTGAAATTTTAATCCCTGAGTACTTATTTCGGCAGACAGCGGGGTTTTAGCAGGGTACACTGTTTCATGTTATTTCGACGGTAGCCTGGGGGCTCACGCAATAGCTTGGCATTACATGTGATTTTCCAATGCTCCACCCGAAGGTACTACATTGGCCAGGAAGCGAGTTTTTGTTACCTGGAAAATTTTGAATTTTGCGAACCCTTGCTGTTCCAAGCAAGGTAGGGATCTTTAACGCGTGACAACACTCACACACGGGACCTCCATTTTACCTCTCATCCGAACGAGGGTGTATTTTTGTGAAAAATGCTCGCCTAACATTTTTCAAGCGGACCGTGTCGGGATTCGAACCCGGGACCTTGGGCGTAGTAGTCACACACATACCACTACGCCACGGAGCCGCCGCAATAGCTTGGCAACGAAACCTACCTGATTACGCAATTTTCAGGTTGGGTATAGTAGTAAAGGACTCCCGTAGTGATAATCTTTGTGTGTACTTGAACGAGTTCCGTTACAGTAATAGTTGACCGGTGAAAAGGTCGTTTCTGTCTCGTTAATTTGGGACACCCTTGTTAACTTAGAGCGTGGGTCACAGTAGGTAACTTTATTAGAATACTGTACATATATAATTAATTATTGTATTGGCGTGTTTGAGCTCGAAATTGGTTCTTATATCCTTAAAAAGTAGACTAGTTCTAAGGAATTTAGACATTAATTTGGTTTAGTCAAATAGTGTTTAGCTAGCCGGGGACTATAAAGCTCCACAGTAGTGCAGTGTTAATAAATTTTCTGTGTGCGTATTTGTGACGATCTTTTCCCATTCTCAAGAACAAAGTGCAACGAGTGATAATATCTTGATAAGGTCCGTAAGCCTTCCCCTCCTTACGGTGGCACCCTATTGTATATAACGGCAAATATTGTATATATTTTGTACTCATATGTCATTAGGTTAAGGTTTAATTAGTTGTACAGTTAATAAAACAATCTAAAGTTATATCTTAGTGTGTTGTAGCTTAATGAACCTGACCCTCTCACCAACTGTAGCAAGCTTGCGAGGCAATGTTCTGAAACGTTTGGGTTCTTTAGGTTTAGGGGTCATGCCCTATTATTTTATTGGTAATTTGATACCCTCACGAGGCAGGTTTGTATATTAGTTACAACAGTTGGAGATTGGAATAGGGAGTAGTATAAACGCAATACCACAAACTAACTAACTGAAATAAAAGAATATTAAACTACATGAAAAAACAAAAATATCACTACAGAACCTTAGTCTGTTCAATAAAAGCAACATAAAGAAATATACCAATAAATAACAATAATTTAAAAATAGCAGTGGTATAAGGCAAGGTCACAATAAATATAGAGCACAATTTAACGCAAACGGCTTTGGTGCATTTGGCATAGCAATTCTACCACAAACACTAGCTCTACAATAAGCTAGAAAAATAATTATGTTATTTATTCTAAGATCACTGATAATTAAAAAAGAACTGATACTGCTGAGTTTTCTATAAATGACTCCATCAGTTTAATGGAAGATGAGACAATATCTGGAAATAATAGTGTTAATAATTTTTTTTATAAAAATAAAACTAGACATTTATCTCTGCTGTTGTGTAATATTTGAAGGTTGCTTGGCAAGGCCAATAGTTTAGATACATTATTGTATAGTTTAGGTTTCCATCAATTTTATATATTACTGATCATTGGCTCTAACATCATGAATATATTCAAATAAAAAATTATAATTTAATTAATATTCCATACAGAAAACGTCGCCAATATGAAGGAACAGCAATTTATTGCGCTAAAGATGCTGATTTTAAAAATTTTCTAATTTCGATAACCTTTTTCAGGAATTACATTTCGAATTTTTTCTTATTTATAGCCAGATTGCTAAATTATATATTTTGTGTCTTCTCCCTTAAGTGGTTTAGATGCTTTCATTAATTCCCTGGATACAGTATTATGATGCATTTCTTTTTGGAGCAACGTAATTATTACAGGTGACTTTAACATAAACTTTAATGGTACATCTGATAAAAGTGTCAAATCATTAAAACTGTTATTCAATATGTATAATTTAAAATTGTACGACCACTAGTTCTTCTTGACTCGTTGACTATGTAGTAACAAACTTAAATTCCGATTGATTTGTCAGATTATAAATTTGTTTATTTTACTGCTTGTATAAACGTTTATGATGATCAAACACATAATTATAGATGTGTAAATTGTTTTACAGTGCTTTGTTTAAAAATTAACCTTAAATTAGATTATTTCTAGCCGGTTGTAAACAAGTTTTCAATATAAGTAAAAATCTTAAAGTATTTATGTGTAAAATTTATTAAAAAATTAATGAAATCGCAAAACGCTTTCGGCAAAAGCCTTCATTTGTGTCTCTATTTCATAAAAAATTAGCCTTATCAAAACAACTACAATTTACGTTTAAATTACATTTAAAATATGCCAATTATTGTTTGACTTAACATGTTAAAAGATAAATTTATTCTCTTTATAATTTTGGCTACATGTTGCTTGGTTGGATGATGAAGTCGAAAAACCATCATCCAACCAATTCCAATTAGTCTTGCTTGAAGTGAGTATTTTATTACCACTTCAAGTACTTGTCCCATGTTCTCACGGTTTCCCGCGTTTCACATTATTGCACAATCGTTTATTATAGCATAATTATGCGGCAAATGTATCAAATACAAAACACGTTTAAAAGTGATACAATGATCAGATTTACTTCTAAAATATAAATAAAAGCAATGTATTTGTTCAAGTTTCAAATAATATAGCTAGAACATCAACCCCTCCTTTCTCTTTCAAATGTAGGTATTCTGACAGGTTAGGGTTGATAGACAGTAGTAGAGTTATGTCAGTGTCACGGGCTTGACAAGTTGTAAACACGATGTACGTGTCTTAAATAAAATTGGATTTAAGTTTATCCTGTTTCATTATCATGATTTAAATAAGTGCGCATATTCATACTAAACAGTATTCACTTAAATCGCACCTTACAGTTATATCCCAGGGCCATCTCGTTGTGTGTCACATCACGCCATTGTTGAGTCTAAATTCTATCCGTCCATCCTCTTTTGTTTGTTCGTAAGTAGGGCGAAAAGGATACAGGTAGAGGTACAATAAGGCAAGATAAGATACGGGAACCTACATCCTAAAAAAGAGAAAAGACAGACACACGACACAGGTAGCTGTTCTCGGCTTCAGGCCTCGTAGTCTAATGGCGTCGTATCACACCACGCGCACTTGCGTCATTCACTCTGCGCCTGCGCATTCTTTTGCGCAAACGCAACTGTCCGGAATGACGGAAATTGACAAGTTCATTTAAAATATTCGTGGGAATTTATCTACATATTTAGCAATATACATTGCCAATTTTGGCATGTAACAATGTGTAATGTGTAGTCATAAATATCACACAGTTTTATTTTCAAGAAATTAATCCAGTATCCAAATTTAATGAGTGCCGATTCTCAACCGTGAATCGTATCCTTACAATTCCCGAGTTTGATCCAGCCTGAAGTACCACAAAATATCCAAAATTGTCCGAATTACCATATATTATGTAATGTCTTCAGACTGTTCAAATTACCAAATTTTCTCTCGAAGGACCAAAAAATGTCGGCTATGAACCGACCAGGCAGAACGTCTAGAATGGATGCTGTATTGATGTTGAAGTTCTTATGGATGCCGCTGATGTTTACCAAATATTCGATGTTTTAAAATAATAAGAAAATATTTACTTGAGTAATTTTTATTAATAATCTTAATATTTGGTGGCAACCAGGAAGTACAAAGAACTTGCGAATAGACCGCCAGTGTTTTGCATCTTATTTGATGTTAAAGTTGTACTGATTTCTACTTATTATCTGGGCGCTTTTATATAAAAATAAGTGGGAACAGTATTCACAGATTTCATATCGTGGGCGCATTTTACTCCAGTTTTACCTATCTAATTTCTATATTTTCAAATAAGCATAAACTTAACTTGATTCCATTCGTTATTAATTTATTTGCGCTTACATTACTGTAGCCCCAGAGCATTATTAGTAAAATCTTAACCTAATCACACAGATATACTATTGGTACGTTTTATCAGTTCATGCAATAAATTTCAAATGTTTATTTAGTTACAAACTTTCTCTGGTATAGTTTCAGATGGATTTATAAATATCTGATAAGTGATTGTTGGCTGTAGTTGCACCGTCCCTCTGTACGTTACAAGGGTAAGGTGGAACTACAGAGTTTTTACAGAAAACTCTGGCGGAACTAGCATCGACCTTCGTGGCTGTGGTAGATTAACAAAAGACTATTGACAAGGGTGGGTAATAGATTTCTTGGGTATGCTAAAGGCATAAACAGATAAAGAACAAAAAAAATCTCAAACACATGTATTAACGTTCAGTAAAGACACAGACAAATTTATGTTTTTAAATGACTAACAAGAATGGACACAGAAGGTATTCTTTTAATCTAAAAAATTAAATAAAAATTTTCTATTTAAAAGTACTCATGTTCAACATCTGTAATATATCTATTTGACTCAGGTAAATGTGAAGTTTGTATACATTTCAAAATAAACCATCACCACTGGAAGTTTCATGAAACCCCCTGTGTTTACATGATCAACATAGATACCTACACTTTTAAGTGTAACTATACTTTATCAAAAATTAAACAGGTTGACTATCGTCAAAAACAACAATGATTATAAAATTAGATATTTCAACTTGTAGTTAAAATCAAACTCTATTTTTCGCACAGCAAAATTATTTATAAAAACTTAAATCGCATACCTGAGACTTTTGTAATTAAATAAAAATATATAAAAAGTTACTTAAGTTTCATTTAAGTCCCATAAGCTGTCTAACGCGACGCCGTGTGATTGGAAGCCTCCTTGAATATAGGTACTCTTGTTCAGTGTGTGAATTTAATAAATGTGGTCGTAAGTTACCAAGGATACCATAAACATGTGAGCTTGTAAAAGTGTGATTATGTAGGTCTTTACTGTACGCCGACGCTATAACATTATAAGGAACTTGAGCGTAAGACAATCTTAAAACAGACCATCGACTCATTATTTTGCTTGAGGACAGGAATTAATACGCGTTGGTGAAATTCTTAAAAGTCGCATGTGTAAACAAAAAGAAAATTATATCACGAGAACGACAAAAGTTAAAGGGAAAATTTAACTCTAACAACAGCTTACCATTCCTTATCACATGAAACGGGTTGAATAGAGATACAATATTCTTTCCAATCATACTAAAATTCTGTAACAATATTTTTAGCAACATGTCATTATTTTAAGAAAACTGCGTACCAGGAATAAACTAGTAACACAAAAAAGAAACATATGCCAAAATGACGAGTAGTTTTCTTGAAGGTTGTTACATGCCAAAATTGGCATTTACAGTTTTAAATATTCCGCCATCCCGGACAGTTGCGTCGGCGCAAGAGAATGCGCAGACATGGAGTGATGAAGTAAGTGCGCGGTTTGCGACACGACCGGACATCATGATTAGCTAACGAGACGTCGAACAGTGACGTTTACCTGTGTCGTTCCTTGGTCTTTTCTCTTTTAGGATGTAGGTTTCCTCCTTACCTTTGCCTCTTATCGTGCCCTATCTGTATCCTTATCGCGCCGTTACAAACGAAGAAGAGGGAAGACAAGGCAATCTGGTTTCTACGAGGGCATAACCCAACCCACGCCCAAATAACACCCAGACGAAGATGAGTATGGCCCCTGCGCAAGGATGACCGCAAAATCGTGAAGAGGTCCACATTTTTAAGTGAGTACGTTTTATCTTTTTAAGGTGCATCTTGTATCACTATAAACATATTTGGCGTGTGATACAATTTGGCAAATTATGACGTAATATCTTGTTGTGCAATATTGTGTATGTGGTTAGTATGTGTTGCCAACTATCGTAGTGGCTCTGAACACGGTCGCCGGGATTATAACAAGGTAGTTAGACATTGAAAAGAAAGTTCAATCTTTCAACAGATAAAAGATAACCTCACAATCTCTTTGACAAGCGAATATTTACGATCGTGCAGATTGACTCCATATCAAATGCACACCATATGCATCTTGAGATATACAATAGGAAGTTTACTAATAGAGAAATTTCATGTGAACTTAGAGATTTGTATAATGTAAACAAAGGAATTAAAGAATAAAATTAAGATATTACAGCATCCTGTGTATTATTCTTTAAAGCAGAAAACAAATCACGAAGCTTAAATTTAAGATGTATACAGAGGTAGGAAATAATAAGACGCGGTAAAATTTGAGAAAGCTAAAATATTTTGCCAAACTGCAAAGCACACTGAACGTGTCATGGCATAAGATGCCTAAGGTGACTTCACAACCCCCAACATGTGTATCTCCAACATATAGTTGTCTATCTGGAAACCAATGTGTCCCTAAAATTGAAAATAACTAACTTGGTAGGGGTATTATTCGAACATTTGACGACTTTGTCTGTTCGAAAACTTTTTGTCAAAGGTAATTAACCTACTAAAGTTGCTTAACGAAAATGAATCTCTTTCGTAAAAAAATCAGACATCCTCAGCAAACTTCGGACAGGTAAATTAAGAGGAAAACCAGAAACCGGGAATTTTATTTATTTTTTGTCAGCACAAATCTGCCAGTGAAGTCTTCATGCCCAGCTGATGAGATCACCGGCACGCCAAATTAATACATTATTAATCAAAACAAATGAATCATGAAACTAATAATTTAGAATGAAATTACGATGATCACATCATCTCTAATCTTTAAAAACCGACAATGAATTTGACAATCTTTGAGTATGAACCATATATGATATAAAATAATTTTACCTTAGATCAAAAATGTAGTAACTTAAAAATTATCAGAAAATTGGCTCCTATTTAATAATAAAATCGAAGATTTCTACAGCCAAAGTTGTTTTTATTTTAAATAAATAAAAATATTGTCATATGATATAACAACATATATTTATGTGACGTTTTGCTTTTTTCCTTTTATACATAATAGCTTCCTCTGACGATATTAATTATAAATTTGTTTGATTCCAAAATGAATATGCAAATTACAAATCAATGTGTTGAAAATGCGGTCCAATTCTCAAAGATAATACTATAAATGGTGTAACTTACCAATTATAAACATTTATAAATGTTCATCAAAATTTGTGTGAAATTGATTGCAAAAAATTATTAATTACATTAGGAAAATTAAAGTTACCTATATTTATACTTACGTGCGGGAAGAGTTTTTAATTTATTAATTTATCTTATGTTTTAAAGAGTTTATGTTATATGATGCTGTCGTACATCTTACTGTGGTGTGCCAATATTTTAATTTAATATATTTTTTTATCATGCTCGAAGTTGAAAGATTAAAGAATAAATGACATTTTCATATGTTATTAATATTATATTAGTTTGCGTTGGGGGTATTCAACTTACTACTAATTGTATTAGTGTTCTAAAATTTTGTAGTAGAGTAGTTATGTAATTTAATTAGGTTATATTATAGTTAGTATTTTATTATTTTTTTAAAATTTTTGTACGTTTTCCTTTTTAATTACTTATATTTCTCAAAATTTTTATTATTTTATTACTGTAATAAATTATAATATAAAGTATTTAAATTTTCTGTCTGTTCTATAGTTTATTGTTTGCTGTGGAAGATTTTTTAATTTCAATACTTTCCATAATTAATCTTTTTTTTTAATATGGGTTCTTTTATTAAAATTTTTGGTGATGTAAAATCAAAATTGTATAAATTATCAACAGAGTGGTTATGATAATGGTGTATTTGCTTTATTAGGTGTTTTTAGTTTTGTTTTTATTGATTGTTTTTGTTGATAGATCCTTTGTTTTATGTACTGTTTTGTCTGACCGATTTAACAAGCATTGTAGTCCTTACAATTTAATTGGTATATTAGGTTTGATTGTAAGGCTGTATCTATTTGGTCTTTTAGTGGTTTATAGAAAAGTTTTTTAAAGTCATTGGTAGTAGCGTAACTTATTTTTATATGGGTTTTAAGTTCTTTTTTAATTTTTCTGAAAGATTTGGAATATATGGTATTGTAAGTAGTTTCTTGAAAAGTAGAGTGTATTCATAATCATTTTGAGTAGTTATTTGATTATATAAGTTTTTGATTGAGTACTTGTTGTTTGATTTGAAATCCAGTTACGTTTATAGTATGTGAAGCTGAGTGAAAGAATACAATTTTTACTGACGTGCAAAAATGAGGAAACCATACCAATATTTCTACAAAAAAATTTTACATATAAAATTCAACAAAGAAGTAACACTGATCGTTTCAAATTTTGCTATATAAAATTTATTAAACAAACTCTATCAATTTTGCTAGATGATGCTTTTTTACACAAAAATTTTATTAAACAAAATTTAATAAAATATAAAAAAACGGGTTGAAAACGCAATAGAACCAAAAATAATACAGAATTTTCTAAAATTAACTATAAAAAAGATTAATATATTACAAACAACTCGTACAAATAAACACATAAAAAAATTTACAAAATTAAAACAATGTAATAGTAAAACATATAAAACTAAAACAAGTATTTCATAAACACAAAAATTAATTAAAAATTCTCAACATCCTTGGATAGAAAATCTCACAAACATACACATTCCATTAGATATTCAAGAAACCTTAATATACGGACCTAAACTTAGTTATTTTAATCTAAAAAATTATACCTATTGCACAAATAATTACCAACATAGAACTTAACTTACAAACATTAGAGAAAGAAAATCAAAATAATACAAGGGCAAAAAAATGTAACATTTTAACAAATTATAAAAACATCGAATAAAAACAAAATTAAATTAACTAAAAATGCTAAAAAATATAAACAGCTTATACAAAATATAACAAAAATTAAAGAATGTTGAAAAAATTCCGATATAATCACAAAAGCAGACAAAACTCAAAAAACCTAAGACTAACAAAAACCAATACAATGATAAAAGGGAAATTTTATTAAACAATGTAAAACCTACTCAAAATTAAATAAAGATCCAACTACATTTATACAAAATCAAAACAATCAATTAATAAAAAATTTATTTACAAAACAATTTATCTCAACACAAAAATATATACAACTAATTATTCATAATGCAACCCCACCAAATATCTATGGATTACCAAAATTACATAAACCAAATATACCGCTAAGGCCTATAGTAGCTTCATACACAGGACCAACATATAAACTGTCAACATACTTATCTAATATAATTACAGAAATAACAAATTTAAATAGACACAGCACTAAAGATTCCACTTATTTATGTTCTGAGCTAGGCTACACAGTTCCCTGAAATTCCCACAACGGTCTATATACAGCTAGGTTCTCCATCTATTGTTTTCTAATTATATGTCCTATTTCACCGAGATTCAGTGGTATGTGAAGGGGTTAAGCAGCCTGTGGCTGCCAAGGATCCCCCAACACTTAAACATTTGCCGATTTAATAGTTTTCTAGTAAATCCTTTCACACAATTAACATTAGTTGAAAATATTGCAAGATCAATACCTGTAGTTGTTTATAATAATCATCATGTTTAAGTACAATTATTTTTTTCATCATTTGTTTTTCTATCTTGAGACTGGTTGGATGCGCATCTCTATTGATTTCTATTGTGAACTAGCCTACACATTTCTCTGGAATTCCCACATCCTACATCTTTCACTATCTGTGTGCAATAGTCTAACCTAGGTCTACCTCTACTTCTCTTTTTCCTATCTTTGCTTCTAATATATTCCGCTCTATTCCCTCATGGCTTAGTATGTGGCCTATCATCCTATCTCTCCTATTTTTTACTGTTTTCCACATATTTCTTTCTTCTCATACCATTTCGAGTACCTCTTTGTTCTTAACTTCGTCTGTCCATGATATCTTCATCATACGTCTGCAGCACCACATTTCAAAGGTTGTCCGTTTCTGCTATTGTCCAGACTTCACAGCCATATTAGTGCTGTGCTCCACACATATGTTTTAAGCAATCTTTTCCTTGTTTCTATGTTTGTTGTCTTTGAACAGAGTAGTTGCTTTTTCTTATTAAATGTAGCCCGACCTTGTGCTAATCTCTATTTTATATCTTTTGTGGTTTTCCCATCTTGCATTATTTGGCATCCCTAGGTAGCAGAAATCCTTAACCTGTTGTAGGTTCTCTTTACCTATTTGTATTCTTGTTTTTGATTTATTCCTCTCCTTTGCATACTAGAACTTTAGTTTTATTTTTGTTAATTTTCATACCGTATCTCACTGTTAGAACGGTTTCCATTTCATTGCGAGCAGCTTCTAACTCTTCTTTGCCAGATGTTAATATCACTACATCATCTGCAAATCTTAAGCATATCAATCTTTTGTCCCTGCATAGTAATTCCAAATGTCTTCCTGCATTTGACAGTATTTATTGCCTCTTCAATCTACCAGTTAACAATTAATGGAGATAAGGCACATCCCTGTCTCACCCCTTTCCTAATATTTGCTTCTTTATGTTCCTGTTCTAATTCTATTACCGCTGTTTGCTCTTTGTATAAGCTATGTAATACCTGTCAATCCCTAAAACTTATTCCAATCTTTTTGAGTATTTCGAACATTTTTTTTTCATTTTAAGTTATCGAATGCTTTTTCCAAATCTACAAACCCTATATACACACTTTTCCCCTTTTTCTATTGTTTTTTCCATTATCACTCTCAGAGCTAAAATAGTTACTATGATGTTATGTTTGAAATCTTTGGGTATATCGTCTGTTTCATACATATAGCTTACAAGTTGGAAGATACGTTCTGTTACAGCGGCTTTTAGTGTTTCTGCTTGCACCTTATCTGTACCCGGTGCCTCACCATTTTTCAGACCCTTTAATGCTAATTCAAACTCATCTCTAAGTATAGGATATCTCAAGACCTCGTTTTCAATGTTTGATTCTTGTTCTAATGCAGTTAGTTCCTCTCCTGCATATATATTCTTGCCATCTACCCACTTTCTCTACATTTTCTATAATGACGTTTCCTCCCGTGTCCCTTATATTTTTGCTATACGGTTTTAAATCCCTAGAATTGATTCTAATTAGTTTGTATGCTTCATCTGTCTTTCCTACTTCCATCTTAGTTTGTACATCTTTGCACTTTTCATCAATCCATTGTTCTTTAGCTTTCCTGCATTTGCGAATAATTCCCCATTTTATGGCGTTGTATCTCTGTTTGTCTGATATACTATTGTATCTTTGTCTTTTTTCTATTAAATTCAGGATATCCTTTGGTTTCTTATTTTCTTTTTGTGTATACCCCAGAATATCTCTGGCCGTCATGTCTAGGATGGATTTAATGTTCTTCCATTCTGTTTCTACTTCCTTAGTATCAGATATTTTCCTGATATCTTTTAGCAATTCATTTGACTTTTTTTCGAATCTTGAATATCTTAATCTCTTAACACTTACAAGATTAACACTTACTGTTGGGGTTAATTGAATAATTAAAGTAACCCGTGGGTTCTTTAATATCCCCAAATGGAACCAGTGAACTTTAAGGAAGGATTTCCTTAAAATGATGGAACGCAAATATCTTCCGACTATGCTAGGGGTCTATTCCTTGGGTAGAGCTTATGAGGATTGGTCATGGTTCTTTTTACAAAACATTATTTGCTTACTATGGCTTGATTCGTATCAAAACAGGGGTTTAGGGAGGGCGCCACCAAGTCATTAAGTTTTAGACACAGGGCTTCCCTAAGGGGGACTTGGAAGTCCTTAAGTAGGAATATCTTATTAACTGCTAACGCAGAAGCTGTAAAGAAAATTTAATTAAATTAACAAAATGAGGACACAAGAAGTATTCTCTTGCTACTTCGTATAAAAACTGAAAAGATTAATTATACACCCAATTTTATGAACACAAATATTAAGCTTCAAATTCTAAAAGGACTATTAGCTTCTTGTTAAATCTGAGTTACCACTTTATGCCATTTGTTCATATACCTGGTTACACTTTTTTCTGAACTCACTTGTTCAAAATAAAACAATTAATTAAGAGAATTAAATGTTGATTCTTTAATTAAAAGTTGTTTCTTCATAAAAAATTGTATGTATAAAATTTACGTTTAAAAAAGATAATATAAATTTCATCTACCCTGAGGTAGGATTATGAATTCGAAAGAAATATCAAAAACTTTAAGTGTTTTTGTTACTACAAAATTTAACTCAAATCTATACCAAAAATACCAGATCTCTTATTCGGTTTACATATATATATATATATATATATATATATATATATATATATATATATATATATGAAAATATCTAAATTGTCCTCTAATTCAATGTTTAAAAGCTGTAATTAAATTAAGCATAAATAAAACTTTAGTCAGAACTCTATGGATTTGCTTAATTTCATTAATAATAATAACTGTTATTACACTGCACTTATATTGGCAATAAAAATTTATCAAAGTCCTTTCTAGTTTGTTAAACAGAATAATAGTACTAATAGATCATCGTAAAGTTATTTTCTGGTGCAGCCTTGTATCAAAGTTCGCCAAGTGCAGACGTGATGTAAGAATAATACAAATTTCTTACCTCGTTTCAACAGGTGTTGTTTGTGTGATGGTACTACATCATGTCTAAACAGATGTTTATACATACGGTCCTTGGGCAAACAATTGACGTCGCCTCCACATGTTGTACAGCAAATAATCAGCTGCGTGATCCTTGTACCTGACCATATGAGCTTAAAGCGTGTTTCCTATACGCACCAAAGGGACAAACCAAAATCCATAACAACGGTTATTACAAATATGCCAAACTTCGATGTACTACCATATGTAGATCGTTACCAAAATAATTATCCTCATGTAGCTGTCCACATAGTTACTTGTAAATTCATAATTGCAATTTCAAAAAGACCATTTTTATTAATTATCGGACGTTAGATTCAAACCATAAAATTTCTATCTACTTTGCAGAACATTTCTTTAAAATTTAAACATACAGTTTCATTGCAGATCTTTTCATTAAATCCAACTACTATAGTAAAGTTGAAGGACGGTCGTGCTAGACCATTATTTTCTTATCGCTACATTGATGTGATTGAACTATAAACTCGATATTCTTAGATGCAAATAAAGGATCAATATCATCTTGAAACACAACATTTAAACGGCCTAATTTTTATAAAACCAGATAAAACGGAATCATTTATACGGAGTCTTCCAATTAATATACAAAATGATTATTTAAAAGATATTCATCTGAATTTGCAGAAGAATTTGTAAAAGAAATATTTAAATGAAAATTTTAAAGTGTGTAAAAGAAATATTTTAATGAATATTTTATCGTAGTGTGTAAAAGAGCGCTACAACAAAATTATTTAGTTTGTCTAGTAAATTATTTTTAATTGCTTACCATTATTAAAAATCACTAGTGTAAGTGTCCATTACATTGAGTTCTTCTACTACGGCGTAAAGCCACACGCAAATTACTTGCTAGAACCTTCAGGTTCCCCATGTTAACTTCGTGACAAGTGTTCTAGCTAAAGTGACCGCTGGCACATTGTGCACAACATAGGAAAGCTGTTTGGCCTTGATATATTTAGACTAATATTTAACGCCTGATGTTAGCAACCTAACTAGCATCTCTGTATTGCGGTTAGACCACATGATTCCAATACAGATATTTATTTAATTGAAGATGTTTACTGGTATAATGGACTAGACAAAAGGTGTATAAAACTAATGATTTATTGGTGTTCTGCAGTGGTCAAAAAAACTGTTACAACATGCCAAATATGTTGACAATGATACAAAATGCACCCTAAAAAAGATAAAAAGCACTCACCCAAAAATGTGGAACTCTTCACGATTTCGTGGTCATCCTTGCGCAGGGGCCATGTTGATTTCCATGTATCTCGTTTGGGCGTGGGTTACGTTATGCCATCGTTGAATCCAAATTTAGTGTCTTCCCTCTTCTTCTGTTTGTAGGCAGGACGAAGGAATAAGGTGAAGGCAACGATAGAAGGTAGAGCTAAAGGGAAACCTACATTCTGAAAGAGAAAAGACAAAGGAACGACACAGGTAAACGTCACTGTTCGACGTCTCGTTGGCTAATAATGTCGTGTCACCACCGCGCACTTGCGCCATCACTCCGCGTCTGCGCATCCTTTTGCGCCGACGCAACTGTCCGAAATGACGGAAATGCACAAGTCTATTTTAAAAATAATGGCGGGAATTCACTCACAAATTTAAAAGTGTACTTGTCCAAATGTAGAATGTAACAATCGCGACAAAGCCATAAAAGAAAAAAAATTTAAAAAAAGAAAATGACTGTTAGCACTGTAAAAGTTTAAAATCTAAATCCTAACTAACCTACTTATACCCTAACTTAAATTCTAGAAAATGTTTATTTTAGGCGCCACCTGGTTTTTTCAACCGATAACACATCTTACGATTAACCAGGAAACGGAACGTGTAGCCCCATTGCTTATGAACTACATTTATAAATGCACACACGAGTCTTTGATGTGGTGCAGTTATAATCGACAGCACAAATTTGTCGAAGAGCACGAAACACTACTAAAACTAAAACAAATGCGACAAGTCGCCTAACATATATACTATAACTAAAGCTAACATTGCAGTTTTTTTAGTGCACACGCACATAAGCATTGCATCGAAACTGGTTTTTTTCTTGTTAAGAAAATGCTCAAATTTCAAAATGTCCAAGAGAGCAAGTTACTCTGCACTTTGGCAAATTTTTATGTACTGGTACTGTCTTAATAAACAATACACATCAAAACTTTTTCATGACATGGTTATGGATTAACAAATTTACCAACAGTACCATCTTACTAATTTCTTACATTAGTAACCTAACAAATTACATTGCTACCATCAGGTTAGCTTCTTCACTCAATATTCAAAAAATAATTCCTACGTCTGATCGTAAATACCAAACGTTAGGAAGACAAAAAAGATAATGCAAAGTCTCAAGTTATTATCAAAGATAATAGGTAAGATAAAGATTAAGATAAAACTAGATAACAATAGGTGGATCCGAAACGTCCCAGCACGCTAAGGCACGCTACGACTACATACATTAAAGATATAGTGTAGAATTCCCTAGCTCACCAAGTCGTTTTGTCATCCATCACAAATATACAAGATAGAGTGGCTCCTTGAAGCCGTTATATAAGTAAGTTAAGACATATAAGTTAAAAAAAAATTCTAGGCTCTAACGAGTGCATCCACTACGATAAGAAAATCAGACAAGAGTTGAAACAACAACTTAAAAGAATCACTACACATACCTTCGCACAAAAAACCAACACACTATCCCAATATGCTAAAACAACTAAGAATTCGATAAGATATCAATAAAAAGCTATAGCAGCTCACCACGAAGTTCAATAAAAGCAACAAATAAATGTTTATATGTTCTGGTAACTTAATAGAAGGAGAAAACAAGTAATGATAAAGGATAAAGTGGGCGACTGCAATAATTCAGAAGAAAAACGCATGGATTGGAAACTCCTAGTTTTTTGCAACTGCGAATATGGACTATTTCTTACAATGGCATAGGCCGCGGCTCCTATGTGAGCCCAAAGAAAAAAGTATCCACTCAACATCAGCTAAAACCAATCATAAAAATCCAATGAGTTATTGCAACCAAAGTTACGACAATCACTACAAAATTAAACGATGTAAGATAAATGCTGAAAACAAAATAATATGGTGTAGAAAAGGTGCGAGAATTAATTAAATGAAGCGACAGAGCTATACTGGGGGACCTAGATAATAAACAGATATGTGGCTAGCAATAAATTCAAGGAAAAGTCAACAGGCAGCAAAAAGATAGCTAGTTTAAGGTAAATAAGGCAAAAGTGTAGAAGGTTAGTGCTGTATAAGAAAAGAAATGGCTAAATAAAGTTAACTAATTCATAGCAGGGACAAAATATTAGGTAAATCGTTATAGATGTGAAACGTGAAAAATTGTGGATGTACGCAAAGCTTGAACGATTTTAAAGATATTTTCATCCCACCTAGTGTGGTCTGAATCGATATATGAAGGGATGGCGGTAATTAAGACTCGATTTACTGATAACAAAATTGTTGAAGAACACAAAAAAATATCTTACAACGCATATAATTGCTAGGGTGACAAGCCCTCCTTTGAGCTTCACCTAGACTAATAAACAAAAACTTCAACATCATCCTCAAAAAATGATTCCAAAATTACTAGAGCGACAAACTTACCACGAGTCTCGTCTAGACTTATGTAATGCTGAGCGACCAACTCTTGATGAGTCTCGTCTAGACTAACATACTGCTGAGCGACCAACCACGACGACAAGTCTCGCTTAGACTAAATAGATCTTAAAATGCTGCGTTGCAATACTGATATAGATAAAAAATTTGCTATCAAAACAAAATTATGCTCACTACACGAGGCAATATTCTAGCGATACATGTATAAAAAAAACAGTACCAAATTATTAACGTATTACTTTTATATCGAGGAATTTATCAAACAACCAGGTAACTAAAGGGGATAGTAAATGAACTTAAATACAAAACATTATCATTAACCTCAGTATTGTAGTGTTTAAGAAAGCAGATATAACGAAATCAAGTTTACTATAGTGTTTTAGAAGGTATAGGTATACTAAAATAACAATTCAGTTAATTGCATTAGCTGTATTAAAAGCAAAATTTTCTTTTAGAAAGAATTCATAACTTATAGTTAATTATTTAGATTGTAAGGGAACACTTTAGAATTACGGCCAGCTAAGATAATGTAGTATTTAAATAAAATTTAAACTAGAAACAGGTTTCAATAAACTAAAGAAATTTCAGGTTTAAGATAATTATTTAACTAATCTTAGTGTCATTTTAAGGAGAATTTGTTTTAATCATATAGGTTTATATCTATGGCTAGAATACTTACAGAAGGAATTATGTAATCCAAAGCACATGTTAAAGTTAGGTTAAGGTAATTTGTTAAACACATTTTAAAGGTATATGTTTTAGTTTTATCCTAAATTAGGTTAAGTAATTATTTGAGAGAATTTAAAATATAAATACACTGTTTTTATAAGGGAAAATGCCAATTAATTCAGTTAGAAATAAGTTGTATGAAAAACAAACACTGTTCAAACGTGGCTGACTCAATGCTTTAGATTGACATTTCAACTGCATTCAATGTCACGCCAACATAAAATAGAAGTTACCAAATGCAATGTTGCCAGATTATGTTTCTTTATTCAAAAGCCATTAAAAATTTTAAAAAATTATTTTTTATTATTTTGAGTGAACAAAAATCCAATTTCTACAAACATATTCAAAACTAACCCTTATAAGATAGATCAGAGGTGAAGACAAATTTTCAACAAAAGTTTAGGGCGCCACTGTTATACTCCCGCGCCCGCGTGTTCAGAGCCACTTGCACAGTTGACAACACGGATACTATCCACGTTCACATTATTGCACAACAAAGATATTACGACATAATTGCGTGTCTACTTGTATCACATGCCAAATATGTTTACAATGATACAAGATGCACTCTAAAAAAGATAAAAAGCACTCACCCAAAAATGTGGAACTCATCACGATTTGGCGGTCATCCTTGCGCAGGGGCCATGTTGATTTCCATGTATCTCGTTTGGGCGTGGGTTACGTTATGCCATCGTTGAATCCAGATTTAGTGTCTTTCCTCTTCTTCTGGTTGTAGGCAGGACGAAGGAATAAGGTGAAGGCAACGATAGAAGGTAGAGATAAAGGGAAACCTACATTCTGAAAGAGAAAAGGCAAAGGAACGACACAGGTAAACGTCACTGTTCGTCGTCTCGTTGGCTAATTATGTCGTCACCACCGCGCACTTGCGCCATCACTCCGCGTCTGCGCATCCTTTTGCGCTGACGAAACTGTCCGAAATGCACAAGTCTATTTTAAAAATAATGGCGGGAATTCACTCACAAATTTAAAAGTATACATGTCCAAATTTGGAATGTAACAATCTAACCATGAGTACTATTTCATTTTTTTGTAACTAGTTTTCTGCACGTTGTCCTATCCTTTTTCGCACAACTATCCCCAGGCCCGAATTTCCTTCCTTTGATTCTGTATGGATTACCCTAAAGTCTCCGCTCCAAAAATCCCCCGCCTCTGGACACCATACTTCGCTGATCCCTACTATGTCTAATGCTAACCTACCCATTTCGATTTTCAATTTCGCTAGCTTACCTACTTGCTTCATACTTCTGACATTCCACGGTCCGACTCGCAGAATGTTCACGACTCTTTTTTTATACTTTCCGATCACATCCCCCGAAGTAGTCCCCAACCGGAGATCCGAATGGCGGACTATTTTAACTCTGGAATTTTTTACCCCAGAGGATACCATCATCTTTAATAACAATTTTGTGTACTTAGGAGGTAGTGTTGTGGTTTCCCGTTGCCTTCCACCTCGCGGTAGCGTGTCTTAGAATGTCATACCGACCCCTATGGTCTCTGCCACGCTAGGTGCCGAAAAAGCTGCTGCCCTCTTTCGAGGATCTGTCTTAGTCTGGTCCTCACTAAAGATCCTACTACTTTGGTTGGACCTGTAGTTTGGTTCTTTAGATCACTGAAACGTGCATGCCATTCCACCGTTCTAGTAATCTAGAGCTTCTAGGTACAGGTACATTCGGAATAGGGTGTTGTAATTGTTGGATAAAAAATGTTTATAACTACATCACTTTTTTCTGTATCCAAGTTTAGGTTTGGACCCCCAATTTCTAATAATGACAAGGGACAATACTAATTTGGAGGATTTAAACGAGAACCTTGTCCACTCGTGAGCTGTTGCATTCAGGTACGTTTCTGGCAGTGATACCTTGCCAACGACCTTGATCTCGGAATAGCATGGCATAATATTTCGTAAATTAGGTCTAATTGTGTTCTAGATTTAATTGTTAATTGACGCATAGTGCTACTGCAATGACTAGGGAATTACGTGTTGGATTAATTGTACTTTAATTAAAAACAACGATTGAAGGAATAGTTTCTTTTATTATTTGTCATGGGTCTCGAGTCTCAACGTGAAACTTATTATTCAACGGAATGTATATTTAAAATGAAACGAATTTCATAATGTAAATTACAGTATTTACCACGTGGTTTTCTGTGGGTAGACAACCCATTATCGATTTTGTTCCCCACTAAGATTACAAACAATAATATTCTTCTTATAAATTAGGGGTCCCTGTTAAACCTTTTTATTTCTAGTCAGCTGATGAGTCATCTTTCTCGTTAAGTATATAATTCAATTTAAAATGACCCACTAATAGCTATGCGTCATTCACAGCCTTGATTTTGTTTATTTCCTCATTTGCCGATCTAACTGTATTGAAAACCGCATGCCTAAAGCGATATTTTTTACCGCGCATGGTGTATTATTGATAAACTTGATATCGCGTGGGGCAGCACTGCAGCAGGCGCCGCGACGACTGCGAACGCCGCATTAAAATAGTAGTGTTGTAGAAATATGAGGGCACACCCGTATATTCATACGCTTTGTGTCCTCTTTAAAACTGCAAAACAACTTTGAATTTGTTAAAAACAAGTGTCAAACTAAACAAAAGAATTAGTGATTAAAAAGTGCTACCGCTTTATACGTATGGATAGTTTCCTTTTATTTTTTGAAATGCCTTGGTTAAATTACATTTATACTTGTAAAATCACGATTTGCGAATCTAAAAATAACTTGCCAACTTAGCGAGGAGGTAATGTGACGTCTTAAAACGATCACCAACTTTTGTTTTCGGTGTTTTTATTTGTTTTGCAAGGTTCGGATATCCGATAATATCAAAGTTATACCTCGTTTGCTAATCTAACGTATCTAAATGAGCGCTTGAGGTATCATAGTCGGCGGCGGTGTGTAATAAACGCTTTTATATTGATGAACCGTACGGGAATTCAATCTTTAAATAAAAATCAAGACATCGATGTGTCATTTTGTGAAATTTCTCATTGAGTGTGGAATTTTGAAGGTTTTTTTAGTAGTGGCGTAGCTAATGATTTAGCTATACCGTCGTAATAATTAGTTTAACGGATATAAAGTTGGTAAAGGTGTATGCACCCCTAAAGTATTAAAATTCTTTTAACTCCCATATTTTAAACATACAATAATTTTTACATGTATTTTATTTTGGTTGGCAAGGGAGCGCATTTACTCCAGGCAAAAAGGGTAAATGCGTATTTTGATTTACTTTTCTCTACATAATAGTTATTCGGCCGCTGGGGTAAGTGCTTGATTAATTGATTATTGTATTATTTCATTAAAACAAATTTTGTGATTTTTTTATAATTTGAATTAAAAAATACTTTAGGCAGCTATTGATTATGTGACAAAACTTTTGTTGCTTAATTCAAGGAAAAAAATAAACGACAATCTTATATTTCGTAAAATATAAACGTAAATACTAGAAAACGCAATATTTTAAAAACAAATAAACTTAAAGAGCTACTACAAAATCAGTTCATAACAAAAAAATTTTCACTGGCATTTGTATAGTACAAAATATTATTACAAATAGTTCCTGATCGCTCCTTTCACATTACTTGACTAATTTTTAAAGTTTTGCACCTTACTCTTTTCTCGATGTTATAAAAAGAGTAATTGCACGACGAAGTATAAGAAATACTTCGGCACAGCTTGCATCGACCTTCAAGGTTGCGGAGGCTGCATGAGACTTGAAATCACAGGGTAAGAGGAATGTTTAGAGAATATCTGAATGTTAAAATTTAAATATCAAGACACTTGTTTACGCAACTGTAAAATAACTTAGAGAAACAAAAGTTAAAACACGATAAGAGAAATTTGACTAAATATGTATATTAATACTCAGTTATTACAATTCTAAAGGCATGTATAAGATACACGCTTGTGTCATTAACATTGTAGACATCGCTATATATTTTAACATGATATAATTCATATATTTAATAAATGTACACGAGAAAATTTCTATAGAGAAATCAAAATAAATAATCTCTGTTTAAAAACTCAAAATTTAACTTAATGCGAGAGTAAATCAAAAAGTGATCATAATTGTAATAATGTCATGTAACAAATGCACATGAAATGAAAGTTCAAGTAATAAACCTTTTTACCATAAGAAGCTTCATGAAGTTCCGAATGTTTACACATTTTTAAGTTATGTATTAGAGAATTATATTTGAAATCATTTAAGATAAGTAAAATGTAATTAATAATCAAAACAAAATATTTGTAGTGACAAAGACAAATTTAAATAGAGGTTAGGCCTCTTTATTTTAACAGAAAAACGATAAGGTAAAAGTTTTAATCTCATACCTGTAGTATCAGTAACTGAACAAATATTAATAGTTACTTAATTTATAGGAATCCTTCATATCCAGGAAACTGAGACAACCTGCATTGGTGGGTCTCCTAGTGTACGTACAAAACAGCATGTGGTCGACTTCAAATGTTGTCTTTAACAGACTTCTGTTCCATAAATTAAACCTGTAGATATTTTTCAATAAGATAATAACTGAGCGGCAATATGTAAAATAGACGGAAACGAAATATAAAATTCTTTTGATGAGAGTATTTATTTTATATCATCTGGTTGTACGAATACACGAGCAACTTTTCCATGTAAAAATCTGAATGAGAGAACAAGTCGCCATAACATCGGTAACCAAAACACAGGTAGTCGGAACATAGGTAACCGAAGCACCCCAGAAAATTCAGCCGTGCCACAAAAGTGAAAATTCAACACGAGGTGCAAAGGAAAATCAATCCATCAACAACCCACCATCTGTATAATCATTTGATGGGCCAAACGAATAAACAACTCCTCCATCCTTCACACTAAACATCCAAAATCATATCCAAATGTTAATTTAGGATTTATGACTAGAAAATTCACATACCAGGCTAGCACATGAGCCAAGGTAGAAGTTCAAACCAAAAATGGCCAACAGTGCCAGACAAGCAATCAGACATCAAAAGAGAAATGAAAATTTGACACTCCAAACAAACTACCCTCGGCCATCCTCGGGATGGACAATCTCCAGCAATTACTCTCAATAATACAGAATCCAGAACCACACCAGTTGTGCTTTTGGAATAAACACTCCAGAAACAACCAACAGGAAAATTTTATACAGATATATCCATTTGTACTATGTAACAAATTAGGAACTTGTGAATTAAAACCAACAATCTAGGATTGTGCGAGATAAATTCCCATAGAATATATATTATATAATAAAGAGAGTAATTTTATATTTAGATGTAGATATAAGCATTTATATGCTAATAGTGCCAAGCACAATGTAACATGCTAATATATAGGCAAAAAGGCATGTTACAGTTTTTTCGTTCAAATTTCTAGCAACAAATTTTATAAGGTAATGTAACGAAAACTATTTGCAATAACAATAGTTTTTTATTTTCAAACCGATTATGCAGGCTTTTTTAACAACTCGTAGTTACAATGCAATTTGCAAAACGCTCTCCCAACGTTTTATTTTCAACTAATCACTAACAGTACAATTACTAGCTTCTTAAACTACGATGCAATATTGTTAATTAACTTAATGTCAAAGCATTACAATTTCTATCCAAGCACTAATTATTAATTTATATTATCACTGCAATAATTTATATTAACATCAAGCCTTTCAAAGCATTAAACTAAAACATATTGTAATCAAAGCTTCAATCAGAACTGAACTCCAATATCCATGACGGCAACCTATATACATATTGCTACGTACAGCGACGTAGTCTAAAAACAAACCAAAAGAAGAAAAAAACAAAGAAAGAAGGACTGGGCTCATTCAGTGAGTGGGTGAGGTATTATACCTACAAAAATAACTGAAGGCCTGAAATAAAAATACACGCACTCATTCATCACTCAACAACAAAACATAAAAAACTAATTCAAAAACATGTTACTCAAGAACGGTAGTAATAAAAACAAATGAAAACAAAAATAATTAATAATCATAATATGCATCCTGACGGATAGAAGTATGCGTAGGGGCAGGAACATACGATACGCCAACAGAAACGTTATGTCAAATCGGAGGTGTAGGACGGGTCTTAATAGGTCGATCAGGATGACTGAGGGTATGTGTAGAAAGCGAAGCGGGCGCGAAGGCAAAATCTGGTTCTACGTATGAGTTTTTGTCCTGGCTAGGGGGTACATAGTTCTCGATGCGAAATTTGCTGCGTTCCAATTGTAAACACTTAGTTTCTAACTCTTGTAGAGATCGAACCGAGTGAGATAGAAGGGTGATAAATTTCGGGAAACAACATCTAATTGTACATCATCCAGCATACTCCCATGTCGACGGAACATGGCAGCCATACAAGCTAGGCACTCGATAATTCCTTTCGTTGAGTCCTGGGTTCGTGTTAAAATGTCTTGGAATAATTGACGTTTATAATCCGGTGTTGGATCAGTAAATTGGATAAGGACTTCCAGTCAGAAAACCTATGCCGATTACCCCTATACCTAAGTAACACTTTAGCCTCGAACAAATCCGCTGCAGACTCAAATAACTGCAATTCCGGCACATGTCGAGCTTTTCGGAGTTCTTCCACCCGTTCTAAGAAATTATGTCCAGTCAGAATGTTCGGGTCGTCAGAAAATTTTAAATTCCATTTCGACACCGGGTGGTATTGGTGGAAAGCTGACACAGGAGTAGCGGCTGACCTAGGCACTGTAGCAGAAGGGGATTCCTGTTCAGGTTCCGATTCCGAGTCGGAAGTAAGCAAATGAGGTTCATCGGAATCGACACTAGTAGTATGTGCCGGGTCAGAAGTAGCTATCGGAGTTTCGGATAACGTAATAGTATGACGAAATTTCTTTATTTTTGTATCAAAGGAGGCGCGGAGATTAGCTAAAGTCAGCAGTAATTGGTTATGGGCTTGGCGTTTTTCCTGCGTTGGAGACATCCTCGAACAGCGTCGTTATGTATGCAACTATAGGAAGCTAATGCATTTAAACGCAGGTGAAGACTTGTCTCCATTAAATGTAACCATAGCTTGTTTTAGCTCTTGGACAGCAGCCTTAACCTTACATGTGATTTTCGAATGCTCCACCCGAAGGTACTACATTGGCTAGGAACCCAATTTTTTTTACCTGGAAAATTTGAAATTTTGCCGAACCATTGCTGTTCCAAGCAAGGTAGGATCTTTAACGTGCGTGACAACACTCACACACGGGACCTCCATTTTACCTCTCATCCGAACGAGGGCGTAATTTTTGTGAAAAATGCTCACCTAACATTTTTCAAGCGGACCGTGTCGGGATTCGAACTCGGGAGTTTAAAATGAAAATTAGTAGGAAGCGTACTTATTGTAAACAGGATGTTGTTGACGTATGAAAGAATAAAACGGAATCGATGAGAATGAATAATAATATAAACTGATACGGTGTTACCCTCGAAAATGAACGTAACAATATTTAAAACCTCTAGACTTCTAAAACGTACTAGAAATTATGCAAATAACATCTCGAACGTACCTATTGTAATCTAAAAAACTCCTAAATGGAAAACTTTTGTACCTGTCAGTCAAAATCATCTGAAAGATGAGGTGCCTTAGGACCTATCAAACATCTTTTGTGTAAAACATCTCGCTAACGTTCCAATGTAATTAATTTGGTCAGAGTCAGACCAATCGGCTCTACACTGCCCCTTCTTAAAGCTGTTCTGTACCTGAACACTTTGTGACCCTGCGTATCAGTAAAAACAGTCGAAACTATTTCTACAGTTTCCATGTTGATGGAAGTAGCAATCAATACTTTTCATAGCAGACGCCGTACCATTTGGATTGTAACCGCACACCAAAATCTGCGGTTTTCTGGAACAGTACCTTGCACTATGCTCCTACAGAAAGGTCAGACCTTCCCGGAGGCGTGGACACGAGTGGTTTTACCTGTTACAACCTGTGAATATTTAATAATAACTCGTAGATGGATTTACGTAGTTTAATGACTTATAACCAATATTATTACATAGAAAACAAACACAGCTAAATAGAAATTCGCAGCATATACCGTAATTACACTGCGGTTAAAGAAACAACAAAGAACAAACACTACGCTATAACTTATCTGTAAAATACAATCCAACTGATCATCAAACATTAGCATCCTTTGCCACACTCTTACGGGTCACTTTATAATTTAATTTCAACGCAAAATTCACAATTAAACTAAGTTCTAAAACACTCGACACCTGCTTGGTTTTCGTGACGCGCACCCTAGCGCGCTTAAACTCGACTCCCTCGTTACCTATCGGAATAATTTAACCCTTACGGCTGCTTCTCCCTCTTATTATAGGGGCGGCCTAGTACAACCTCTAGCATATTTCGTACCACCTTCCAGTTCAACTCATCGAACCCACAACCGATCTTGGGTATGACCAACTTCTTGTTTTCAAAGTCGATTATCAGACCATTGAAGTCCACTAACGCCTTCTACAGATCCTGGTAATCCGATTTAGTCATCAAGTTGCTTAGTCATCAAGCGGTAGATGCCCCGATGGCGGTCTTCTAGCCGTAGGGTCTCTCCGACCTCTGTTCATTTTCACGAGCGTAACTGTTGGTTTGTTTCACTGCTTACCGTTTTTCGGCATTACCGACGTCTTCACTATCGTAGGATGCCAACCGGCAAACCTGCACCACTATTGATCTTCCTTTTAGGCGCTTACGAATTCGATATACAACGTCGTCGATCCATTTTTCAAGTTCGTACGAACCCTCCCAACGTCTTTGTAACTTTGGCGACAATCCACGCCTCCGTTTGGGGTTGTATAGTCAGACGCAGTCGCCCTCTTGAAAAGAGACCCCTGCGCCTTGATGTCATATCTGGTCTTCATCCGATCGCTTGCGATCTGGATATTTTTTCTAACGTCACCATGGATGTCATGCACCTTGCTCTTGAACTTCTGGACGTAGCTCATGCCCAAGATATCATTCCAGGATTGCAGCCAATCTCAAGATCACTCGGTAGACTTATCTCGCGTACCAGCATAGCACAGCACATGCAGATGCCTGTCCAGTACTCTCATGAACCGAAGACCGATAGACCAATAAAAATAGATGTAAATATTGGTCTCAGTCTCTGATGTTGGCAGACCACCTTGGAAATGTACTTGCCCAATATGCAGTTCATGCGTTCTTCCATACCATTCGATCTGCCCCGATCGGCGTGCAATTTTATAAGAACCCCAAAACGGCAGAATAGTTCCTTTATCAGCATGGCGGCGGCGGTTGCCGCTTTTTGGTTTGGTATAGCATACGCTTCGCTCCACTTCGTAAAATAGTCATGGCTACCAAGATGTTATTATTCCCGGAGTTGGTTTCAGGGAATGGATCGGCGACATCAATAGCCACTCTCTCAAGGGGCTCCTCATTTGGTATTGTATTGCCTCGTTGGAGCATTACGGTTTCCAAATGGTGGGCACAACTGACACTTGCGGCACCGCCCTTTTACATCGTCCTTACAGTTTATTCAGTAAAATTTCGCTCAGAGATTCTCCAGAGACTTCTTAACGCCAAAGTGTATTATCTACCCGTGAACTCTATATACGAGACACAATGGCAGTTGGTAGCGCTAATCTTTATACAGATTTTGGCGCGCCCATCTGTCAATGGCGTCACACAATAAGCAAATTTAATTGCGCAATTACGCGATAAATATCATAATAAACATTGCAAATGCAGTATAGACAATAAGGTACTCACATAAGTAGGTCCAGCTTCCCACGAAGTACGCCAAGGATGGCGTCCCACCGGATAGCGTCCTTCAGGATGGCTGGAGCCCCTTTAAGATAATTAACGGAGGGTACGCCTAGCGTCTTTCCAAAGTGCTCCGACCAGCTACGGCGGTCGCAGTTGATCCCAGGACTCGTTCGTCTAGGGTCGTGGACTACGGTTCGAGCAGGCTGCTTATAAATTACCTCTACCTATGTAGGGATCGAATAAGGAACAGGTATAAGGACGACAAACAAAGATAAACAAAGGCAAGGATCTACATAAATAAAAGGTAAAGATACGTTACCGAAAACCCAACCACTCCTCTGGAAGTCTCAGGCAAACAGCCACGTTACAGAGCCTCCCGGAAACTTCCCCCCCTTTTCCCTTCCGCCACTCGCGTCGGCGCGAAATTCGTCCAACCCACTTCTGACGTGACGGAAATACACGCCAAGTCTTTTGAATTTATGGCGCGAACTCACGCACAGCAAGACTAAACTAAAAAATGTTTAGTACCAATTTGGCACGTAACAAGTGTCTTCCGGAGATACCATTATGCGGAGGTCCTAAAACATTCGGCACTCTGCTTTTAGGAACCACCACCTGAAAAGTACTTTCGGAACTAGCTCCATTCTCCAAAGATCGCACCAAGACCCCATTCTTTACTTTCAGGGAGTCCCATTGTGTCCAGTACGACTTCAGAGCGCTACTCAACGGACTAATGTCCTGCCAGGATGGACGTTCTTCTCTGTCTTTCCAACCCAGTATGGGTTGTTGAAGTCGGCCACTCTTGTATCGCCTTAATCTTTTCCGGGTCTGGTGTGACTCCATTGCGTGAAACTACGTGCCCAAGATATTTCATCTTTTGACCCAGTAATTACACTTTTTTGGGTTCAGCTTTAGATTGGCTTTTCTAAGTCTTCGAAACATTTCTACTAAATTTCTCAAGTGTTCCCCAAACGACTTCTCAATCACAACCACATCATCCAGATATACAAGGCATGTTTTCCACGACATCGTGCGCAAGATGTTATTCATTAAACGCTCGAAGGTGACAGTAGCTTTGCAGGAGATCAAATGACATGGCTGTAAATTGCCATAGACTAGTACCAATAGTGAAAACAGTTTTCCCCCTTCTTTGATTTCCATAACTAGTTGCCAGTAGCTACCTTTAAATTCAAGGTTGAGAACCATGGAAACCCTTAAATAGTATTTAGGGTGTCATCAATTGAGGAGCTATCCTTTTTGGCCACGCCATTCAATCGGCCGTGGTCCACATAAAATCTTTTTAACCCGTCCTTCTTCTTAACAAGAAATGCCCAAGGGCTATCAGAGTGCTCAATCACACCTTGCACCTCCATATCTCCAATCATTTTTTTGTCCTTCTCGCGTTTGGCCAATGGGAGTTTCCGTCTCATTGCCCGAGCATTTCCTGTATGAATTCTATAGGGTTTGAATCCCGACACAGACTGCTTGAAAAATGTTAACCGAGCATTCTTCACAAAAATACATCCTTGTTCGTATGGGAGAGATAAAATGTAGGTCTCATGTGTGTGTTGTCATGCACGTTAAAGATCCCTACCTAGCTTGGAATAGCAAGGGTTTATTCAAAATTTCCAGGTATAAAAACTCGCTTCCTGATCAATGTGGTAGCTTCCGATGGAGCATTGGAAAATTAAATGTATATCGATTCTACTTTTAACTACTGTTGTCTTTCTTAACCGACCGCCATCGATTACAAAAACCGCCGGATCAAGTTTTTAAGACCTGCCAGTTGTTCAAGATGCTGACATGGTTTTGTCAACTCGTCCCATAACTACACGGAGCACTCTTTGATGGGCGATTCTTTTCCAACACCAGCACACCTCGCCACGAGAATGACAAGAACACCACCTAACTGTTATATTCTTTTCAATACGATATCCTAGTCATTGGAGTTTAAGATCCTAACAGATACACCATCCGTCACTTTGGTCAGAGCCTTCCCCATAAGCACGCCTTTTCCGAGGGATTCGTCACTAACTGGTTCAATAGCGAGCACAAAGCCATCATGGAGAGCACCATCCACGCGTTCCATCACCACACTTTCTGTACTACCAGGTAAGATAACGTCGTCCGTCAAACAAACTCGCATAGGCACGTCATCTGCTTCGTAAAACTGCACTACTTCGTTTCATACTTCTAAGACACCTTCTTTCGTATCTACATGGAATCTGTACCTCTTCAAGATTTACATTCGCAAGATAACTTCTTCGGTGATATTCGCTATTACTACCTGATGGTCAAATACCTTGTTCCCAGTTCCAGTTTTTACATTTAGCATTCTATGTTTGAATTTACTCACCAGCCACGGTTTGAAGACTCATTCTCACTGGTGACAGTACCACTGTCACGCACTACATTCAGATTGGCAATTATGCTAAGTGGGTGGGCATGGCTGGGTGGAAATTCCACTCTATTAAATGTATCAAGCAAGAACTTCACAGTATTGCCATTAAACTGTTCACGTATCTAAATGCTGCCTGCATGCTTAGATCGTGCGATGCGGACAATGGTCTCCAGGGCAGAATCCGTGCAGGTCTACTTTCCACCTCTCCTGTCGACACTTTTTAGTTTTCGACGTTTGTACTTCTTTCTTGGGTTGTTTACATTTGAACTGTATATGCCCAAACTCACCACAATTCTCGCATCTGGATTCTTTCCTTGGTTGGTGTTCAGGAAGTTCTCGTCGAATCACTTCTATGCTTTCTTGGCCCTGCTCCTCTACGGAGCATCTTGCCTTGCCACTACCACGATGCGAAGTTTGCTTTGCTACTTTGAATTTCAAAGCATTATCTAACGCATCATCTGGTGTTCTCGGTCGAGCGGTAGTGCTTGCTGGATCTCTCCGTTGTGTCAACAAAGATGTGTACTGCCAGCTATTCTAGGAAGCTATCCAGTACTGTTGGGTAGGCAAATTTTCGTTAACCTTTTGGTAACGGTTCTTAACTTGAGTGTGGTACACTTGTTACAGATGAATGTCGCTATACCTATTTTCAGCCTTGAATTAAGACCTCGTAGTTTCTTTGGTCATGGTATGGTATGATCTACAAAATATTCAAGGCTTCACCTCGTAACCCAATAATCAGTGCGGTTCCCTTTTCACCATCGTTTCAGACGTTAGTGCTCGCGGCGCCCTCGAATTGTTTAAAATATGTCTGCCAAGGTGACTCTCCATCAAATGTGGGGTGGTCTTAATCTGAACCTTGACGTCAGTTCGCATTCGTCGACATCTTTAAATTCTGAAACGTGATGTATTATAATGTATAACGCTGGCGCCTGTAACTTTACCGTCTTGGCACGAAGTTTCACACGCAGAATTATGCTGATTCAAAAAATTAAAAGCCCCTCCTTTGGTTCTAGTTAAAGATTCAGTTAAATAATATTATATGTGTTAGATAGAGAAAAACGACACAAAGTAATTTCAATTTGCAGTCAATTTATTTGTTCGAATTCTGTTGAAGATATCTTGAATCGTGTATGGAGGAAATTTATTTATAGAGCACTTTGTGAAAACTATCAAAAGAAATAACTTGAGTAGGTTCTGTTAATCTGGACGAATAGGTATCGAACTCAATCGTGCAATTAGTCAGTGAAGTTTAAATTGTCGTCTTAAATATATACAATAGAAGATTTTAAGTGTGCTTTTTATGCTTCCTAAACGGAATTATACATGGTGTTCAACAGCACTTTTGTACTTCCCAAACTGGGATATTTTTGGTAATCAATTGGATGCTTATGTTCCACAAGCTGTGATAGATATAACTGGTATTGAAATTGAAGTTAATGCTCCACAAGCTGCAATATACATGTTAATCAAATATACTAGGGTTATTTTTAAAGTAATCTAGGTTTCTGAATGAAAATGATGCGCGATCACCACATCGCTCATGCACGTCTGCTCCCAGCATCCTTTGTGCACGTTTAGACGCCCTTGGCAGCCGCATGGTCTGTCTGTGGGCTGAGATGTAAAAGTTTATTACGTGTTAAACGAATTAACCAGTAACATGTCTTTTTCAATTATTCGATAACCAGTTTCCATTTTTTATATTAATTAAATTTACTGTATTTAGTTTAAAATTAAAGTAATCCTCCTGTGTCCTGGACCTGGGTTTGAGTATGTTATAAATTTATTAGTTACACAGTAGACTTAGAATGATTTACTATGTATAAATATGTTAAGATGCTCTCGAGGATTTTTTTATTCTTCTCAGGAATGAGTGTTATGCATTACGAGGTGTTGAGGTTCTCTACTCCAATGGGTTGTGAGACATCGGCCAATTTGAATGGGTCAATTTAGGCAGTGCTGAACATACTGTCGAAACGAGTGAGGTGATTTATACAAACCAAAATGATTCACTTGCGTTCGAGATTTGACTAAGCCTGATTGTGCTTTTGGGAATGCGGTTTTTGTGGGTGCCGTCTATGTAGTGCTCAAATTTCCTGCCTTTTTATCTTTTGTTGTATCTTTCCTTTAGGGCGGCTGCAACTGCTGTTGGCCAGTACCACGTCAAAAACTACAAGTAACCGAACCCGACTGAAACCCCTAAGATGAGTTCGTCACGTTACATTTGATTTTCCAATGCTCCACCGAAGGTACTACATGTGCCAGGAAGCGATTTTTTTTACCTGGAAATTTTTGAATTTTGCCGAACTCTTGCTTTAACGTGCGTGATAACACTCACATACGGGACCTCCATTTTACCTCTCTTCCGAACGAGGGGTATTTTGGTGAAAAATGCTTGCTTAACATTTTTATGCGGACCGTGCTGGGATTTGAACTCGGGACCTTGGGCATAGTAGTCACACGCATACCAACTACGCCACGGAGCCGCCTAAGTTTGTCACCGCAGGACTGACTGATAAATGTTATAATTTTAAGATTCGTGTGTAGAAATTTGCAGTATTCGAATCTTACTATTTAATTAAGTAAGAGGGTACGTAATAAATGGTGTTCAACGTGGGCTTGCCCATAGCAGTTGTATTTGATGGAAGGACTCCAGGTTAGTTGTTCGCTTACAATAATAGGTGGATTTAGTTTGTTGGTCATCAGTTTTGTGAAGATTATGGTCTCCATCCTGTGTACGTACATTTAGTTTTATCTTCCACTGCTGTAATCAGCCTGACAGCAGGTCGACTTGGCATTCCAACTTCGTGGTTGAATGCTTTGGGTTTCGTCCAGTTGTTGGGAACAGTATGTTATCGGCGTACAGTGCATAGAGTGCTTCTGGAATGCACCGTAAGTCTTGTATGTAAGCGTAACGTTGAGGAATGCCCGGAGAGGCAGTTCCTTTGTGCAACTCCGGCGGTAATGGGTGTCTCTGGAGATAAGGCGTCTTGTACCTTGTTTTGCAGTTTCCTTTCCGATAAGTAACTGTGAAGGAGCTCTAGGCATTGGAGAAGTGTTTAAAGTGGATGATGCTATTAAAGATTTTTGTAATAGACGTCGGTGTCTTTCTTGTAATTTGTTTTAGTTCTGTTGTGGAATTCCCTTTTTTACCAGAGCTTTTCTGTTGCTCTATCTACGAAGTTTGTAAAGGTGTGGTTGGCAGTTGTGTGTAGTAAATGTCGATTGTAGGACTTCTGAAATCTGATTGTTCAGTCTTCTGCGCTTTGCAGCATTCCGCTTTGACATTGAAGTAGGGCTGGATTTGGGTTCTTGCTTGCCATTAGTTTGCAATTGAGATTATAGAAGTTGCCTTTAGCTTGTAGAGTCTTGTTTACATGGTCGAACCGGAATACGTTGTAGTGCTCGTTTAGCAAAAGTTTTATCGTTTCTTGTTTTCTGTTAAGCTGTCTTTTCAGTTGAGGGTCTCAGGTATTCTGCCATCTTCTAACGAGTGTCTGTTTGTCTTTGATAGCGTTCTTTATGTAGGTAGGTAGGTTGGTTCGTTTGTTTCATGCTGGTATCTTCTCGGTGCTTTGTTGTAGTACGCCTGCTGTGCTGTTTGTCAGGTGGAAAATGGAGTCATGGATGTCTTATGCGTTGTTGATGTCCGTGATCTTTCTTTAAGTACCTCCTCAAATTTCCGCCAGTTGTGTCATGTTCTGGAGCTCGTGCGAGTTGTCTGTGGTTGAATTTGAATTTCCATGATAACTGACAGGTAGCCTGAACTGAGGTCTTGAATGACTTCCGTGTCGTTGGGAAGACATGTTTTTGAGAATTGAAATGTTCAGGATGTCTGCTTGTTGTTCTCTTTCTGGGAGGATTCTTATTGGGACTTTGGGTGCGACGATGTTGAAGTCTTTGCCTAGAGAGTGTGTAGAAGATATGACCGTTCTTGTTGGTGGTCGTAGATCCCCAGGCCTAGTGTTTTGTATTTAAGCCTCCAGACATTATTGTTGATATGTCATCGCCTAGTGGTTGTCGATGTCCTCGGGGCGTAAGTCGGCGTGACTGAGGTTTTGATAGATTGAAATTGATCTAATGAGATGGCCATTTGCTTTAAATTACACTCCAGTGGCATCTATTGTGGTCGGTGCTAGCCGAGTTTTTCGTGTAGTGGTTGATTGCGTATTAGCAGTGCCACTCCCCCATGTGCTGTTTGTTCTGGGTTCAAGTCGCTGTTTCTTCTCTAGACGTTGTAGTTCGCCAGGTCAATCTGTCTGCTTGGGGGTGATGTGGTGGTCATTCTTGTTTCTTGTATTATCGCGATTTCCATGTTGAATTCTTGTAGGAAGCGAATTATTTCCGTGATTTTGTTCCGTATTGCGTTGGCGTTCCAGGAAAGAAGTACCAGGTTCCTCATAGTCCATGTGTTATCCTTTGCAGGCTTGTAATATGTCACATAGAACCGTCTATAGTGAGGCGACGTCGAAGGTCCCGTCCATGTAGGAGCTTATTAGTCTTGTGTGCCCATTGCAGAACTTTATAGAATGTTTGTCCGTGTGCTCATGGATGTAGGATGTTTTGGGCTGCAGAGTCCGTGGGCGCAGTGACCTTGAGCATGGTGTCCTTGGAAGTTAGCGGTTCTGTGGCTTAGTTGGTTTGCGTGTGACTACTAAGCCCAGGGTCGCAGGATTAATTTCAGACAGACAGTTAGAAAAATGTTTAGCGTGCATTTTTCACAAAAATCCACCCTCATTCGGATGAGAGGCAAAATATAGGTTCGGTGTGTGAGTATTGTCACGCACCTTAAAAGATCTCCACCTTGCTTTGAACAGTAGAGGTTCTGCAACATTCAAAGTTTTCAGGTAAATAAGAACTCGCTCCCTAACCAATTTAGTACATTCGGGTGGAGCATTAAAAATAAAATGCAGTGTTCTTGGAAGTTGTGACCTTGGACATAGCATTCTTGACTGGTGATGTTTGTTGCACGACTGTTTTTGTGACGGTTTGTAGTTCATCTCTACCTTATTCTGTTGCTTGTAACTTTGGTGTTTTCAGGGCTCGGCATTCTTGGGTTTGAGGTTGACCTTGTGCGTTTCTTCGTCGGAACTTGTCTGCTTGTCGTCTGTAGAGGTGATGTTGTTTGACTTTGGTACGTTAGTGGATGCGGTCGTGATGGCTCCATGACGCCTGCCTTTGGTAAATGCAAACCTTTCTTCTTCCGTCTCTTCATGGTTTGGGATGTTGCGGCGTTGCTGCGTCGGTGTCGTGTATTTCTTCCTCAGTAGAGTAGGGCCTGTAATTCGCCGGATGCGGACTTTTGTAGTTTATACATATTGGTGTGGGGATTCTTTGGCTTTCTCAAAAGCGGAGACATCGTTTCGTTTGCAGTACAAGAAGCTGGCGATGGTGTAGCTATCGTTTGACATTGTACTGTATTCCATTGTCACAAGGAAGGTGTTACTGAATGGTCGATCTTTATGTTGTGGTTTCGTCACATAGTTGATCTTGTAGTCTAAGTGAGCGAGTTCTGTTTGGACATCTTCCGTGGTTACTTACGAAGCAAGTCCCCTGAACACTACTCTCAGCTCGCATTCAGATTTAATGGTGTATGAATGAAATTCAATGTTGTTGACCTTAAAGTATTTTTGTACGAATCTGTTCAGTAGCGTCGATGGCAAATATTCGTGCTCCTTGGCGTGTTGGAGCACGTTTGGGATGTGTCGATAAATATTGGAGATATGCGACTGCTGGCAGTCTTTGGAGGATATTATGGTTTGCTTCTGTTGTCAGATGTCTCTATTTTGTAAGTGGAGGCGGCGGTGTTGGCGTAGTTTCTGGTATGTAGTACTGTAAGATCAGTGGCAGTAGGTGTGGTGTTGGCGGCATCGTCTGTAGGCGGCTCCGTGGCGTAGTTGCTATGAGTGTGACTACTACGCCCAAGGTCCCGGGTTTGAATTCCGACATGGTCCGCTTGAAAAATGTTAGACGAGCTTTTTTCACAAAAATACGCCCTCGTTCGGATGAGAGGTAGAATGGAGGTCCCGTGTGTGTGTGTTGTCACGCACGTTATAGATTCCTACCTTGCTTGGAACAGAAAGGGTTTGTCAAAATTCAACATTTTTCAGGTAATAAAAACTCGCTTCCTCGCCAATGTAGTACCTGCGGGTGTAGCATTGGAAAATCACATGTAAGGCATCGTCTGTCGTGTTCTTGACGTTTGATTGCGTCTCGGGTTTGAGGTTCTTCATATTTTTCTTCTTTGATTAAGTCTGCGAAGTTGATCGGTTGCCCTATCGTCTGCTGCTTGCAGCGGATTCGTAAGTCTATTTCACTGTTGTCCGTAAGTGAGATGGTAGCTCTCTTAGGTGTTGCGGGGTTCTTCGGGAACTCTTTCACTCACGAATTGGAATCGGACATTTTACTCTAGAAACAGGAGTTTTCCATTCTTTTAGTCGTGAATATATAAATATACACTTTGGTTTGCTCTGAAAAGAGCATTTAATTACTTTGGTGCAACCAATACCGCCGCTTGTGATGTACATCTCAGCCATTAGGTCTGGGTCACTCCGGTAACGCTGTTCGGCTATCCAGAAATCTGATATTCTCTATCTTTCTCTCTAATCTGAAATCGTCTTGTAGCTCGTGTTCTCACTAGTCGGCCTGGAGTGAGAATGATTGTACTTTTCTTTATATAGATATACTTAGTTGGTCCCTTCCTCCCCGCCCATGCTTCCGTTTATTATAGTCCCGTCGACGCGGTACACGCGTCACAAAAGACAGTTGGTAACGATATTACATAATGTGAAAATCGACGCGCAAATTTCGATGACGTCACACAATATGCAAATTATTGCAACACATTTTTAAAATATACAAATTTTACAAGACCCCTAAGGGGTACTTACGTGAACATGTAGAGCTTGCTTCGGGATCACTCCATGATAGCGGCTGCGGGGCTCCGTGGATTCGCTAATATTTCTCGGGTCATGGATCTTGAACCAGGTTGCATTCAAATTCGCTGGTCTTCTTTCTATGTAGAAGTACGATAAGGAACGGGTTTGAGGAACGATACTCAAAGAAGGCAAAAGGGAATCTACATAACAAAAGGATACGATAAGATACCAGACCAACTACTTTTGTTCGCGTTTCGAAGGCAAGTCCCTACGCGTCTTTTGGAAATTCCCCACTTTCTTCTTCCCCCACACGCGTTGACGCGAATCTCGCGCAACGCACTTCTGAAGTGACGGAAATACGCGCAACAAGTCTTTTAAATTTATGGCGCGAAATCCTTACCAATTTAAAACTTATTTAAAAATGTCTAGTGCCGATTTTCGGCACGTAACACGTTTTAGAGAATCGACATTGGAAGACCCCACTGCCTATCTTTTAGCATTGGAAACTCGGAACATAGCGAGATACGTCTCAGGGCTTTCCTGTGGCACCAGATAAGAGTTGAGAGCCTTAATGCCATTGTTGATCTTGTTCTCATTGCTCCTGAGTTTGCCAAACAGTTAAGGTTATGAATTCTAAACCAGCCTATGAGCTGTTAATACAAGTTGGGTCCGAAGCCATTATACAATTGAGCCTATTGGACTAACCGTGTACAGCCAGTTTTGAGAGAGAGTAACTAGTACCGCCACTGTTATTCTTCAATATGTTTACTTTAGTTTAACTTATTATCGAGATTAACGCCCAAGTACTTAACGTTTTTTAAATATGAAGTTTTCTGTGATGCTCGGAACCTTTAATGCTCAAGCCTTCTAGTAAAGAGCACCATCTCCGTCTTCTGTGGATTTATCGAGAGACCCATCTCTTCTATTAGTAAGCATGCCTCCGTCATTTCCTTGTCATTGCATTTGCTTACATGTCACGTTCACGAACTTATCGATATTAAAACAGCCCATCAGCTGCATATGCCAGTAGTGAGGCTTGTCTTTCTATTAGTGAGCATATGACTTGCATTCGTTTGCGCATATCACGCTCACAAACTTAGCTGACCCTAAAACCGGCTCATTGTTTTCATAAGCCAGGCGATTGACAAGTTCATCGATCACAAGGCACCTGTTACATGTGAAATTGACGCTAATGACCTCTGAAATTTACTTTACCATTAAGACGTATTAGTAATAATGCACCAGCTATCTTACAGTGGCGAGGGGTGAATTCTATGATAACAACTGCAAAGCTTTTAGGGGTATACAAACTTTAACACTTTCATCTACTTGGAAAGGTCTCTGAACTTTCGGTCCTATGTAAATTCTGGGTGCCATTCCACCTGAAATGTGGTTTCGATACACGGTGGATGGTTTTAAAGACGACTAAATGATTATTTCTATCTTGCAGGTTGATGGAACCCTCTGTACACCTTTTTTTCTACGTACTGAACTAAACTAAGCACAAATAATAATAATTCTCCACGCTGTTCACTTAACGTATATTAAACATGAATATTTCAATATTGAACAAAAACAACCAACACACTGAACTGCGCTGATTGGCCAACTTGCGTGTATCTAAAAGAAAGAAACATATTAAATTTATCCAAGTATAATTATTCAGCAGATTTGGCTCGTATATGTAAATTTCTATGAATACAATTGGGGTGCTTATTTCTATTGCATTACGCATTTACTAAGCGCGCACCAACGAAAAAGTCTGACTCCTATTAAATTATATGTTAGTGATGAAATATGTCAGCAGAATCTGAAGAAGGTAGACAGCTAAAGTTTTAGCACTTACAGCTTTTGGTTCGAGTACAAGGTCTAGTCAACCTTTTTGGTGTATGAAAAACTTGGATATCAGTAATTTATATATCCAACTTCCATTGAAGGAAAGATTTACTACAAAAACATTTACAATATAACGGCACTGGAATCCGCGAATACTTTCTACAAACTAGATTTTAGTTTGCCATTACTAGAATTACAGTAAACCGCTTCATCCGCCGGACAAACGTGCTTGTCCGATTTGTACGATTTGAACTAAACTTGCAGTTTAGGTCAAGGGTTTTTCAGTGCATGAGAATATTATGTACTCTCATAGTTGCTATTTAATATTGACATTTGCGTTATTGGGCGGGTCCCTACACTTCTGTCGTGTTGAGTAATTTACAATTATTTTGATTCTCTTCAATGCGTGAGAATGTTTTCACATACACGTTTGTAGAATGATTAGTCATGGAAAAATATGTTGGTGTTTCTCTAATTTGATATTCAACATGTGAAGTTCCTTTTATTGCTGGTTGTAAAAGAATGTACGAGATACTTTATACTATTCATGTTTGATAAATGATTTTCTATTTACGAATATATTTTTAATTAACGCGCGAGCGTTACAACCCCAAGTGGCGTGACTGGCACTTTTATGCATGTAGCATAAATTGTGCCTTTTCTTTGCAAATCCTTCTACCTTGGATACTTTTGACGTACTGAACTTTTGTTAAATTCTTCCTCTATTATCAAAGAAAGATATTAAAGCCATTTCCTTAATGCGAAAAGTCTTCTCCATATTATGTACCACTATGTGAAACCGTCTGTTTTCCCTATCATGAAGGTGTGCATGTTAGTTCTGGTAGAATTGATGTCTTAGAAACGCTCCTTTTAACAGAACTCTATAACTATCATTAGCAAATACGTGTGTAATATCAAAGGCATTTTAAATTCGAAACGGAACTCCATTATAAAAATAAGTGCTCACTAGAATATAAATTATCCTTTTGCATGATAGGCTTTGTGATTGTTGCCTTATTAAACGTAATAATTTCGTAATGAATGTAAATAATATTATAATTTTTATACATTATAATAATAACAATTCAATCTGCTCAAATTGCTAAACAGCATAATTATTATTTTTACCTACAAGTCATGTCTAAAACCATCAACGCGTATCGTATGTAAGTTGTCCAAGGTTTATACATTTTAAAACCTTTAAACATTTTTTCTTTACAGTAAGAAAATAGAAAGTCTAGGAAAAATGACCGCAATGACTCAAGAAGAAATTGTTTCTGCCGTGCGCACAGTTGCACAGGGTTTAGAGGCATTACGTTCTGAACACGCTGGAATTCTTCATGGACTTCAAGATGCTCCTGATCCCATTGCTTCGGAACGAGCTGGACTTGTTCAGCAAAGTGCAGAAATGATCGAACTTGGATTAGGTGAAGCTCAGGTGAGTCGACTTTTTTTTATACAGTGTTAAAGGTAGAATTATTACCAGTAACATCCGTATTTATAAATAACGAGTACTTTGATTTGAGTTCTTAAAATAACACTCTCAGCGCTGCTGTTCCACTTAACGGACGGGTAGCAGATTCTTTTAATTTTCAGATCGTAGCATTAGAACTATTTTTTAACGTAAAAATTGTCGCATGTATTTTTTCTTATTACTATCACTGAAATAAACTAATCTGAAAACGTTTTGAAATCGAAAGGATTCCCAGATTGGAAATGCGCGAAGAATTACAGTTATTCTTTGAAATATTGGGCGTGGTGAAAATTTGTAACACGTGAAATTGGCGCTAATGGCCTTTGAAATTTACTTTACCGGGTGAAAGTGCTCCGTGTTGGGAGCTTTTATTCAACACTCAGTAAGGACCAGCAAGAACTGTAAGTCTGTTGCATTCTTGCTTTCCACTATCTAAACATTTGATAATTAATAATTGTGATTTATACTAATAATGAGTTAAACTTATTATTAAAGATCTTTTACGTTGGTGCACGCTTATTTAAAGTTTATTGTAAACACCGAAAGTCATCTGGAAAGTTCACAATTGTATCCGCACAACTCAATGTACAAATTAAATTGTTGAATGTCTATAGTTGATAAATTTAAGTTGTTCTTTTTTTAGATACACGCATATTTGACAGGAGTAGATCTTAGTTTTGCTCTGTTGTTATTTACTGTGATAACCATATGTGATAATATAGATTAGGTGAACAAGACGTGGAGTTATGTTTGTATTATTTGTGTTTATTTTAAACTAGTAGAAGGTGAGAAATATGTAAACGAAGGTCCATCAACCTCTACTGCAATAGTAACCACTTGATAATCGTTCTTGTCACTCGACTGGAGTTAAAACCTTGTCTTCAAAGATTTGAATGAATCTGAATGATTGCATTTTCCGGTATTTATCAGTTATATTATTGTAGGCAATTTCTAATTTCATCTATTCACACAGGTTTTACGATTTGAACTGAATTTGTGGTTGATGTCAAGGTTTTTTGGTGCATGAGAATATATGTACTTCCACAGTTGCTATTTAATATTGACATCTGCGTCATTGGGTAGGTATGATATGTCTTAATTTCTATAACGTTTTATGGTTTCTGTCTATTTAAGTTATATACGATTTCGGTGTCTTAGCAAAGCTTGCGAATGTTTTCGAATTCACGTTCGTAGAATGATTAGTCATGAAAATATGTTGGTGTTTTTCTAATATGATATGGCTATTGTGAAGTCCCGGTTTTAAATTGTTGGTTGTAAGAGAATGTACTAGGTACTGTACTATTTATGTTCTAATTTAATGTTATGATGAAATAGCCATGTTAATATATTCTAAACCATCCAACTTCTATAAAACTTGAGGGGTATTTTGGTGATAAAGCTCCTTTTACTATCTTAAATTAATCAATGCTTTTCTATATACAAATGTGTGCTTAATTAGCGCGTTAGCGTTTCAAATTACCGGAGCTTACCTCTATATGGTTTAGACGAAAACGACTGAATGTAGAGTGTAGACTAAGTGAGCACCGGCAACCATTCTGTATATGGATATATGCACAACAACAATATGAGTATATACGGAACCTCCTAATCGGTTCGCTACACATTTTTAAAATGTTGTTGTTAATTCGCTACTATAACCCACAATATCCCATCCAATAATTTCAACATTTTTCTAATACTGTTATCACCTCACAAGTAGTTTGTTCTGCCTTTACTATATATCACACCGGTGCGCAATACTTGGGATATGAAGTATTTTTTACTTTTACTGTACACATTTGTTTCAATATTCGATGTTTCTGATTCTTTGAGATTGAAGAATCAATAGCGTATTTTGAAAGAAGACCAGGATCTCTGAACGCAAATAAGTTCTAGGGGTATACAATTACAACACTTTTACTAAATACTCTTACATCTACCTTGAAATGGCGTTGAATTCCTTGCCTATATAAAGCCCTTATGCGCCAACCCACTTAAAAATTATCAACCCTTATTAAAACCTATCCGGAAGATGAATGTTCCGTGAGACGATTTAGTGGTCATTACTGCAGTAGAGGTTGATGGAGCCTCGTTTACATGTTTCTCGCCTTCTACTATTTTAAATAAACACAATAAAAATATAACTCCTAGTTTGGTTCATCTAACTTATTTATCTAAAATGATTGTCACAGTAAATAACAACAGAGAAAAACTAAGATTTGTCTTAAGCGGCCAAATATGCGTTAAGTAAAAAAATGAACAACTTAAATTTATCGATTTATGGATATTTAACAATTTAATTTGTACATATAAGTTTTGCGGATACAATTGTGAACTTTTCTAGATAAGAATTTCGGTGTTTACAATACACTTTAAATAAGCGCGCACCAATGTAAAAACCTTAATAACAAGTTTTACTCATTATTACCATAAATCACAAGTATTGATGCAATGTTTAGAAAGCTGAAAACAAATTTTCAATAGACTTTCGGTTTTTGCTGGTCCTTACTGGGCGTTGAATAAAAGCTCTCAACATAAAGCACTTTTACCCGGGTGTTCATACCGTCGGGTTTAGTTGGTTTGTGTGTGACTACTAAACCCAAATCCCGGTTTCAATTACCGATGCAGATCTTTTGCAAAATGTCACGCAAACAATTTTTACAAAAATACGCTTTTTTTCGTATGATACGTAAAATATAAGTCCCGCGCGCGCGCGTGTGTGTGTTTTGTCACGTTAAAAATCCCCACCCTGCTTGGAACAGCAAGGGTTTGGCGAGATACAAAATTTTCAGATAAAAAACTCGCCTCCTGGCCGATGTAGTACTTTTGGGTTGCGTGTCGATCGAATCCAAAGCCCTGCTGTGATCTCTATTCTCGAATAACTGAAGATGATCCCCTCCTTTGTTATTCGTGATTTTTATGTTTGAACACCACTAGGTTGTTACTCGAGGTCCCCGTTCTCGCGTGGTACTACGTGTTCGATTTTAGAGGTCAGTGTCATCTATATATATATATATATATATATATATATATATATATATATAAAAGACAGGTTATTTGCAGTCCGCAATAAGAAATTGTGTAGAACAATATATAAAATAAGATGTATCTGTAAACAAACTCTATGAAAATAATAGAGCCTATTGACGAATACAAATCGGGATGGTAGTTATATAGCCATTAACAAAACATTAGCTTATTACTTCATAGGGGAGGAAACATCCACTGACCGACGGTTTCGGCTTTATTAAGCCTCCTCAGAGTGAAATAGTCTCCAAGAACCCTATGAAGTAATCGAAGCTATTATACTGGTATAATTTCGAAACAATCTCTGTACTATGGCAAAAGTAAATAAAACCGCCATCAGGTGATAAACATCAACACTACTAAGCGCGAAAGTACAAAAATTGAATCGAAACTACATAGTAAATCCTATTATTTTCATAGAGTTTGTTTACAGATACATCTTATTTTTTTTATATATATATATATATATATATATATATATAATATATGAATGGTTAACTTGTTTTCACACTTTTACATTGTATACCGAAAGCTGCGTCTTTCGTTTACGTTTGCGCACATTTTTATGGCTGTGATTTATGAGTATATTATTATTGAAGGTATCTACCATGGTCGCGGTTTTTTGGAATCCGTGTGTACAAATAACTTTAACATGCTGGTTATTTCCCGAGTGTCTGTCTGTATTTTTTAATATTTAATACAAAGAGTGTAAAGTCCTGATCTTTATTAGTTTGTATAGAATGTACTGTTTTTTTTCTATTTTAATTCTTTATCCTAATTTGATACCATATTGGAATAGCCATGTTAATTAGGTGTACACTACCAAATCTTCTAAATTTTACAGGTTGCTTTTGTGATAAAAACTCTTTTAGCTAACTGAAATTAATAAATTCATTTCTGCTACCTACTGTTTCTTTAAATAACGCACGCGCTATACAATTTGAAACTATATGTTTTATGTTGTAATAGCAACATCACTTAAATAGGAGCATATGTTTTTCATTATGAAGTCTCATTTCATTAGTATGAGTTAATTTTCCCATAGATATGAGACGTTATCTTGTAATTATGAAATGTATTTCATAATTTTGAGATGTAATTTGATTCTTTGTGATCGTTTGGCGCCATTGGCATCGTACTGTCTCCACCGCACGAGAATTTTAAGGTAAGAAAATGTCTCATATTTGATCTATCCGTTCATATTTACTAATTTTTACTTTCCCAATCTAATTTATAGCTAGCGTGATGCAATGCGTTACAATGTAACTCATAAAATATCATTTTATAATTATTAGAGGTTTATCCCATAAATAATAATAATAATCAATAATCTTTATTCTGATAACTATTCACAGGCCAAAGGCCCAGCCTAGTTGTACATTCAAATTTAATGAAATATATTTACAAAATTAATAAATTTTATAAATTCTTTAGGTGGACTGCTGTTGCTAGAGTTGGGGCTTCGTGCCCTTACTCTTGTCGCCGCTGCGTTAATATTGTTGTGTATGGAGGGTGTTGCGAGTTCAGATTTTATGTTCAAATGTGGGGAAGTTTAAATTTAGAGTGTGTGTGTGTGTGCGTGTGCACCTGGGTGCATGTGTGCATGTGCATGTGGGTGCGTGCGTGTGTGTGTGTATGTGAGTGCTTGGAGTTGTGTGTTTCTGAGTTAATGCCGCAGGTTTCTCATAGGAGGTTTGTTGGACAAGATTTCAGTAAGGAATTGGTTCAGTTCATATGGATAGTGAGAAGCTAAGAAGTTTAAATTTGCTAACGATGTGTACGGATTGAGGTTGAGTGTAATTTTAAAGTTGGATTGGATAGTGATGGTGAGCGGACAGGAGCATATAAGATGGATGGGAGTTTCCAAGGAATGTATATCGCAGGGACAGTGTGGTGATGAGGTTAAGTGCAATTCATAAAGTTTGTTGCGGAAGCAACCGTGTCCGGTAAGGAATTGAATGGTAGATTGGTTGGAGACGGCAATGTGTAGAGGTATATCTGTGATATTTGGGAAGATGTCGTAGGTATGTCTACCAGTTTGGGAGAGAGATCGTAACTCTTGCCAGGAGTGGAGCAGGGATCGATGTATATGGTATTTAATTTCAGTCAGGGGGGGGTATGGTATTTGTCGTAGAGTAGAGTTCTGTCGTGCAGGGAGATAGGCTGGTTGTTCTTAAGGTTACCGATTTGAATGCAGGAGTTGAGGGTAAGTTCAATAGTGGGAATTTGTAGTAGGGTGTAAAGTACAGAGGTAGAAACGGTTTGTAGCCTCGTGAGTAGTAGAGAAGGAAAGGTCTAACGATCCTACTTTTTTTTTTGCAGAGGGAGGAGTTAGAGGGAACCAGTCTACGGCATATCAGGGTATGGGGATTATAATTTGAGGATAAGTCTACGTGTGGGATTCGTAAGATGGACTGATTTAGGGAGTGAGTGATGGAGATTTTGTAGAATGATTTTTGTTTTGGTACGGAGCTGACAGGGAGAAGGTGATGGGAATGTTTAGGATGTAAACTTTGGGGCTATATTGAAGATCTAGAAATCCTCTGAGGAGGAGCATCTTGAATTTGGTTGGGGGAAAGCAGTTGTTTGTTTAGGGAAGACCAGGATTCTACAGAGTTTATTAAGTGAGCAGCTGTGGATTCTAAGGATGCTTGGAAGTTGCCATGAATTAGGAAAGCAATGTCATCAGCGTATGCAAAGGTGGATGTATTAGGGATGTTTAGGTCTAGGAGTGGGTTGATTGACAGGTTCCAGAGGGTGGGTGATAGGTGGGATCCAAAATTTGGAGATAGAATAAAAGTAGGAAGATAGTGTGGCTGATCTGGACTTCAGGTAAGATTTTATTATGTGGTAGAGGTTAAATAGGGAATTTTGCAAGTTGGAGTTGGTTTAGGAGGTTAGACCACCACAGGATGTCGAATGCTGAGTGGAAATATAGGAAGAAGGCTATAACAAATTTGTAGGGGGAGGATTGGGCAGTAGCAATGAGGGAGTGAATTGTGTGTTCCGCCCCATGTCCTGGGCGGAAACCGTGTTGATTAGGGGATAGTAGGAAATGTTGGTCAATGTGGGAATTTAGTTATGAAGGATGACTTGTTCTAATAGCTTACCAAAGGAAGGTAGGAGAGCAATTGGTCTGTATGATTTGGGATCATTTGGGGGCTTATTGGTTTCAGGATAAGTGTGATATTTGCGGATTTGAAAGGGTTGGGGAATGTACCTGAGGAAAGGCATTTTTGGAAGAGGAGATGCGGAGACGATTTTTGTATGAGATTGGTTATATGATCGGGGCCTGGAGCTTTATTGGGATTTAGTTTAGATACTAAGAAGTCTAAGAAGGTGATGTCGAGGTCGGTGTTTGGAAGGGAGTCTGGAGTGATTTGTGAATTTGTGATTCTGTTGGGATGTCGATGGTGGCGGATGGTATTGCAGTATCTAAAAGTGTTTTCATTATGTTGTCAAAAGTGAAGAGGGTTAGATGGTTGGGGGCTGTAAGAATTTGTGATATTGCGGGTTTAACTAGCTTCCGGTAGGTTGTCCACGGATGTCTTATAATTATGAAATATATTTCATAATTTTGAAACGTAATTTTATTCTTTGTTTTCATGCGGCGCCGTTAGCGCCGTATCGTTCGCTATCAAACGAGAATTATAGTCGAATAAAGTGTTATCTCTTAATTATGAAATACAGTATCTCGTCATTATGAAAAAAAATATAGCCGTTTTAAAATGTATACTTTATGTATACTTTATGTAATTTTATTCTTAGTGGTCTTTTGGCACCGGGTACTTCGTACCGTGCCCATCAAACAAATATTATACTGAAAACAATATTATCTCTTTATTATAAAATAGTATCAAATTATTATGGGATGTCGCTAGTTATGAGAAAAAATGTGTAGCTTATATTAAATGTATGTTTTATGTTGTGACGCCTCACCTATTACTATCACATAATTACAAATATTTGTATCCCATTATGAAATATTGCCCTACTATTATGAGATAATTTATCCCATAAATATGAGATGTTATAATTTTGAAATAGATTTTATAATTGTGAGATGCAATTTTATTTATTTGTGGTCCTTCGGCACCGTCGGCCTCGTACTGTCACCATCAAACCTGATTTATTCTGAAATAAAATGTTATCTCTTACTTGTAAAATAATTTCATTATTATGAAGAACTAGGTGTTAACAGTGTCCACTTTTGTAAAAATATCTATTGGATCAAATTAGAACCTTGACTGTTTTATCAAATTTTTGTTAATAAAGCTGTAAGCATATAATTTCTAAAAAAATGGTCGAACTACTTTAGAATCTAAAAAAATGTTAAAGGGTAAAACTACAAAATTATTTGTAGGTTCAATAAAAAACAGCTTTCTATTTGCCGCTGTCAAGATCTTGTCCTCATAAATTAAAACTCGATCCTTTGTTTACACTTTCAAACCGGTCTATTTACACTTCAAGCTCAAGTATTATGTGGTTGTAATTAGATCCTCCACTTGTTGCCATTTGTCTGTTTAGCTTCTGGTGTCAATTTCAGACTGCATTGAATGGATCAAGTGAATTGAATAAGCAACCCCTACAAAGCAGGAATGAGTCATCCTTGCGATCAATGAAAGCAAACCTTGGCAACTTGTATTCAGCTTTCTCCATTCTTCTTATGCCGGAAGGAAGTCTTTAATTTTGAAGCAGGACCGCATTAGATCATTAAATACATTCTATTGGTATCAGATTCAGAACCCCCTTTATTCTACTTCCATTTAATATGTAATTTTGTTTTGATACGTTATGTTTTATTATACCCCACATTACTTGTCAGTTTATAAATCAATACCCTCAGGCTGTCACGTGATAAATGTCTGTGTATGCCTGTATACAAATAAAGCTCTTTAATCCTATTGAATTTAAATTGTGCTTTTGTCTAACATCATTGCATATAAACATTTAACCTTTCATTAGGTGTGGAAATATAGAATTTTGGTCCCTCTGCATAATAAAGCGTTTTGAGCTACCGGATTTTGTTAATAAATAAAATACACAGCACATGAAAAAATTGATATCTTTGTTATAAAGGAGGCCACAAAGTCCTATTACCCATTATAATAACTAACACAAACCCTAGGCTCAAATAAATAAAATGAACAACAGTTCTTTAGAGTTCTATCGAGATATGAACCATTACATGTCCAAATGATATCGTGACATACCGCTAGGCTCTGTACGACATTTTTTGAAGCATTGCTGGTGTAACTTGAGCGAACGCTTGTGTGATTTTCCAATACTCCACACGAAGGTACTGCATTGGCCAGGAAGCGAGTTTATTTACCTGGAAATTTAGAATTTTGCTGAAACCTTGGTGTTCCAAGCATAGTAGGGATCTTTAACATGCGTGACAACACTCACACATAGGCTTACACTTTACCTCTCATCCGAACGAATGCGTATATTTGTAAAAAATATGCTCGCCTAACATTTTTCAAGTAGACTGTGTCGGGATTCGAACCCGGAACCTTGGGCAACTTGTCTCGCAGCATCTTTCAGTTCGTCAATGGTATTGTTATGGTTTTGTGAAACGATAACCCTTCATGAATCCTCATAGCGTCTTATAACCCCACCGGTGAGGTACGCGAGCCACTACAGAGCAATGTTAAATAATTGCAAAAATGATGCGCAAATAAGGAATTACGTCATATACTTATTCAAAATTACTACATCACATAAAAAACCAGAAAAGTACTTACGTAAACTGTAGGGCTTCTCACAGTATTACTCCATGATGGTGGCAGCGGGGCCCCGTTGATCTTTTGGGCGTAGGTGTTCGTTGGGCCCGGTTGAATCCAAATTCAAACTTGTCTTCTTTCTCTTTCTATGTAGAGGTACGGTAAGGAAGACAGGTAAGGATGAACGATAATTGGGTGTAGCAGGAAACCTACACATCGAAAAAAAGAAGACACGATAAGACACAAAGATAACTACATTCGTCCACGTCTTGGTCACCAGTCCCGACACGACTCCCCGAAATCACCACCACCCTTCCTGGCACACCGCGTCGGCGCAATCTCGCGCAAACGCACTTTCTGAAGTGACGGAAATACACACACGTCTTTTCAAATTTATTGGCGCGAAATCCTTACAAATTAAAATTAAAATTCGAAATGTTTACGGCCGATTTCGTCACGTAACAATCGCGACAAAGCCATAAAAGAAAAAACTTAAAAAAAGAAAATGACTGTTAGCACAGTAACATCTTAAAATCTAAATCCTGATTAACCTATATAAATCCTAACTTAAATCCTACAAAATGTTTATTTTAGGCGCCACCTTTTTTTCGACCGATAACACGTCTTCCGGATTACCAGGAAACGGAAAAGTGCACACACGAGTTTTTAATGTGGCGCAGTTATAATCGACAGCACAAATTTGTCGGGGAGCATGAAACACTAATTAAACTAAAACAAATGCGACAAGTCGCCGAACCTATATACTAACCTAAAGCTAACATTACAGTTACCTAAGTGCAGACGCACATGAGCGTTGCATCTAGACTGTTTCTTCGTTGGCAAAAAAAAATGCTCAAATTTAAAGATGTTCAAAAGAGTGAGTTACTCTACACTCTAGCAAATTTTTGGTTACTGGTACTCTGGTTTAATAAACAATACACATCAAAACTTGTTTATGACATGGTTGTGAATCAACAAATTTACCAACAGTACCACCTTACTAATTTCTTACATTACTAACCTAGCAAATTACATGGCTACCATCAGGTTAGCTTTTTCACTTAATATTCAAAAAATAATTCCTAGGTCTGGTCGTAAATACCAAGCGTTAGGAAGATAAAAAGATAAAACAAAATCTCAAGTTATTATCAAAGATAATCGATAAGATAACGATATTGAGCTTAAGTTATTATCAAAGGTAATAGGTAAGATAAAGATATTAAGCTTTAGTTATTATTAAAGGTAATAGGTAAGATAACAATATTAAACTAAAGTTATTATTAAAGGTAATAGGTAAGATAAAGATATTAACTCAAGTTATTATCAAAGACAATAGGTAAGATAACGATAGAGTGGCTCCTTGGAGCTGTTACATGGAAATTTCTCGTGCCCCCTAAAAAGAGCGACCTGTGATGCAGTCCCGTTTGCAATAAACGGCCCGAGGGACCGGCAAAGGCATTTGGGTGCATCCCTGCACCCGGCGTTAATCGATATCGATACGATTTTCGTACGATATCCACACATATTTCTACATACACTCACACATTCACACACTCATACATACATTAACTGTCAGTGGCCATGTGCGCTGACAGCGGCACCTCATGACCTCACGAAAGTTTCCCAGAGACGTGGTCCGGGTGTCTGTGAAAACCGGGCGGCTCCCTGGCGTAGTGGTATGTGTGTGACTACTACGCCCAAGGTCCCGGGTTCGAATCCCGACACGGTCCGCTTGAAAAATGTTAGGCGAGCATTTTTCACAAAAATACACCCTCGTTCGGATGAGAGGTAAAAAGGAGGTCCCGTGTGTGAGTGTTGTCACGCACGTTAAAGATCCCTACCTTGCTTGGAACAGCAAGGGTTCGGCAAAATTCCAAATTTTCCAGGTAAAAAAAAACTCGCTTCCTGGCCAATGTAGTACCTTTGGGTGGAGCATTGGAAAATCACATGTAATGTCTGTGAAAACCCCCCGTGCAACCACATGGTGACTAACGGAAATAAAAAGGCAGTTGAAATAGGAAAGGTAGAAAGAGGGAGGTGGGTATGTGGAATGCATAAGAGGCACTTCCAGGAGAAGAAAATAGAGGAAGGGCTCGCATTGAGCTAAAGAGACAGAGAAGGTGGATAGCAAAGCACTACTCAACCAGCCAATGTGGTCAGTAGCTCGGAGTGAGGGAAAATCAGTCCTATGTGGTAGACGGGTGTTCCGGGATGAGAACAGGTCTACCGAAAGAAAGATAAGGCAGAAACGGAGACAGCGGGATATGAAAAAGTAGAGTTTTTGGACAAGCGTCCGAGAGAAGATAGAAAGTTGTCCCTGTTAAACACAGATTGGTCTGAAGGACCACCTGCGATATTAATCCGACAAGTAAAGGTATATCATAAGTTAAAAAATCACTAGACTCTTAACGAGAACTAGTATAGTCATTTTCCTAACGAGTGCATCCACTACGATAAGAAAATCAGACAAAAGTTGCCACAACAATTTAGAAGTATCACTACAGATACATTCACACAAAAAAAACAACTGTTGCAAGATAATTTTTTTTAAAAACGGTTACGCCCTAAACACACAAAAATGCCTAATTATAAGCAGTTAAATATAGACACACTGTCCCAATATGCTAAAACAACCGAGAATTCGATAAGATATCAATAAAAAGCGATAGCACCTCACCACGAAGTTCAATAAAAAAACAACGAAAAAAATGTTTATATGTTATGATGACTTAGTAGAAAAAGAAACAAATAATGATATAGGATAATGTGGGCGACTGTAATAATTCAGAGGAAAAATACATGGAATAGAAAGTCCTAGTTTTTGCAACTGCGAATATGAACTATTTCTTATAATGGCATAGGCCGCGGCTCCTATGTGAGCCCAAAGAAGAAAGCATCCGCTCTAACATCAGCTAAAACCAATCATAACAAGTTGAAAATGCAAGGCATTGTCGCAACGAACTTCCAAATGTAGACTTACTTTAAAACAATTTAAAGAAATTAAAATTATTATGTTGTAATAATTATAAGTATTCAGATAAAATACAAAAATTTATAAACAACAAAAGAGACATTTTAATATATTTTATTTTATTGAATAAATATTTTAAAAGCTATATATGTGTTTGTGTATGTATGTATGTATGTATGTATGTGTGTTTGTGTGTGTGTGTGTGTGTGTAAATAAGGGGGCATCATATTTCGATTCAGTTTTTTCAGAGGATTCTAAATATGTATCGCACATTAATTTTGGACCTATTTGAAATTTTTGATAAAATTAATTCCCCGGGGGTCGGGTAATCCGTGGTCAGATTTTGTGGGGGTACCATATTTCGACTCAGCTATGTTAGGGGAGTCCAAATATGTATCGCACATTAATTTTGGACTTATTTGAAATTTTTGATAAAAATTAATTCCCCGGGGGGGTCGGGTATCCGTGGTCAGATTTTGTGGGGGGTACCATATTTCGACTCAGCTATGTTAGGGGAGTCCAAATATGTATCGCACATTAATTTTGGACCTATTTGAAATTTTAATTTTCCCGACGGAATATCGCGGGGACAAATCGATTTCATAAACGAACGAAGTTCGTTGAAAATTCAATGAGTTATTGCAACCAAAGTTACGACAATCACCACACAATTAAACGATGTAAGATAATTATTGAGACCAAAATAATCTGTTGTAGAAAAGGTGCGAGGATTAATTAAATGAAGCGATAGAGTTATACTGGGGGATCTAGAGAATAAAGCTATATATAACTAACGGTAAGTTCAAGGAAAAGTCAACCAGAAGCAAAAAGATAGGTAGTTTAAGGTAAATAAGTTAAACGTGTAAAAGGTATATGCTGTATAAGAGAAGGAATAAGTAAGTAAAGTTAATTAATTGATAGTAAGGACAAAAACCATTAGGTAAATCGTTAAGGAAATGAAACGTGAAAATTTTTTGGATGTACGTAGGGTTGAACGATTTTAAAGATAACTTAATGCCATCTAGTGTGGTTTAAATTGATATGTGAAGAGATAACAGTAATCAAAACGCGATTTACTGATAAAATTGTTGAAGAACGGAAACACATATACTTGCTAGGATGACAAGCTCTCGTTTGAGCTTCACCTAGACTAATGAAGAAAAATTCCAACATCATTCTTAAAAAAATGATTCACAAATTGCTAGAGCGACAACTTACCGCCAAATCTCGTCTAGACTTATAATGCTGAGCGACCGGCCCTTGATGGGTCTCGTCTAGACTTACAAAGCTGAGTGACCAATTCGGATGGCAAATCTCGCTTAAACCAAATAGATCTTAAAATGCTGCGTTGGAATATCGATATATCTAAAAAAATATGTTATCAAAACAAAATCATACTCGCTACACAAAAGAAATATTCTACGATACAGGTATAGAGAAAACAGTATTCCAAATTATTAAAATATTGTTTCGATATCGCGGGATCTATCAACAACTATCGTAAATGAGCTTAAATACAAAACGTTAACAACAACTTCATTATTGTAGTGTTTAGAGAGGCAGATATAAAGAAATCAAGTTATTATAGCGTTCTAAAAGGTAAAAGATATACTTAGATAATTGCGTTAGCTGTATTTGAAGGAAAATTTCTTTAAAATGAGATTTGTAGGTTATAGTTGTTTAAATTATTAAGAAAACACTTCTAGGACGATATCAGAGTAAGATAGTGTTTAAGGGAACAGGTATAACGAAATGAAGTTACTATAACGTTTTAGAAAATAGAAGATATGCTAAAAACTCAATTGGTTGCGTTAGCTGTATTTCGGGAAGAAATTTTCCTTATGAAGGTAATTGTAACTTACAATTGATTATTTAGGTTATAAAGAGACACTCAAAATCATAGAAAAATACAATATTATATGCGTTATTTAAACGGTAGCTTTGAAAAATTGATCTCAAAATACTAAAAAAACCTGAGGTTTATAATGTTTATTTAATTTAATTTCTAAGGAAATTTTTACTCACAAGGAATGTTAAATTAAGGTATTTATTTTATAGCTAATGTACTTACAGGGAAAACTTATTTAATCCAAACACCAGAGTTAGGTTGTGTTGATTTAACACCTTCTCAAAAGGTTATTCCAGCTTCCTGGTAAATTAAATTAGGTCATTATCTAAAAGAATTTAAATTAGAAACACTATTTTTATAATATTACGAGAATTAATTGAATTTGCAATACATTTTAAAAAGTATCCACAAAAATCAATAATCAATATGGCAGCTCATGCCAAATTAGCATAGCAACTGTCATTTCATTTCAGATGATTGACAGTAACTTTCAGTGTTACCACTCTAAATTTTATCAGTTAATAGATATTAAAAATTCAAATAATTATTTTTTTTTTAAGTGAAAACCTACAAATATAGTTAATTAATACATTCTAAGATATAAACCAGAAGAAAAGAAATTTTTAATCAACCTAAACACGTTGGATGCGCCACTATTATACCCCCGCCGGTGCGGTACGCGAACCACTACAGTCAGTTGGTAGCAATGGTAAATAATTGCCCAAAATGATGCGCAAATAAAATATTACGTCACACAATTATATAAAATTACTCCATCACATGAAAAACCACAAAGTACTTACATAAATTGTAGGGCTTCTCGCAGCACTACTCCATGATGACGGCAGCGGGGATCCGTTGATCCTTCGGGCGTGGGTATTCGTTGGGTCCGGTTGAAACCAAATTGAAACTTGTCTTCTTCTTTGTTCCTATGTAGAGAGCGACAGGAAACGGGTATAAGGAACGATAATCAGAGATAAGGCAAGGAACCTACATAACAAAAAAAGGCACGATAAGACACAAAGATAACTACATTCGTTGGCGTCTCGGTCACCAGTCCCGACCTGTCCCCTGGAAATCCACCACTCGCTTTATTGGCACACCGCGTCGGCGCAATCTCGTGCAAACGCACTGTCTGAAGTGACGGAAATACACACGTCTTTTCAAATTATTGGCGCGAAATCCTTACAAATTAAAACTTGAATTGAAAATGTTTAGTGTCGATTTTTCGGCACGTAATAGTTCGTCATCTCTAGTTCATGTGAATCTATAACTGCGATTTTATGCATAATAACCTAATTTATACTACAATAATAATGATGGGAAAAATAAAGCTTTCCCTTTTGGATTAAAAAACTTCCCTATACCGAATATTAAGCAAAACTTTGTGCAGCCAAAAAATGTAATAGAATTTGGCACCAAGCATACAAAAATCCATTTGATTTTCAGCCCTTAATATTAAAACTCAGGATTTGTTAAAGGTTAGAAGTTGTTATCAATCAATTTCTGCCACGGATACATTTATTTGCGGTAGAAAAATAATTTTAACCAATCTTTCAATCCACTTGAGATACCAATATATCTTGTGTCGATACTGCAACTTCCTCATGCCAGTTGTTTATGATTCTAACTCTGTTGTATGTTTTATGTCATTAAATTTGTAATAAATTCGCAATTAGTTAGGTTCGATGCTAAATTAATATGTCTGTCAGAGATGAGATTATCTTAAAATTTGCTTTTAGCAAGGCTTATTAAGATTCCAATTTTTTTAAAATGTACTTAAGTTTTTACTGTTTTTAAATAATCAGATATTGGTTGAATACTTGTGATATGTTTGTTAGTTAATAGTTAAACTATCTGTGTCCGGTTCTAATTATTCATAAGCTTTATATGCTATATGTAATCTACTTATTATGATTGACAGGATTTTTAATTAAAGACCAGTTAATGTAATATTTTGCATATTTTTTATCAATTTAGTCGAATAATGCTTTTCTAGAATAGTGTGTTATCGCATATAAAAAAATTGTTTTAAACCAGTCATTATATACTCATGTCTGATTTTAAAGGTAATTACGTCAGTTTCTTTCGTAGTATTAGTTGTTTAAACTTCACCGTTTGTAGTGTAACTGACAGTCTGATAATATGCCATCTCTCGCCTGTCTTACTTTTTTATTTCATGTAATACCCCAAAAAGTTAGTTCAGTCAGATTTCTAAATGCAAAGAATATATTAATTTGACATTCGTCTTTGTTAATAGTAACCGTAGAAAGCATTACTTCAGCACTGTTTAATTTTAAACTGTTCTAGTAATGTCGTGTTAATATAATGGAACGAACTGTATAATTTTAAGTTTTTAATTAAAAATATTATAGATATTTTAGCATTTTACAATAAATCAACAAAATTATTTGATTTTGTTTTTATTATTTTATGTATATCTTTTTAATTTTTAGGTAATAATGGCGTTGGCTTCACACTTGCAAATGGTGGAAGCTGAAAAACAAAAATTACGCACACAAGTTCGTCGTTTGTGTCAAGAAAATGCTTGGTTACGTGATGAACTGGCATCTACTCAACAACGTTTACAGGCTAGTGAACAAGCTGTTGCACAATTAGAGGAAGAAAAACGACATTTAGATTTTATGGCATCAGTTAGTCGTTATGATCAGGATGTTAACGAAGATGGTACGTCAGAACATTCACGTACTGAGAAACCGGATCCTGTGGTTGACTTATTTCCAGATGACGACAATGAAGATCGTGGCAGTAAGTATTGATCTTGGTCCTTAACAGTATTTAAACAGAAATCAATATAAACAAATGTATTCTCCTCTTACATCATTAACACTTACTGTAGTGGTTGATTGAATAATTAAAGTAACCCGTGGGTTCTTTAATATTCTTAAATGAAACCAGTGAACTTTAAGGAAGGATTTCCTTAAAATGATGGGATGCAAATATCTTTCGACTATGCTAGGGGTCTATTCCTCGGGTAGAGCTTATGAGGATTGGTCGTGGTTCTTTTTACAAAACATTATTTGCTTACTACGGCTTAATCTATTCTAAAACAGGGGTTTAGGGAGGGCATCACCAAGTCATTAAATTTTAAACAGAGGTTTTTCTTGAGGGGGACTTGGAAGTCCTTAGAGAGAAATATTGTATTAACTGCTTACGCAGGAGCTGTAAAGAAATTGAATTAAATTAACAAAGTGAGGACACAAGAGGTATACTCTTGCTACCTCATAAAAAAATTGCTGAAAAGATTAATTATGCACACAATTTTATAAACATAAATATTAGGCTTCAAATTCTGAAAGAGCAATTAGAGCTTCTTTGTTAAATCGGAGCTACAACTATCATTACCTCGAAGGTATTTATGCCTTTTGTTCCTTGACCTGGTTACACTATTTCTGAACTCACTTGTTCAACATAAAACACTTAATTAAGAGAATTAAATGGTGATTCTTTAATTAAAAGTTGTTTCGTGATAAAAATTGTATGTACAAAATTTACATTTCAAAAAGGTTACTATAATTCTACTCTGAGGTAGAACTATGAATTTGAATGAAATATCAAGTACGTTAAGCGTTTCTTTTTACTACAAAAATTAACTCCAATCATTACCAAAAATATCAGATCTGCTATTCGGTTTACAAATGTATATGAAAATATCGAAAATATCTAATAATTCAATGTTCAAAAGCTTTAACTATAATTATACATAAATGAAACTTTAATCAGCACTCAATGGAGTTGCTTAATTTCGTTAATAATAATAACTGTTATTACACTTCATTTATATCGACAATAAAAATTTATCAAAGTCCTTTCTAGTTTGTTAAACAAAATAATAGTTATAGGTCATCACAAGGTTATTTTTCTGGTGTAGCCTTGTATCAAAGTTCGCCAAGTGCGGACCTGATGTAAGAATAATATAAATCTCTTACCTCGTTTTAACAGGTTTTGTTTGTGTGACAGCGTTACATCGTGTTAGAGCAGATGTTTATACATACGGTTTCTGGACAAACAAATGACGTCGCCTTTACGTATTGTACTGCAAATAACCAGCTGCGTGTTTTTTGTACCCAACCATATGAGCTTAAAGCGTATTTTCTATACGCAATAACGGGACAAACCAAAATCCATTCCAACGGTTATCACAAAAATGCAGAACTTTGATGTACTACTCTATTTAGATCGTTACCAAAACAATTATCTTGCGTGTAATTATCCACATAGTTACTTGTAAATTCATCTTAGCAATTTTAAAAAGACCATTACTGTTAATTATTGGACGTTAGATTGAAACCAAAAAATTGTTATCTAAATTGAAGAACATGTCAGTGAAATTTCAAATATACAGTTTCATCGCAGAACATTTCATTAAATCCAACTATTATGGTAAAGTTAAAGGACGTTCATGTTAGGCCAATATTTCTTATCGCTACTTTGAAATAATTGAATTGTAAACTTGATAATCGTAAATGCAAAGAAAAGATACATATAATCATGCAACACAAAATTTAAACGGGCTAATTTTTATAAAACCAGATAAAACGGAATCATACTAAGGAATATACGAAAGGATATTCAAAAGAATATATAAAAGAGTATATAAAAGAATATATAAAAGAGCGCTACAACAAACTTATTTAGTTTGTCTAGGAGATTATATCTAATTGCTTACCATTATTAAAAACACTATATCACTATATATTACACTTTAGCTTTCACAAGGGCGTAAAGCCACACGCAAATTACTTGCTAGAACTCTGAGGTTCTCCATGGTACCTTTGTGCCAAGTGTTCTAGCTAAAGTGACCATTGACACATTGTGCACGAAATATGAAAGGTGTTTGGCCTTGAAATATTTATACAAATAGTTAACGCATGATGTTAGCAACCAAACTAGCATCTCTGTATTGTGGTTAGACCACATGATCTCAATACGGATATTTATTTAATTGACGACGTTTACTGGTTTAATAGAACAGACAAAAAGATGTATTTAACTAATAATTTATTGGCGCTTTGCAGTGGTCAAAAAAACTGTTACACTCCTTTTCCAACACTACTAAGAAGCCAAAGTAATTGATTGAGTGTTTGTTCTAAAATATTTCAGTTCATTTTGTGCTCAATTTGATGGGCATACATATTCTACCGAAATTAACAAAATCCTTTTTATAACAGTTCATTTTGAGTAACAGTTTAGTTCACTGAGCTTATGTTTCAGAAGCTTTACATCACGTTTATTGTTAATACTGCTTTACATCACGTTTATTGTTAATACTATAACAGATTTTTAGATCATTAACACAAAAGACTGTTATGGGTAAAAATGGCAGTGTTATTAATTTTGGATTGCTCAGAAGGGGCAGAATCCCGTAACAATTTCAAAAGTGCAAAATCGACTTATCCTAGCAATACCATAGATGTATTTGCTACCCAAATGACGGTTACTCCGGATAGCGCTCCTTACTTTCGATTCCAAACTCTCATATTACTTCAGCTGTTACCTACTTAAAAACACTTCTTGACTTTCTATCCAGTTATAGAAATAATGGTTTTTCCAAAATATGACTTCATCATTGCGGGTATCTCGATATCCTCTCACAACGGTCATCTTACCTATCTTATAACTAACTGTAAATACAATTCAATCCAAATTTGAGCTTTATTAACAGTAAATTTCAAAACATATTACATCAATTAACCTTAACAGAAAACAAAAAACTGATCAAACCTCCTCTGGCAAGGTATTATTAATAGAACTCTAAAAGAAACCTTAAAGTGAAAGTAATACTATCATTCCATCGTACTAGATTCTTAAATATCCTTATATGCCATTTTGTAAATCCCAACTACTTGGAAATGCCCACTTAACAACCGATTTAGAAAAAAGTATTGCGAATTTTGAATTTCCACGGGCTACGTATATTCGATTATCGATTTTTTTGTGGCGTTAGGTTGGTACACATGTCGATTACTTATGCCGACAAAGTCGGCCATTTTGAATGTTTAGTTAATTGTTGACAGCTATTTTGGTTGAACCTGTTTTGGCTTGTCCTCGATTTTCCAAAAAAATGGGTCAAAGAATCTGTATCAAGTTTTTTGTGAAAAACAAAATTAAGTGCACGGACGCATTTTGAATGTTGACTGTGGCCTATGGTGAAGCTACCTTGGATCAAAGCAACGTTTATCGGTGGTACAAAATGTTCTCAGAAGACCGAGAAGATGTGAACAACGCAAAGCGTGCCGGAAGCTTGAGCACATCAACATCAGACGAAAACATTGATGAAGTGAAAAAAATAATATTGGCCATTTGTCGAATCACCGTTAGAGAAGTTGCTAAGAACCTAAACCAATGATTTAGGCATGAGACGGGTCGCCGCGAAATTCGTGCAAAATTGCTCTTCCGGACAAATAATAATAATCTCTCAAATGTAAATAACTCATTCTATCGCTCTACGAATCAATTATAATTATATTTACAAGATGTGTGTACATATTTTTCAAATGTTAACCAAAACACAATAAAAAGGCTCAGAACAGTATTCGCAATTTTGTAATTTAAGGGTTTTCAAATTAACTCCACTGATGAACTAATTATTTTCACGGCACATTAGGACACTTCATTCTCGTGATTTATCCAACATAACTTGATGAGTAAAACTTTCACTTACCACCCTTTTAACTAACATCGACGTGATTTAAATCCATGCAACATGCATGTTTGAACTTCCTGGTCAATTCATCCGGCGAAGCTCAATACAATTCTCGATCAACCTGAGGACCTTCGCCTGTAAACACATCTGTTACCCTTAAACCTCTTTGTTCTTGTGTTTTCGTCAAAAGGCCAATGGTCTTTGTACGTACACATCCATTGTCATTGTCACATAATTTCATTCTTTTCCACTTCTCTGTATTAATTTTGATCAAACTTAGTCCTTTTAAACTACCACCTTTTGTTAAAAATTCTGCATTTCGTTCACACATGTTATACTAGTAAAGCTTTTTTTACAGTAAAGTTCAGTTCTTAAGAACAATCATTAATTGTATGCCATTTTAAGAGTTTGTCTCGATTTTTATCAGTGGTTTCTCTTATTTTATTGCAAGTAGCGTAAAACCCCTATTGTTATTGCTGTTTATCTAAAAATGTACTAGGTATTTTTTGGTGTATCTGCTTGTCCTGATTTAACTTTATATTGAAGTAGTGCCTTTATAGACTGTAAATTTTCTATAAAATTTTACAGATATTCTTACTAAAGATCCTGAACTAACTGAAATTAATAAATGTTTGGCTATTGACAAATGTATGCTTAAATAAAGTGAAAGCGTTGCAAGAAGTATGGAGTATGTAAATACTTTAACAATATCATTAAGGAACAAAACGAATTGTAGTTATCCAAAGTGTGATTGTTGAAGAAGAATCCCAGATGTAACTTTAATTTATTTCATATCACGACTTTATAGATCAAGACTTTTAATGGAACTTACTAATCCTCACCAAGGCATGCCCTTTATATATTTAATTCAATTGTTTTGGAGAATTCTAAATGGAAATCAGAAACTGCTTGTATTATTCAAATTAGCTTCCACAACGTTCCTTTTATAAGCTTTATAATATCTTAAGTGCACCCTCATGTAAATGTTAATCATCTGTGTGTAAAAAGAAGCCCTATGGTGCTGAATATATTATCCCAAAGGGTAGATTGTCGCCTTGCTAAAATGTAGTCTATTTGATGGCTCATTATCATATTAAAGCTGTTACGAAACTGCACAACATGTCATCCCTCCGTTTTTCCATACTAAACGATAGATTATTTACGTATCATAATAATAAATTTGTGACAGGGGATTTCTTTTTGGAAAAACCATGTTGCTTACAAAGAACTAGGATTATTGAAGTGTCATTTAGGGCTTGATTCAAAAGCAATACGTATGTAACCAACTAGCAATCAGAGAGTTTATTTTGTGAATTTTCTCCATTACTATGGCTTATTATCTAATCTATATTTAAGATAAGCATTTAGGTTTAGCACTCAATATTTTGTTGGTTGTAGCTTACAGTACTTTAAAAAAAGACCTAAATTTCTTAACCTCACTTGGGCCAGGCATTTCTAAAAGAAAAGTCTAAAAAGGCCTTAAATGTAATACATTCATAATCCTCTCATCACTCCAAATTTTCTTTTCCCATATTAAATTTACTGACATTTTTAAATTCCAACTTTTGGATATGTCGTTAGTAACACACATTGAATACAGTTAAATACCAGCTTTCTTTTTGTACTTTCATGGTCCATTCAAAATCATTTAAAGTCCATATGTACATATTTCTCAATATGTTAAACTGATAGCGATATGCTTAAATTTAAACAATACCCATTCTTTCGTTAAATCCTTGATCAATAAAATAATCATTTTTGCTTTAATTGATTTTTTATTACATAATTAACAACAATAACATTTTCAACCCACAAAGGAATAGTTAATAATTCTAAACATAAAAGCTCATAGTATTACTCATGGTTTTATTCCCATTTCTTTAATCTGAGAATGTCTTAACACCTCCAGTTCTTCAATTTCAGCTAACACAACTCCCTTAATTCAACGCTATCCATTTATTTAAGCTATCCTCGCCGGTAGAACTTTTATTATGGCACAAGCGAAGTTTTGAAAATCCCACGTACGGAAAAAGACATTTCTTTACAAAGCTGCAAGCGAAGCTCCACAGAAGCTCATTCAGCATTAAAATATTTCTTTTCAGAGAAAGCCAAATTACATCGTAAAGCTGATTTTGTTCAACTTTTTACTATTTGCTCACATTATTACATTTTTACATTCTAAATTAACTTCTCTGAGTTTTACTTTTCGTATGTTATTTTTCAAATTTTGAGCTTTTAACTTGTTCCTCATGCCATCCCAACTGCGTGGTCTCTTTTACCTTATTATTTCCTTGTATGTGACTATATCTTGACCTGTTTTCTTATTACTGGCTTGCAAATAATTTTGTTTCTCTATTGGATCTAATTATTGTCATTTATTTTGCATGTCTTTCTTATGTTCAATCAGGGCTTTTTGTCATAGTTGTCTTTCTCTTGGGTTTATGGAATGAATTCCAGGAAAAAACTTATGGTATCTAGTGATTTACTCAGGTTAATGATTGTGTTTCGTTCTCTTCAGCAATATAAAATGAATACATTGTAACATATCGTATTAAATGGTTAAATTATATCTGCAATCTAATATCCACAATTTTTACTACTCGGCATCTGGATTTTTACATTGTATTGCAACTATGTAACATTGAATTAAATTTATTTAACTAAAATTTATAAAAAATCTTCTATATTTGAGATGAATCTTAATGAATTTGTCATTATTGATTTCACAATTCTAAAGCTTTCTTAAAATGACATCATTCTATGAAACTTTACTGAAATAAATATCTCGCTACCCTTTTTGTACCTTAAAATAATTTCTGTACCTAGGTTTGGTCCACTACGTATTTAACAGAGATATATCGATGCTTTTGCGGCTTTCAAGTATATGATTAGATTATTCTACCTATTTTTACATCTAGTTTCTGTTAAACGCAAAGCCAAAGCATTATAGATTCTCAAAAGTGGCATTTGATTATAATTAATGATAATTAACGTCGACTGGTTTTCAATTAATTTTTTTTAAGTGGTTGCGCATACCGGCAATATTATTTAAAAATGCTCTTTGTTTTATGTGACACGATTTAGGAATATTATAATGTGCAATAGATTTAGCTGAATTTGAATATTAGGTTTATCATTTTTATGCAACTATACCACTTTATTTCAGGTTTTTCTAATTCAGTCGTGCAATTACAGTTTCTTATAGATTTTTCTACCTAGTTTTTCATTTGTTTTTTAATTTGTATTATATTTATTATTAGTGTAGTATTTACATTTATTTGATTTCTTCAACCCATGTTCTATAGAATTAGAACCATTTGTAACTTTTGACTATTTGTTACCTGGGATTAGGTACCCCACAATTTGACCATATCCATCTTTTCAACATGTTCCATTGTGTATCATATCCTTTACACTTCTTCAATTAGAACAGTTTTGTTTCTTGTTTTATACTTTTTTTTTTTACTTGTTTTTAGTTTATTTTGTTTTATTAAACAATTTGCTAGTTTGTCTTCTCGTTTTTTTTAAATCAATTGTATTTTGTAGAAATTTTGTTTATGAACTTTCAAACTCTTCAGTTGTTACCAAATGATTACTGAATTTTTTATTGGTACATATTTACAACTGCAAATACTTTTTCCTACCTGTTTTTTACTTTATTTCAACAATTTATTTTTGGTTTTTGCAATATTAATATACATTGTTTGCTTCACATTTGAACCAAAACGTTCAGACCAGCGTGAACTTGGCGGTTAATTTTTATCAGCGAATTTGCGGGTTTTGGTGAATGACCACTGGTATTGGTAAAGAAAGATACAAACAAAAACGCTACTCGGCAGCGAATTCAAAAAGGCATTAAACTATATAAATCGCCTATTATGCACTGCTAATTTTAAGTAATCGTATTACAATACTACAAATTCAAATTATTAACACAGTTGTTAGCTATTTTTGAGCAAACTTACAAATTCATGCAACTGCAGTCTCTCTAACCTAGATACGTTTGCTCCATGGATGTTTATTTATAAAACAAGTATTAATAAAGCACAAAGAATTATTTAAGGTAAATAACAAAACTATTTGAATTCCAATTTTGTCTTTAAATTTAGGGATACATCGTGTATTCCTAATATTGTGGATATTTACAAGATCATGTAGAATGATGCAGATGAAAAAAAGTCACTTTGTAATTTGTGTGGTAAATGGCAAAGAAATTTCAAAGTTTACGTACATACGTTAACAAAAAATATATTTTTATTCCTTAAGCTTAGGATTGCACAATTTTTCTGATATACTGGATATTGCAAGGGCATGTAGAATGATCTAGATGAAAAAAATTTCTTGCAATTTGTGTGGTAAATGGCAAAGAAATTTCAAAGTTTACATATATACATTAGCAAAAAAAATATTTTCATTCCTTAAGCACAGGAATGCGCGATTTTTCTAATGTACTGGATATTTGCAAGGTCATGTAGAATGATGTAGATGCAAATCTTGCAATTTGTGTGGTAAAATGGCAAAGAAATTTCAAAGTTTACATACATACGTTTACCAAAAAATTATTTCCATCCCCTTAGATGAAAAAAAAATCACTCGCAACTTGTGTTGTAAATGGCAAAGAATTTTCAAAGTTTACATATATTTTTTACCAAAAAATTATTTTTATCTCTTAAGCTCGGGAATGCAGGATTTTTCCCAATTTACTGGATATTTACAAGGTCATGTAGAATGATGCAGTTGGGAAAAAATCGCTTGCAATTTGTGCGGTAAATGGCAAAGAAATTTCAAAGTTTACATATATATGTTTACCAAAAAATTATTTTCATCCCCTTAGCTCGCAGATACACGATTTTCCTAATATACTAGATATTTGCAAGTTCGTGTAGAATGATACAGATGAAAAAATCACTCACAACTTGCACGGTAAATGACAAAGAAATTTCAAAGTTTACGTACAACTTTTACAAAAACTTATTTTCATCCCTTAAGCTCGGGAATGCATGATTTTCCTAATGTACTAGATATTTTTAAGGCCATGTAGAATGGTGCAGATGAAAAAAAAAATCATCCGCAATTCTTTGCGGTAAATGGCAAGGAAATAATATACAACATATCTGCAAGGTCATGTAGAGAATAATACAGATGAAAAAGAAAATCGCTTTTAATTTCTGTGGTAATTACAAAGAAATTTCAAAGCCTACATGCATACATTTACAAAAAATTATTTTCAACTGTAAAGGCCAGGGATGTACGATTTTCCTAATATACTTGTTATTTGCAAGGTCATTCAGAATGATACGGATGAACAAAGTTCACTCGCAACTTGCATGGTGATCGGCACACATATGTTTATAAAAAATAAGTTTTTGCTGGCATCTTTTTTTTTAAATCAAAAGTTTAACGCACGCCAAAGTTTATTCTAGAGTTGTTTCAAACATTGTTCCAACAGGACATCTCTGGAAGTCAAACCAAAGACCCAAAAACAAAAAAGGCATCGTCATGGGATCGCCCAAAATTGATCGTTCTGCACATCGACAAAAGTATACATTTCTCCCATCTTACTCGAATAGCCAAATTTTTGTTCTGAGTCGTTCTTGGTCTACAAAGTTCTGCAGCTTGAAGCCTCAAGACTTGCATTATCACTGGAACAAGAGGGGAAGGGTATGTTTACTCTTGTCGATACACTAGAAAGTTAGATTTTAGACGATCTTGTGGCAGTGTGGGATGCATACTGCAGAATTATGCTTTCTAGACCTAGAATGGTTCAGAACAAAAAGTTACATTGGAACAAGAGGGGAAGGGTTACCTTCGTCGATGCAGTAAAAATATTGAATTTGGGTGATCCAGTGGCGATGCAAGATTTATACTGCAGAACTTTGTTTTCTGGGCATAGACTGACTTCGAAAAGTTAGCCCTTGGAACAAGAGATATGTATTAGTCCATTAGTCAGTTTGGTTCGACTTAGAGCTGTCCTGTTCTAATAATGTTTTGAACAAGTAGAACAAATTTTGGTGAGTGTTAGACCTTTGATTTAAAAAAAGAGGCGCCAGTAAAAACATTACTTTTGTAAACGTACATGTGTAAACTGTAAAAAAATTTTTGGTAAGTGTCGCACAAGTTACTAATAAATTTCTCATTCTTTTTTCAGTTGTATAATTTTTCACGACTTTGCAAATATTCAGTATATTAGGAAAATTATGCATCCTCAAGCTTAAGGGATGAAAATATTTTTTTGCAAACGTATGTGTGTAAACTTTGAAATTGTTTGCCGATTACCGCACAAGTTAGGGTGAATTCTTTCCATTTGCATCATTCCGAATAATGTTACAAATTAGAATATTAGGAAAATCGTGCATCCACAAGCTTTTTTTATTAGTAATTAAGTGTTGTAGAAATGAACATCCGTGAAGCAAACTTATCTACGTTAAGGAAACTTCAACTGCACGAATTCATAAATTCACTCAAAAATAGCTAATAAAGGTGTTAATAATTTGAATTTGTGGCTTTTTAATACGATTACTTAAGATTAGCAGCGCATAATAGGCGATTTATATGATTTAATGTGTTTTTAATTTTGCTGCTGAGCAGCAGTTTTGTTTGTATCATTCTTTACCAATGACAGAATACATAAATTAACTGCCAAATTCGCGTTGGTAACGTTCAGATGTTTTCTACATGTTCAAAATTTCTGCTTTCTTTTGTTAATAAAATATTATCTGTTATTTTCCTGCATTGCATGATACACGAAGTCATATGAGGTTTGTGCATTTCATTATAACTTCATCGTTCAGTTCTAAATAGCTAATAAAACCCAACTAATTATTTATTATAATGAGGAGCATGAGTTATACTATTGCAATGGTGTTGCTGCAACAAAAATGTTGTTTAAGATTTTATTAAGATTAGACTAGATTTCCTTCAAATTAATTGGTTGGGGTGACATTGAATCGATCTATTTATTTCATTTCCTATACTTAAGTACATTTTAAATTTTATTAGGATTTGTTTTTAACTTCATGAAAATGAATTATAAGCTGATAAAGCATTCACATATTATTATTTGTTTTAACTTGAAATTTGACAGCATAATTAATAAAATAAGTGATAAGAAATAATATTTGTCTATGCAGTGACCTTTGAAGTTATTTTTAAATCACTTACATTCAGTACTCTTCATTAGCAGTATCATACATTTAACTGTTGTAAAGAATTATATCATGGATTATTGGTTTGAAGGTAGATGTTATGCCATTTTACACGTATTTGAGTTAATTTTTACGTATTATTCTTTTAGATATGTCACCTACTCCACCAAGTCAACTTGCGCAACAAGTTAACGCTGGTTATGAAATACCAGCACGACTTAGAACTCTACACAATCTTGTTATTCAATATGCATCACAAGGACGATATGAAGTAGCAGTTCCACTTTGTAAACAAGCCTTAGAAGACTTAGAAAAAACAAGTGGTCATGATCATCCTGATGTTGCAACGATGCTTAACATACTGGCTTTGGTCTATAGGTATTTGATATCGCTTAATTATTACAATTGTTTTAACACTTTTACTTCTTACAGAGATCAAAATAAGTATAAAGAAGCTGCAAATTTACTAAATGATGCTTTAGCAATTCGAGAAAAAACGTTGGGTGAAAATCATCCTGCGGTAGCTGCTACTCTTAATAATTTAGCCGTGCTTTATGGTAAACGTGGTAAATATAAGGAAGCAGAACCTCTTTGTAAACGAGCATTGGAAATACGAGAAAAAGTGCTAGGCCGGGAGCATCCAGATGTAGCAAAACAATTGAATAATCTTGCATTATTGTGTCAAAACCAGGTTTGTAATTTTAGAGAGAAAACAAGATACTAATTTAGGTCTTTTCTAGGGTAAATATGAAGAAGTGGAGCGGTATTACCAAAGAGCCCTTGAAATATATGAACAAAGGCTTGGTCCTGATGATCCAAACGTTGCTAAAACAAAAAATAATTTGGCATCTTGTTACTTAAAACAGGGAAAATATCGTGAAGCCGAAGTACTTTACAAACAAATACTTAATAGAGCACATGAAAGGGAGTTTGGCACAATAGATGGTGAGCAGAATAGAAATAATAAATAACATTATTAGACTTTTAACGGCTTAAGTGCTTCATGTTGCTTTTGTGATTTAGTATTTTAAAAATTTTTGTTGCATGGTTAGTTTGTATTGGAAGTGAGAATCGATTAAAATGCCATTAGGATTAATATCTTTGTCTTTTCAGTAAGGGTATAATTTCTATGTTTTTGTTGCTCTGAAATTTGCTTATAACAAGCTTAAAATTATCCATTCAAGTCTAGAAATGATTTTTATACCTGCGTGAAAATTGCTAACACATTGCCGCTTACGATACCATTACATTAACAAAAGTTAAAATATAATAGTGCCCCAATTTTATTTTTGCATTCGAAACATGCATATTTGAAAACTGTGAAACCTTCGGCTTTAACACTAGAAAGACTGCTGATTGATTCCGTAAAAGAATCGAAAGGGTCATTCTGACCTTTGTTATTGATGTAACAAAAAAGAACTAAAATGGTAAACAATGTTTAGGTAACATGTTTTTATTTCTGTGTAGTTTAAATAAAAGTTAACAAATTATAGTATAACAGTCATAAGCAAATTATTTTATTTTATTTTCATGAATAAGTAAAATAAAAAATTGCCATTACTATTGGACACTTGTAACAGGTTGCGTTACGCTAGCTATAAATTAAATGGGAAAGGAGAATTTAGCGAATTTAAATGGACAAATTAAATATGGACGCACTTTGTATGATAGATTTTACAAACAATAAATCTTAAATACACATGATATTTAAAATTTTGACTATAGAAATAATTCAGATAATCAGGTATAACATTATTTGTTTTAAATATATTGTAAACATTCAGGACGATGACTTAATTAACCATAAATCAAAACATATCTCGATATGACAAAACACTGTATGCATTTCCCACGAACAAGATAATTATAATAGACATATCATTCATCCCGACCACCAAGGACATGAAAATCATACCATATTGCAACAACAATACGAATTACATACATAGTTAACATGACAATAACCTTTATTCAGCATTGATTAAACTTCATACATTATATTACCGGATACTGACCACAATTAATAGGATTTTATAGTGGGAGAAATAAGAGTAGTAAGACTAGACAGAGAGTGAATTAATTATCTGCAAGCAGTTAATTAGAAAAGGTAAATTGTAATAATACGAGTGAGTAGTACTGGGAGTAAGTTGAAAGTAAACAAAACAAGAATAAAAATGTGATTGGATCCCATAGGGAAAATACACAGCAGGCAATATGAAGTTGAATTGAAGTGTGCTTGCAAGTGCAAGATAGGTTCACACACCCGGGGACATGGCTATAATGTCGTGATGATTGAAGTAAAAAAGGGTTATGATCAGGAGAGTTTACCCTTCCATTAATTTAGAATATTGTGTTATGTTTGGTTAAGGAAGCTGTGTGAGCTGGAAAGAGACTTTTTAATTGGAAGGATAGAAGTTGAAAAATACTGATAGTATTGTTGGACATCCTGAACTTAAACAGTGAGTAAAATAAGATTTTATCTTTAGATTTAATAATTATACAAATGCGGATTGAAAATGGTAATAGGTAGATGGAGATAAGACAGGGGGTTGGAGATAGGGAAGCTTTTGGGGGTTCGTCTTCTTCGAAACTTACTGCGGCTCATGGCCGCATGAACTACCCATGTATTAGGCTCACCGTAGGTATCTTCTTTAAAGAGAGATAGGTGATGACTTCACGACTCTCGCCTTCCGTGGCACCTACGGAATTGAAATTGCACATAGTCAATTGTTACATTTTTCCCCTATTTTTGTTTGTGTTGTTTCTATGGGGACCCACTTCTGCACCATCATAGTTAGACGGTGTGCCCTCAATTTGTTAAAGTATACCCGTTCTTTTTTGGCAATTCTAAATTTAATTATTTTACACTTCATTCTCCCATAACATTAAACTTTTGGTGTCCTCGCGTATTAATTTATTTAATTCTTGTATACTCTGAGGTTTTGCTTATTGCATTGTAACACTCATTTCGAGCCCCAAAGTGTTGGGCATCAATGTTATGTATAATGTTATGGCATTAACAGTGTGTTTTTAACAGCTCTGTGAATTTAATTAATTGAATGGTTATTTTTGGACATATTTTCTGGAAAATTATACCTGTCTGCTGAGTATAATCTGGGCTATGGAATGATCAATATAAGTGGTATCAGGGATCCATTAAACAGAAGTTGTAAGCTGTTTTTGTAGTAATTTTCCTGTATTTATCTGTTGAGGCATGACATATGTTCAAATACAACAACTGATATCAACATATTTAATAAATTTAATAGATAACTACTACAAATAGCTAACTTTTGTGAACACATGTTAAGAAACTAATTCTAAATTGTGCAGTACAGGATCTAGGAAGACTTTCAATTTTAATTTATTCTAAAAATGTCTGAGGCTTGCAACTTTTGCAATTTAAAAATTCTAGATGATGAAAATTACATCTGTTGTGATAGTTGTGGATCAACATTTCATGCTACCAAAAAATGCTCTATTTTAAATGTTACCGAAGTTAGAGCGATTCAACTCAAATCTCAAAGATTAGTTATTTTCTTTTGTGAGGATTGCAGAACCACAGTATTAAAAGCTCCTCTGTTATTGAAAAAGCTTACTACTCTGGAAAAAGAATTGGATAATTTAAAACAGCAGTTTGTAGTCCTACAGCAAGAAAAGAATTCTATGGGTTTAAATAACGACAGAACAAGTAATAGTGAAACTATATACAAAGAGGTTCATGAGAGAGCAGTGCGTGCCTGCAATTTTATGGTTTTAACGCAAGTGAATCTAAATCTTCGCAAATAGCTGAGAGAATTTCACATGATAATAAAATTGCAGCTAAAATTTTGGAGGCTGCTGGTGTGCAGTCCAGTGATTTCATCAATGTTATACGCCTTGGTAAGGTTGCTGGTGATAGGCCTCGTCCTTTGAAGGTTACTTTATGTAGCTCTGGTAGAGTTGGTCAAGTACTTAAAGCCAAAAGAGCCATCACTAACTATGGTTATTCAATCAGTCAGGATCTGACACATATACAAAGGCAACAATATGCATCTGCTCTTAAAGAACTTAAGGATCGTTATAAGCATGGGGAACAAAATCTAAGAATTATCCATAAACAGGAGTACCTTGTGTGGTCAAGAATGTCCCAAAAACTAAATAATAATAAATCCACGACTCCTTACTCACTCTCAGTTTATTACCAAAATGTTGGAGGTATGCATAGATTTGTTGACTTTGCTCTATCGGCTCTTGTTTGTCAATATGATGTGATTGTGTTGACAGAAACTTGGCTGCATGAAGATCTTTCTAATGCAGAATTGGGACTTTCTAACTATGAAATCTACCGAGTGAACCGTTCCTATCTAACCAGTACTAAAGAACGTGGTGGTGGGGTTCTTATTGCCACCAAGAAAGACTTACCGTTTGTAGTCAAAACCATTTCTACTACTGTCTTGAATGTTGAGCACCTGTTTATCGAATTCTGGGAAGGTAAATTTAATTTTGTTCTGGGTGGTGTCTACATTCCTCCAGGATCCTCGTCAGAGGTGTATATTGACCACTGCTCGGCAGTTGAGCAAGTAGTTGATAAGTATCCTGCTTCTTCTTTCTTTATTTTTGGTGACTATAACTTACCAGCCGCAGATTGGGAATCACGTGATGAATTATTAGTACACTGCCGACCGGGGTACCCAGCTACTGAGGTGGCAGAATACTTCAATTTCTTGGGATTTAAACAATTTAATAATATACCTAATGACCACAATGTATTTCTAGACCTAATTTTTGCTAATGTATCTAACTCAATTGATGTGTCGCTAACGATTGTCTTTTGCCCAACAATTACCACCACAAGGCTCTCGAATGCAAACTATCTCTTACTACTAAGTGTAGAACCTTACAATTCAATGAAACCTATAGAGATTTTAGAAATGCTGATTATATCGCATTAAATGAATATTTTGGACAAATTGCATGGGATTCTTTCTTGAGTAATTTGGATATTGATGAGTCTGTTAGGACTTTTATGAAACAATCAATGTTGCCATTGATAGATTTGTACCAGTAATCAACCGTAGATTATCTACCTATCCTAGATGGTTTTCCAGGGACTTGATATCATTAATACATGAGAAAAAGAGAGCACATGCTATATTTAAGGAAACCCGTTCCCAGATTGATTATTTACGTTTTAGTACTTTACGAGATCTTTGTAAACAGGCTACAAACGCAGTTATCTTACTTATATGTCCAATGTAAATAAAGGGATTTGTTCTAATCCAAAACAATTCTGGAGTTATGTTAATAGTTTAAAAGGGGAACATTTACCTGAGAGCTTGTTTCTTGATGATATTGCCAATCTCTTCGCCTCTCACTTCGTAGGAAACTATAATGATACACCCAAGGCTTTTGATACTAATCTCTCTATGACCGATTCACAAGTTGATATCCCATTTATACAATTTTGCTTGGAGGAGGTATTCAATGGTATCAGATCCCTTCCTGATAGGTTGTCAATGGGTCCTGATGGGATTCCACCTATTTTTCTAAAGAGGTGTATATTTACTTTGTGTAAACCGCTTCAATTCCTATTTAACTTGACATTTAAACTTCAAAAATTTCCATCGATGTGGAGTACAAGTTATGTCATACCCATTTTAAAAGTGGCAATAAAGAGGATATTAGAAACTACCGGCCAATATGTCTGTTGTCTTCTATACCTAAACTACTTGAAAGGTTACTAATTGTGTACTTAAATTGGTATTGTTGTAAATTAATATGTGATAACCAGCATGGGTTCACTCAGAAAAGATCGACAGTTTCTAACCTACTTGTCTATCAAAACACAATTACTACTGCTTTGGAGAATGGGTTGCAGGTTGATTCAATATATACAGATTTCTCTAAAGCTTTCGATAAAATCAACCATTCCATATTGTTAGGAAAATTGAAAGCTATAGGATTTCCGCATTACTTACTTCAATGGCTAAAGAGTTATCTCAGTGGCAGGTCACAGTCGGTAAAGATTAAAATGTTATTTCAGCACCTATGGAAGTTTTATCTGGAGTGCCTCAGGGGTCACACTTAGGGCCCCTGCTATTTAACTTATTTGTAAATGACATTGGCTTGTTTCTTCCGGCAGCAAGTTCTTACTATTTGCTGACGATTGTAAATTGTTCAGAGTAGTTGGGAGTGAATCTGATTGTCATGACCTTCAGAAAGAACTCGATTCATTTTATAATTGGTGTGAGAATAATGGGATGTTTCTTAATATTTTCAAATGCTGCAGTATAACTTTCTCATATTCTAGAAACCCCATTAAGTATGTATACTCTATCAATGGATCGCATTTGAAAAGTGTTGATACAGTACGTGATCTGGGTGTTTATTTTGATAGTAAGGTATCTTTTGTTCCTCATATTAATACTATTACTTCAAAATCTCTAAGAGCATTAGGATTTATTTCAAGACACGCACGACCTTTCAGTGACAGCGATTAGAACATTGTATTTGTGTTACGTTCGGAGTATACTTATGTATGCCTCTCCGATCTGGTCTCCCCATCATAATGTACACATTCGAACTCTTGAAGCAGTGCAGAATAGGTTCCTAAGATTTTGTGCATATAAGACTGGAACAGTATTCAGTAAATTTAATTGTAATTATGACCTCATTCGCCAGGCTTTGCAATTACCACCTCTGGAAACCCTACGTGAATATAATGACCTTCTAGTTTTGTATAAAGTTTTGGCAGGAGATATTGATTGTTCCGAATTACTTAGCCTGATTAGTCTTAGGATACCACTGTGTAACACTAGAGACACATCATTATTTTTTGTGCCCCATCATAGGGTTAATTATACTTATTTCTGCCCCCTAACTAGGATGGTTAGGTCTGCTAATGCTCATGATTATAAGATGATAGGAATTTCACGATCAGAATTTAAAAAGGAATTTAAAGGGAATATAATGGGCTGTTTAGAAACTTACAGTGAGCTTCACTAGTTTTTTAAAGTTTTTTATGTTTTTTTTTTTTTATATATTTTAAGTATTTTATGAATTTGACATATATTTTATAATTCATGTTAGTTTTAATATTTTTTAATATTCTGAATTATTTATAGCATTTAAAGCATTATTTATCAATATTAAAGGTGTAATCCGTATATGTGAATAAATAAATAAATAAATAAACAGTTTTTCTTATGGCAAGCAGGACACAGGTTTGAATGAAAATTGTATGGGTACGATTGTATCAATATAGATAAAATTTTAATCCATAATAAAAGACTTTGAAGAGACTTCCGAACTTACTCTGACCTCTAACTTCAGCTCAGTTTGATCAAACTAACAGGGGGGTTCCTTACGGCTTACCTTTAAGCGCCACTACACTAAACAAGTATTTACCAATAATACCGCCCAAAAACTAGGAACTAAACAGCAAATAATGGATCTGAGCATAAATGCTTAAGTTGAAGTACCCTCGTTGAAGAGCTTGAAAGAAAATGTACTCACAGGCTTGTAAACCTTATTCTATAAATGTTAAATAAAAAGATATTAGTGCAAAAGGAAATGAACATAAAATGTGAATATACTGACCATGTGTATTTGAACTCATACCTACATGGACGCTCTACTTATGAGAAAAATTACTCATCACTTTTAGTATAACATTTTTTATCATTAACCTTTCAACTTTTGTTGGAAATCTTGTAGACAGATGTTAGTAATACCTTTAGCACGGTTATCTATCGAAATCATAACGAAAATCATGTTTTTATTTCTTTTTAAATAATCATAACTAACATTTTTTGGAATATTTACAAAAAAAATCGAGTATTTTTAATAGAATGAAAATAAGTTATGCATTTGTTACCAACTTATAATGTCTTGATGGTTAAAAATCTTACAGATCTTTCAGATCTGAACTATAAGCATTACATGTTACGTATAACTCTATTTATTAATTAAAGATGGTTTCAATAAAAAAATATTATTAACTCTTTAGGATCTATAGTCTACTACATTGACTATACTTTAATATAACATTGAGTAAGATTAGACCTTTTTATCATAATATAATTTAGATTTCTTATGGTATGAGAACACGAAGTTTATTTAATTTGATTCAAATTAAGTTTTATAACTTTGAATTCGTGCAAGTACAGAAAAAGGGAAAGAAATTCTTAAAACTGTAGAAAAACACCTACTAGAAAATTTTGTAGTGTTTTCGGAGAGTAATACAAACGCAAACGAATACATTTGTCCCTGTGTTGACCTCACATCTGCAAATGACGACAGGAAATTCCGCTAGATCCTCCAAATTTTGTTGGCAATAATGGCAATTAATAATTAAAACAACAATGACTTTGTTATGACAATTAAATGTAATGTGTGGCACCTTATTCGCCATTAAAGTTGATGTTATTTGCAAATCAAATCAATAACAACACTTTTATAGTTCATAAATTATTATTTTCAAATCGTTCTATTGAAGCTATTAAATTTGGTGCCGTTGAACCATCTTTATCAATTATTGGATTTTTTATTATGTTCAAAAGGTAGATTTTATAGATTGGAATGACTGCACTAGCTATTCTACCATTGGGTTCTTTTGGTCATTAGGTGTTAGTGTCAAATTGATGGCTAGTGTATTACAATATCCTGTTTATGGGGGGGGGGATGGTTTTTGGTGTGCTTTCCTATTCTAATGACCTCTCCTAAAAGATTAGCACAAGGTGAAATTTTGTCCACATTTAAGGATCCTTTCGGAGACTTCTGGCTAACTCGGAACTTTACTTCTACTGAGTTTGATAAGACGTGTGGGATGTATGTAAAATAATGGATATGCCGGACGCCACTATACTTTTGAAACTGTTTATAAACTGGAAAACATTGTCAAGGAAAGTGCAGAAGCGCTTGATAAAAATGGTACAAAATTAGAACCTGAAAGAAAAATATATTAATTACAAATATGAGACAGCAGTTTACGTCTCGAAACACAATTCAAAAATATTACAAGATAAGATACCTTTTTGTCATGTAGTGTTTGATCTAAAAATTTGTAGGCTTGCAATTTAATAGCCCATATTCTCAAAACACTAGTTTTGGATAACTTATATGCCTTTTATTATAATTGAGCTTTTTTATATTCAAAGTAATAAATAAACACATTTAAATGGATAATTATATTAATCGTTAAGCATTTTATTATTTCATTTCAATTTGAAAATATTAAATCACATTTAAGAATTTAATTCGTAAACATTTAATATAACATTTCATTAATTTGTCAACATCAATTATTTAATTTTATAGCCAAATATTTCCATAGTGAAACGCCGAACAATGTAATGTGCCGTTAAAATGAAGCAACTGTATAAACAAGAGCTTTAACTCACTGATAAAATGACATACGACAAATATTTTTGAAACAAATACTAAAGCTTATGTTGGAAGATTAACCTCGACAGGACTTTTTAACATGTAGTTTAACATGATGTAAACTGGTTTTCAACATCATGAATTGCAGAACGAATTTCACAAAAAATTATGAACTGACAGCAAATCCAACAAAATCGGCCTTCTATTCACTTAGATCCGAACTTGCTGAATACTTAAAAATGTGATTGCTTTACATAGATTTTATATGGCATCTCCATCTAATTGTAATACTCATTCAGTTATATTACTTTATTTCAGTTTTAATAGTCCTAATCATTTTTAATAAGTGTATATAGTTTTATTCGGTCAGTTTTATTAACCCTATTTAGTTACACTAAGATTTAAAAATATATAATTATTTTTAATAAAAGAAAATTTACGAGCCATTGTTCTTGATTCTACAATGAAATTTAGCAAGATGTGATTCATTTTGCAACATTCTCATTAAAATCTTTCTGTTTGATTGCTTCTCTTTCTGGGTGAGAAAACAAGCAAGACATTTGAACACATATCTGCATGCATACAATCCACACGCCCTTATGTAGTCAATTTTATGCTAATTTCTATATCGGAGTTGTAACAGACTATCACTGTCCTGCAACGGGATTGATTTCTCAGGTTCTCGTGGTCTGGTTTTCAGCAGATTTATGATGTGTGATTGCCGGTAGTAGCTGTTGTGTCCTAAAGAGAAGATAGGAGGACGTTCATGGTAACACCTCGAAAACGCAGTTGTTTCTCAGAACTTTTGTTCTGAAGTGATCAATTTAAATTTAAGTTTATGTAAATTACCTTACCTACATTGTTTCAACACTTATTCGTCAGTCTGTGGAATCGACTTATTTAAATTGGATGATGTCCTACAGCCAATTGGAATAGAAACTTCTACATTTCAATAACGCATGTTAGCAATATATTCCCCAAAAGTGATAAAACTTGCTAGGGTATCTTAACGTATCTATACTTATTAAAATCATTCTAAGCTTACAATGTATCTAATAATTTTTAAAATAAACAGAACCATATTCAGGATACAACACGAATTACTTTACTTTTATACAAAAATAATAGATTTATTAATCATTTAAAAAATGGAAACTGGTTATCCAATAATTGAAAAAGGCATGTTACAGGTTTATTCACTTAACACCTAACAGCATCATAAACAAAGGTAACAACAAACTTGAACGTTGACCTTTAAACATTGCAAGGATATTATTTTAAATACTATCATATGATTATTATACCGGGTATTACAATCTTAATGATATTTCGTATAAGAAGAATAGGCGTGAATAATTATCATAGAATTGGAACGTTACGCTACAATGTATGAGAGGTGAAAAGTGAGTCTAGCATGTAGTAAATGTCAGATAGTCAGGCTCGAAGCAGCAAATCTTATGGGCTTCAGTAGAACGCACTGTAAGTAATAATTGTATTCGTTAATCGTGCTGGCACGCATTTATTAACAAATTAAACATTAATAATCAATTATCTCAATAGATTATAATAGTAACTGATGAGACGATTACCGTCAATTCCAAGAAGGTCAAACGGCATATACAACCCATAAAACATAGATGTTGCCTTTAATTAATATTAGACACCTAATTATTAACCAAAAGGTTTGTCTCATTATAGCAGCACATGTGTTAGCATTTTTTACTGAATTTGCCAAAATTCGTACTTATTAACTGCTTCTGTAAAGTACAGTGCCAAACTCTTTAGTTTATTTTATTAATTGAAAGAAATAGTAAATTTCAAAATCGGTGATACGAACTTGTAAAATCATGCGCGACTCACATATACACTAGATTTCCTATTAATCTATATTATCTTTAATTTTTAAAAATAACATTATGATGAAGTTTATATATTTTTAATTTTTTCACGCTGTCTAGCTTTAGTTTTTTTTAAAGCTTTGTACATGTTTTGAATATTGGCTGTGATATTAGGGATATAATTAGAAATAAATTGCTGTAACGTAATAAGCATCATTCATTCTGTTATTCTCACTTCTACATTATTTAATTTTGTAAAACTTGTGCACATGTAGAAATGAACAGTAAATTTTTGTGTGCAGTCTCAGGTGCTTAAATCTTAATTGTTACAATTTTATTTTTAAGTGCAGCAGTCATTTTTATTTACTGTATTTTAAAATATCTGTTATACAGCATGTTTTAATTTTTACAATCGTGTTGTACATTTATATTTTATTGTAAATAATATGCTGTGTAATATACAGCTTTCAAATATGCATGGTGATGTTTTATTTCAAACCCTTACCCATTCTTCCCTGCATGTTTATTTTATTATTGTAAATTAAAGCAACCTGTATAACAAAGTTATCCCTTATCATAATTGTTTTTCACACTTGCATGATTAGTTTAAAGGTAAGTGGTCTTTGCTGTTAGCAATTTTTATTTTATTTTATCAAAGTTAAATTTTATGATTTATGCATGACAGTGAACTAATTGGTGGTGTGGAATAATAGTATTTAGTTTGTCTGTATATTTACTATATGAATCACTCTACTAAAATGCAAGGTTTTAAAAACTGTTCAAGTCCAACATACAAAAGATGGTAAAAAGTGTCTGTTTGAAAGTGTGATTCCTTTCATTGGGGATCTTTCTCGCCAGCTTAACTAATGGTGAATGGCAACTAAATATAAAAACATGCTATCATTTTGTAGTCAAATATGTAATTAACACTTTGACTGCCAAATACGAGATAGCTCGTACTTGGCATTCTAGAGTCTGACATCAACTACGAGATATCTTGTACTTTGCAATTTCTTCTTTGTTGCTAACTACGGCTTTATTCGTAGTAAGTGCATGGAATATGAGCATCTACGGAAAGGTCAAACAAAGACAAGATGTGTATGCAAAATTTTTTTTTGGTTATTCTTTATTTATTACAGACCTACACAAAAACTAGAAAAATTACATTTTCGTGAAACTACATATGATAATTTTTTAAACAATTTGAACTGTATTCGTGTTGGAAATGGCGATGACATTTTTCCTAACTTTCAATTTACAAATGACTACACACTTTTTTCTCTACCAAACGAACTCTCTTTTTTCTTAGTTTTTGTCAACAACAAATTTGGGTTTTCCTTTTCGATTAGATCAAAGTGTGTCGCACTAGTACGTTTTTTTAGAAGTCATCAAGATAACTGAGTTGTAAAAATTGTCTATATAGTATATACCCTTTGTCTAAACAATGGTCCAGAAAACGTACAACAATTTTTCAAACATGACCCAGAGCTTTGTCAATGAGTTCAGATTTTTTGCAATAAATTTTTGCTGTTAGTACAGTTTTGTTGAATGCACACAATTTATTGAATTTAACCCTGTATTTGTATTTATTTGTTCTTGATATACTGATAGAAAAATAATCTGTCATGCCATAAGATTAAGAAGCCGACAATACAAAGATTTTTATCTTGTACATAATTATTACATAATATTACTGAAATGATCAAGTACTGGTCCAATTTTATATAGTCTGTTGTCAGTAGACAAAAAATTATCTATAAAATGCAAAAATCGTAATCATAATTGAAATTAGTGCGGCTCATAACATTTCCAAAAATTCGTTGCATACTGTTTTTACTCCGATAATTCTCAATTGAATTTAACAACAAACCAAGAAAAACATGATTTTCATAAACATCTGCTGGTCCATTGCTTTAGCCATGACGAATGTTTTACAGTATTTTTTGAATTTCTTGATGGGCATATAAATCCGTTTGATCAACTAGATAATTTAGAAAGTAAGTCGTCAGAGAAAAAAAGAACAATACGTTTATTACGTCAAATGACAGCTACAGACAAACACTTAGTACCGGGCGTGGTTATACAGGTGGCGCAACATTGCACAAATTTTAATACAATGAAAGACAATTTACAAACTAAACAGAAAAGGTTTACTTTTAATTAATAGTTGTATAAGCCTTGCCGTCTGTGCTTCTCGGAAAACCTATGCTGGCATCTAAATGTAGAGTACGGTCATCATTGGGTTCATACCCTGTTTTTTTTTATACAAGTTTATGCAATGAATTTGGATGTTGAAGCTACTACTTTAGAACACACTATAGATATTCTGGTAATTGAAGGAACGATAGAGGAATTTAAAGGTAAATTTCACTGCATACTTCAAAATGCACTCACGTTTAATACATCGATATGGTACACTAGTTCAAGATAGTCCTCAAAACTAGTGCTTTCACACAGAACTTATCATTGCACCAACTGCTGTCGAGTGTGTGGAAAGGCTGATTCAACGGAATACATCAATAAACTAGCTTATTTCCCGACAGTGCGTTAAAACTTAGAAGCCACAATTTTATGCGTAATAACCTAATTATACTACTTAAAGTAATGTCAAATAACTTATAAATTTGGATTAAACCTTTATTCCTAATATTAGAATAAAAATTTGTGAAGCAAAATAGGCATAACATGTTATTCTACTGTTGCTGGAGTTGTGTTGATAAATCAATATTGCTACCTTCAATATCACACCCAGTCATAGTTACCCAATGCTTCTAGGTCTTGTAGGACGTTTTGTTCAACGTTTGGAACATTTTGAAGGTCAATTATATCAGGAGAATCTACATTAAGATTTTTATCACTTATGACACTTTTAGAGCTGGCAGTTGAAAGATTATAATATATTTCATTATCGAAATTTTCCTGTAAAAAATTGTTCCACCGATCCTCGGTCACCTTCACATAGCACTCAATTTCATCTCGGTTCAAACTACATTTTGTACCATTTTTAAAATACATACTACAAATATTACTGTAGCTCTACTAAATATGCTCTACTGTAACACTCGGTCGGAACACGAATACAAGTATATCAAGATATCTATGTGCGCCCGCGTGTTGAGCCATTAAAGAGTAGCAGGAGTTTACGAGAGATCTCATAGCATGGTGGTCCGAAATCTCGAGACACCCAACTACGAGATCACTCATAAGCATTGTTTTTTTTGTAAACGTGAGATGTACATTTTTAAACAAAAATAGTAAAATATAACCAAAATCCAAAAGGATTTCTTGTTCAAATAAACTGCTATCTGTGGTCAGATTTCCCATATCTTCATGGCAGTTAACGAGTTAAGATAATTGAAAAGGCGTTTTATTTGTTTTGTGTTTATAATGAACCTTTATGCGGCATGAAAGTGCATGCCCAAAGAAAGCTATTTGTCACATGCACATTTTTATTTTCTTACGTTAGTAATGTGTGGTTTTAGAGAATGCTTCTTGTCATTTTTAATCGACAGTTCTGAGTTTTGATCTTTAATGTGTTGTACTGATTTTGTTGATATTTAACATTGCAATTGTATAAAAATTTTTGTTAAACTGTTAACACTGCGCCCTTTTTTGCAAAACTTTTGTTGTGGAAATTCTGCAAACTTGTATTTATGCTTCAAATGATGCTGTATAAAACTTTGTTATGGGTAAAATCAGCGTTACTTTATAAATTCAGCAACATAAATGAATACATTGTAACATCTTACATTGTATGATATAATTAAACCACCTGCAACTTGATATTCATGAATTTTACTAATGAAGCGTGTTTCCCAGTAATAAACTACATTGTCTGAATATGATTTGATATTAATCTGAGTTTACTTTGTATTGTAACTATGTAGCATTGAATTCAATTCATTGAACTAAAATTGTAAAAAGCTTTCCTATATTTAAGATGTATACTAATAAATTCAGTTATTTACTTCATAATTCTAAAGTTTCCTTACAATGACATGATTCCTCTATGACAATTTACTGAAATAAAGATCTTGTTTACCCCTTTGTGGTTAAAAATAATTCATGAACCTAAGTTCGGTCCGATATGTATTTATCCGAAATAAAACTAAGCATTTGTGGTTTTTAACTTTATTGCTTGTTATTGCGGTTTCAATCTGACCTATTTAACATATTTATTTCATTGTTTTATTATATCTTTTATTTTAATGGTTTATATTGTCAAAATCTGTATCCTATTTAATGTTAATGCGTTATCTTACTATTGTATTAAATTGTGCCCATTTATTTTAAGAAAATTAATTTTATTGCTTTAATTATTTTACTAACTGCCCTATTTGAAATTATATTTTCTAAAAACAAAAGAATTGAAATATGTTTAAGTAAGAATAATTATTTGTAAAATTTCTCATAAAAGATGTGTCCATATTCAATTTGTCAAATTAAAATTTTTCTTTTCCCATCTAATTTATAACTAGCGTAACGCAACACGTTACAACATTTTTTAGTAACTTGCTATATATCAGTATAAATTATATGCTTTCGACAATTAAAGTTAGTTTCAATCAAAGAGAATGGTGTTCAAACTGGAATGATTTTTCACTTTCAGCCATTGTAGATCTTGTGACTGGTATGTATAAAATATCAGTTTTTTAAAAACGGAACTTTTGAACATAGAAGTTTTCACAATATGACATAAACAAACACTAATCATATGGTCTCAGGTTTTTATTTTGAGAGTGGGGGTGGGGGACTTGAATTCATGTATATCTTATATGATAGTTACAGGGAATTTAGTTATTCAGACACTGAATGAAAAAAATTAACTGACCTAGACAGGAAAAAATCGGTAAATATCAAATTTGAATTTAATGAAGGGCTGACAAATATTGAAATAATTTATATTTAATTAACTGAATTTTGTATTGTTCAAAAACACAGACCAACACGATTTTTGTTTCCTGGTGTCTGATGGGTGCCTGTTATATAGGTTCGTTGTTTAAACTGAATCTGCACTCAAAATTTTTCTATCACCCTCAGGTATTAAGATATTCATGAAAGATGGTTTACGTTATATAACATATTATAACAAACATTGTTTGGCAGGTGACTCATCATTTGAGTGTAAACAGTGTCATAATGAATGTCTGGAGAAGTTTAAAAAATTGCCGGAAGACCAGTTTAAAATATACATAAGCACCATGGACAGGATTAGCAGCAGTTGATATTCTAAATGCATCTATAATTAGATATAAAATATAAATAATTAAGTAATATTTTACTGTACGGTATATGTTGCCGATGAACTTTATAAAATGTTGCAAAAGTGTGTAAATCAAACAGATAGGTTTTGATACGTATGAGGCGAGTTTACAATTAAATCTCAAAAAAGACAATAACTACGTTAATAAAAAAAGCTATGAGCTTTATTTGGGATACAAACTAGGAGATCAGGATAAATTTTAGGTGTCACATGTCATTTTAGGCATCATGTGATGTGAATTTAAGAGGATGGCTTAAAGGTACCCATAAGTAAATGCCTTTTGCAGTGCCTATGGTGTGGAGAGAACCTAAAGATCATGTTATAGATTGCTATTTTTGCTTGACGAATCTATTTGGAATTTCACTGAGTTGAAACATACTGTAGAGTACTCAAACCTGCAATCAGTTCTCAGGACAGTTCTTCACAGTCAGAATTTGCCTGTCCCCAAACATTCAGAATCATATACATTTAATAATCATATGAATGCTGCTGAAAATAATATTGAGTCCATGAAAAATGATCAGGTGCAGATGCTATGCATTTCGAATACTCTTAAAGTTTTCTTTTGAAATGTGGATTTCCAAATATTTTAATCCATGATGATATCAATTTTTGATACTAGCTTTGCGAGGAAATGAACTTAATTGTACAACATGGAACAATGTGAAGATGTTTAATTTGGATTCGTTAGTTACTCTAGCTACAAACAGAATCGCTCCCCGCTTTATTGTATGAAGATATAATTATCTTGGTAGTTGCAGATAAATTTCTTTTATGTGTAATGGCCTGTTTTTATAGTGTCGGTGTTGCAATGGTTAGTTAAAGTTCATTAGATTGGAATGCGGGCTGCTAAAGCTTGGAAGATCGGAACATTACTGCTGTTCTACATTTTTATAACTTGGAATGATATATAAATATTTTAGGTACTTAATTACACAAGGTAAGTTGATAAATACTATCGTATTATAGTGAATAAGATGAAATAATAACTTAGACTTTTATGCAAAGCCCAAATGATCATTTCAAATCGAGCTAGTAATTGAAAGATGGAAAATATAGAGTCTTGGACAGGACTTGAACCTGTAAACGCATGGTTCCGGCAAAACCAGGATACAGGTTCAAGTCCTGTCCAAGGCCCTATATTTTCCATTTTTCAATTACTAGCTCGATTAATATCATTGGGCTTTATAAAAGTCTAGTTATATTCATCTTATTCACTATATATATATGAACGTGTAAGATGATGGATTGCCTAATCGACTGTGTAAATTCGGAAAATTGAACAATGTTAGAAAAGCGATTTTTATAGAAACAATTGTACTCGGACAATAAGATAGAATGATAGTGAATAAGGAATGGCTAGTGCCATAAAGTACAAAAATAAAATGTCAAAGCGTTAGATTCACCAGAAGAATGTTTAACAGAACAATACATGCAGGAATTATATTAGAATGATTTTTATGGGAACAAATCGAGTTATTAAATTATAATACGTGATCAGGAGCGTCTCCTATTACCGGTAGTTATACAAAATGTCGAAGTGGAAGTGTGGTAATATTTGAAAAAGTTGTAAATTGAATGAAAATATTTAAAAGTGTAAAATTGAACGTAACAACTTACTGTTTAATTTCAGGATGTCCAATAACACCAATTTTTTTTTACAATGATTACTTAGGTTATCCAACGGCAACATCCTTAACACAACATACCATTAAACCCAAATTATTGGAGGGGTGAACTCTCCAGGTACCTTACTCCGTTTACGTCGGTCATATTATAACCACACTCCCTGCGTGTGTGAACCTATCCTGCAACTGCAAGCATACTTCAACTTCATGTCGCCCGCCGCTTATTTTCCCTGCAGGAAATCCGCCCTCACATCTTGGTGCTCTGTACTTTGTACTTGTTTTCATACCAACCTAACAGCATCCTCACTACTACTCACGTATTGCTACTTTTCAACCTTTCCAATTACCTGCTCGCAAAAAATTAAATCATGTTTTTCGTTGTGTCTAACTAATATCATTTCTCTCAGCATAAAAATTTGTTCACACGGTGTAATATATTCAAATATATGCTTACGTTCAAGATTATTGTTACGTTATTTTGTATGTAGTTTGTATTGTGTTGTTTTAATATGGTATTATTTTCATGGCCTCTGTGGTTGAGATGGACGGTATCTGTCTATTGTAAATTTTTTTTTCATGTGAGCATTTTATAATATCAAGATATATTTTTAATTGCGGTTTTAATTTGTCACGTCCTAGATTACTACGCCTACAATGTATTTTATAGTTATTTATGTGTCAAGCTCGGAAAATGCGAGCATGCGGTTTTCTTGGTTAAAGCATGCGAGCCCTGTAAAGACACTTTCTGAGTGTGACACGTCCAGTCACAAATAATTTGGCAATAATAAAACTACAACAATATTTAAATTTTTAAGAAATTTACAAACTTGTAACAAGAACTTGCTAACAGATAAAACACTACTGTCGTGGCCACTGACGTAACATGCCTACTTTCTTTTTAATGTAATAATTGTACACATATGAGCCCGCCAATTGTTTTTCCGAGCTCTTGTGTTACCTTTCGGATCTCTTATGTCACTTTACCGATCTAGCTCGACAATAATGTACTTTCCGAGTTATAAATGATCAGAAACACGCGTTTTCTATATTGGCCACACAAAAAAGAAATAGCATTACACATTATCTGAATTACCTTTATAGAAAACAAAATTTGAAATATCAGACTTAATTAAGCTTAATTATCCATGAAATCTATCATACAAGGTGCATCCGTATTTAGTTTGCCTATTCAAATTTACTAAATTTTTCTTTTCCATCTACTTTATCACTAGCATAATGCAAAGCGTTACAGGCTTCCAAATACTTTTCTAACATTTTGTTTTCATCTATTTTACAATCTATATAATTAATTTTCATCTTCAATTGATTTAAAAAGCATTTTCGTATTTTTTTTTCAAGTATGTGAGTAATTTCTGTAGGCAAAAGTGTTTTGCAATAAACGCGCCACTATTAATTTACAGGTGACAACAAACCTATTTGGCAAGTTGCTGAGGAACGTGAAGAAAATAAAGCTCGAAATAGAGAAAATGCTCCTTATGGAGAGTATGGAGGATGGCATAAAGCAGCCAAGGTGGATTCGCCCACTGTAACAACTACTCTTAAAAACTTAGGGGCTTTATATCGTCGTCAAGGAAAGTATGAAGCTGCTGAAACTTTAGAAGATTGTGCTTTACGTAGCAGAAAAGAGGTTAGTATTTTTTATTTTAATCGTATTAAAAATTGATATCTAATTATGTATGCTTTTAAGAATTCTTAGTGTTGCTTATTTAAAAACGACCGCTCCAACAAGGGGCATTTATTCTATCATTTGCTTATTTTTGTTATTAGATGGATTGGGTTTTGATTTTTGTTAGTTATAACCTCGAGGTTTTGCCACAGCTCTCCACTGTTTTCTATCGTGCTTTCCAGTTTATTACAATTCTCAAATTTCATAATTCATTAAATTTTAAAGTATATTCAGTAATTGTACAATAAAAATGTGTACTTACTATTCTCGACTTTTACTGAAACTCCTAAGTATTAACAAAAATATTAATCTAATCATACTCGTACAATCACAATAGAAGATATTCTTTGTTTAACATGAATCAGATTGAAGTTTTCATTTTCCTTCTTACAATAGAATAAAAAATAGAATTTCTGTATCTTTGACAATTGCATCTGAGATAGTTTCTTATTTATACATAATTAATGGACCTACCTTCTGCTTTCCTCGTTATAAAATAAAGAAACGCTATTACCCCAGTAACCATTAAAACATTAAATTGTAGTACTTCTAAATTTTTTATTCGCTATACAAAAAAAACATCTCTTGACGTAATTTTTCTACTAAAAAAAGGAATTTTGCATGCGTAATAGCAAAGTACTCACCAAATATTTAAAAGACAAAATTCACCACTAATTACTACGTATCTCAGCTGCACAAAGACTTTCAAAATATTCTTGATAATTTCTAGAATAAACAGCTATTTACCAAACCATTAAGAGAAAATGATGCTGCATGTTGCTGTATTGTTTATAAGAAATTCCATTGTCTTATTTTAGCGGTTGAATTTTTACTTATTCATTTCGAAATAACTTGAAAATATTCATACACAAAAGACTGCTAATTATTATTTTTGTTCAAACATGTACTAACTCAATAAACAACTGACAAAGTCACTATTTATTGCTAAAATGTAGTCATAAAATTACTGACCGTTTTACTCTCTTGCAGGAGTGTTAATTTATTTTCAATTAACATGTAGGATGCGCTACATATTTTCGAATATCGCAATTCTCAATTTTCATATCTCTAAAGACATGGTTAATCTTAATCTGCGATATCGACCCCATGATAATTTATTTATTTATAGCTCTACGGTGCTGTACCGTACATATTGTAAATATACTTCAACCTTCCATTTTCTTTAACCATTTCTAAATTCCTATCGTTACTAACTTTATCTGTCCAGCTGATCTTAAACACAAAGCATCTATCATCCTAACTTCTTTTTTGCCTAATGTCACATGTTTTATAATCGTATAGTGCTACACATCAGACATAGGACGTGAATAGTTCTTTTCTAACATCTAAAGTTATACCAGATTATAGTATTGCGCTTTAAACCTCAATGGCTTTCTTGTGCTTTTCCCTTTGTACTCCCTTTTATTTCTACTTCTGATTTTATCATCATTAAAATGTTACTAATTATGTTATGATCACAAGGCTGAATAAAATAAATGATAGGTATGTGCTCATGCAATATAGGCATATTGAACAACAATGCACTTTGAATATATCATATTCTAGGTATGCTATTGTCGGTCTTATAGATAACATTTGATATTATATTTACAAGAATCTACTATCGAGGGAGGTTCCAGTAAAAAATATTCTTCATCAAATTCATCAGTTCTTCTTACATTTTCGCGTGCTTCTTACATTTACCGTCGACGTGGTATACGCGACACAACGGCAGTTGGTAACACCAATCTATAAAGTGGAGATTAGCGCACCCATCTGTCAATGACGTCACACAATATGCAAATTATTACTCGTAAATGATGTAATATGCCAATTTCATAAAAGGTATTATAAACAAAATCCCACACACGGGGTACTCACATGAATAGGTCCAGCTTCCTACGGAATCACTTCCTTCATGGTTGCTCGTGGCCCCTTTCCAAATTTTTAAAGATTAAAGATGGTGGCTGCGACCTCCATCAGGACTGCTCCGACTAGCTACTGCAGGGCGTGGGCTGCTACCAGGTTGCTTTCAAATTTATCTTCTTTTACCTATGTAGAGGTAATGACAGGAACGGGTTGAGGAACGATAAACAAGATAAGGCAAGGAAATCTACATAATCAAAGATAAAGATACGATACCCAACCACTCTGGTCGATGTTCAACAGCAAAGTTCCACGTTTCCTAAGCGTCTTCCGGAAACTTCCCCCCTTTTTCTTCCCCCACACGCGTCGGCGCGAAGTTTGTCCAACGCACTTCTGACGTGACGGAAATACATGTGCCAAGTCTTTCAAATTTAAGGCGCGAAACTCCCGCACATCAAAACTAAACTAAAGATGTCTAGTGCCGATTTTCGGCACGTAACAGTCTTCAGTCCTGAAACTGGTTAGATGCGTACCCTCATTATTTTCTATTCTGAACTCATTTCCCTAAAATTTGCACAGTATGCATCTATCACTATCTGCATGCAAAAGTCTGATCTCGGTCTATCTCTACTTCCTTTCTTCTATCTTTGCTTGTAATATATCCCGCACTATTCTCTAAAAATACCTTAGAACGTATCCTGCCCTTTTATTTCTCCATTTTTTTTGTTTTTCACAGATATCTTTATTCCTGTACTATTTCTATAACCTTAAATAATAATATATAAAATAAAAATTTTAATGAGAATAAATTATTAGTAAGCTCACATTGTTCGCGATCGTGTTTGTTACGGGTAAAATTAGCATTACATTAACAAATTTTTATTTGCCCTGAGGCAGCAAGGACCTCATGACAACAGAAGTGTGGGTCGGCTAATTGTAGTAGTGCAGGAGTGGGTGCCTATGGAAAAATTATAAAATAAAGTAGATAATTTTGAAATAAAAATAATAAAGAAAATTCTTGAAATACACAAAAACCTACGTTACACTAATCACTTACCTCGAAAAGCTTTTCTTTTTTTGAAAATTAAGGGACACCTAACCGTCTGCTGCAGCATTCGTTTCGATATTTTCCCTACATGGAAAACAGTTATTCTGCATAGTTCTCCCTCACTTTGGTTTCCCAAATTTGATCACTTTATATGTTACTTTTTTTTTTAAAATATTTTTACACACATTCAATTTTACAATTTTTGGTCAAATTAAATAGAGTTGAAAAATATAATGCCTCCTAAGTACTATAACATTGCTGTGGTAGCTGGATATCCTTTACAAATGTGTATGTTTACCTAGTTTTTGAATAAATTCAGATAAAATTCAAACTAAACTTAAGCTCTATTAACATTAAATAATGCCAATATAAATACAAATATACTTTCTTTAAGAGAAAACCTAGATTCCTTAACCTCACTCTGGCCAGGTATTGCTAAAAAAATCCTAAAAAGAACTTAAATCTGGTCCATCAATACTACTATCACTCCAAATTGTTACGTTCCTAATATTAAATTACACGTCATTTATAAATTTCAATTTGGGGTAATGTCGTTAATAACAAACAGAAAAATTCCAGCTTTTTTCATTCTATCATTGTTCATTCCAAAATGCTAAAATTTTTATGCTTTAATTATCACTAAATTTTACCAATAAAATTTGGATTTGAAATTTATATACACTACTTCCACAACTAATTTAGTCCAACAAAACAATTACTTTCACTTCGATTAATTTCCTATTGCATAAATACAAAACATTAATCTCTTCAGTTCATAAGTAAAAAATTAATTAATCTAAACATAAAATCTCACATATTACTCGCTGACTGAATTCCAAATATATCTTTATTTTAAAGATTTCCAGAAATCATCAGTATTACATTTCCCACTTGCTTTCCAACTAAACAGCTTTCTTAACTCGACACAGAACAAACTTCCAAATTGTTGGAGTGAACTCTCCCAGTCCTAACCTTTTATGTTGCTCGTGCAAGCCTGAATTCAAATAAATTTAGTCGCACGCCGCATTTTCTCTATGGGAAATTTATATTCTCCTCTTAAAATTATTTCTTTTTACCCTTTTACTTCCAAACACCCCTTACTATGCAGTTGTTCTAGAAGCTGAATTGTTTGTATCACATTTCAATCTGGTTAACTTTACAAAATAAATCGAACAACCTATACACTATCTATCATGTTCCTAACTCTTAAATGTTACCTTAATGATTTACTAATTCAATTACCATTTTCATGCTTGGTCTAACTGGTTTCGCGAATTTCTTAAGTTGTTTAGTTGCATTTCATGCCTAATCATTGCTTAAGTTTTTTGTTGTAGTTTCCTAACCACGTACTGATATTTGCCACAATCACAATTGTCAAAACTGCAATTAAAATATAATCGCTATTGCTAAGTGTTTGTGATTTTCTTTACTCCGCTTGATTATTTCCAAATCCTTCAACATCTACGCTAGTTTGTTTCTTTTTCATTTGCTTGTTGGCCATTTTCAACTTTTTCGAGTGACACTCGTATAGCATTTATTTTTAATTTTATTTAATTGTTTGCGAGCACTCTTAAGGTCGCTATGTAATGGTGTGGTGGTGTTGGGATAATTAATACTAACGCATTTCTCCTTAACAAACTGCTTTATTTACAATGTTCAATGGTAATTACAAAAAAGGACTTGCCATTTCAATCTCTTACGACTAATTACAACACATCGATTAAGGAAATATGCAAAATCAATTATTTAACAAGTTGCCTAATGTAATATTAGTTTATTGTACATTGAACAGTGAACTCTGAGCTGATATTGTGCATTCAAAGGAAGCATTACTAAGTTGTGTAAAAAAAATAATTATATGCAATATCGTAGTGCGGTGTATTTAATATTTCTACCTTATAGCTGTTCGTGCTTATGTCTGCATTTTGACGTTTTCTAATTAATCGCTCGTGAATAATTAATTCGTTTTTTCCATCAGATGTAATAATTGTCATTTAATTCCCTCTCTTTTTACATTCAGACAGGGGTTTTGTCATGGTATAGTCTTCTATTGGGTTTATGGATTGAATCCCGGGAAAGTATTTGTGGTATCGTGTGATTTAGGTTTCATTCTGTCTTCAGCAATGAATACATTGTATTGTGTTGAATTGATTAAATTATATCTGCAACCTGATATTCGTGAATTTCGCTACTTAGGCGTCTGGGTTTTTACATTGTATGAACATACTTAAAGTATGTCTGGACCTTTTTTGTATTGCAACTATGTAATGTTAATTTTAATTTATCTTATTAAAATGTTTATTATATTTGGGATGTGTGACATTATTGTTCCATTTTAATTTTGAATTATTTTCCTAAAGGTTTTTATTACATCTGATGCCTGACTTCGCCAACTTTGATTCGTTTTTAGTACATTTTCTCTTCTTGTTATAGAAACTATAATGTAAACATTTTGAAGAAAGTCATATGTTTAATAAATTGGCAGTACTGGGAAATTTTATTATTAATAGCGTTCTTTTAATATTATATTCGATTCTGTTTACTCATAACTTTTTCCTTTTTATGCTGCAGCATGTACAACAAGTAAGTGAAATAGAAATTGTTATAATCAAGTTATGAATTAAATTATAGATTTTTAAAATTGAAATGCAAGCTCTCGTCATTGTTTTGTAATATAGATATTATTAGAAATTCATACATTTTTTATGTATTATACAGGCTTTGGATATTGTGAAGCAAGCCAAAGTAGCAAGTATTTTGGGTGATAGCAGTGGTGATAGACGTAGACCAACCAGCGGTAAAGAAAAGTCAAGACGTGGTTCTCGTGAATCTCTTGATATGAGCTTTGAGGGCGATGAGGTGAGTTGTTTGTTATACACTTTAGTAATATGTCAACTTATAAGGCCACCATAATAAATTGTTTGGTTATTATTCCAAGTATGCAAAAACACCTTAAAGAACTTTTGTAAATATTACAGTCTGGGAAAATATTCTCAAGTACCCCAAATTGAATGTATCTATGTTATTATAATTTCTTTGTATACAAATGCTTTTACATTTGTCATAGTCATATACTTTAGATGTTTGTTCTTCAAACATTTGTTTAAAGAGATTGTAGAATTTATAGTCCAATAACGAATTGTATCCTAAAGTTGTATATTTGAGTTTGTTTTGAAGAGTTTTATACAATTTCTATCTTGGTTTTTATCTGCTCCATTTTCAAGAAATTTGGTCAAAATTTTTATCAATTTTGTTACGTTTGAATGAAGCGTTAAATTATTAAATTTGAAATTGCCCAGAAGGGACGGGAATTCTGTAACAAATTAAGGGTGCACCGACTAACTACAGTGGTGCGGGAGTGGACTTCTGTAGAAACAATTATAGAAACGGAACAAAAATCGAAAATATAAGTTAAATAGATCCAATTTCAAGCTATGTTACCAATAACACTTACCTTGAAAGGCTTTCAAGACTGTCAAATTTATGGGTGCCAACTTTTCTAGTGATAATCCTCTGACGACAAGTAATCCTTGAGGATTTTAATTACGATGACCTTTGGTGGAATGTTCTTCCACAATCAATCTTTATGTTCAGTCAAGAAACACGGTCCTACTGCATCACCTAAATCTATTTTTAACACAGCATAATGTCATTATTCCTGTAAACAGGTACATACAAATTTTTTAAAGTTATCTAATTCAATTAAGTACAAGTAGCATAACAATATTCCTGAAAACAGACATAATAATTTTAAAAGTTACCTAAATCCATTTAAGTACATGTTGCATAACAATCTTCTTGTGAACCGGTATGCTTACAACATTTGAAATTACATAAATCAGTCTCACTTTCGATTGGTTACACCTTGTTGTGTTAATCAAGAAAAAAAGTAGTAAAGTAACCAAAGAAATTTAGCCCACACTGAGTACCGCAACAAAACCAAGGGGAATCGAAAAAGGAAACCTCAAGAAAGACCATTTATTTATAAACTCTTAAGAAATCAACATGCTATAAAAGGAAAACCAACTCATATAGAAGACACCATTTATTCAGCATATCTCAGAGGATTTACATAGTGCAAAACTCTGCGCAAAAATTATCAATGCCCTTTATTAATTACCTTAACTTAATTGTCTATCTCAATCCTAATATTTTTATGAAACAAATTAAAAAAATATATAGTGAATGGTTTTCAGTCAATGCTCCCCATCCTAATATTTACATAGAACAGCAATTTCAAAAAAAATTTTATAGTGAATTGTTTTCTTCACCTTCGATCTTACTATTTACATAAAACAACAATTAAAATAGACATACTAACCTTTTACTTACATATTGTAGACGAGTAATTCTGAATAAGCAATTAAAAAAAAATAGTAATGGTAAATTACAGTAGTAAGGAAATAAACTCGCTACGAGTCCAAATGCATTTTTCTCGTGGCTTAATAAAATATTAGCAAATGTCACACTTTACATAGTAATACCTCTATTTGTGCGATGAGCAACCAGAAAAACTCAACAAACACCAGGCCCAATTCTTCCTGTTGTAGGTCATTAACACGGCCCAGAAAAGAAATAGGAATTATTACAGCTAGGCCGAACATTCCATTGTGGCCCCACAACTGGTTACAGATGACATGGCACAGCATATTAAAATCTTTTCCTGGAAAACTAAGTGAATCAAATTCAGAAGAATTAACGGCGAACGAAGTTACTCTTCACTTTCTTTGGCCAATAGCTGGTAGTAAATCATTAACTGACCTAGGATATATGTCTATACATGTTACATAGTGATGTGTTGAATTAGTTGAAAGTAAATTAGGAGTAGATAATTTAGTTGTTAGAAAAATTCCATATCCCAAAGAAACAACTTTGAACAAACTAATTTAAGAATCGAATTGTTATAAATCCATTAGCTGTAGAAACCCACTTGTTTATCTCGGAGACTTGAATGTTCTACTTCTGTTTCAGACAGTTACTAGTCATTAGATAGATCTCAAATCAAAATTTGACAACAGATGCCTTGAATATACCACATTACAAACTCAAAGCCAACAACAACTGATAACGGAAAACCCATTTCATAAAACACGTAGCTAAATGATTGTAATATTTTCGAAAACAAATGTTTTAACAGTCGAAAACCACGTTTTAAACATATTATATCTTTAAGGAAAATAGCAGATTTAATACTATATTGAAAAAGTAAATTTGCTATATTTAAACGATAATTGCATGTACTAATAAAACCTAAAGGATGTTGAAAAAGCAATTATTTTAATTTAGAGGGAAGTCAGAAACGCTTAACAAATTTGCACATGACTGTGGGTACAGTAGGGAATATGAAATTTAATTACATAAAACGAAAATATTTACCTACAGGATGTTAGACATATAATCGTTTAATTTGAAAGGGAGTTGGACTTGCTAATAAACATGCAAAATAACCATAGAAACAATACTGGATATGCAGTTTTAAATTAAATATGCGCCAAATTAATTAGTTTATTACAGCCCCGCCGCGCGGGCACGCGAGCCACTACAATCGGTTGGTAGCAATGTTAGATAATATAAAAATTGACGCGCAAATTATAGATGACGTCACACAATATGCGAATTATTGCAACACAATTAAAAGTTATACAAATTTTAAAGAAAACCCCAACGGGGTACTCACGTGAACATGCAGGGCTTCTTGCAGAATTACTCCATAATGTCGGCAGCGGCTTCGCTAGTCTTTCGGGCGTCGACTGCTTCGCTGATCTTTCGGGCGTGGGAATTCTTGAGCCCGGTTGAAACCAAATTGAATTGTCTTCTTCCTATTTGTATGTAGAGGTACGACAAGGAACTGGTTTATAAGGAACGACATCAGAGATAAGGCAGGGAACCTACATAACCAAAAAAAGACACAATAAGATACAAGACAACTGCACTTGTTCACATCTCGGTGGCTAGTCCCGTTTCGTATATCGGAAATCCATCACTTCCCTTCTTGACACACCGCGTCGGCGCAAATCTCGCGCAACGCACTATCTGAAGTGACGGAAATACGCACACGTTCTTTTAAATTTATGGCGTGAAATTCTTACAAATTAAAACTTAATTGAGAATGTTTAGTGCCGAATTTTTCGGCACGTAACAAGTTACATGGTCGGAATATCCACCTTTTCTACGTACCTATAACACTTTAACCACATCATCCACTTTGTTGACTGTAATTACAATGTTCAAACTTTGCAAATCTGGTAAAGTAAGCAGTATTACCTACAATACGGTTGGTTATTTTATAATCTTAGTAGTCAGATAAACAGGTTTTATAAATACATGCCACCATAAAACAAAAGAACATTTTATAATTTTCTACTAAACTTACGACTGAGTGCCAATTTAAATGACATTCATTTTACCAGCTGGAATTCACTTTGAAAATTGATTATTTAATTTCCCACCTAAAGTGACGTGGAGCTAAACTGCCCAAAAATAGATATCGAGTTCTTTTGAATTAATCCGCGGATCACCATGTTGATCTCCCACAAAAGTGATTACTTTGCCGAACTAATGCACACACAAGATCTCTTCGATAGCCGATATACAAGTCCCTTGCTTTAAAATGCGTCGTTCCCACGAGCCTGTAGTATCCTTGCCATTCCACGTTTTTCATAGCTGACCATATAATACTATCACATTTCTTAAACCTGGGAAATGCGGTCATATGCGGTTGGTGGCTCCGTAGCATAGTTGGTATGTGTGACTGCTATGCCTAATATACTGTTCGGATTCCTACAGGGTCCACTTGAAAAATGTCAGACGAGCGTATTTCACAAAAATACGCTCTTGTTCAGATGAGAGGTAAAATAGAGGTCCCGTGTGTGTGTGTGTGTGTATGTGTGTTGTCACGCGGGTTAATGATCCTCACCTTGGTTGGGACACTAAGGGTTTGGCAAAATAAAAAAATTTCTAGATAAAAATGGCCGCTTCCTGGCCTATGTAATGGTGAATCATTGGAAAATCAAATGTAGTGGTCATATGCAGTTTACATTCCATAAATCACGGGGTTGATTGTTCTCGGGTTCGTGGGAAACCACAAAAATTCTCCTAATTTTAGTATTGAAGTAAAATTTAGTGGAGCCAAAACGCTCAACAGGTTTCATCATGTAAAGGTTGGATGCCCACGACTATTTCGTTTTCTCAGTAGTCTGAAAAAATACATTAAAAATATTTTTACATTGTATTTATTTTGTTTCTGTTGAGATTATATGTAATCTGATATTTGTGAGTTTTACTAAATACCCATCTGTATTTAAGTAATTAACTAGATTGTAGGGATATGCTTATTATAATTGTCTGGGGGTTACTTTGTATTATACTACACATGTTTCCATGTAACCAGGGTCGGATTTATATTATACGGGGCTTTGGGCTGAAATCGGGTTGGCGCTCTGTATTAACAATAATAAGAGTAGATTTTAGGAAAAATGTGATACTGAAAAATTTTAATATATTTACAACTAATCCTAAGAAAATGCAATATATAACTTGAACAAAACGTAATAAATTTCAACACGTAAGTTCTCCGTTTTCTTCAGTGACGATTTAAAAATTCGGAAATAATCACTTGTTGTCATCGCTGAGTAAAATACCCTCAATAAGGCGAGATCTGTTAGATGATCAACTCACAAAGTAAGTAGGTCTCAATTAATTTCAGGGCAAAAGATCTTTCTCCTAAAGTATTAGTTACGGTAACAATTAAAAAAATTGTAATGCTATAAAACATTTGGAAGTGTACGAATCAGGTCGTGGTTATGGATATATTTTAAGATGTCTCGAGTTGTTTTTAAGGTTGGTTGCCCTCAATTGCCACTATAAATGATTTAAAGAGTATGCAATCTTCAGGAAATTCATCGTTAGATTATCTTTGTATATTTATCATCATACTTTCACATTTTTGTCTCTGACGACATCGTCGCTAAATTATTAAGTTCATGAAAAAGCCAAATAGTCCTTCCATGAAACTATATTTTTCCAATCTTTTCTTTAGTTTACAACAGCCTTTCAATGACGACATAATAGATATTGACCTTAGGGGTTGCAACTGCATCGAAATGTTCATCTCATTGTTCATCTTAAAATTGTTTTCATTGTCTTTTGTCATCTTCGGAAAAAACAGCATTTTTCGGTAAAGCATATCCCTGTTCAAGATAATATTAAAAACTTTTTTCTCAATTTGGCTACATACTCAGTGATGCCCTTATACAATGCCACTGCTTTTGAATACCATGATTATTTTTCTTGAAGACTGCCAAAATGTCACTCCAAAATGCTGTTGAAGTTATAGGATCTATCAGAACCTGATTGCAGCATTGCGTCGGCGTCTATCAATTGGAAAATATACGATACACTTTCGTGCTTCATCAATATCTACAGTATGATTCTGCTACCTGCATGAATAAAAGCAGTATCACATTTCACCAGACGACTCAAAAAATAAATTATTTTAGATATTAAAATTAAATGCCGATGCGTATGAGATACAACTCACTTCAATGTATGTTAAATTGTCGATCAATTGAATATTGAATTACCCGAGGACTCCTGTGGTTCAGAGGCCCTGGGCTACAGCTCACTTTGACATGGTAAATCCGGCTCTGCATGAAACGTTAATTTTCCTCAATTCTATTACATATTATAAAAAGATCTCTTATGTTTGGGATCATTATGAATGGAACATGCATATTAATAATTTCACTGTTATTTACTTCTTTAATTATTCTAAAGGCATTCTTAAAGTGACATGACGATGCTATGAAAATTTACTGTTATAATTATTATGTTTACCTACTACTCGGGTATTTACGTATGCTTACATCTTTGTATTTGACTTCATAATACGTAATATTAAAATCTGTTTTTCTTTTTTGCGGCTATGAAATGATTGATAGGCCTGAGTTACTAGGTTCAAATATGTATTACACAGAAATGAAACTACGCTTTTGTGGTTTTAAGTTTATTGCCTGAATTTCTTTTTATACAACTAAAAATTTATTCAAATGCAATGCTTAATGAACACAACTATTCATGAAATCAAAATATACAATGCATATCAATATTAATTTTATATGTTTAAGATTAATTTTCTCTTTTTCCATCTATTTTTATTTAACGTAACCCAAACGGGTTACAATTTGTACAAGTTTGATCGGTAAATTACTTGGATCACTACCATTACGCATAATAGCCGTATATCTTTTTGTGTTACAAGGAACTAGCGGCTCCTCTCTCATATTCAGTTTAACATTATTCCAACGAATGATTTTTTAACCTTTTATTGATTTTAAGTAAATATATTTCTTGCGTACTTATGAGCCAGTGTGTAATAATTTATCTTTAAATATCGTAAAGTGAATTTTTGCAATTGTAAAAGTAATTTTATTGCTTTCAAATGACGGATGTTATATTTTTACAATGGTAACCTTAAAAGTTGACGTATTTGTACACCCTACATATATGAATACTAGCAGAGATTAATACACAAAATTACAACTATATTTGGTACCACACTACATAATTGAAAGGTAATTGTTAATTTGATTATTTTTGTGTATTTTAAATTTGTTGCTTTTGTAGTATTTGAACGCAATCAAGATAAAGATTTTTTTTATTTCACTTTATCTTGATGTTTCATTTTTGCTTTATTTAGGTAACCATCTATCTGAGTTGATTGTACCTTACTCAAAGCGCTTATCAACTCCATTTACTGTTTTAATATTTTCTTTTGTTTTATTTTTTATTATTTATTACTTAGGGAGAATTGCCGATTTGGGTCGATATAAATATAACACTATACATTCTTCTGTTGTTGACATTTGTAATCATTGAAGTTTGTAAAGATCGACGTTAAACAATTGCATTTTTAGTTTAAATTATATATTAATTATACTAATATTTACAGTGAGATGAAAATATTTGCAATAGGTTGTTAATATATGGGATGTTTGTTTTTCTAATCTTTAGATTACTTAATACAAATTATTATTACTTGCACTTGAAAATTATAAAGGAAGTTTGAAATTGCACACAATGTAGTATATTATGCATTTTCACAGTGGAATACTGTTCTGTATGGAGGATTATCGGTTTTGCTGTTGTTGAACACAGAAGTATTCCAAAGCAACGTATTGTCGTTAATAGTGTCACTGATCTCGGATACCCTCATACTTCTAGCAAGTTGAAGGTATTGGTGCATTTTGTGGCAAAATGGTAATTTATTGTATCAAACAGCAAACTGCTGTAAAACCATAGAGCGTGTGACTGCTGTGCCCAAGGTCTCAGGTTCGAATTATGACATGATCTGCTTGAAAAATGTTAGGCGAGCACTTTTCACAAAAATACGTCCTCATTTGGATGAGAGGTAGAATGTAGGTCCCATGCATAAATGTTGTCACGTACGTTAAAGATTCCTACTTCTCTTGGAACTGCAAGGGTTTGGCAACAACTTAAAAAACTTGCTTTCTAGCCAATGTAGTACCTTCGAGTGGAGCATTGGAAAATTGAATGTAGTGTAAAGCCCTCACATTGGTTTGCTATTCGATACAATGGATTATTGTTTTTGCTCTAGCCGAGTGCACCAGTATGCTGCTGCTTCAGAACATTTGAAAGCATCATATCAACATCGTAGTGTGATTGATCTCAGACGCACTCTTATTTCTAGCAGGTGAATGATGGGTTTAAAACAACCAAAATAGAAATATTTAAAAAAATTAATTTAGTAAAAATGTGTAATTCATGTGTGTCTAGTAATTTTATAGAATAGCATTCTCGTTTTAAAAAAACTTATAATTATAAATAAGTAATATTATGGGCGAATGAAGCGTTAAATTATTAAATTTCAAATTGCCCATAAGGTGCGGAAATCTCATGACAAAATAAGAATGCACCGGCTAACTATGATGCAGGGCGGGTCCCTATAGAAAGAAATGGGGGGAAATAGAACAAATGTAAACAATAAAAAATTAACCTAGGTGCAATTTCAAGCTATGTTACTAATAACACTTACCTGGCTTTTAATCACTGTCGAGTTTTTGGGCTCCAGCTCATCGTATTTAGTTTACTGCAAGTCCCTCAAAACGACATGCAATCCAGAGAGGGATTTTAACTACTTTATCCTCACGGTGAAATAGGTTTCCTTTACAGCAAACCACCTGTATGTTTGAACAAATAAAACAACCAATATTCAACTTTCTACGTCATCTAAATCTATCGTATAACATTATTGCATTTTCCGCTAAACAGATATACAAACAATTTTGGAGTTACATGAATGTAAATATCAGCAACGTATGATATTCCTGTAAATAAATGCATGCACAAAAGGGTAAAATTTCATAATCAGATCATCTTCAGTTATTCATAACCTTGATCATTAACAAGAATAATAATAATAAATTAGCCATTCACTTGCAATGTCCAAATTTTATACCTCTAATGATCTAATACAATACATTTATCAATAATTTATACAATAAACATCATACATAAATACCACCAAAACCAATATCTAATTCTAATAAAGTATGACATACATGTATGCCTTCATGGAGTCCATTTGAGTCAAGAGTAATTTAGCTGGTCATCGGGGCTTATTTCTAAATTGCCTTTGCTGAGCATCAACCGTGCCAGTGTATATTAGTGTTGTGATTTCTGCTAGAATCTGTAGTCGACCAAGTTATGCCCGTTTATAATTCCATAATCAAAGAGATGAACTTTGCACAATCACCCTTACATGTGTTTTGATCTATAGCTTGTAAGTAATTAATTTGTGATTTCCCGGCACTACCTATCATTTGCCATACCTACTCTTCAGGTCTTTGGTGAGGGTTTTTATTCCTATACAGCGTGATTCAGGCGTGGCCCCAGATGTGGTTTTTTACGCCTAAAATCGTAGGCCAATGTCTTGAAATGCGTGAGAACCTAATATTCGGAGTTTTATACGTTAAAGCTTAAATTAAAACTTCCATGCGGGGTTTAAAGTCCCATTTCTGTATGGTTTAGCATTAATAGGTCTGATTTGTTTCTTCGCATAGGCGTCATTTATTTTACTTAAATATTTTTCTACCTCTTTTATTTTAGTAAAACCGTGAGTAATAATATCCCTTTGAATATCAGATGTAAAATGAATCAAAACCATTCCGATCAGTGTCGCCTCTAGTTTCTATTATTAATACTTACCCCAAATGTACCATTCTTTGTGTTTAAGTAAAGATCTCTTTGTTTTTCGATGCCCCAATATATCTCTATTTAAAAGCACTAGAAAAATCGGCGTAAGTGTCAAAACTACATTCCTTAATTGTTGCCCATACTGCCATGCTTCTCCTCAAACAATTTATGGTTAGACTAATTCTATGTCCTTCTGGAACCCTACATTTGATTTTGTTAGCTCCTACAACTTAGTTTATATATTTCTTATCAATTAAAACTCCTACAGTAGCTGCTAAATTGTATGAGGTGATAACATGTCACAGCTGTTACTCTTGACCTTTGTCATCAGTATTTAGCTCTTCGTGTTTGTTCGACATCGTTTTTATGAACACGTGAGTGCAAGTTGTTGGGGTTTTCGACGGTAGGGGCAAGACAGTTACGCCTGATCATGGACGATGCGCGAGGATGCAAGGAATGGCAGTAAGATTAAAGACGCGGTTCTGGACAGTTGAATTATTTTTGTTAGGAAGTGCACGTTGATGGTGTGCAAGTCGTTGAGATTAGTCTTCGTTGAATGTTTGGTTTTAAGTGTGCTACGTGCATTGACGTAGCCTCACCAAAAAAAAGGAAGAAAAAAGAAAATAAAGAAATTGACTGGGCTCATTCGTTGAGTGGGCGGGGTATAATACATACAAAAATTAAAGAAGGCCTGAAATAAAAATACACGCACTCATTCATTAAAACCACATGCAACATAATAAAATTATAATTAAACAAAAAAACATGTTGTATCAGTACAGTAGTACCAAAAACAAATGAAAACAAAAATAAGTAGTAATCACAATATGCATGTCAGTAAGAACCAAGAAAAAAATCAATTCTTAACATAGCGAGTTGCTGTTTTTAGGTATCTACCCCCATATTGATTAACAAAGATAGAAAAAGAAATTACAACTCTAAAAACTGCAGTTGTAAATCGTCATCTTAAATATAAAATTAAGTATATACAATCGTTACAATATCAATAGTACATGTCAAGCGCCCCCCTCCCTTTGTACAGATGATAATCACTTTACAACCACAAGGTGTAAGCATCCAACAAAACGGAAATATACTGGTTCAATCAGTTCATGGAACCCATACAAAAAATAGTGGATAAACACTCACCCACGCAAGGACCACGCAATTGGTGCCATATAAAAAGAGGCGGCCATCGCCTCCTCAATTAGGATCAAGGTAACAGGTAGGCCTATCCACCGGAAGAAGCTAGAATAGTTATAGGTGAAATAAATTTATTGTCGTCGAAAAGCATAGATTTGTAAAACCAGCATTACCTACCACGCTGTATTGCGTGCGCAAAATTCTCACAAAGAAAACGGAAACAGCAAAAATATAACGACTGTTTTCGTCGTGTATAAGAAAAAGCAAGTGAATATTAATTGGTTTAACAAAATAATGAGAGTTCAAAAGTAACATTGGTGTTATCAAACGATTAGAAACTGGAAAACACGCTTTTATCGGATAGTATACAACCTTAGTTCAACAAGTCTTTAGATGGAAATCACATAAGAATCAATTATAGGCGGTCGTACTGTATAACCAGTTAACGGATACCTACAACAAGGTACTGACTATTTAATTATAGCATAACTTTACGTTTCAAAGCAACTAGATTTGAGTTAAAAATTATTGTAAAGCGGGCTTATAAGGAACAGGTAAAATAGATAGGATGTTGATGAAGGATTTAAGAATAGCAACGGAATCGATTTAACAAAATTATTATAAAGCGAGCTTATGAATTAACAAGGGAAAAAGGGGTATTTTATTTATCTCGAAAATAAATGTAACAAGTGCGAAAGATCCAGTGTTGTGTTAATTAAAAGAAAATGTGTACCTTGTTCATTTATTCGATTAAACATACTTTAACTTTGACAGCGTTGCTTGTTTATTCGGGCGAACCCGAGTTTTAAAAGTGGTATATTGTATATTTGGCGCTCAACTGGGCTGTACAAAGGTACATGAATAATTACACATTATTGGACATTATCTCTAAGTTATGATCTTTCAATTTTATATAACATATACTGTACAAGTGCCCTTCTTGTATATGCTATAACGTGCTTGAGGTACAAAAAGCAGAAAAAGCTATGATAGCTGACCAAACAAGTGCACGATCATGAACAAGCGTTATGATACAAAAAGTAGTATTCAAGCTGACCAGTTGTAAACACAAAGCCGTTAGCTTGATATTTCTACGGTTTGCGGCGACATAGGGCTGTTAATGTCTTTAACCCCAATCAGTAAAAACATTTGGGCATCTAGCCACATTAATCAGTTTTATTTTATTGTGGTTAGGAAACTTTGTGACACAGATAACGAAATTTTAAGGGTCGATGGACATTCATTAATTAAATCGATAGGATTTTGAGATTGTCGTAATAAAGAAAAACAAAAATATTGCTAAAAAGAAGATGCTCCATGACAGATCTGAAAAGAGCATGCTTTGGGATTCTATAAAGCTTTGATACACAACATGACTGCGATACAGACAAAAATAATGCACTTGTAGTAAAACTGGCTGTCTCGTGTAAAAGCATAAACTAAATTTAGACAGTATGACAAAGGATCTTTGCCCCAGAGTTGTGGAAATGAATGCACACATGTTGCAAGGATTGAAAAGCAGAAAACCGAATGAATAGAGATCGAGTCAAGGTGTTGGTAATACGAAAGAAAGAAATGAAAGTGGAAGGGATTGTCGTTGTGCATACTTCCATCTACTTCCCACGGGGTAATATGGTGGAGCGGGTAAACCGTGAGATCGTTAGACTAATACGCACGTATTGACTCGAAAGGCATCAAAAATAGGCTCACTCTATTTCAAAAGTTGCTGTGTACTTAAATAAAGCAGTGCATTCGAGTATCAGTTTCATGCACACACACACACGCACCCACCCACACATGCATGCATGCACTCACACACACACACACATGCATTCCCACCCACTCACACACTCAGGAGGCGCATTATTAAAAGTGAATGAGATAGGCGTTGTTCCCTTTCCCATGCACAATGCAGTTGCTGTAGAAGTGCTAGTCACTGCACAGGCTGCACTATTATCTCGAGCGGAAAAACAGAAACAAAAACAAGATACTTATAACAAAGTAACAAATTTTAAAGTCGTCAATAACGTGTTGGTTGGGAACCATGTTATGTCCCTTGCTGAGAACGGCCAAATACATAAGTTCTTTCTTATTTTTCAGGGTCCTTGCACCATTCAAAAGAAAATAAATAAAAACGCCTATTAGGTAACTGAAAATGCAGCTGGTGCTCTGATTCTAACCCAAAATATTTATAACCTGAAACCTTTCAAGTTTCCAGTAGAACATGTTTAGGTAGGGAGTCTTTGGACAATTATTTAGTAATGCTGTCGTTTCTTACATTAATGTAGTAGTGTAGCTTATTTCTATTATTAGTTTTTAGTAGGTTTGTATAAATCACGGAGTTAGTTTCCATAAATGTATACTAGGTTATTTAAGGCATTTAGGGTAGTTGTATTAGGGTATATGTTTAATTACAAAACCGTATTATCTTAAGGTGTTCCCTTATCAATGTGGTTTAGTCTTGTATTCAAATAGGGTCTAAACAAAAACTTTCCATCGTTCGTTTACGATATGGAAGCAGTTTTTGTAGAAGGGTAATGTCTGTTTCGTTGCGGAGATAGGATGGCTATGCCGACCTTGGGTGATGCTTGATGATGCAAGGAATGTCAGTAAAATTGAAGACTCAGTTTTGTACGATTGGATTATTTTGTTAGAAAGTGCACATTGATGGCGTTCAAGCCGTTGAGATTAATCTTAGTTGAATATGTCCCTAGTTCATATGTTCGATTGAACATCCTTTAATTTTGGCAGTGTTGATTGTTTATTCTGACAAACCCTAGTTTTAAAAGTGGTATATCAGTATAAAGTTTTGTGACCTGTAACAAGAACACAAGAAAGCACGAACACCGTGATGTAAACTTAATTTGCATACAGATGAAAACTTTCAACATAGGTGTAATATTTAATTTACTTTATATTACCTGTATGCGTTCCAATTTCTAACATACTGCCGCCATCCTGTGCTATCAGCTGATGTATGGTGTATTCAAATGGACCTTGACCTTGAACTTCAGCACCTGGTTCTTTATTAAATTACACAATCTGCAAACACTAATAAACATATTTACAATACTGTAAATAGTTTTCTGTCCACATTGGGCGCTAAATGATGTGGACTCTTTTATAATACCTTAGAGCACATAAAATATAACATACTTCTTGACATCTATTTATTTGCGATTCTTCAAACTGTATTTCATACAATAAGTAAACAAGGTAACAATTATTCGGGCGCTAATAACACAACTCAATTACAACTTAGCATTCATATTTCTAATACAACCAGTGTTAGAATTAAAGCAATTCGCTTCATCCTTGCACACAGGTCGACTCTCCTGAATGCCTTCTCAACTTTATATCGGCACATAACACATAACCCCAAATGTAAACATGCCTAGCTATATACAATAATAAGAAGATTCATCTCTCCAGTAGGAGTTTAGTTCGGTTCCAAATATTAATTCACAAGTAATATTAAATAAATGGTCGTTTAAGTTGTTAAAATAAATACCCCATAACCTTTATATAAATTAGAATATAAGTCCATGACTTGTGTAAATAAATTAATGGTATGCCGCTAAGTTATTAAAAAATATAGTGTAATTGTCATGTTAAGAAAGAATTTAGTATTGTGAATATTGTAGTAATTATCAAGATTTATTGTGAATACTTGTGAGTATTCAAGCTTATGTTGGACGACTGAAGGATGGTAAATTGAGTTTGCTAGCGTTTTGCTAGACATTTACAAGAATTTTTTTACACATACCATCATTGCTTTATGAAGCTGAACCTCTAGAAAACCTAGACTGTGCGAGAAACCTGCTGTATTAAATTAAATTGTAAATACACATTTTATGTTAGGATATTTAGAAGGTGCTTGTACGTAGTTCTTACTTGAAAAAACATAAATTATAAACATTCTTGCGATAGATCAATAAGAATTTAAAACAAACATCCTATATTATAAAGTGTAATTTATATCGATCCTTTCATACATTTATTTATGGTTTATTTAAAATATTTTGTTGATGGTGTATTGTTGTTTTTGACAGCAAAGTACTGCAAGGACCCCTGAAACAGAGAAAGCTGGACTCAGAACAAAACTGTTCAATGCTTTAGGCATTAACTCACCACACAACAAACCTAGTTCATAATTGTATTAGTGATTTTATTTTATTTCTTGTGCTTAAATAATACTACTTGTCTTCCTTTTTTAAAAGTTATAACATTCCATGATTTAAATTTTTTATTGTTTGATTTGCTTTTTATCTTTTTTTATGGTTTGTGTTTTAGAAATGCATGTAATCTCAGTGAATAGGAGTTTCAATTAGTCAAAATTATGCCTTAAATTAAAGGTTATTGGTAGGTTTTGGGTTGTGATTATTCTATAAAGTATTTTTAATTAGCTAATTATCACATTGAGCACTTAAAGTAGTAAAATTGTGGCACTAATTATATTTATTGTCAATTGTATTTATTAGAAAATCGAAATATTATATACGTAATCAACGAATTATTTATTAAAATGTGATGTAACACGGTACCGTGACTATACCTTTAACTACTGTCAGATAAAAGAGGCTTACAGTAAGGTTAGATTCAAATAATCACAGTAATTGTGGTAGCGATAAGTAGATTTTTTATAATGGTTGGACAGAGATAAGCAATTGCGGTACTGATTTAAATATATTAAAAACCTAATGCAAATGTTACTTTTATCTTATAAGTTTATTATTTGTTAAATATTATAATCAATTTGTATTAATAAATAATATTCATCCATTTATTTCTGTAATATGTAATCAAAGTTAGTGCATGAATAATTGCAGAGTTTAGATTTAGCCATAGAAGTGATAGGTTTTACTATTTTTTGCATGTTTTCTTTTGATTTTACATGTTAGTCTGCATTAAACTAATTACGGTTTTGTTTATAAATTATTTTGTTTTTGGTTTTAATTAAGTTTTGTTAATTTAATGTGGACTACAATGGAGTTGATAAATGACGCATAAAATTTTGCTTGAGTAATATAGTAAAATCATTAATAAGCTTTAAGCTGTAGTTGTGAACTGCATGGGTTTCTAGTGCATGACTGTGACTAACTGTGGCTATATAACCAATCTAGAGAGTAATATTGTACTGGGTGAATAGATAATATCTAGGATGAGCACTGATGAATATAGATCCGATAAAATCAGTGTACACGATTTTATCCATCAATAGTCTCTGAAAATTTGTGGTAGTTAATCACTAAACGATGTCGAAATAATCAAGACATGTGTTTTTAAGTAAAAATTTTTAATTGTTCAGGAATATGTTTCTTAATCATAAAATACAGAATGGGAGTGCCATTAACAGAATGATTTTTAAATGGAATCTTCCATTACTTGTTTGGGCATTCTTATGATGAAATCTTCTATAACATTTTGGCCTAACCTCGACCAAATTTCTTGAATAACTTGATGATTATTTTTTCAAACCTGTTATGAGTAAAATGAGCATGTTATAAATTAGATTTGTCGTGATGGGACAGGGACCCCATAACAATTTAAGGGTGCACTAGCTAATTACAGTGGTACAGGAGTGGGTCCTATGCAAGAAATAATAAAATGGCTAAAATAAAAAAAACTACGTTACACTAATCATTTACCCTGAAGGGCTTTTTATACGGTCATAATTAAGGGGTGTCGAACCATCTTGTCTCAGCAATCCTATTTGAAATCCTTACAAGAACGACCGTTATTATGCATATGTCTTCCTTTGCTTATGGCTTACTAAATTTATCCCATTATACTTTACCTTTCTCAAAAATATCTTAAAACACTTATCAAGTTTTGTCATAATTAAAGAAATTCTCAAAGTCAAGGACTCTCCTAAATACGACTTCTTCGCAGGGTTGGCTGGATAACTTTAACAATTTTGTCAATTTACTTAGTTCTTAAATAAGTTCAAATAAAATTCAACCTAAATTTAACATCTATTGACATTAAGTAGTTACCATAAGAATGCAGACATTTTTATAACAAAGCTTAATTTTCCAACCTCAGACTGGCCAGGTATGTTGGTCAGTCAAATGAAAATGAGACTCATGGAAAAAGTAAGTAAACTGTTTATTATTTCAAAAGCAATAGGATGAACGCTGATGAATCCTTTCATAAATTTGCCTGTTTTCCTAGTTCTTAAATAAGTTCAAATAAAATTTAACCTCTATTGACATTAAGTAGTTACCATAAGAATACAGACATTTTCCTAATAAAGCTTAATTTCTCAACCTCAGACTGGCTAGGTATTGTGTGGGTTAGTCGAATGAAAATAAAACACAGAAAAAGTAGGTAAACTGTACTATTTCAAAAGTAATAGGATGAGCACTGATGAATATAGATCCGATAAAACCGGTGTACAAAATTTTGCATCCATCAATAGTCTGTGAAAATTTGTGGTAGTTAATCAAGACCCAAACGTTACTTACGTTTTAAAATAACTAAGACACGTGTTTTTAAGTAAAATTTTTAATTGTTGAGCAAATGTGTATGTTAATTTTAACATAAAATACAGACATGCGAGTAACGTCTTTAACAGAATTTTTTAAATGCCTCAACATTTTGGTATTATTCCGGTCAAATTTCTTGAATAATGTAATGAATACTGTCTTTTAAACCTGTTATATGTAAAATGGACGTTACGTTATAAAATTAGATTTACACCCTGAAGGGACAAGAACTTTATAACAATTTAAAGGTGTGTTCGCTAGCTACAGTGGTGTGAGAGTGGGTTTCTATGGAAGAAATAATAAAATGACTGAAATAGAAAAAAAACTACGTTATACTAATCACTTTGAAAGGCTTTTTCTACCATCATAATTAAGGGGCATCAAACCGTTTTGTCTTGGAAGTCCCTTTCGATGTTATCCTTATATGGAATACGGTTATTCCGCATGTCTCCTTTGTTTTTGGTTTCCTAAATTTATTCCATTATATTTTACTTTTCCCAAAAATATCTTAAAACACTTTACACGTGTTGTTATAATTAAAGAAATTCTCTCTTAAATACGACTTCTTCGCTGGGTTGGCTGGATATACTTTCATAAATTTGTCTGTTTACCCATTTCTTAAATAAGTTCAAATAAAATTCAACGTAAACTTAACCTCTATTAATATTAAATAGTTGCCATAATAATACGGATATTCTCCTAACAAAACTTAATTTCTATACCTCAAACTGGCCAGGTATTATGTGGGTCAGTCAAATGAAAACGAGACGCATAGAAAAAGTAAGTAAACTGTTTATTATTTCAAAAGTAATCGCTTAACATGGTTTTCTAAAACAAAAAGAACACACACCGTTAGCCATACGAGTAACCGTATTTTACTACGATTAATTAGACTCTGGTCGGTGAGAGGGAGTGGAAATTTGCAGCAAGGTACAAATAACCTAAGGTCGACATGGTGAACAAGAGTCTTGGAGAGCGCCACCTAAATCGAAACTGTATGCCTCCCCGAAATCAATCTAGGAAATTTCTCACGCACTCTGCAGATGCTTAACAGACATAAAACTCGACAACAAGGAAATACAAATAGCATACAATCGTTTACTGACACAGCTATGGTTTCTAATATTCATAGGGTTTGACACTAACATCAATTTTACATCATAACTAGACTTAAATTCAAGCACTTGGGTTAATGAAACCAACGTACTTTTCAATATGTAACTTACACTTATAAGAAATTAAATAGCTGCAGTATATTCTAATTATGTTCACTTGCATGAATTTAAAATCAGTCGAACGATGCTCGCGGTGGAACCAACGCTTGTGCGCACGGTTATGAAGATAAAAACGTCTACCAAACGAATGTGTACAATAATTTGTTAGATAAATTAATTCCGACGCACAAACTATTACAAAAATGATATTAAAATAAATTACAATATCAGTTATAACGTGAGATGGCTCTATAATATTATCATGCAGGTGGAAATGCCAGCCTGGGTACCAAATTAGCGGCACATACGATCAAAATATAATATGGAAAAATCTTACCATAACAGGTCCTGAGCATGGATATCGTATATTGGAGATACGCCTGAGTTCTGTTTCAATAAAATACGTACATAATGTACCAGACTGAATAACAAGCACCTTGAATTTAATACTAACAGTATCTTCAATACACAACGGTATCACACTGCAAGACTGCAAAACTGCAACCCCAAAATGTTAGAATTAGATGTGAACACCCCTACTATTTACCTTACCGTTTTGCAGTTCTTTTACAAAGCGGGCTTAAGTCATAACAACGAAACTCGATGTAATAAACGAGTTTTCAAATGTGTGTCCTACAAAGATAACAACTGTATGAAGTTTACGTATATAATAATTATAAATAATCTTACCTCGAACTTCTACAAAATTCTCAAAAGAGCAGAGTAAATATAAAATTTCTACTAATAATTCGCTCTAAAACAACGGATAATCAATTCCCCAATTAAAATAATAAGGACGGAACTACAAATTAGTTCACAATAAGATGCACGTTACCAAGCATCGAGGATCAAATCTCAAGAAAGAATAACTAATCACGACTCGGATTGAAGTGATTAGAACTAGTTTTATGCACGCTATCAACATACAAGAATTAAAACTTGAATTTATGATCGAAACTTGAAAAATTACAATAAGGAAATACACCATAGGCGTCGTATTTAGGAACGAAGTATATCTAAAAATTGGGAGACGCGTTACGCAAAAATTGAACCGTAACACGCTATAACTGTTAATACATTTATCCAAGTGTGACACAAGATAGTCAATGCCTTAATGGTTCACATTTCTACCAAGTCACAAACTCGCATAAAACATGTTATGTATTTCGTACGAATAAGAAAAAAGCAACATAAGCAATGAAACTAGCCTGCACCGAGTATTGCAACAAAAAAGAGAATCCAAAGAATGTCGTGCTAGCTAGAAAGTCGTAGAGTGGGACGGGTCACAAAAAAGAAAACCTCAAGAAAGTTTATTTACACAACCTTTAATCAAAAAAAGATGTTACACAAAGGAAAACTAACCCGCTAAGAAAACAATATTTATCCAACATATCCCAGAGAATTTACACAGAACAAAAATCTTTGCAAAAATAATTAATACACTCCTTAATTACCTCAAACTAATTTTTAACTCTAGAATTCACATAAAACAGAAATTAAAAATATATACATATATGGATTGTTTTCAGTTACTTGTTTAATACAATTTCTTAAATACTTTATATTCACACTACAATAATTAAAAACATATACTTACATCGTGTCCATAGCACTTCTTAAAAGCAACTCTTGAAAAGTAAAGACTAAGAAAAATAAGGTAATAATGAACAATATCAATAACGGAAAAAACCATCTACTAGACGAAATGCATTTAGCAGCAAATGTTGTTGAATTTTGTAATAATGCCACACCTAAACAATAATATAACTCTAAATTTTTATATCGAAGGTCTTATAGACACTCATGCTAATCTAATTTTATAATACCCAAACCATAAAAACCGCTGTGTTTAGCATATTCATAACCTTAAACCAAAACAATTAAAATTTACCAGATCTTTACACATTTTCTATACCTAACCTATACTTTACAATTATGGCCTGATTATGCAAAATTTCTCACACAATGTAACCAAATGTAAACAACATACTTTTACTTATTTTGTTAAAAGAATAAACCTAGAGCGATTGCATGGTCTTAAATTAATTTTTATCGCAAAAAAATTAAATATTTTGTCTTGTAAATTCTAACTGTCCTAAATAGATAAAGCCAATTATGTGGGATGGCTTACAGAAAATCAAAATATCAATACACAGAAAGAAAATGTATACATACACATGTTGAACAACTTTGGGGTAATAGACTGGATCAAGGCCACTTTGCCCTTGTAGACGCCGTTGAAACGACTTCGGAGAGTAGATCGGATCAAGGTCACTTTGCTCTAGTAGACTCAGTTGAAACGACTTTGGAGAGTCGGTTGGATCAAGGTCACTTTGCCCTAATAGATTTCATTGAAACGTCTTCGTTGAAACAACTTCGGGGAGTAGACTGGATCAAGGTTACTTTGCCCTAATAGACTTTATTGAAACGACTTCGAGGAGTTGGTCGGATCAAGTTCACTTTGCTCTAGTAGTCTTCGTTGAAACGACTTCGGGAGTTGATCGGATCATGATGACTTTGCCTTAGTAGACTTCGTTAAAACAACTCAGGGAGTTGTTCGAAGAAAGATGAGTTAGCCCTAGTAGACTTTCTTGAAACGACTTCGGGATGTAGACCGGATCAAGGTCACTTCGCCGTATAGACTTCGTTGAAACGACTTCGGGGAGTTGATCGAAGTTACGAAATGCAATATAAAATTAAAAAAAAAGATTGAACAGGGCATCAAACCCCAGACGGCGTGCATGCCAATTGGAGCCTTTACCCTTGCGTCACTGCGGCGACGTTTATTGAAATGACGTTTGCTGTATGCTTGGCTTTGTACACGCCACATCAAACTTATAGCTTTTTGGGAGTAATTCACGATCGATTGAAATTGTTCGGCTGGACTTGTTCGTTTTCGTAAATATAGTTATTTAATGTTTTCTTAAAAAATAGACCGCGTATATTAAAAAGCGATATCCTTTCAAGATTTCTAATAAATTTATAATACTATAAAAATACATTAGCTATTTAATAAGCTTTAATTAATAAAATTTGGACAATAATTGTGTCACCAAAGGTTTTGATGGTACCTTTTGCGGCTACGCCGGTCCTCGTAAACTGTTTCTGACATTTCTAGAAATAATACAAATTTCAATTAAAATTTGTAAAAAGAGTATAGTAGCTGCGGCCAATGTACGAATCTTTTCGTATATATTAGGCAATTTTAAGAACCGGATACGAATTTTGGAAACCAACTCGATTGTCCTTCTCTCTCGCACCAACGCTATTCGACACGTTATTGGCTTTGTTGCACAGCGCGTTCGGGTCCTTTATTCGGAAAAATTTAAGCGATTTTTACTTTTATAAAAGCAAGCTGCCGCCGCATTGCTGCAAATTGGGCAATTCCCAGAAAACCTTTATTTCTCCAATATTAGCCGCTTTTTCCCCACAAAAACTGGCCTATGCAACGTACGTTTTAATTTCTAGCCTGACCCCCCTCGCTCCCCCTGCAATCGGCACCGTACCCCTTGGAGGAGATACGCGATTAGCGATCGATTTGCAGCTCTCAACTGTAGAGCAAAGTCAGGTACCACAGAAACTTCATTTGATATCCATTTGTTGAAAAGTCACAAATGGATAGTTTTTAAATATGTGGCAACGTGTTAATTCACTTTAGCCATATTTTCATTTAGAGTGAGCACTTCGTGGGAATTGTGGTTTCACTAGACACATGGTCACATCTAAAGATTGCCTGATACTTACAAATTGTCTATACAATAGAACCAAAACTTACATAGAAGGTTTGTACGTTTCTAATGTGTTCTTTATTTGTGAAACTGCATGATTAAATTGAAGTCTCTAGATTTCACATTTCGAATATAAAAACGCTTTATTGGGCTATTTAATGGGTGTGATATTCAAATCCCTGTTATTGAGACAAGCACCTTTGCTTTCTGTACGTAAACATTAACTTTGTATGACAATCTAACGTTTATGGTCGACAATTTTATAACAATAAAAAGAGTTCTGTGTTATCTGTATATAAGAATTGCATGCTTACATAATTTGTATAAAAAATAATCACTCTCCTTTAACTTCCGTGTTCTAAAAATGGATAAATCAAGTTAAAAATGTCATAACCCGTCTTAGGTTAATAGTGGAAGCTTGTTACAAGTAAAACAAATGGTACATTATAAATTTAGATTTGCCCTGAAGTGGTGGGGACCCCGTAACAATTTCTGGGTGTTTCGGCTAACTACAGTGGTGCAGTAGCGGGTTCCTATGGAAGAAGTAATAAAAATTAAAAAAATAAGTATTTGGAATGACTGTAATACAAACAAACTACATTATTATATTTACTTACTCTGAAACGTATTTTCTCTTGTCAGTTAAAGGGCGCCAAACCGTCTTGTCTCAGCAATCTCTTTCGATATTATCTGTACATGGAAGGCGGTTAATCCACAATTTTTGGTTTCCTAACTTTATCATATTATACATTACCCTTTCCTACAATCCCCTAAAAACACATTAAATTTTGTTAAGTTAAATAAAACACCTCAAATACGATTGTATTACTGGGGTGACTAGATATCCTTTCATAATAACCTACTTTTTATCTAGTTCATAAAATGCAACCAATACTTAACCTCTCTTAACATTAAATAATTTCAATATAAATACAAATATATTTTCCTTAAAACACTAGTTTCTTAACTCTAAACTGACTAGGCATTACTAAAAGAAATAAAAAAAACATTAAATCAAATCTATCAATTATAATATCACTCCAATTTTTCCATTTTCTATATTGACGTTCTAAATCCCATTATCTGGAAATGCCATTAATAACAAACATAGGAAACAGATAAATTCCAACTTTTCCTTTATCATTTCGTTGTTCGTTCAAAATACTAGGTTTATGTTTTAACTAACACTAAATTCCACAAATAAAACTTACTTTTAAAATCAATATGCACATATTTTGTAATATTTTAAAATGTTTCAAAATTTCTTGCACGATAACATGAATCTTAAATTTAACCAACACTAGTTGCGTCGCTAATTCATCGTTCAACAAAATAATTACTTTCATGTTTATATTTTAAAATTTATATATACGTAGTTAAGTATAAACATATCAGCACATGTATTACTCACTGTTTAATTTCTAAATATATCTTTGAATTTGAGGATGTCCACGAACTATCAGTATTTCCATTTTCTTTCTTTTCAGCCAATACACCTTCCTTTCTAACTAACACAGCTCCCTTAACACATGTACACAATGTGCCGAATTATAGGAGGGGTGAACTCTCCAGGTTCTCGACCCTTTTAAACAGGTCGTAACGACGTTAATTCCACGAACCCGTGAATTGAAATGTACCCTGCCTTTGCAAACTTTGTCGCACGCAGCGTGTTTTTCCTGCAGAATATATTTTCTCGTCTTGAAGCTGTATTTATTTTCAACTTCCCTCCCTCCTTTACTACTTGCTCGTATTACTACTATTTTACGTTTATAATTAACGTTCAGAACATAAACTTTCAACTGTCGAGCTTAGTTATTACATCCTATTTCTCTCTATATAAAAATTCGTTCTCACAGTGTAACATTTAATTATGCTGAATAAAAAGATATTGTCATGTTAATTATATACAAATTACGTACTTTGTATTGCTGTTGCAAGTTGCTTTTGAACGTCTAGTCATGTCTGATATGATTCTGCGTTTTCTCGTAATCATTTATATCATTAACGTATGCTTTGTGCTTTTGTTTGTTGCATGATGCATTTTGTTTAATGAACAATACAATGTACGGTTTATGGAATCTTCTATTTCAGCTGTTTTTATTATCACAACGTTTATCCTTACTTAATGCGTTATCTTAGTATTGTATTAAATTGTACCAATTTATTTTAAGAACCTTCAATTGTTTATTGTTTTAATTATACTAACCACCCTAATTGAAATTCTATTTTCTAAAACAAACGAATTAAAATATGCTTAATTTATATCAATTATTCGTGAAATTTATTATACAGGGTGCATCCGCATCCATACTTATTCTCTCCATTTAAATTTACTAATTTTTCCTTTGCAATCGTGTAATATCTGCTGCTGCGAAGGTGTTTACGTTTATTACAAATTCCATCTTTACTGGTTATCTGATGTATGCATTTTTCTTTGTATTCTAGCATACAATTCATTCTGGTAAAGTTATTTTGAAAGCTTACAAGTTAGTCCTGTGCATCATATAACCACAGATTGTCACTTTTATACATTACATTAGAGAGTTTGCACTTATTTTACCAACCAACAATAGTACAAACTACCAATTTTCGTTTAGTAGTAAATTTATGAACTACCAACGAATGATATTAGCTTTAATACTGCAGGTTCAATACTTTCTTCAACATTGATTATTTGTTTCATTTGTGTTCACATTCCAGCTTAGGTCTCGAGAGTTTTAAGCTTTTCTGAAGTTGCATCGGATTGATGCTATCAATGGAATAGATTCAGATAATTTTATGAGAAAAGGTAACAATCGCTTCAACACACGGGGATATTTTATTACATACTTTTATTGTAGTGAACCAGCTTGTAAACAATATATTTTACAATCGCTCTTCAGTTTTAAACCTCGAAAATACGCGTTAGAAGCATAACCCTCACAACATTAATCATGGACAACGTCCTAAGCTAATGTCTTGTTTTACTACCAGAAAACGACACACTATTCTGGTCACTAGCCCTTATTTAGAATAAGGATTGCAACCCCACTAAAGCTTCTGTTTAAGCGGCAGCCATACATATTTTTTTGTAAAAGTTATAAATAACTATGTGTTGCATGCTAAATTGAACACTAGTTACCTGAAGTACATTTTACTCTACAAAGTAGACAACAGTAAATACTGCACCAGCTAGCGTGCAGTGACGATGGGTCTTCTATAAAAGCAAATGCAAATCTTTTAGGGTATACAACCTTCAACACTTTTACTTACACTTACATGGAAAGGTCTTCAAACTTTCTGTCCAATAAAAGTCGTTGAATGCCAACTTACCTGGATTCCAGTTTCGTTTAGATGATGGGTGTTCTAGGAAATGACGAAATGGTTATTTATTTCTACCACACAGGTTGATAGAGCCTTGTGTACACTTTTTCTTGCACACTAATTTAAACTGCAAGACGTGTCCACGTGACTTATATTATGAATAGCACAGTATTTAACAACCACAACCAACACAAACCACACTTTATCCCTAATTGGTCAAGTATGCGTGTAACTAAAAGAAAAGGAACTAAAATTTATTGAATTATAGTTATCTAACCAATTTGACTTGTACATATTAATTTATGCGAAAACAATAGTCGTGCTTATTTATATTAGAATTTTTGTTACATTACGCTTTTAACTAAGCGTGCACAAACATATTAATCTGCTATCAATAAACTTTATGTAAATAATGAAATGAACAGTAGCAAAATATGTAGCAGATGGAAAACAAAAATTTTATCCCTTACAGCTTGTTGATCGAATACAGGGCTCAATCAACCTATTCATGCAGTATAAATTTAGGTGTCAGTAATCCATTTATCTAACTAACGTTGACAGAAAGTATTCACTCCAGAAACTACCGTTAAATTTTACTACATAATATGCTAATATAAAAATATTCAAACTTTACACGGGATAAAATTTCCTCGGGGTGTCAAATGCATCTCAAATTTTAAATCTACTACTTACCCCGGTGATTATCTCAATCCTGCTGCGTCTTTCCTCTCAGGATGTTGTTCAGATATCCCTTTGTTTGGTTGATGGTAGCTCTCCTATCGACGAAGCGCCGGTGTTTTGTATAACGGTACAATAAGGAACGAAAAGAAAGGGACCACTTTGCAGACTGTCCAACTCTATGAAACACATCTACACCCGAGGAAGATCAGTAATAAGGTCTGCTCATTTCGAGGCATAGGCTCCCATGAGCCAACCTTTCCCCTCCAAGATAGGTTAATTATTTTGACGCAAATTGGTGGGCACAGCTGCATGCTAAGCATGAAAAATGCAATCTTGTGGCTTCCCAAACCACATCAATGTCTGGACTTATGCGAAAACCAAATCTTTGTATATTTTTTACGTAACGCTTATATGAAACAATAATACCTGAGAACTCACTGTGCAGGATTTAAAATTCTCTGAACCTAACTAATAAATACAGGATGAAGTCTTTTGAAAAAAATATCAAAACACTTTCACAATGCAACGGCACTTTACTCGAAACCGCGATTTCTTTCGTGCTTGGGACTTGATCCACTACAAACCTGAATTCAAAGCTACTATTACGAATTATTCAACTGATTCACCTGCTCGAGGATGGTGCTTGTCAGCTGACTGACGATAAAAACTTATATTGAAAGACTTCATTGATCTCTTCCATTATGCTGTCAGTATTTATAAATTTTATTATTTCAGGGGGTTACCTGACTTCCCTTGTTCACGTGGTTTGTATAATTTGAACTGTCTTAAGGTTGAGGTCAATGGTATTTCAGTGCAGTGCGTGAGAATGGTTGTATGTCTTACCACAGCTGCATCACTAGTTGGTCAGTACGCCCTTAATTTGATACTGTTTTATGGTCTCTGTCTGTCGGAGTAATTTACAATTTCGGTTCCATTCAATTCGTAAGTTTCTACAAATACACTTTTCGAAGCTTGATAATATACAGAAATGTTTTTTTAAATCTAATCTAATATCTAATGTGAAGTCCCAGTTTTAATTGCTAATTGTAAAAGAATATACTAGGTACTTTACTATCTAGGTCCTATTTTATATGATGAAATTGCCATGTTAGTAAATGGAAGCTACAGCTCCTTTCAACTAACTTAAATTAGTACTGCTTTTTTAATTACAAATGCATGGTTAAATAACACATTAGCATTGCATGCTTTATGTATAATACATAAAGTTAATTATTCCGGTAATGTCAAAAATAAAGGTTACACAAGGCAAGTTTATTTTTTATACTATTATTTTAGATTAGGATGTTGTACCTCCTTGCAAGTTCATACTGATAATGAACGTTGACTTTACGAACAGCAAAATAATTTAGTTGCTACGTGTTGAATGTTTTTTAACAATCAGTCCCAAATGCACTCTAACCTTGCTCGACTGTTAATGCAGCAGAACCAGATGCCGCTTTAACATGTCAGTTAGTAACTAAAATAGTCAATATTATTAACTGTAGATATTAAGTTGAGCATTGGGAATAAAGCTTAAGTCATAATAAATAACAGAGCAACTGAAATTTTATAGGGAACGTTATTGTATTTTGAGTGTGAATTTTATGGGTAACATATTTATTAAATCATCATCTCCATCTAATGTCAATTTCCTGCTTAAGTACTAATTATCCATTACAAGTGTTATAGTAGAAATCACGAAAGAATGCATTTATACATCATTAATTTATGATTTAATTGTTATAATGACAAGTACAGTTACAGTAATATATAGCGCACCCACACAGATGGCATAATAGTATTGCACAAATTTCGTTCTACAAAAGGAAACATGCAAAGTAGCTCAAAACAGACTTACCTCTTGTCCATCTAGTTAATTAATTAATGAAGCCTAGAATTACGGTATTTTCAAGGCTGGGCGCCAGTATTTGCTACGTTCAGCGACGTAATCTAAAAAAGAAAATAAAACGAGGAAGAAAAAGAAGTTGACCGGGCTCAATCGGCGAGTGGGCGGGGCATTATACCTACAAAAAAAATTTTAAGGGAGGCCTGACATAAAAACACTCATGCACAATCAAACATTTACAAACTAAAAACCTCTAATTTTAAAAAACAAAATTATATACAAAACACAATAGTAACAAAAATGAACAATTCGTAGGTACACAATATACATATTTACGAATTAAAAAAAAAAAGCGAGCTGCAGTTTTTAGGTCACCCACTATATTAAACTTCAAACACGAAAAAGGAACCAACTTAACCCACTAAAAACCACAGCTCGAAATCGGCATTGTAAGTACGGATTTCTATACATTAAATTATCTTAATAAAGAAATCAGTAAACATTATAATATCCTCGCACATACAAACAACCAGTCATTTTACCACCAACAAGGTGATGTATCCGTAGACTCGTGTACATAGTTGTTTCCAACTACCGGGTACCCATATAAGAAAATTAGTGAATAAACACTCACCCTTGAGTCACCACCGTCAGGTTGGCTCCTACCATCTGTAAAAACGGCCCTCCCATTACAACAAGGGGATACCATTCATTGCAGCTTTAGGGCTACCGGAAGGAGCTATAGTAATTATAAATAAAATTAATTTATTGTCAAAAAGTACAATTTTATAAAACCCATAAATACTCACAACGCTGTAAAGCATGCGCAAACTTTTCATACAGAAAAACGGAAACAACCAACCATTCTACACGTGTTTTCGCTGTGTAGATTGAAAAGCAAGTCAATATTAATTTCACTTCACTAATAACCAGCGCTCAAACATAAGAAAATAAAACTGGAAAAACACGGTTTATTGGGCTAATACGCGGCTTTAATTCGACGAAGCTTTCAATAGAAAACACATAAGTCAGTTATCAGATACCTAGAACCAGTTATCGCCTGTTTAATTTTAGCATAAACTTTACGTCGAGGAATTCTTAGGAGTATTTATTATTAATTAGGCTCTGGGATGTAACAATAGGAATAGAATTTATACAAATAGATAAATGAATTAACACGTGAAAGGGTTATTTTAATTTACTGAATTAATTTTCGTTTTTAACGCCAAAGGGATTTGAGTTGAAAATTATTAGACCGCGTATTTCTTATTAACAGAAAAAATGTATGGGATGTTCAAAATAAACGTAACAAATACTACTACGTATTGTTCCTTTTCTGTTGGTTCTGCAGGACGTGGAGTTTCAGTGGCTTCTCTCAATCAGGTTTGCAGTGGAGCTCGTTGGTTGTTTACCTACAACATACAAGAACAAACAGGTTGGTAAATGAATTGAGATATGGAATCAATACGGTAAATCACTGAACGATAAAGCATTACTCTCACTGTTCTTCAGTTACTGTATTCTATGCGGACAAGAATGAAAAAGTAAAGTATGCAAAAAATTAGCCCACACCGAATACCACAACAAAAAAGGAATCGAAAGAAGCAATACCATTCTAGCTAAAACGTCGAACAGTGGGATGGGTCACAGAAAGAAAAAGGAAACCTCGAGAAAAAAAATTATTTACAAACCCTTAAGAAATCAACAGGTTATAAAAGAAAAACCCACTAGTACAGAAAAAACATTTATCCAGCATATCGACGATTTACATAGCTCAAAAATCTTCACAAAGTAATTAAAACCCTTCTTTAATTGCCATAATCTAATTTTATACCTTAATTTTGTATTTATATAAAAAAATTAAACAAATATATGGACAGTGGACTGTTTTCGGTCCTGCAGTTACCCAATATTAAATCTTTGATATCAAAAAGGCATAACATCACATACTTACGTATTGTCCACAAATAATTCTCGATAAGCGATGACAATACAAGAAGTGGATCGAAAACTTTAATCAAGTCTATGACTAACAGTAAGAAAAATCAGTCAAAGGAAAGTGGAACATGTTATGTTCATTTTCGGCAATAATTGGTTATTTTATGTACGTAAATTCCTTTTCTAGTATTAAATTCTCCAACAATAACGATATATTGTACCTGTTCAGATAAGCTCGTTTTACCATAATTTTCAACTCAAATCCCTTGTTAATTCATTATCCGTTCGTATAAATTCCATGTCTATTGTTAAATCCTTCCGCATAATTAATAATAAATACTCTTTCTAAGAATTTCTCAACGTAAACCTAGTTGTTTTGAAACGATAAGTTTAGGCTACAATTAATTAGTCAAGATCCTGTTAGGTATCCGTGAGCGCGCTTTACCTTCCGATAACGTATAATTGCGGTGTAGTGGGTTTCCCATCTAAAGATATGCCGAAATAATATATCCTACTATTCTCCGGTAAAACCGTGTTTTCTAGTTTCAATCGCGTTTCGATAACTCGGATGTTTACTTTTCAAGTTTGTGTTATTTTGAACTCCTTTTAAAACTTTGATTCTGCAGCTTGTACGTTGATGCACTTGTAAAAACTACTTGTTCTGTTACTCCAAGAACGATGCACGTGTCTCCTCTATCAAATGTGTAGATTTGGTGTGTATCGGTAAGCGCTCCCAAGTTGTTAATATTAGTAAGATTTTCTTTTTTTTTAGCTTTGAGTTGAAAATTATGGTAAATCGAGCTTATCTGAACAGGTACAATATATCGGGTATTGTTGGAGAATTTAATACTAGAAAAGGAATTTATGTAAATAAAATAACCAATTATTGCCGAAAATGAACGTAACAAACAAAAGGTACGAGGAAGCAAAATCAAACAAAACTCTACAAAACAACACAAGAACTGAAAGAAGAAAGAAAAGAAAAAACAATTAAAAATATGCATGTGTGCGTGTGTGTACACAAAAAGTGTGTGGAAAGGGTGTGTTGGACCACTTTAGTAGCCTCTTACGACAGACAGGTCGTACCGTGGGACTATTCTAATCTGGACCCACGCGAGGTTGTGTGAGTACAAGAAGCGAAAAAAGAAACGAAACAAAACCAATCAGAACAGGAAAATTGTTTAGAAAACAAAAAAACGTAAAGTCAAAGCACCAAGTCCTAAGGTAGGGCAGAGTCAGCATAGAAATATAGGGATGCAGAGGTCTAGGAATGGGATTTAAGACGTTTGCGTTGCTAGTATGAAAACGAAGTGACATCGGGACCATCCGCGGTTATCGGTTTGGGCAGGTTTGAGGTTTTGACGTGCCAAATACATAAGGATGCTCCATCATGTTCCAATTTTCGCTGAACTACATCTTCACTTTCCGAATTAACTTAGAATATTTTCTGCCTCTTATTTCTCTTGTTAGTCGGTTTCATTGATTGAGTTACTGGAACAGGTGGTAATATTGATTGGACAGTTTTCTGCAAAACAGAAACAACTGTTGGTGTAGTAGTTGTAACACGTGGTTGAGGATGTGGTGGTTTAGGAAAGTCGTTATTCTTTACGGAAGCCTGTTTATTTTTAGCATTGGTCATAAGAGTATCTATGTTAGAAAAAGAAACAGAATCAGATAAAACTTCAGCTACGTTAAAAGGAGCAGAATCGGGTAATACTTTAGCTATAATAGGATGTGCTTCCACAACAGGCATTATAGATACTGGTTTGCTAGCTTCAATGGGACTTTCTTTGTCCTTAGGTTTATTAGTTATCGTCACTTCAACTACATGTGTAACTGCAAACACGACAGAAATTTCTTTGGCAGTATTATTTAAGACAGCAGGAACAAACTTTAGTTGCTACTTGTAAGTTACTAATTTGAATTATTGGCTCAAATCGTTGCTGAGACGCAGCCTGAGGTGGATGTGAATACATATGACCCTTTTGATCACGATTCCAACAGCTAAGGGCAGAATTCGAACTATTGTGCAAAGGCATATTTACCGAAGAAGAGTGTTTTGGTAGTAGTAGGATGAGCAGGATGAGGTACGGAAAAGAAATAGAACTAGAGACAGAACAAATTTGCTACTTAGGACAGTTGCGTTGAGTGCCTCCCTTATGCTCTCAACCACAGCAGTGGAGTACTTGAGGAAGAATACCATGTGTCGAAATATGACCAGGTTGGTTGCAGTTGAAGCATGTGACCTGAGGAGTAGAAGTAGAGGCGGCTCCGTGGTATGTGTGTGACTACTACGCCCAAGTTCCCGGGTTCGAATCCCGACACGATCCGCTTGAAAAATGTTAGGCGAGCATTTTTCACAAAAATACACCCTCGTTCATATGAGAGGTAAAATGGAGGTCCCGTGTTTGAGCATTGTCACGCACGTTAAAGATCCCTACCTTGCTTGGAACAGCAAGGGTTTGGCAAAATTCCAATTTTCCAGGTAAAAAAATTCGCTTCCTGGCCAATGTAGTACCTTCGGGTGGAACATTGGAAAATCACATGTAAGGAGTAGAAGTAGACACAGGACTAGGAAAAGAAGAAGTATTTAATCTAACAGTAGGTGTAGCACAAATCTTGACGGATGTCATATGAAGTAATAGTTTCTCCCAATCGCAGCGGACTTAAAAACGAAATCCGATTCTACATATGCTTGTTTGTCTTGGCTAAGGGTACATAACTATCAACCCTCAACTTTTTCAGCTCCTACATTCGACCTCTAATTCCTGCCTGGAGCAGATGGCAGACAAATGGGTTATATAAAATGGAGCAAGGTTACCAAACACAATGGACAATTGAACATCCTCACATAAAGAATCACACGGACAAAATACGGAAGTCATACACGTGAAATGGTCAATGATTCTTTTTGACAGACCCTACATCCTATTTACAATATTATTTAATCATCTTCGCTTATAATCAGGTCGTACATAATAATAAATTAGCCAACTTCTGCCAATTAGAAAAGTGAGGACGGTTACCCCGGTACTGCAGCAAGGCTTTTGACTCAAAGAGATCGACCGCCGACTTGAATAATTGGGATTCAGACACATTACGAGTTAGTCTGATCTCTTCAATTCTTTCAAGAAAATCATGGACAGTAAGTACATGAGGATCTCCACTAAATTTCAAATTCCACTTTGACACTAGTGGGCCATAATTGGAAGTAGGAAGGAAAGTAGGAATTGACCTAGGTTCAGAAACAGAAACCGGTTCAGGTTCCACGTCCGATTACGATTCGGAAGTAAGTAACAGAGGTTCATCTTGATCAACAGTAAAAGTTTGAGAAGGACTAGAAGTAGCCGCCAGAGTCTTCGATAATGTAATGGTGTGATGAAATGCTTATATTTTAGTTAGAAAGAACTGTGGAAATGGGCCAAAGCAAAAAGTAATTTACAATGGATTTTGCGTTCCGTTTCTGTTGGAGACATCTTTAGTGCAGCGACATTCCGTGTGGAGCCACATATAACTAATGCGTTTAAATGAAAGTGAAGACTTGTCACCACCAAATTCAGCAAGGGATTTTTGTAGCTTTTGTATAGTTGTGATTGCCGCATGGTCGGAAGCGAAATCGGATTCAGCGGAAAAAGAAGGGAGTTCGATGCAATAAACACTCTGCACGCACCTGTGTAGTTCACTCCATCGGCCTCTAAATCAGAACCACGAGAATCTAATTCGTATTGGAGTTCTGTTTTTCGCTACCAGTTCACATGAATGCGCCAATGTGCCATCCTGAATAAGAACTAGAGAATGAAAAACACAGCTAACTGCCAACTACAAACCAACAAGAACTCACATCAACAAACAAAAAAATGTATTGCGAACCACAGACAAATTAGGGAGTACTCGCAACTAAGGGTAAAAGAATTAAATTTAAAGAAAAGTACTAGGAATGACGGATAGAGGGAGGCGCAGAAAAAATTTGGGCGCCAGAGTTTTCAACGAACAAGCACTAAAATTATCGACAAAAACATAATTCCAATAATTCGACGTGAATCAAGAATCGATAGAAAATCTATGTAACGGAGCAATGAAAGACATGCAACGAAAATTTTTATTGAGACGAAATGGGGTGTGTACAAAAATCCAGAGTCAAACGTTAGGTAAAAATAGAGATTTCCAAAAATTGAGGACCAACGTTCAATAAAAAGAATGGTTTCAGAAATCTAGCCAAACGTTAGAAAAATAAACATTCAAAAATCCGAGCCAAACTTTAAGTTAAAGAGAAAAGTTTCGAAAATCGGGGCCCCACGTTGAGTATGTAAAATTTTATGTTACGGTATTCCGCCAGAGGAAGAAGGAAAAAAAAGGAAGCAAAGAAATTAACCCGCACCGAGTACCGCAACAAAAATGTCACCGAAAGATGTAATGCCGGGCTAGCTAAAACGTCGACGAGCGGGGTGGGTCACACAAAAAGAAAACCTTAAGAAAAAAGAATTTATTTCTAAACCCTTAAGAAATCAACATGTTATAAAAGGAGAACCAACTAGCATAGAAAACAACATTTACCCAGTGTATTCTAAAGGAATTGCATAGTGCAAAAATTTTCTCAAAATAATTAATACCCTTCTTTATTTACCTTAACCTATTCGACCCTTAATTCTAGTATTTATATAAACAAAATTAAACAAATACATATATAATGGACCGTTTTCAGTCCTGTGGTTACCCAATATTAAATCTATGATATCAAAAAGACACATCCCATACTTACGTATTGTCCACAAATAATTCTCGATCAGTGATTACCAAAACAAATTGTAATGATAAATTACAGTATTACAGAAAGAAACTACGAGTTGAAATATGCATTTCCTAATAGCTGAAAAAAGTATTTAAAAAACGTCACATTTTAACATAGTGTACTCTAAATTTTATATAGATAGAAAATTGTATTTTATAAAAATTACCCAAACAAGAAAAGTTGTCTTCATTAGCATATTCTAACAGGTAGAGTGAAGTAAGTTTAATTTTAACACCGTAACACCTATATTTGTGTGATGAGCAACTAAAAAAACTTAAACAAAAACCCAATTCTTGATAATGTAAGTTATCAAAGCAACGCAGAAAAGAAAGTAATTCTTACAGTTTGGCCGGGCGTTCCGTTGCAACTCAACAACTGGTTATAGACGACCTCTGCTGGATCACATAGCACACCATACCAACTTATTTTTTTGGAAAACCAAGTTATAAAATTCAGAAAAATAAAGGTGAACAGAGTAACTCTTCACTTTCCTTGATCAATAGCTAGTAATAAATCATTATCTGACCTAGGATATATGTTTGTACATGTTACGTAGTGTTGGGTTGAATTAGTTGAAAGTAAATTTGCACCAATTGCAGTAAAGACTTTCATTGTGGGAAAAATTTCATCTCTCAAAGTAACAACTTCGTACAAACTAATTTCAGAACTCCATGTTATAAATTCATTAGCTGTAGGAGCCCACTTGTTTATCTTGGCGGCTAGAATGTACAACTTTTGTCTTATCACGGAATCTATCTTAAATATATCGGTGAATTTCCAAAGGAATTTCTCGTGATTCGGACCGCTACAAGTCTTAAGAAAGATCTAAAATAATGGTTCAACAACTAATATTCGAATATGCCACATTAGAAAACTCAGAGCCAACAACTATTGATAAGGGAAAACTCAATTGATAATTTTTATTCCATTGCAATGTATGTTATTTTTCACGAAACATCCATATATAGATAAACAAACCGGCAAATTCGAATTGAATTGCACTCGCTAATCACATATGTAGAAAATTTATTTTATAAAACTTGTAATACATTTAAATAATGCGACCACATCATTTCAGAAAGCAAAGGTTGCTGACAACCGAATACATTTTACTGCTGTATCAACAATAGAGATAGATCGAGTTACTTTAACTAATACTAAATATACTAACAAAATTCTACAGGGTGATGAATAAGTAATCATTTCAATTTAACGGGAAGTCGGAAACGCTTAACAAATTCGCAAATGACCGTGGATACAGTAGGGAATATGAAATTTAATTACATAAGAAAGAAAATATTTACCCACAAGGACGGCATGTAACATATGGTAGTTATGCGTAGAATGGAATCATGGCCGCTGTTGTTTTTCCAACTTGTCCACCCCTCCTTATATGGATTGTGTTCTCATTGGTGAAGGACAATGATGCATATCATCTCAAACTGTGGGAAATCATATTAACATTCCATTCACAATAAATGCATAACAAAAACATTCTAAAAAACTCTGACGCTAATTCATAACGCTTATTATCTAGCTGAAACCACAATGGATAATATCCTTAAGTTAATTATACGAATTATACAAATTAGTTAATAACTAAAATCTTTCTGAAGCGATATGAAGCATAACACAATTCAAGATATACTTCGGCATAATTAAAACGTAAGAGAAAGAACGAATATAAGTAGAAAGTGTTTTCAAGCATCTTACGTTTTCCCGCGTTTCATACTATTGTGCAATCGTTAATATAACGTGATTACGCGGCAAATTGTATCAAATACCAAACACGTTTAAAAGTGATACAATGATCAAATTACAATATAAATAAAGCAATGTCCTCACTTAAATCGCACCTTACAGTTATATCCCAGGGCCATCTCGTGTGGATCACATCACGCCATTGTTGAGTCCAAATTCTTATTCGTCCATCCTCCTTTGTTCGTCGTCGGTAGGGCGGGAAGGATACAGGTAAAGGCACACGAAGATAAGGTAAAAGGGAACCTACATCCTAAAAAAGAGAAAATACAGACACAGCACAGGTAGCTGTTCTCGGCTTCAGGCCTCGTAGTCTAATCGCCTTGTATCACACACTCCGCGCACTTGCGCCATTCACTCCGCGCCTGCGCATTCTTTTGCGCAAACGCAACTGTCCGGAATGACGGAAATTGACAAGTTTATTTGAAAATATTCGCGGGAACTACCTTATAATTTATACTTAATCTAAAGGTGATACATAGCCGATTTTTGGCATGTAACAAGCATAGCTTAGTAACGACACGTTGTACAGAAGGAGAACAGTAAGCTGACACATAGCCCACCTTCATTACAGTTAATAGAAGTTTTTAAATGAAAGAAGTGGTTTTTGAATAAATGTCATGATCAATACAACATAACCTAACTTAGTATACATTTAATTGACTAATCTCGATACATACAAATACGGTTGAGGGCGTGATTTCTACTATATACATATGCAAAACTTATAACTCTTATTAAAGCGATTGTTAATTAATATTGTACACCTCAAAAGTTGAAGCTTATTCGCTGCTAGTGCGTACGCCTATTGCAACCATTAAAAACAGTATGTACTCGAAAGTAGTAAGTAGGTACTCTTAATTACACAGCGTTTATGCTGTACATTAATATATCCCCAAGAGGCTGTAATTTACATAACTAGTTTCTTAATTGCAATATCTTGAGAATCTAAATAATATAAAAATGCAGTTGCTTCCATTTAAAACTTAATACACAGCATGCTTATGTATGTAAAATAAACAGGATAAGCCTAGTAGAATCAGCATTGCTTGAATAATCCACTAAAGCATGAAATGGTTATGCACTTTAGCTTTTGTAGATCAATAATAAAGCACTTTTAGGATAGAAGTAGCCGCAATAGATGGTGAAACACGATATATGCATACCCGAAAGGCAGATTTTTTTTGGAGAAAATTGGTGTTACTATTACAAAAGTAAGTGACTTTTAATACATAAATTATGTTGTTTTTACAAGAGTCTAATTTTTTCTTTTTCAACAGAGTGATGCACGTGGAAGAACTCCAGTTCGAGCTCAATAAGCAAGATAGCTGAAATAAAATATTAAATTAAATAATCAAACATTCCATTTTGTACTCTATTGTTTAGTAGTGTATCTGTTAGTATTAGCGCTGAGTATATGTATTATTGGTTATGTTGTAGTCATAGCTTCATATATGCTTGTGGTTTTTCGTTGTATGTATTGCTATTGAATCAAGGAATTGCATAATATATATTTTTAAAATGCAGTCTTTTTACTTTTTGTACTAGCGTCGTTTGTCACAAACTTAACTGCTGGTTTGTGTATATTATCAAAGAAGTTGGAAACCTAGCCGAAACTAGAAAACGCCAAATCCTTTTGTTGGCAAGCACATGCTTTATCAACAGACATACCATAAGAGTGTTCACTGCATGTCTGGCCATTCTAAAGCAAACATATCTACAAGCAGAAGAAAAGCATTTAAAGTTCTCACAGAAGCAATGCTTAATAATAATGTCCAGTGTTTTAGTATTTAATATATGTAATATATCACTAATAAAAAAAATTTTAGAGCAAAAGTATATCAATTTTCTGCGAAAAGAGGACTCCGAGAAAACAGTAAAGAGAAACCCTTCAGAAGTTTAATATTAATTTCAATTTGCAACTGATGACAATGTCATATGTAATTTATATAAGTAATGTTACGAGTGTAATACATGTCTAAAATCTTTCAAAAACAAGCGGGCAGCTGCAGCATCGTTATGCAGACACCTTATCAATAAGCAGATCATTGGCCTTATCCAGGAACCCTGGGTGGTAAGCTCAGGAATTTCGGAACTGGGAAGCCTTGGTTTCAGTCTATTTTCCAATTGACCAAGACCCGCCTCCTTGGGAGTTGACAGTAGTCATTGATCATTGCGATAGGCACAAAAAGAATCTTATTATCGGATGCGACTCCAATGCACACCATATGATATGGAGTAGTACTGACACAAACCCTTGTGGAAAAGTACTACTCGAATACATATTGAGCAAGAACCTGGAGATCCTTAACTGGGGCAGCGAACCTACGTTTGTGACATCACCAGGCATATCAAGACATATCTTGAACTGGCAGGTGATGCCTAAAGCAACACTGTCAGATCACAGCTTGTTAAGTTTTAAAATAGAGGCAGCAGAAGCTGTCTGTAAAGAATATAGGAACCCAAAAGCGACCAACAGGTCTGTCTACTTAGAAAGCTTGGAGGAACGACTCTTGGCATTACAAGGCAGTGACAACCCAAAAACAATAGAAGAGCTACAGAGTTACTCGGTCTCCCTTCAGAACTCCATCGTAGAGTCCTTTGAACAAGCATGCCCGGTCAGGACAGATTCTTGCCGCTACATCACTCCATGGTGGAGCAAGGAGCTACAGAAGCTGAAAAATATCTTAGGCAAACTGTTCAACAAAAGTATGGCCGACTGGGAAGCTTATAAAAACCACCAGCGACTATACAAAATGGTAATTAGAAGACGACAGCGAGACTCTTGGAAGACCTTCTGTAACGCAGTCGAGTCTGCCAATGCAATCTCTCCCATTAACAGGATTCTGTCCAAAGATCCCCGCCATCAACCATGCCTGAAACGTGTGGATGGTACATACACCACCAACGACACAGAAACAGCTGAACTGCTTTTGGACACCCACTTGCCAGGTAGTGTATCGCCACTTTCCTCATATGGGGTGGATCAACCCAGCTCACCCCCTATGTTACGTGCCAATTGGCACTTAAACATTGTTTTTAGTTTAATTTTGATGTGCGGAAGTTTCGCGCCATAAATTTAAAAGACTAGGCGCGTATTTCCGTTACGTCACAGTGCGTTTGCGCCAGATCGCGCGACGCGAGTGGAGTAGGAAAAAAGTGGGGACAAGTGTTTCCGTGACTTTATGTAACGTGGCTTTTTTGCCCGAACCTTCGAGTGGAGTGGACGTTTGAGGTATCGTATCGTGCCTTTAGCTATATCTATGTAGATTCCCTTGCTTAATTATCTTTTTTGTCGCCCTTTACCATGTTTCCTGTCCATTCCCTACATAGGTAGGTGACAATTTGCAGCCGTTGGCGAACCGTACTGCACGACCCTGGATGAACGAGCCCATGACTGCCGGAGCTGGTCCGAACGCTTTGGAGGAGCGTTGGGCGTACCATCTTTAACTACCTAAGAAGGGCCCTCCGTAGCCCTGATGGACTTGAATAAAAGCCAACTTTAACCCAGGGACATATTCATGTGAGTAATTGTTGTATCCCCATTTGTCTTAAATTTATATATTTTTCCGATTATTGCGTAATATCATTTGTGCATTGCTGACGTCATTGACAGATGGGCGCGCAAAATCTGTACAAAGGTTAGCGTACCAACCGCCAGTGGCGTCGCTCGCTTTTTATTTCGCGCTTGTGCGATGTATTTATCGACTTTTTTAACTGTAGATTATCGACGTTATAAATGTAAGAATTCACGTTTAAATTGTAAGACCTAATGGGGCCGACTGGGAGGTCTCAAACCGGGCAGTGGATGAAAGAAAAATTAAATGGGCCACTTCAACTCTCAAACTATTTAAGAAATGGATGGCATCTTCCCGCCCTACTACAGTGAGGCGTGGAGAGGTTGGCACCACTCCTCGCGGTACTTTTATGGGCTGTATCGCTTTTAAATACATCCCTAGCAGTTGGAGAGAGGTTAGAGTTGTCTTTATTCCTAAACCAGGCCGGAGGTATTTCTCACAGGCTAAATCCTACAGACCGATCAGTCTTAAGTCTTTTCTGCTAAAGACCTTGGGGAGACTGTGCGACAATGATATGAGGGGGAGGATGATGCTTTCTTATCCACTTCACCCAAATCAGCACGCCTTCATACCAGGAAAATCCACGGAATCTGCCCTCTACACTGTTATGGGACGGATTGAGAAAACCCTTAACAACATGTCCGCCTTCGGCGCATTTGTTGATATTGAGGGTGCGTTTAACGAAACCACCTTCGCAAGCATTGCTAGAGCTCTGCGGGCACATGGAGCTGAGGACACCCTTCGGCAGCTAACTATGCAAATTATGCGATGTCGACGGGTATACATTAATGTGTGCAATGTGTGCAGATGGCAATGAGGCTGCGGTGTAAAGGTCTATGGATCGATAAGGGAGGCGGTGGTAGACACCATAACATACTAAGAGAGGCGGTGGGGAACACCCCTCTCTTGGGAGGAGTGGTTGATGCGATCGGAACCACAATGATCTCTAAGAAGTGCTTCGGGGTTTGTCTGAACACTGAGGACGCTTCCTTAACGGAGATCTCCATCTACACAGATGTCTCCAAAACAAATGAAGGTACCGGGGCAGGCATCTTCTCTGATAACGTAGACCTTCATGAAAGTGTTATGCTGGACAGGCTGGTAACTGTCTTCCAACCAGAGGTCATAGCCATCATGGTTGGTGTTAATGCCATACTGGAATCCAAAATAAAGCTATACGCATTCTGAACGATAGCAGAGCAGCTCTCTTGAGCTTAAATAAGCAGAAGATTCTCTCGGGGGTGGTTTACCAATGCCATCGCATTCTCGAGCTCGCTTCTCATACTAACGCCCTTGAGCTAGTTTGGATCAAAGGGCACTCAGGAGTACATGGCAACGAACAGGCAGATTCTTTGGCGAGGCAGGGAGCGGTTCGGGGCTTTGTCGGCCCTGAGTCATCAGTTGCTAATTGTGCCATCGATGATGTTTTCCATGATAAGACAAATAACCCACCGCCGCCATGAGAGGTGGGCTTGTACAACAAGCTGCCAACAGGCCAAAATGTTTATAAGGTCTCTCATGACCAAAACCAAAAATTTGTCATGTGCTTGTCGAGACAAACTATGGCTACTAGTGGGTATACTGTCCGGGCATTGCATACTAAAGAAGCATCTGTACAGGATGGGTCTGTCAGACGACCCCACCTGTTGTGGCGGTCAACAGGAGGATGAGACTGCGGAGCACATTCTGTGCACCTGCCCGGCACTCGCCAGACTGAGGATCCATGCTGGGGGACTTCTGGCCTGAGAAGACCAGGCGTCGCCGTGGATCAATGTAGTAAGCGTAAGACTATGGATCCCAAGGTCCTGGGTTCAAATCCCGACACGGCCGACTGCTTGAAAAATGGCAGGTGAGCATTTTTCACAAAGATTACGCCCTCGTTCGGATGAGAGGCTAAATGGAGGTCCCGTGTGTGAGTGTTGTCACGCACGTTAAAGATCCCTACCTTGCCTGGAACGGCAAGGGTTCGGCAAAATTTCCAGGCAACAAAAAACTCGCCTCCTGACCAATGTAGTACCTTCAGGTGGAGCATTGGAAATATAAACGAACTGCCTGAGAAGACCGTAATTCGAGACACCCCCTGGTTCGACATTCTCAAATTCACCTGTCAGGTCGGGCGGTTAAGTATTGAAGGACCAACTTAGGGCAAGGAATGCAACACAATGGGCCCACTAGGAAGCCTAAGTGCATCTGTCACTCTTCCCAATTAAATCTATCCAAGACTGCATTACAAATTCACACCACCAAAGTTCACAAGAAATCTCTGGCCACCGAACTTCACTGATCCCTACTACATCTAGTGTTAACCTATTCATTTCTACTTTTAAGTTCTCTAGCTTACCTACTTGCTTCATACTTCTAACATTCCGCGATCCGACTCGCAAAATGTTCCAGACTCTTATTCTGGACTTTCCGATCGCATTCTCCGAAGTAGTCCCCTCCCGGAGATCTGAATGGGGGACTATTTTAACTCCGGAATCTTTTACCCCAGAGAATGCCATCATGTTTATTTCAATTTAAGTACGCTGTGTACTTGGGAGGTAATGTGGTGGTTTCCCGTTGTCTTCCACATCGCGGTAGTGTGTCTTAGACTGCCATGCCGACCCCTATGGTCTCTGCCAATCTAAGTAAGTAAGTAGATTTATTGCATAACTCAATATAGGTTAATAAAGTATAAAACAAAATATTACACTATAAAGCAAATTATTAAAATACAGTTAATAATATAATTAGTTTTCATTTCTACAACTTAAAATATATTTTTTTAAATTACTCTTGAATTTTCTTTGAGAAGGCTGATTTGTAACTGATTTTGGTAATGTATTATATATCTTAACGCCATAATGAAATACATTTTTTGTGGTTATCGTTTTATTCTTCTTGTATATATAGTAATTGTCTGCTTGTCTTGTGCTGTAGTTATGTATATCTGACACTTTAATTAAGTTGCTAACCAAGTACGAAGGCAGCAAACCATTTATAATTTTATATATAAAACCATACTATTATATTTCATTTGTTCCTGAACATTTAAAAATTAAGGCATTCTAACATTTTACGGATTTTGGCAAATCTGCTACATTTTAATAAACATCTCATTGCACGATTTTGTATCTTTTGCAATCTTTCCAAATCACCTTGGTTTGAGACAAATAAGATGGTGCTGCAATATGTTAGGTGTGGATAAACTATTGCTCTATATAAAGTTATTCGAGCAAAACTTGATAACTTTGCACTAATTCTTCTCAGAAATCCAACCTTTTGCTTACTTTATTTATAACCATCTGTAGATGCATTTTAAAAGTTAATTTTCGGTCGATTATTACGCCAAGGTATTTAATGTTCTCTACCAGTTCAATATCAGACCCATCTATTTGTACATTCCTATTTTCTGTTTTGATCATTTGATAACTTCTATCATTCGTTAACAACATCCATTTTGTTTTATCAACATTTATCTTCAACTTATTTCCAACTAAATATTTGCTAATTCTTATTAAGTCGCTATTTACAGATTGAATCAGGTGTATTACATTTGCACCTTCAGCATATATTAAAGTGTCATCAGCAAACATATGTATCTTTGTTACCTTCACTACATTCACTATATCGTTTATGTAAATTATAAAAAGCAATGGTCCCAAAATACTTCCTTGTGGAACACCCCACTCAATTTCTGCTTTATTAGATGTTTCCTGTTGCCATCTCGTTTCTTGCTCCCTGTTTTGTAGGTAGTCTTTAAACCACTCTAACGCGTTGTCTTTAACCCCATATTTTTCCAATTTTTGAATGAGAATATTTCTACTTATAGTCTCAAATGCTCTTTTGTAATCTATAAAGACTGCACACACTGCCTTTCCTTTATCCATTGATTCTTTCCAGTCATTTATAATTAGCTGAATCGCTGTTTCACACGAGTGTTTCGTTCAAAACCAGACTGATAGGTGGTTAATATATTAGTCTCATCCAAGAATTGCTTCAGTTGCTTATATATTACTGTTTCTAATACCTTTTCAATTGTGGCCAACATATTTATAGGCCTGTACTCTTCGCATTTCTTTGTTGATACTACTTTTTGAATTGGTGTAATTGTTGATATCTTTAAGTCCTTGGGCACAATACCATGCATAAGAGACATATTTATTATGTTTAGTAGCGGATAACCAATAATATCAAAAGTTCTTTAAGAATTCTACTGTTTACACCATCCGGGCTGCTTTTATTTGCTTGCTTATATACCAATTCTTTTAGTTCATGTATTTTAATAATTTAAAAGTACTTAATTCCTTCAGGCTTGTCGTATTGGATCGTGAAACTCAAACTTTCCAATACCAATTGATGATGTAATTTCTGTTATACTATTTATGAAGTAAGTATTGAAGTTTTCAGCAATAGTTTTGTCACTAGTTTCTAGTGTATTCTCAAATATAATGTGCTTACTATTTTGAATACGTTCGGTTTTTAATACAGATTTTAAAGTCTTCCACATTTTTACTGGGTTACCTTTATTTTCATCTATTTTCTTTTCATAATATTTAATCTTAGCTCTACGGATCATGAATATCACATTATTTCTGCATTCTTTGTATGCTTTCCAATCTTCCATACTTCTTGTGAATGTAAATTTTTTATAAAATTTATTTCGTATATTAATTACTCTTTGTATTTCTCCATTAAACCATAATTTTGAACTATTTTGTGACACCTCCTTGTCATATGAATTATGGTCAATTGCATTTTAATGTTTGTGTAAAATGTTTTATAAAGTTTATCGATGTCGGTTATTTCATACTTCCAATCTGCCAATATTAACTCGTTCTTTATGGCCTCATAGTTAAGAATTTTCTTTATTTTGCTTTCTGCATCAACTTGGAGTTTTTGTGTGATGTGACTAATATCTGCAACAACAATACTATGATCTGTAACTTTTGGAGTGTGCCATACTGTACTTTTTAATCCATTATTATTAGTTATCACTAAATCTATTAATGTTTCAGATTCCTTAGTAATTCTTGTACTCTCAGAAATTAGTTGTACAAATCCACAGTCCTTTACAATATTTTTAACTTAATTGTATAGAAATCATTTATTTTATTCCAATCAATATTATAATCCCCAATCAGAATTATATCTTCACTACCACGTGATTCTACTAGTTCTTCTAACAAATTTTCCAACAGGTTTAAAAATTTGCACAACTTCCACTTGGTGAACGGTAAAACACAGCTATACTTATACTTCTACTATTCAACTTAATATTACCAACAATACCCCAATATTCTAAATGGAGGCTATACTCTTTTAATATTTCAAACTGTAGAAATGACTGATAGTAAATTATGACACCTCCTGTGTGTCGTGAACTAGAATCAACCCTACCTAAACTGTATCCTTTAATGCCTATTTCATTACTTTCAATACAATTTGTCAGATGTGTTTCTGTTAAACATACCAATATTGGTTTTTCTCGATTGATTAGCTGTTGTATTTCGTCAAAATGTGTAGTTAAGCCTTGTGTATTTAAGCATAAAATTATTGACTTATAGTCTGCTGTTATATTTAAACATCTAGAAGGTAATTGCTATATGTAGTTTATTTTACGCTTTTGTAATTCAATAATCCTTTTAAAACATGTACAATTATAGTCCCATACTGTATGCTGTTCATCTAATTCTATATTTAAACGACTTTTTGCTTCCACACAGTTAATACACTTAAATTGACTTTCTTGACAATCTGCTTCATTATGAGATTGTGCACACCGTGGGCACACTACACTCCCTTTGCATTCTTTGGCAATATGCCCAAACTTACAACACTTATAACATCTTTTTATTGCCACATGCTCTAATACCTTACATCTCCTCCATCCTATTCTCAATAGTTCTTCTCTCATAATGTATTTAAATGTATCTGTATCCAATTCTACAATAATGTTGAATAACCCTTTAACAATTTTGGTTTCATACTTAATATTCATTTGAAAATTTTGTTTATGCTCATCTAACTTATTTTGATTTATAATTTTTTTGTAAATGCCTTCTTTGTCACTTTCATCTACTCCTATAATTTTTATCATTGGAAGTCTTTTTAATGGAGTCTTTACTGTATATTCTTCTCCCATTTTTTGTGATATAGTTTTCTTCATCACCTCTACTGCCCTATTATTTTCACATTCAATAACAATACCACCATTTTTTGTAGTTTTCCCTACACTTACTCCAATTTCTAAACTAACAGGGTCAATATTATCTTTCAATTTTTTAAGGATTTCCTTAGAGTCTGTTTTTCCACCAATTTTATCTATTATTACTATAGGAGGTTGAGATACATTCCGTTTAGTGACTGCACTGTACAATTTATTAACATCGAGTTCTGCCTCTGGACACTTTTGTTCGAATAATTTATTTTTTATTTCTACCAAGTCCTTACCCTGTTCATCAAACTTTTTAAAATTCCTCATGAGTTCTTTCCAGGGATTTTAATTTTGCATAACTTCCCAAGTACATATTTCGTCTCAGTCACTTGCTTTTCACACTTTGGACAATAAAATTTTAAAACTCTTCCTTTTTTTAACTGCATACATCTTATTTCAGAACTTGATAAGTCTGTACAGTCAAAATGTACTATTTTTGTACACCCATCACACTCACAACATTTGTCATCTTCTATATTTAGATTACATTCCCAACAAACTTGCATATTATACCCTTATTATTAATACTTTCACCAAAAATATGTTTGCATATTTTCCAAAATAACTTTCTTTTAATTTGCTGGGTTCAGTCCTGTACAATAACAAAACAACGAAAGAGCCGCTGCCCTCTTGGAGACTTGTCTTTGTCTGGTTCCTCACTAACGACCCTACTACTTTGGTTAGACCTGTAGTTTGGCTCTTTAGCTCATTAGAACACGCAAGCCATTTCACCTGTTCTAGTAATCTAGAACTTCGACAAGGTGCAGGTTCATTCGAAATTTTGTTCATCATGGTACAAATCACAAACTCCCATACGCAATTGTGATTGAACAAAATTTGACAAGTTGCATGCAAAACGTAAATAAATAAAAGCAAAACAAACTTTGGACTACTTAAAATGCAAGACATAGATTTTTTATTCTATTACAGAAATGTTTACTGTGTCCGATCCAGTACAAATATACTGTACCTAATAGCATTGTAAATATATTGAAAATTTGTATTTAATATTTATATCTATTTTTAATTGTAAAAAATTCACTGAAATAAAACATACTTGACCGTTGCGGTCACTTTGTTTATTATTCCGTCGTTAGAAAATGATAAAGGAAACAAAGGTGTGATAAGAAATGAAACCAAACCAACATTTGTAGCTTTTCACAAACTGTAATCAAAACCCACTTGACACTATCTATTAATTTTTTATTAGAGATACGTTTAAATCATTATTCTGTTTTTTCCATTTATTGGCCAACTAATTAAAGTAACTATTTAGATTTGTACAAATTCCGCTATTCATAAATTCAAATTGTGCCGCTTAATTTTCAAGTAGTGGTAACCTAGCTTTTGAATAAGGACAGTATCGAGGTTTACCTGTTTAAATGCATGTTTTTGTTTTTCTCCCCTCTTTCAAAACGGTGAAGTGCGGTTGTAAAAAATGTAACCTAAGTTGTATTGTCTACGTAAAAATGTAAAGTGGATATAATTCGTCATTCTAAGTTACCAATTCATTATTATTTGTTTATATGAAGATTCGTTCATCATCATTAGGTCTTCAGTCCTGGAACTAGTTAGGCGCGTACCATCATTGTTTCCTATTCTGAACTAACCTACAGATTTCCCTGAAATTTGCACAGTCTGCATCTATAACTATCTGATCTAGGTCTACATCTACCTCTTTTTTCCTATCTCTGCTTGTAATATATCCCATACTATTCTCCAAAAATGCCTTAGAACGTATTCTGCCCTTCTATTTCTCTTATCTTTTTTCCCAGATATCTGTTGTAACCAGAATCAAATTACCTTGAAAAGAGAGCTTTTGATGTTTTTTAATGATTGATTGATTTGTCAGTTGTTCCATATTCGAAATAAATAAAAAAGGCGTTTACTTTAATCTTTAATAATAACCCAACCCTAGTACACCCACTGAACAGGGTTCTTTACTTAGACGGGTAGTCTAGAGAAACGAGAGCCCACATAATATTTTGGCGACCGTGACAGGACCCGTGTGGGTATAAAGATAGTAAAATCAGTATACAAGTAATTGGGTTATTTTGGTTGCCTTATGGATTTGGAAAGTGCAAAGAGGTTGCGCAAAGTGATTCGTGGGTCTTTTACAAGATGTGCCACGGAGTTGGAGTCACTTTTATCGCAGCCCCTGAATGACATGATAAAAGTTCAAGTGTGTATGAATATGCTGAAAGATAAATTCGAGGAACTTAGTGTTATTAGTTCCGAAATATTTAACGCGCATGTTGCCGATACTGCAGTAAGCAAAGACTTGCTTTCTGACAAGGAGGGCAGTGATGCGTACTCAAAACGGTATCAAACATTAAATCTACGATGCGAAAAACTGTTGAACAAAAACCAAAAAAGGGAAACATTGAATGATTTGTCAGACCTAACTAGCATTTCTGGCAGACGTGGGTTTAAGCTTCCAGTTCTACAGTTCAAACAATATGATGGCAGTATTCGAGAATGGCTTCCGTTCTGGGAACAGTTCAGAAAGATTCATGATGATGCGGATATTGATCCTGCGGATAAAGTAGATTATTTGGTTCAAGCAACAGTACCAGGAAGCGGAGCCAGGCAACTCGTAAACAGTTTTCCAGCCACAGGAAATAACTACACGCAAATCATAGACTGCATGAAAGCACGTTTTGGTAGAGAAGAACTACAAATTGAAGTTTACGTGCGGGAGCTTTTAAAGTTGGTTCTAAATAACGCGGCTTCAAGAGGAAAAGTGAATGTTTCTTGTTTGTATGATAGTTTAGAAACGCAGCTCCGAGCTCTTGAAGTGTTGGGCATAACCTCCGATAAGTATTCAGCCATGCTTTTCCCGCTTGTAGAATCCTGCTTGCCAGAAGAGTTATTACGTGTATGGCAACGAAGTACTTTAAGTTTATGTGTCGAGAATGTTGAGCGAGGTGCTAGCATTTCTTTAGAAGCCCGTATGAAAACATTGATGCAGTTTCTGCGGAGCGAACTCGAAAATGAACAGCGTATTTCTTTAGCGTCAGAGGGCTTTGGTTTACGCAATACAAGGCCCCTAGTCAGAATGATTTTGGGGAAAATACGAAAAGGAAGCCTAAGTTTGAATATGGTTTATCGACGGCCGCTGATTTGATAAACAATAGCGAAACCGTCAAATGTATTTTCTGTGATTATTCTCATGGCAGTTCTAACTGTGTCAAAGCTAGAACTTTTCCATTAGAAAAGAAAAGGCAATTGATTGTCGAAAAGAACGCCTGTTTTAGGTGTCTAAAGATGGGACATTTAGCTAAGAAATGTAATAAGCGTATTAGATGTTTAGTGTGTTGCAAATGTCATGTTACATTATTGTGTCCTGAAAGTAGAGCAAATCAAGAAACAGAAACTACGACAAAGGTGTGCAAACAGGAAGATTGTGGCACACCGGATGTAAGTGCAGCAAATTTTACCAATACCCATGTGTTTTTACAAACTGTAAAAGTGTGGTTAATTGGCAAAAATAGATCACGAGAAGTGCGTGCATTAATTGACACAGGCTCTCACAGGTCCTATGTTTTAGAATCCACAGTACGAGAATTAGGTCTTATGCCCAAACGAAGACAAAAAATTATGCATTGTCTGTTTGGAGGAGCTATGGCTGAACATATGCATGGGTGCTATGATCTTAAAGTGGTGCAGAATAACTACTCCTGCGATGTAGAAGTTTATGATCAGACAAAAATATGTGCCCATGTTTCACCTGTCTTGCACGGTGAATGGACTACAGAACTTGAGGACTTAGGGGTAAAGTTAAACGACACTAGCCTATCTAAGGATATTGAGCTGCTAATTGGGTCTGATGTCGCAGGATCGCTTTATACTGGTCGTCGCTATGTTTTGAAAAGCGGGCTTGTAGCGATGGAGACGCTCTTGGGATGGACTTTAATGCGAAGACACCCGTAAATCAATGTGAGAATGCTATGTCTCTTTTTGCCGTAAATCTTTTTGTAGGAGATACCGCCATTAGCAATTTGTGGGAATTGGATGTGCTGGGTATTTCCGAGCCCAGCAAATCGGCGAATAGGCAGGCACTTGAGATAGCCGCTAAGAAGTTTTTTGCAAAACTGTTAAAGTTAACGAAGAATGTCGTTATGAAGTTTGTTTGCCGTGGTTAGATGGGCACCCCCCTTTAACTTCTAATTACAACGTTGCGAAAAAACGCTTGCACGGTGTTTTAAAGAAATTGAAGTCCGAGCAGTTTTTGAAAGAGTACAATGCAGTTTTTAAAGAATGGTTACAGGAAGGTATTATTGAAGTGGTTAACGGAGAGATTTCTGTCGATGTAGGTCATTACCTTCCTCATAGACCCGTGATTAAAAACAACTCTACTACAACAATACGCCCAGTGTTTGATGCTGGTGCTAAAGAACGAGACAGACCTTCGCTTAATCAATGTCTAGAAAAGGGTGCTAACCTAATCGAAGAAATTCCTGATATTTTGATTAAATTTAGAGAAAATTGTTTTGGAGTAGTTGCTGATATACGCAAGGCTTTTTTGCAGATTTCTATAAATGAATCTGATAGAGATTTTCTTAGATTTTTGTGGGTTAACTTGGAAGGTGAAAACATACTTTATCGTCACAAGCGGGTTGTTTTTGGCGTGAATTGTAGTCCATTTCTCTTGGAGCGACAATACAATACCATCTGGAGAGAATCTTGGAAAAGTGCGATATCCATGAACTAAGTTACACAAAAAATCTAATCTGCAAACTAAAGAAAAGCTTCTACGTTGATAATTGTGTGACAAGCATTAAAGATGAAGAATGTTTGAAAAGGTTCATCGAAGAGGCTACTTTAGTCATGATGGACGGAAAGTTCGAGCTGAGGGGGTGGGAGAGGACACTTTACTCTGAAGACTTCAGTAACGACGTGCACGTCCTTGGTTTGAATTGGAACACTGGTCGAGATACGTTGTCCTTGAAGGATTGCCTTAGTAAGTTAAACGAAAATGAAGTTGAAGCGGTAACTAAACGTTGCATACTCTTGGCAGCGCAACGAGTTTTTGACCCTATTGGAATTGTCTGCCCAGTTACACTGGTTCCAAAATTGCTGCTGCAACAGACTTGGGAAAGCTGTTTGAAATGGGATGATCCTTTAGATGAGAGTATTCAGGAAGAATTTCGTGCTTGGGTAAAGGATTTAAACTGCCTGGAACACTTAGAAATCCCCAGATGGATACGAGCAGGATTTGGTGAAGGAAAAACCACTTCATTGCACGTGTTCTGCGATGCCAGTAACAAAGCGTACGCTTGTGTTATTTATTTACGAGTCGAATGCGATGGGGAAGTGCATGTACGACTGTTGGCAGCAAAAATCAGAGTAGCACCACTAAAGAAATTGACCATACCGCGATTGGAACTTATGAGTGCAACAATAGCAGCGAGATTATACGCTAATGTTGCTACGAATCTGGAGGTGAAGTTTTCTAGCTATTTTTGGAGTGACTCGACCACTGTGCTCTCGTGGATCACAAGGGAAGAGGAATGGGCACCTTTTGTATGGAACAGAGTTTCAGAAATACGCGGGCTCGCTCAGGTTCTATCTTGGAGGTATGTTCCAGGGGTGCTAAATCCAGCCGACCTCCCTTCACGAGGTTGTTCAGCGAAACACCTGTTAAAGACGCGATGGTGGGAGGGTCCTCAATGGCTGCGCGACGAAGAAATAAATTGGCCCACATGTGATGTTGAAGGTGATGAGCTGTTAATAAATGTAGAGAAGAAAATACCATCACAACCCTATTAAATGTATAGTCAGATTTTTGGCATTTCCATTATTTTTCGAGCTATGTTAAACTTCTAAGGATGATGGCATGGATAATTTGTTCTACAAAAAATGTTAGGAGTGTCGGCTCAAAACGTATTGGTGGGTTAACCGCTGACGAATTAAACTACGCTGAACAATTAGTTTTTAAAATTGTTCAACAGGAAGCGTTTATGGAGAACGATGACAAATTTAATTCGTTAAATGTGTATCGTGATGGATTTGGTTTAGTTCGTCTGAGGTCTCGAATTTCTAATAGAGACGACAAAGAATATTTTCGTTTGCCAATAGTGTTACCGTCCAATCATGTAGTGATTGATAAGTTGGTTTTTGAGACTCATGTAAAATCTTGCCATATTGGTACTCAGGGTTTAATCAGTTTACTTCGAAAATATAGAGCGGTGCATTTGGAACTGGTCACCTCGCTCTCGACGCCTTGTTTTATGCGTGCGTTACGTAGATTTGTAGCACGCAGAGGAAGGCCAAAGGTCATTTATAGCGACAACGGTGCGAATTTTGTAGGCACCGACAATTTGTTGCGGAAAATTAACTTTCTTTTTTGGTATTGTTACTATGATGCTACGTTTAAAATCTTTGGGTATCTCGCCTGTCTCATACATATAGCTTACAAGTTGGAAGAGACGTTCTGTTACTGCTTGTCCAGCGGCTTTTAGAGTTTCTGCTTGCACCTTATCTTATTACACTTTAATTGTACGTATTACGTATTACGTAATAGTATTACGTATTACAATTCAATTGGTGATAGTTGTTACCATCTAAAGTCGATAAAACAGTTTACGAAGTTAATAAAATACATCGCGGCAAGCGCAATGAATAAAGCGAGTGACGCCTCTAGCGGAGGTAAGCGCGAACCTTATTACAGATTCCGCGCTGCCAACTACCATGACGTCACCACTGCCAAATTACATTGCGTAATAATCGGAAATATAAAAAGTTAAATAAACAGGTAACACATAATTTACTCACATGATAGGTCCAGATTTCATGATACGCCTATCATCCTGCAGGATAGATGAGGATGGTGATTCCTCCGGAGCTGCTAGCTGAGCATGGACATCAGGGTCGTGGAGTCCAGTTCACCTCGGTGGCTGTAAAATTCTCCTACCTATGCAGGGATCGGATTAGGAACAAGGTAAAGGGCGACAACAAAGATAATTAGGCAGGATATCTACATAGGTAAAGCTAAGACACGACCACACCACACGAAGAACAAAGGCAAAAAGCCTCGTTATAGAGAGAACAGGAAACTTCCCCACTCTTTTGTCTTTTACCCATTGGCGCGAACTTATTCGTCCAACCCTCTAGGGTCGCGCACTCTGCGCAAACTCACTGGGACGTATCGGAAGCACGCGCCTAGTCTTTTAAATTTCGCGCGCCGCGTCTTTTGAAATTATGGCGCGAAACCTCCATAAATCAACTTAACCTAATACATATGTTACAGGGCCACTTTGGCACGTAACAATCTGTACCCGGAGCCTTACCATTTTTCAGACTCTTTAATGCTAATTCAAACTCATCTCTAAGTATAGGATATCCCAAGTCATCATTTTCAATGTCTGATTCCTGTTCTAATGCAGTTAGTTCCTCTCCTGCATATAAATTCCCTATATATTCTTGCCATCTACCCACTTTCTCTACGTTTTCTATGATGACGTTTCCTTGTGCGTCCCTTATATTTTGGCTATACGGTTTTATACCCCTAAAATTCATTCTAATTAATTTGTATGTTTCGTCTGTCTTTCCTATTTCCATCTTCGTTTGTATCTCTTTGGACTTTTCGTCAATCCATTGTTCTTTAGCTTTCCTGCATTTTCGAATAATTTCCCATTTTATGGCTTTGTATCTCTGTTTTCCTGTTTCGTCTGATTTATTTTTGTATTTTCGTCTTTCTTCTATTAAATTCAGGATAACCTTTGTTATCCATGGTTTCTTATTTTCTTTTTATGTATACCCCAGAATATCTCTGGCCGCCATGTCAAGGCTGGATTTAATGTTATTCCATTCTGTTTCTACTTCCTTAGTTTCAGATATTTTCCCGATATCATTCAGCAATTCATTTGACTTTTTTTCGAATCTTTCTTGAACATCTTTATCTTTTAGTTTCTCTAAGTCCAAGTGCCTTTTTCCGTTTCTTTTTTTTCAAACTTTTAAATTTAAGTGCGGCCTTCATAATTACGATGTTGTGATCAGTGTCTATATCTGCATCTGGGTAGCTTCTACAGTCTTTTACTTGATTCCTAAATCGTTGTCTAACAAGAATGTAATCTATTTGATATCTTCCTATATCTCCTGGCATCTTCCACGTATATCGTCTTCTAGCATGATGTTGAAATAATGTGTTTGTGATGATTAAATTGTTCTTGTCGCAAAATTCTACCAGCCTATTTCCTGTCGTTTCGTGCCTAAACCAAATAAACCTACTACCACTCCTTCCCTACCCTCACCTACCACGGCATTAAAACCCCGTAATTATTAAATTTTCATGTCCTTTACGTATCTTAATGTCTTCGATATCTTTGTAGATGGCTTCTACCTCTTCGTCACTGTAGCTAGAGGTGGGCATGTATACTTGTATTATTACTGTGTTTACCGGTTTAGATTCTAATCTAACCATGAGTACTCTTTCATTCTTTTGTAAGTAATTTTCTACACGGTATTCTATCTTTTCCATAACTATCTCCACACCCAAATTTCCTTCCTCTGCTCCTGTATGAATTACCCTGAAGTCTCCACTCCAAAATCCCCGCCCCTGGCCACCGAACCGCTGATCCCTACTATGTCTAGTGATAACCTATTCATTTCGATTTTAGGTTCTCTAGCTTACCTACTTGCTTCATACTTCTAACATTCCACGCTCCGACTCGCAGAATGTTCCCAACTCTTATTTTTAACTTTCCGATCGCATCCTCTGAAGTAGTCCCTCCCGGAGATCCGAATGGGGACTATTTTAACTCGAATCTTTACCCCAGAGAATGCCATCATGTTTGTTACAAATTAAGCGCTGTGTGCTTGGGAGATAATGTGGTGGTTTCCCGTTGCCTTCCACATCGCGGTAGTGTGTCTTAGACTGCCATACTGACCCCTATGGTCTCTGCCAATCTAAGTACCGAAAGAGCCGCTGCCCTCTTTCGGGGACCTGTCTTAGTCTGGTTCCTCACTAACGACCCTACTACTTTGGTTGGACCTGTAGTTTGGCTCTTTAGCTCATTAGAACACGCAAGCCATTTCACCTGTTCTAGTAATTTAGAACTTCGGCAAGGTGCAGGTCCATTCGAAATGGAAGATTCGTTATGTTCAATATATTGCCGCTTCACAAGAATACATGTCTTATTTTGCAGAACGAACCAGCAAGCATTTTTAAGGATACGAAATATCGGTTTATTTGTAATAGCCCTATGATAGTATCCAACAGTAACAGCTTTGTCAATTGCAAATTAGAAATTGTAAAATAACTAGGCGATGCAAATATAGGAATGTTAAATCTTATAATTTATTGTTCCCTAATAATTTTTTTTACATTAGATAACGGAATTTCAAAGTCTTTCACTGGTTATAAATGTTAGAGAATATGTATAATTAAAATATCTGTGAGGTTTATAACTGGACTAATAAGTTCCACAGCGCTGTCGTCTATATGTGCTCGCTGGTACTTCATAAACCAAGTAGGCGGAGTGCTAAGCTTAATATCCTTTTCTAATGAATATCTGCATCTCGACATTTCGTCCCGCCCTACGCTACCTCACCCCAACCCGCGCTTTTACAGCAGATGGTCAGTATCCTGCTGTGATGAGCTCTTAACCAAATTAGTGGGGTCTTTAGTAAGGAACCAGACTAAGACAGGTCCCCGAAAGAGGGCAGCAGCTTTTTTGGTAGTTAAAGTGGCAGAGACCATAAGGGCCGGTATGGCATTCTAAGACACACTACTGCGATGTGGAAGGCAACAGGAAACCACCACATTACCTCCCAAGTACACAGCGTACTTAAATTGTTATTAATGGTGATGGCATCATCTTGGGTAAAAAATTCCGGAGTAAAAATAGTCCTTACATGTGATTTTCCAATGCTCCACCCGAAGGTACTACATTGGCCAGGAAGCGAGTTTTTTTTACCTGGAAAATTTGAAATTTTGCCGAACCCTTGCTGTTCCAAGCAACGTAGGGATCTTTAACGTGCGTGACAACATTCACACACGGTACCTCCATTTTACCTTTCATCCGAACGAGGGCGTAATTTTTGTGAAAAATGCTCGCCTAACATTTTTCAAGCGGACCGTGTCGGGATTCGAACCCGGGACCTTGGGCGTAGTAGTCACACACATACCACTACGCCACGGAGCCGCCTTCCCCTTCACATACCACTGAATCTTGGTGAAATAGGGCATATAATTATTAGGAAACAACAGAAGGGGAACCGAGCCATATCTAGGCTGTGGGGATTTCAGGGAACAGTGTAGACTAGCTAAGAATAGAAATAAGTGAAGGTACGTGTCCAACTAGTTTCAAGACAGAAAACCTAATGATGAAAAAAATAATTGCACTTAAATCTGATGATTATTATAAACAACTACAGGTGTTGGTTTTGAAATATTTTCAACTACTGTTGATTGTGCAAAATATATTGGAAACTATTCATTCGGCAAATATCCAAATGTTGGGGATCGTGGTAGCCGCAGGCTGCTTAACCCCCTTACATGCTACTGAATATCGGTGAAATAGAATAATATATTTATAAACAATAGAAGTGGAACCGAACTGAATTTAACAAGAAAGAGCAGCGGCTATGTTCGAAGACAACAAACATAGAAACAAGGAGAAACTTGTTGAAAGCATATGTTTGGAGCACAGCACAGTTATGTCTATGAAATAGGGGCAGTAGGGGAAGCAGACAAAAAACGGTAGAAGCCTGTTGGAATGTTGTGCTTGAGATGTATGAGAACAGACAAATCGAATAACAAAGAGGTTACAGAAATAGTAGGGGAATAAAGATATCTGTGAAAAAAAAAGGAGGAGTAGAAGGGCAGGATACGTTCTAAAGCATCTTTGGCGACTAGTGCGGGATATATTACAAACAGAGATAGGAAAAAGAAGGTAGAATTAGATCTAAATCAGACTATTGCACACAGATAGTGAAAGATGCAGACTATGGGAATTTCAGCGAAATGCGTAGGTTAGCACAGAATAGGAAACAATGAGGGTATGCGTCTAACCAGTTCCAGGACTGAAGACCTAATGATATAAATGACAGATACAGTTATCAAAAGCTATTATGCTAAAAGAGTACAGCTATTAAAGATTATAACTTCAACAGGTTACGGGCCCTGGTGCTAGTCCTTGTGTTTTTCTTAGTTTATTGTAAAGTATTGCTGAAATCTGAATAAGATGGATTTAGCACAGCACATTAAACCATTAGATGTGAATCAGACTGGCCTTTATGGAAGAGGAAAATTCGTGATTTACTTGACTATCACGAAGGTGCACTAGACGATATTGATACAAAGTTGATGAAACCAGTATCAGTTCAAGATGATGCATCTTCTGCTGAAATTAAAGTGTATAAGCAGGCAAGTGAAGTATATCGTAAAGCTAATAGTTTTGCCAAGTCAATGATTAGTACTGCAGTTACTGATGCAGTATATCAGAAAATTATGGATAAAGAAATTGCTCATGATGCATGGGAAGTTCTAAGGCAACAGTTTGAAGCTACTTCAATAGTTCAGTTGTTCAAAATCTGTACAGATTTTTTCGCATTCAGTTGTATTACAATTTACGTTGTTATTACAATTTATGCGTGGTTCTTAACGCCGTTATATAACCTATACAGTACACGTTTTTATCGGATGATGCAATCGCTATGTCTATGTCAATTTCATGCACATTTTAGGTAAAGTACAAATTACTTACGTGATATGTATATCTTGGAATTTCATCACAGGGTCCACCACGTGTTGGTTCGTTTTCGTAGTTCGCGAGGTTGAACATCAAATTATTAGCCATTGCTGAACTTCTTATTGTATCTCGTAGGAGTTTGAAAGAGGTAGCGGAACGATAAGGGGAGATAAAGGGAAACTACATACATTTTTTCTTTAAAAACTACACCGCACTTACATACTTGTTGCTTCGTCCATGTCAAGTTAATTAATTCTCCTTCCTCGACTCGCGCGCTCCCGCATCCCTTCTGTGCAGACTCAACCGTCACCAATGGCGAAAGTTAGCATATCATTTCAAAAATACGCAACAATTAACCAACGAAGTATCTCTTACCCTAAAACATGATACATGACCAGTTTGGCATGTAACAGTTGGTCAGCTGGTGATGATGTTTCCACTCATATTGTTAAGCTCAAAAGTTTATGGAATGAGCTAAATAATGGTTTAAAATCTAAAGGTGAAAATCCCTTACCTGTGTGGTTCAGTTCTCGATTTGTGTTTTGTGGAGTCACCTCTTGTTTTGTTAATGCACAGAGACACCAAATATGTACAATGTAGTATGGTAAAAAAATTAATTAACACAGAAGTGTTGAAAAACTTCTTTACTAAAAGGTATTGCAATTTATTAAGCAGTAACATAAAATGAGTTTTCTAACTTTTGATTAGTATCACTGTAAACAGTTTGTACCTTACAATTGATAATTTCATAAACAATCGTACACTCAATTTAAAAGTTTACTTGTGGTCTAAAGTGTTTTTGTAACTTGTTTGCCTTAAACGATAGTTTAGTATTCCATTTTGCTTGTAGTCGTTTCATATAATGGATGTCTCTGGCCTTTCTGCAAAAGAAATTTAACTTTGTTAATTTAATTAACTTAATATGTGCTAATGGTTATTAAAATATATATTGATGTGATTAAAGGACATCAAAAGGTCATTTAGCACCATTCTGTGAACATACTGTTACGGTTTAATTTTCCGTGATGCTCACCTTAATTTTCAGAATATTTAGTTTCCTCAATGCAACGCCAATGTATTTAAATTGTTGTGTTAAATATAATTTCCCTCCTTGACAGCAAGCTGTTTTGATATATGAAGATAGATTAAGGAAAACCGGTCGAATTCACTTTAGCACTCTTACAACAATTTGTCGTGCTGGTTAATTAGTTGATTGAATAATTAAAGTAACCAGTGAGTTCTTTAACATTCTCTGATGAAACCAGTGAACTTTAAGTAACGATTTCCTTAAAATGATGGAACGCAAATATCTTCCGACTATGCTAGGGGTCTATTCCTCGGGTAGAACTTATGAGGAGTGGTCGTGGTTCTTATGACAAAACATTATTTACTTACTATGGCTTAATTTATATCAAAATAAGGGTTAGGGTGGGCACCACCAATCATTAAATTTTTAAACACAGAGTTTCCCTAAGGGGGACTTGGGAGTCCGAGAGGAATATTTTATTAACTGCTTATGCAAGAGCTGTAAAGAAAATTGAATTAAATTAACAAGGTGAGGACACAAGAGCTATACTCTTGCTACCTCATAATAAAAAAATGCTGAAAAGATTAATTATGCACACAATTTTATAGACACAAATATTAGGCATCAAATTCTGAAAGAGCTATCAGAGTTTCTTCGGTAAATAGAGGCTACAAATATCATTACCTCAAAGGTATTTATGCCTTTTGTTCCTTGATCTAATTACACTATTTTTGAACTCACTAGTTCAAAATAAAACAATTAATTAAGTGAATTAAATGGTGATTCTTTAATTAAATGCTGCTTCATGATAAAAAGCAGTATGTACAAAATTTGCATATCAAAAAGATTACTATAATTTCTTCTACACAGCTGTAGAATTATAAATTCGAATGAAATATCAAATACGTTAAGCATTTCCTTTTACTACAAAATTAACTCAAATCAATACCCAAAATTATCAGATCTGTTATTCGGTTTACAAGTTTATATTTAAATTTCCAAAAATCTAATAATTCAATGTTCAAAAGCTTTAACTATAATTACACATAAATGAAACTTTAATCAGAACTCAATGGAGTTGCTTAATTTCGTTAATAATAATAACGGTTATTACACTGGATTTAATATTGACAATAAAAAGATTATTAAAGTCCTTTATGGTTTGTTAAACAAAATAATATTTGTAGGTCATCACAAAGTTATTTTTCTGGTGTAGCCTTGTATCAATGTTCGCCAAGTGCGGACGTCGTGTAAAAATAATATAGAGCGCTTACCTCGTTTCAACAGGTTTTGTTTGTGTGACAGCGTTACACCGTATAAAAGCAGATGTATATACATACGGTTCCTGGACAAACAAATGACGTCGCCTGCACACGTTGCACTGCAAACAACCAGCTGCTTGTTTCTTGTACCCAATTATACGAGCTTAAAGCGTATTTCTTCTACGCAATAACGGGACAAACCAAAATCCATTCCAACGGTTATCACAAAATGCAAAGCTTCGATGTATTACTGCATTTAGTTCGTTACCAAAACAATTATCTTGAGTGTAATTATCCACATTGTTACTTGTAAATTCGTCTTAACAATTTTAAAAATAAATTATTGGACGTTTAGATTCAAACCAAAGAATTGCTATCTAGATTGTAGAACATTCCTGTTAAATCTCAAATATTACAGTTTCATTGCAGAACATTTTATTAAATCCACTTATTACAGTAAAGTTGAAGGACGTTCATGTTAGACCAAAATTTATTATCGCTACATTGGAGTACGTTCTTGTTAAATTTAGAATATTGTCATTAACTTGATAAATGCTCACATTAAATGGTAAACTTGTAACAATTTTATTTTTGATAATAAATCCCTCCATAAAATTGCGAGAACAATTTAACAATTTTATTTGTGATAATAAATCCCTCCATAAAATTGCGAGAATAATAAAACACTTTTATTAAAACAATAGTAAATTACATTCAACAACTAAAGTAATACGTTAAAGCCGCATCATCCTTTGGTATTCTATTTGTGGTTAAATATCTGTGTCATCTACAGCTGTTTGCAGGCGCGTTTCTGTTTGACTGTCCCCCCCTCGGACGCCTCGGTCGCCCGAGCTAGTTTTGTAATCAGTCGGCCATACGTGGAAGAAGCAATAAGATGTATCAAAAATTGCAGGCCGGCAATTTGCGTATCAACTTCGATGAGTAAGGACACATCTTCGAATAGCGGTTGGTAACGTATAAAGGTTATTAACTTGTTTAATTTGAGATAAATTATTTAGCGCGACAAGATATAATGCAACAATTGACAATGCAACTCTGAAAATACGAAATTTAGAAGGCAGTATATTAAGAAGATGACCTTGCTACAACTTACGATGCAACTTTTAGTATAGAAAATTTAAGAAACCAATTTTATGAAGACGACTTTGTTATACAAACTTTGAAGACACCTTGGGACAGCGTAAGGATGCTACTTTGGTGAGGCGGCGTGATTCAACAACGGGATTGCAGCGGCTGCCAAATGTATCGTGGCCGTATTTGATTCTACACGTGGAGCGACTCCATAGTAGAAGTTGTTTTGTATGCATTTGGTTCACAGTACACGCAGTGATCTTTGCATGAAATAACAAGTACCTCATCCTTCCTCGCAATAAGGCGAGAAATGCAGTTTTGGTTCGTAGATAGCTTTAAGTCCTTTTTATGTGTTTCACACTAGAAACATGTTAATTTGTTCTAATGTGTAAAAGCATAAATATTATAAAAGTTTCAACTATTGCTGAGCTGGATTTTCCAGTGTCGAAATTAAAGTTCACTGATTTGATGTTTTGAGAAACAACACGCGTGGTTCATTATGAATCGTTAGTAACAACAACAGGTGTTACTGACGTCACATATTTTTCTGTAGTATACTGCTGACAGATGTGTTCTTGAAAGCAAATGCTTCGAACAGCTTTAGCACAAGTTATGTAAACAAGAGTATTTTTGTGATCTGCTTTATAGAAATTAAAACTTGCACATGTAATTTAAAAGAAAAAAACTTGAGTACTAACATTTTTAGAAGTAATTAATTTGTCATCTGCCTGAACAGATCTGCACAGATCGGAGCCTTTTTTTTGTATAACAAGTTTACAATATACTGTAAAATGTTTGGTTAAAAAATAATTAAGATAAACCTGAAGTTGAAAACCATGAAGTGATTCAGTTATTAATTAAATTTTTGTTGCAATTCATTTTATTTTAAAAGATTCTTTTTAGTAAACATTTGGTTCAAGATTAAAGTTTTTTATTTTGATCAAGTATGATCAAATCTAATAACATAAAGCTAAAACCCTTATGAGTAAGAAATTGATGCCAATTTTATATTGGAAATACCTTTTTACTACTTCTTTATGTATATTTGCTGGACACAAATAGTGTTCCACTTTTTTATGTATCTAACTATTACAATTTCTTACAGGAACAGCGTCTTATTTTATTAAGACAGGTTTTTGTCATCGAAGGCGATCTTTTTTCTTTGGGTCTCCACGTCCGCCCTTAGAAATATGCCATGCTATTATCATGAATAAGTCCGGACTTGGTGGCGCCTATTTGGTATAGATTAAGTTTGACCTACAAACAGATTTCGACTCACCCCCCCCCCCCCCATTTCTCATAGCTCTACCCAAGGAATAGACCCCTAGTTATGTAGGAAGACTTAGTTTCACTACCACCCAAAATGGGGCTGGTGCCTTTAAGAAAAGATTTGCTTCAAACTCGATAATCGTAAACGAAAAGAAAATGCTGTTGTTTCTAATTCTTCTGGTAAGTTTTTGGATCTAGTTTTTGCTGATGTGGAGGTTAATGCTCCAGTGCGTGAATCTGATGTTGCTTTAACTACTGTAGACGGTCACCAACCTCCCTTGCTTATTTCTATCAAGAGTAATTTTATTCCTTGTATTAGGTTTTGTGAGAATGTCCATGTCATTGCTTACAAAAAAGCAAACTATGATGAACTTAACAGAATGTATAAGTCAATTGATTGGTCAGTTTTAGACAACTTTCAGAGTATAGATGAAGCTACAAATTACTTCTATTCAACTGTTTTTGAAGGTATTAATAGATTTGTTCCCATATTAAAAAGAAAGTCTGGAAAATATCCGTGTTGGTATAGTAATTCTTTGATTAAACTCATTCAATTAAAAAATAAACTATATAATAGGTATCAGCATTCTAGATCGGAAATTGACTATGTTAGATATTCCACGGCTCGTAAGGAATCAAAACGTTTGATTGACTTCTGTTATTTAAAATTCATCTGTGATAGTGAACTAATGATTTCCGACAACACAAAACATTTTTGGTCTTTCATTAAGTCATTAAAGAGAGATTTAGGCATTCCAAAACGGATGTCATACAATGGCAAAATTCTAAGTGATGCCTGTAGTCTAGCCAATGCTTTTGTCTCAATGTTTGAATCTTGCTATGTTAATCACTTGAATGATCCTTCTTCTTCTAGCAAATGTTCATATTCTTACAATAGCACTACTCTTGTTTCACATATCTTTACTGATGTTTCGAAATCTTTCAACGGTGTTTGTCACACGTTACTTATTGATAAACTTTGTTTTCTTGGTATAACAGGTTCATATTTGAAATGGATATATTCCTACTTAGTGAATCGCACCCAATGTGTGAAAATTGCAGGCATAATATTCAGAAGCATCAGTGTTTCGTCAGGTGTGCCTCAAGGGTCATACCTTGGCCCAATTCTTTTTATTCTCTTTATCAAAGTTGTTTCTGCATTTAAAAATACGAAATGCCTACTATATGCCAACTACTTAAAGTTTTTTGGGTGTATTAGTTCTGTACATGACTGTCTTAAAGTGCAAAAAGATATTGACAATCTAGTAATCTACTTGGCTCATAATAAACTCAAACTAAATATTGGGAAGTGCAAAATTATGAGGTTCACAAAATGTAAAGACTTGATTTTGTTTGATTACTGCATTGGATGTTCTAAGCTCGAAACTGTGGTAACCATCTCTGATTTAGGGGTTATTTTTGATGTTGGTTTAAATTTTATTAATCATATTAATTCAGTTGTCTCTAAAGCATTTAGGATGTTGGAATTCATTAAAAGAAACTGTATACACATCAATGATGTCCAAGTTTTGAAATCATTATACAATTCTTTAGTTTGCAGTATTTTGGAATACAATTGCATCATTTGGTCACCTTATTATGCCACTCACATCCAGAAAATTGAGCGTGTACAAAACAAGTTCATTAATTTCATTCTCTGGAAGCTTAGATATCCGTATGCCGAAAGTTCACATGACATTCGGCGTCAGTTGGTCGGTTATCAATCACTGCTAGCTCGACGTACTGCAGCGTTTATATTTCTTTATAAATTGCTACATGACATAGTTGACTGTCCGGAATTACTAAGCATGCTGCAGTTTCGGATACCAGTTAAAGTCACCAGGAGTAATGATTTATTCTACATCGGTAGTCATCGTACTAACTATGGGGCTAGTGCATTTAGTGATAAGTTAATGGGAGTTTACAATGCTTCTATACCATCCGATATCGATATTTTCAATGTTACATGTAAATATTTGAAGACATCTTTATCTATTTTGTAAGTGTTAACTATGTTTCTTATTTCCTCATGTATATTATTACTATTTGGGTATTACCTGTAAGTAATTAATTTATATAAATAAATAAAATAATTCTTCGTTTGACACAGTGTGGGTGGTTTGAATCGAAGTTTAAGTATTGTCACGGAAAATTTAAGTCAAGTTGACGGCCACTAGAAAAGTACTTAGGTAGCGGCTTTTGGGTTGGGGGTGGTGACAACTTTTGCTCCGGCTTAGTCAGGGTGAGACTCTAATTCAGGGTAGATCAGAAAATGTACTGCACAGATTATATTAATAAGGGTTAGTATTGAATCAGAGCCTGGACAGGGAATGCCAAGGCGCCAGGAACTGATAACAATTAAGGAGCGTATGAAACCTAAAGTCCTAGTTCCAACAGACTTCGAAGGAACCCCCTTCCAGATCATAAATATAAAACACGCAACTTCACAAAATAACTATCTTTAATATCGCATCGAACACAAAACAATTAATAACAAAATTCTAAATACCAGTTGAATTTCAATATTACATCAATTATGATTAACACCAGAATAGAAAATACAAAATTAGTAAATATTACCGTAAGGAACCCGACGAGTGCATATCAGGAAGAAGAACTTTTAATTTCTCACTCACTTTGAAGTTATTTATTACTCACGTACTCATATACCCTTGGCCAAGAAAGCATGTAGTAGTACGTAAAATGCACCATAAATTAAGTGCTAGGTGTTCTAACCTCAATTTCAAATAAGCACCTCGTGGGAGCAATCTCTAACAATAGTGTAAATATTAGATACCTTAACGTACTGTTGAAATATTTCACAATTATCCTAATGAATCACCCTAGGCAGTAAAGAGGGTGCCTAGAAATATACTAAATGTTGATTTTTAAATATTAAATTTTGTATATCAGTATTACAGAATTTTGAATGAAGTAGATGTACTTCTTATGAACAGCAATAGCTCAAATTAGTAATATTAAGTACTAGTAAAAGAAAATAATAAAACCACAATGGCACCAAATAAGCACAAACACTAACAACAAACAATAAATACATGGAATAATCTTACTCAATGATTAGCTTCTGTACGTAGTTATCTCACATCAAAGGTCGTCGAAGTCCTAGGCTGCTGGAATGGTAACTAAGAGTAATGACAGCTGGTCGGCAACGCCAATAAATGATAAATAATAAAGTTGATAGTGCGACAACGTTCTTGAGATAAAGGAGACAGGAGCATAAACAGAATGAAGAACATACGTATAACGCACAATGAGAAGGCGTAGGGAGGAAAAAGAAGAAGAACCCTAAAATTTAATATTAGAAATCAAGTTGCAAACAAAAATTGAGATATTAATTACCACGTAAGTGGGTCAATTAAATGTGCACTAACTGATTTAGAGATAACAGGACGTTACAATATTTAGATTTCAATAACGAACATCTGCACCTAGAAAAATTAAAATAATAAAATTTAATCTATTTTAATTCATACCAATTATGAACGATGCTGATGAATTTAAATCCAGTACAAGTGAAAATCGAAGCTTGCAAAAGGTATTCTAGAACCATAAAACCAAAATTGCCAAACTCCAATAATTATTTGTCGGGTCTACCTAAATCCGTAATCAATACGTTTATATCGGCAGAATCCAACTTTCACCAACAACGATCGAAATAAGAATGCCTCTTATCCACAAGGACAAAAGCAAAGTACAGCTTATTATCATATTTGTAATTTCAAATGCAGATAAGTAACGTAAATTTGAGTATACGGCAATAACTTGTAATTATGAAGGTCAACACAAATGAAGCGCAAAGGTAACAACGATATAGATAGCAGGACAATGCTATCAGCAGACAATTGAATTTAGAAATATTATATAAATAAAATGCTGACACAGAAGTGTCGACCAGAAGGTTACAGTATATGTTTCTGTATGTTGGTTATCTGTATACTGATGTATTAATTGTATCGCTGTTGCTAACTAGAATTTCTAAAATAGAAGTTTTCCATGTTGCTCTAATTCATATGTAAATTTAATAGGTGTCCGATGCAACGGCTAAAGCTGTAGGTACGGTCTCACTCAACGAATGTCTTCACAAAGGCCCAAATCTGATGGCGGAATTCTTCCCATATTATTAAGGTTTCATTTGGGAGAAGTAGGTATTGTAGTCAACATAGAGCAGACATTTTTAATGATTAAACATAATGTTCCTACTTACAGGATGTCACGTTTTCTTTTGTGGAGAAATAATCTTCGATAATCTTTCGACATTTGCATGCTATGTTCAGTTTAGTTGCGTCTCTCTTTTTATTAAATGCCACCATCTCACATTATCTCGACCGGCTTAGTACCCCAACGACCAAGTAATTGGAACACTCTTTCTACGTTGACGATTGTGTTACGTCTGTAGCTGGTACCCATACTGAAACTTTTTGCAAAGAAGCGAGTGAAATATAGAAAAAGTTTCAAGTATCAGCATGTGTCAACGAAAGCCGAGATCGAACAACATCTTCTAGGTACTGAATTGCTAGCCAAAAACGATTTGATTGAGTATAGCATAGCTAAAATTGAAAATGAAGTGACAAAGAAATTTCTCCTGCCCGTCACTGTAGGAGTGTATGCCTATTTTATATTTGAAGATTACTTCGCAAAGGTGTTTCCTAATGAGATCAACATGGGATGAGTTGTTGCTTACAGAGATAAAAGTGCGTATCGATACGTGGTTGACTAAAATATATCTCATTAAAGACTTCTGTGGTTCAGCTGTCCGAAAAACTTCATGCGTTTTGTGACGTAAGTAAAATTGGAGCATGTGTTTTCATGCGATCTGAGAATGAGAAAAGGGTCTCTATTTCTTTGGTTGTTGGAAAGTTGAGAGTTAGTTCTATCAAACCAGTAACAATCCCTATGATGGAGTTGATAGCAACCCCCATAGCAGCTCGCTTGACTGAAGCAGTAAGTGATGCTTTGCAGGTAAAGAATATTACTTTGTGGACCGATTCAATGGTATCGCTGTATTGGATAAAAGGGACAAATGGCATATGTGGGATGGTAATCACGACAAGAAAATTAAACTACTCACAAATCTAGATAATTGGCAATTTGTACCTGGCGAAATCAATACTGTTGATCTGTGGAGCAGGAGGTGTTTATTAAGCAAATAAGCAAAGTGGAAAGATAATGAGGGCCCTACATGATTGTAAAAGTCGCCTCCTGAATGACCCTATGTAGAAACTGTATCCACAACAAATGCGCTAACTGGAAAAAAGACCGCTTGTCTCGTTACTGCTGGAGGTGAAACTTGCATAAATATATTTTCGAAAAATGTAAGGTTAATGGTATGAATAATCGTTTCATTAGAAAGAGACAATGTGCGATTTTAGAAAAAGGAAATCGTACAGCAGAGAGTTACTGTTTGCAGAAGAGAAGTGTTATAGTCTATGCGCGACTGTTATAGTCACGGCGTAATTGATAAGAGCCACTACGACTGTTGGCAGTACATACTAAACACGTACATAATATTGCGCAACAATATATTACGTCATAATTGCGTCTCAAATTGTATCACATACCAAAAATGTTTACAGTGATACCAAGGCGCCTTTAAGAAAAAGATAAAATGTACTCACAAAATAATGTAGAGCTCTTCACGACCTTGCGGTTATTCTTGCGGCAGGAGCCATATTCATTTCCGTTTTGGGCGTTGTTGGGCGTGGGTGTCATTAGGCCATCTTGAAACCAGATTTTCCGTCTTCCCTCTTCTTTTGTTGTAGGCAGGACGAAGGAATAAGGTGAAGATAACAATAGACGATAGAGGCAGAGATAACGGGAAACATACATTACCTAAAAGAGAAAAGACAAAGGCACGCCACAGATAACGTCACTGTTCGACGTCTCCTTGACTAAAAATCGTCGTGTCGGAAACCGCCCCTTACTTCCTCAATCCACGCCTGCGCATTCTCTGGCGCCGACGCAACTGTCCGAAGTGACGGAAATGCACAAGTCTATTTTTAAAAATATTGTCGCGAATGCACTCACAAATTAAAAAGTGGTGTGCAATGCCAATTTTTGGGCATGTAACAGAAGTTATTGAAGTATTGACAAAGAATGTCCCCTTGCTGTAAAGAACATTGAAACTTAGGTCGATGAGGAAGTGAGTGTGTATTACAATCCTTAGTGATAAATTTCCTACTTCTTTCTAACAACCCATTGATTGTAGCTATGATAAAAGAGCAACATGAAGTATTGATGCATCATGCAGGTGCAGGTTGGATCCTTAATGATTTAAGAGAGAGAGTGTGGATTTATAAAGTATGACTCGTAGCTAGCAGGGTTCAAAATTGTTGTAGATGTCACAAGCCTAAGATCAAGACCTTACTTACACACTTCCTCTACTGGTCTTCCAAAGAATCATGTTAATTTAGGTAAAATTTTTCAAGTGTAGGGTGTGATTTGACGGTCTTTGTTTTTGAAGCATGATTCTAAGGTTCACATGGCTATATTTACGTGTGCCGTTTATAGAGCTGTACGTCTAGAAATTGTCTTCCTTTTCCACAGAGACATTCAGTTTAGCTCTAAGACGAATGATCGCACGTTGCATGCCATCGAGAACATGAAGATTAAGTGGTATTTCAGTGTACCTGCAACAAGTAGGTGGGGGTGGGTTTGTGAATGCCTTGTTGGTGTCATCGAATTATTATTAAAGACTATTCTTAGTCACGCACTGTTAACACTGAATGAGTTACAGACCCTTGTTTTGTTGAAGTAGAAGGATTTATGAATAAAAGACCAATCACTTATGTCTTGGATGATTCCATCGAACCACTACCTATCACACCATCCATGTTTTTACAACAGAAAGAGACATATACCAATGTAGTCAATTTGGACACTGTTGATATAAATGGACTAAGAAGTTGAGTACGCTATCTGGCTTCTATTCACAAGACTTTAAAGGGTAGATTTGTGCAAGGAATATTTAGATGCTTTAGTAACAAATATTTAGATGCTTTAGTAACAAAACAATACGATTTTAAAACATCACACAGGGAATATTTCCGTTGGCACTGTTGTGTCGATAGGAAATGCGAGTAAAAAGCAACAAGACAGAGTTGGGTAGTGTTGCAAATATTCCCTGGTGGAGATAAAACATTTAAGAGTTGCTAAGCTTGAGACAGCTAACGATGAATTACTTAGACCGGTTGCTACGTACGTAGACGTAGTCAGAAGAAAATTAAATACCAGGCTAACTTCAAACACGGAAAGTGGGGGATTCACCTAAATACCAAAAAAAAAGTACATCGCCCACGATTATCTATTAACACAAAAATAAATAAAGGATTCTGTATAAACAAGCGGAAGAAATAAATTCAGAGTTACTATTTTACAGCAAACAATTACATTATATGGACAATTTACAAATCTAAATACGAAGTGCGCATCTCGTATTTCACACTAAATAAAATTAATCAGTAGTAAATCAATATGTGAGAGCTTTTGTCAAGAGTTCTTAAAATTTCGCCTAATAATTTTTGTAAAATAACTAATTAGTAAAGCGAATAAACGTATGCATTCTTTTGATACGCATGTTTAAAAATAGTACATCGCACCGCACCTCTAGAGGGATAATATTAATTAGCAGCCACAAATAATAGTTCTATGTCACGTTTCTCGTCACGTAACTACACCAAACGCTGATACGGAATATGCCATTGACACACACAAAAGAAAACGAGTTGCATACCTGTAGGTGTCCGGATACTTAGCTTGCAAACCGTCGAGGGCAAGTCAGCACAGAAATGCCATGGTCGTCAGGATCCATTTACCCTGCTACCATAACTACAGCAGCGATCCACAGACAAAAGCAGCTGGTCCACAGCAACGAACAGGTGGGCCTACACAAAGAAAGAACCCATTGGCCTCCAGCTAAAAAAATCAATACACGCAAGACACCTACTAGTTGTTAAACAAACAAAAACAAATGTGCATTGCTTTTGAAATACGGTGACGAATAATGTAGAAAATATTTCGACGGACAAGCTGCAGAATCAAATTCAACATTAGTTCAAATGACACGAATTCGAACTGCAAAATCCTGGCGTTATCGAAGCGCGATTAAAACTGGAAAACACGGTTTTGTCGGATAGTTCAATACACTATTTAGACGAAGGTTTAGATGGAAAAACACATAAGAAGCAATTATAAGTTATCAGAATGTTTGACATACTAACGGATACCTAAAACAGGATATAAACTATTTAATTGTAGCATAAACTTGTCGTTTCAAAGCAACTAGATTTAAATTGAAGGATTTAACAGTAGCAACGGAATTTATTCGAGCAGGTATTGAATTAACCATGGAAATTTTAAAAGCAAAATTGGAACGTAACACAGTGCAAAGATTGTGCACTTTGAAAGTGATTGACTCAAACAATGAAGCGAATCTATCAATTAAGGAGAGTATTAATTCCTCAGCTGAGGAGGTGCCAATCATTGGTGAGCCTTGTACTGATGTGGAGTCGGATCAAACATCACCTGGCAGTGATGGTGTTGGCCATGCACTTCACAAGGCAGAATGGTTAAGACACAAAAACCATTAAATTAATAAAAATCCATGTTCCTTAACTTTTCTCCTGTCCTAACAGTATTAACGTATGTTTGTTAATAACACATTTGTAATAATTGTACATTGCTACGTGTTCGTTTGTGTGTTTTGCGATATTTATTGTATAATTGAAATGTTGATATTTGTGCTCATCTTGGTTTTTAAGACTGAGGTGGGATTTACTAAAAACGGCAGCTTGTTGCGTTTTCCTTTTCGTGCTTGGGAGAAATATCACGTTTGCTATAAATTGTCGTCACTGTATAATTAGGGTATTCAGAAACAAAGAGGGAGTTTTGTACCAAGACTTTTAGCATCAATTTTTCCAACATTAATAGGCGACTGTAAATCACATTGACGAATGGATTTAAAGAAAAATAACAAGTATTATAACAATAACCATTAGCATAAAACATAAGACAAACGTTTATTTACCTGGCGGCAGCTTCTTGTTGTATGGGAGACCATCCAATGGCTCGATAATGTGCTAAAACCTTATGCAATTTTTTTGTATTGCGATTTACAGTCATGACTCGATTAGGATCTAAACTTTGTTTATAATAGCGCATTAAACTACGGTGACCTACAACTGCACCAGATGGGAGAACCAACTGATAATCGCTTCCATCCAATTCAGCCGCATCAACCTGGTAAAATAATTATAATATACTATCGTATAAAATCAAAATTACAAAAGCAAACCTCTTGATCAATATCCACAGTGGTATCATCGGCATCTGGGTATGATGAAGAATAATCATAAAAATCAGCATATTCGGCAAGAGCTAGCCCTTCGTGTATTATTTTACAGTGACCTTTATCCAACATATGATAGCGAGCAGCTTCAGCAGAATGGAATGTACGTCCTTTTTCATTACACCATAGGCACATAAAACCATCGTTTATTTTTTCACCTAAATACATTAGCAATCCGTGTAAATCTACACAATAATCAATGTCTGGCACAAAAAACGTATGCGCTTGTGACATATGTTCAACATTTTTAAGCAAGGTGCTACTATGATGATTGCAGAATAAACAATCATTATTTTCAATAGGATTTTCGGCTTCATCTTCCCATTCATCCGAGTCTAATTCTTCTTCTATTTCTACTACAACCATCTTAGTACTAGCAACAGAAGTCTCTGTAATCTTTTCATTATCCTTGTGCTTCTTTGAGTTTAAATGATTCTGATATGCATTTTGATTAGTAAATGTTTTACGACAAGCATTACAATGCACAGATTTATCTGTATCCTTTTCTTGATCATTAATACGCTGTTGTAAAACACGTTTCTGAAATTCTTCTGCAGTGACTGGTGGTAATTCAGCTACTTTTCTTTTTAAATTATACCGATGCCAATCCGATTTATAATGCAATCGTTGAATTTCTCCGTCCTTGAAAGCCACATGGCATGATATACAAGTATAACTCGACATGTTATACAGTTACAAAACTTAGGACTTTGACACTTTAACCTCACTTGAGCAATTTAAAAATGAAAGATTTAAAATACAGTTGGTCTAACTTTTTGAAAACTCCACTAATAAAAACGATTATTTCAGAAAACTACACTATTCGTTTTCAATTACACTTCCTTGCGCAATATATATTTAACAATCAAAAATGAGGTTAATTAAGCATGACACGTACGAGGAGGTTCCACTACCACACAATGCAATAGTGCAATATTTATACAATAAGCTTAAATGTAGGTTTCAAGCTCTCCCATTGTTCATTAACCAATCAGAATGGAGGAATAGTTTGAAAACTTACAATCTGTTTTTCAAGAAAAAAGTTGGTTGATTTTGAACAATTTCATTGTTGTTCGGTTGACTTTGTAAACTTGTCAGAGGTTGTGTATGAGTATATAATTTATGTTACAATTTTTTGAATAGTATAACCACAGGATAGTATATTGCTTATTATACTGTGGTATAACAAAACACTGAAATTCTTTTTGCATTTGTTTTGTCGGGATTTGGCATTACTCTTTGGGGTGTTATTACATGTCCTAAAAATGATACTTCCTTTTGTAAAAATTCACTTTTGTCTAATTGTACTTTGAACTGTGCTTGTCTTAGTCTTTCAAATACTTCTCTCAATCTTTCTATGTGTTCTACCAATGATGTGGAATAAACTATGATGTCGTCTAGGTATACAAGGCATTTTTCATTGTGTATTCCTCGTAGTATATTGTCCATGACTCTCTGGAAAGTAGCCGGTGCATTGTTTAATCCAAATGGCATTCGTTTGTACTCGTAATGTCCTCTAGGTGTGCTGAAGGCTGTTTCTGATACATCTTTTTCTTCCATCTCTACATGATGATATCCTGATGCTAGGTCTAATAATGAAAAATATTGGCATTTGCCTAATTTGTCTAAAATTTCGGTTATATTTGGTAGTGGATATTTGTCATCTACCGTTTTTTCATTTAACTTTCTATAGTCTATTACCATTCTGTACTTTCTCTTTCCGGTTGCGTCTAATTTCTTAGGTACTATTAACACGGGGCTGCTCCATAGTGAGTTGGAGTGCTGGATTATGTCTTGTTCTAATAAGTCTGCTACTTGTCTGTCAGCTTCTTCTTGGCTTGCATGAGGTAGTCAATATGCTTTTGTAAAGATTAGCTTATTGTCTGTTAGCTCGATATTATGTTTTACTGTGTTGGTGAATGTTAGTGGTATTCCTTCGCAGTGGAATATGTCGCGGTATTCAAAACATAAGTTTTTAATTGCTCTTTGCTCTTCTTGATTGATGTCGGTATTAAAGCGGATGTTACTTAAATTTTCTCCTAACATTTTGTCATGTTCTATTGGGTTGTAATCGTTTTCTAAATGTTCGTCTATCTCCATTTCGTTAAAATTTAATTCTTCTACGTTAATTGGGTCTGTCAATGATAATTCTACGGGATAGTTGTTTGAATTTAATATCGTTGTAGTGGCATAATTATCTTTTATTTGCACTAAGGCAGTTGGGGTTTCTACTCCTTGTTGAAATGTCATATGATTTATTATTCCTACTTTTTTGTTAGAATTTACTGGGATTTTTATTTTTCTTTCCGTTCGGGGTTCTATTGTGTATTTTGGTTCGATTTGTGTGTTTTGAAATTTAGGGGATTTTTCCGTATTTCGTCCTTAATAAACGGTTTTTAATGTCAATGTTGGCTCCTAATTTTTTTAGAAGGTCCATTCCGATTAAGCCGTCATATCTGTCGTTAAATTCGAATACACAAAATTCATCTTTCATTTTAACATTAAATGTTCTCGGTAAGGATATATTAGCTACGAATTGGTGTAGTGTTGTTTGATGGGCTGTTTTAATTTTAAACGGTTTTCTTTCTATATAATCTAAATAATGTTTTTTTACGGTTCTGCGGCTAATTAATGTTTTTGAAGATCCGGTATCGATTAATAGTTTAAATTCGGCGTGGGGTATTTCTATGTATTGTAATACTAAGTGATTTATGTTATTTAAGTTTATTAAGTTTGGTCGTTTATGAATTGGTCCATTTGAAAATTTGAGTTCGAGTTTTCTTCGTCGTACTCCTCGTAAGTTTCGTATTGTTCGTCGCGTTCATAAGTTTCTGCATGGTTTGATTTATCGTTCATACCTGTCTGAATATAATTATTCTGGTCAGTGTCCAAATTTTCTACTTTTTGATGAAATAGTTCTTCCGATGTAAAATTGCGTTTCTGATGAGGGTTTTGTCGGATATGTGTTATCTTTGTATTTTGTCTGGTGTTACCAGATGAGGTATCCATTGGTGTTGGTTTATAATAATTATTAGGGTTGTTATTATTCATTGGTGTATTTCTACTGGGGTTTGTGTTGAATGCTGCTTTTTGTTGGTTTAGGCTTGGATTGAATCTTGGCTGCAATGCGGGTTTCGTAAAAGTTGGGTTAAACGTTGGTTTTGAAAAATGTTTATATTGATTATTAAAATTCGTATTGTTGGAATTTGGGTTATTAATTCGCGATTGATTTGTTTGTGCGTTGAAGGGTGTGAATTTTTGTTGAGGAATTGTTTGTCTTGTGGCTTGTATAGTTTTTATTGGTGAATAACTTTTATTCGCGTTGGGGTTGTATAGTCTGTTGCGCTAATACATTACATTTTCTTCTTTTATTACTAGGTTCATGGCTTCTTCTAGATTTTGGGGTCGTTGAAATCTGATCTTATCCGATAGTCGTTCTGGTAAAGCGTTTATATACGTGTCCAGTGCCATTTCGTCATACATTTTTGTTTTTAAATGTCGAACGTTTTGATCGGGTTCTTTGATTTTTAATTTTGTTAGGATTAAACTTCTCACGTCTTGGCATTTCATTCCGAATTGATAGGGGGATTGGTTGTGTTCCAGTCTGAGGTTTATTAGGTCTCGTACCAGGCATTTTATGTTACGTTGGTCTCCAAAATATGCGATTAGTAATTGTTTAAATTCTTGCCAATTCCTGTAGATCGTCCCTACTGGCAATTAAAGTTAGTGCACATCCGGTTAGTTTACTTATTATCAAGCGTAAAAGCAATGCATTTCTTTCGTTATCTCCGGGTTTGTAGAAGGTTTTTAGGAACATTTCGGCTGCTCCAATAAAATTCACAAAATGCGCTTGCGTGCCGTCAATGATCTGAATTGTTTTCAAATAAAGCTTTATGCCAGCGCTACTCACTTTGGCTAAGGGTTGCTTTCACTTTTGGGTAATTTTCAAAAAAATTTTTTTTTTGATTTGAGGTTTATTTCGTTATTTGTATCGTTAATTTTGATTTGGATTTATTAATTTTCCGTTTGGGTTGGGTAATTTCAATTTTGTAAAAATTGAGTTTGATTTTGCTATTTGTAGCGTTAATTTTGGTTTGGATTTATTAATTTTCCGTTTAGATTGGGTAATTTCAAATTTTGTACAAATTGAGATTAATTTTGCTATTTTTAGCGTTAATTTTGGTTTGGATTTATTAATTTTTCGTTTAGATTGGGTAAATTCAAATTTTGTAAAAATTGAGATTAATTTTGCTATTTTTAGCGTTAATTTTGGTTTGGATTTATTAATTTTCCGTTTAGATTGGGTAATTTCAAATTTTGTAAAAATTGAAATTAATTTTGGTTTTCGTATCGTTATTTTGGGTTTACATTTGTTAATTTTCAGTTTAGACTGTGTCGGGTTATTTTTAGAATCGTAGTTGCTGTAATTTGTACTTAGTTACACAGTGCAGTAATGAATCTGTGAGATTTATACTCGGTAATGTTGATTTAATTACTGTAGACTTGAATTTGCCTGTTTCTATCTCGCCGCTTTAATTTGTTATGAGTTTTGCTTGAGTTTCTGCTTTCTGAAAGAATAGTTGTGCGTCCGTTATTTTTGGTTTATTTTTGGGTTTGTTCTAATAATTGTGATAAGAATCTCTTTTAAATAATCAAGTCTCTTTTGCTTTTAAAAGAAAATCTCTTTTACTTTTAAAGAAGGTCTCTTTAAACATTCATCTCATAAAATTTTATAAACTCTCGTTTGAAAATAATTTCTTTTTGTAACTATTTTCAAAAAAAATATTGACAAAATAAAATTCATAGAATAATAATAAATGGTAATCAAATAATAAAATAATAAAACTAGCATATATCAATTATAGTTTGTGAGATCAATTGGATTAAATGGAATGAACTTACATTAATTTCTTCATCTGTTTCTTTTGTGGGCTCGATCGATGCTGTATCTTGTCCACGTTGGTTTGTTGCTGGAGTAGGTCGATTCTTGTACTTCCTCCAACCTGGTTTGGGTTCTGTCAAAATTGCGAATTAAAATTCTTGGTCACCAATCTTCCGATTTTTGGATTTTTAGTGCCCTTTTGACATCCGTTACGACTGCGCCAGTTAAGGTTCGGGCTTTTGGAGCGGTGTTTTTAAAAACAATTCCAAACACTTAACAATTTTTTATTTATTCTGAAACAGAAATTACAATGGAATTTTGAATAACTTGTAAAAATAACTTTAATTCAAATACATTTGATTAATTGTAATAAGGTGAGTAGCTTGAACAACAAAGTATAGAGTTCGAAGATTGATTGCCGAGCTTTGAGCTCCCGGGCGTTTTATAATAACCTGCCCCTCACACGGCTGTGGAACTTGCAGATCTCATGTCTGCTTTTCTCTTAATTCTACACTTTATTACATTGTAACAATCTTATTTATAAGTAATTGCGGTATGTTAACCGCCTGTGACCTGCCACCTGCAGTATCACTGCCCTCTCGGATGCAAAGTTGCATGTCCGTTCTCATGAACTGTCGATAACCTCTCTGGGTTATCCTTGTATTACATTGTTGCAATGAACTTATACTTTATTTAACAATTTCTAATAATTCCTATTAGATTCAATATATTCAATATATATAGATAATTGGGGGATACATAACTCGCCCTAAGCACTCAAAAATGTCTAATTATAAGCAGTTAAATACAGACACACTGTCCCAATATGCTAAAACAACCGAGAATTTAATAAGATGTCCATAAGAAGCGATAGCACCTCACCACGAAGTTCAATAAAAAACAACGAAAAAAATTTATATATGTTATGATAATTTAGTGGAAGGAGAAGCAAGTAATAATATAGGATAATGTGGGCGACTGTAATAATTCAGAGAAAAAACGCATGAAATAGAAAGTCCTAGTTTTTTGCAACTGCAAATATGAACTATTTCTTACAATGGCATAGGCCACGGCTCCTATGTGAACCCAAAGAAGAAAGCATCCACTCTAACATCCGCTAAAACCAATCATAAAAATTCAATGAGTTATCACGACCAAAGTTACGACAATTAGCACAAAATTAAACGATGTAAGATAAATATTGAAACCAAAATAATTTGTTGTAGGAAAAGTTCGAGGAATAATTAAATGAAGCGACAGAGTTATACTGGAGGATCTAGACAATAAAGCGATATATAAGTAACGGTAAGTTCAAACAATAATCAACCAGAAGCAAAAAGATAGGTAGTTTAGGGTAAATAAGTTAAACGTGTAGACGGTAGGTGCTGTATAAGAGAAGGAATAAGTAATTAAAGTTAATTAATTGATAGTGGGGACTAAAAACATTAGATAAATCGTTAAGAAAATAAAACGTGAAAATTTTTTGGATGTACGCAGGGTTGAACGATTTTAAAGATAATTTTATGCCATCTAGTGTGGTTTAAATCGATATATGAAGAAATAACAGTAATCAAAACTCGATTTACTGATAAAATTGTTGAAAAACAGAAAGATATCTTATAACACATATACTTGCTAGGACGACAAGCTCTCGTTTGAGCTTTACCTAGACTAATGAAGAAAAATTCTAACATCATTCTTAAATAAAATGATTTACAAATTACCAGAGCGACAAACTTACTTCCGAAGTCTCGTTTAGACAAGTAATGCTGAGCGACCAACTCTTGATGAGTTTCTTCTAGACTTACATACAGCTGCGCGACCAACTTAGAAGAAAAATTTCGCCTAGACCAAATAGATCTTAAAATGCTACGTTGGAATATCGATATATCTAAAAAATATGCTATCAAGACAAAATCATACTCGCTACACAAAAGAAATATTCTACGATACATGTATAGAAAGAACAGTATTCCAAATTATTAAAATATTCTTTTGATATCGCGGAATTCATTAACAACTATCGTAAATGAGCTTAAATACAAAACGTTAACAACAACTTCATTATTGTAGTGTTTCGAGAGGCAGATATAAAGAGATCCAGTTTATTACAACGTTTTGAAAGGTAAACGATATACTTAGATAATTGCGTTAGCTGTATTTGAAGAAAAAATTTTTTTAAAGGAATTTGTAGGTTATAGTTACTTGTTTAAATTACCAAGAAAACATTTTTAGTACGATATCAGAGCAGGATAGTGTTTAAGTTTAAGGGAATAGGTATAACAAAATTACGTTACTATAACGTTTTAGAAGATACGCTAAAAACTAAGTTAATTACAAAATCTATATTTCGGGAAGAAATTTTCCTTATGAAGGTAATTGTAATTTATAATTGATTATTTAGGTTATAAAGAGACACTCAAAATCATAGAAAAATACAATATTATATGCGTTATTTAGACGGTAGCTTTAAAAATTGATCCAAAAACAACTTAAAATAAGTTAAAGAAAATTTCAGAAGTAAAGTGATTATTTTAACTAAACTTAAGTCAGTTTAAGAGATTTTTTCCTCTTCTTCTTTATAATGGATAGAAAATAAAGCTATTTATTACAGTTAGAATACTTACAGACAAAATTATATAATCCAAACATGTGTTTAAGTGAGGTTATATTATGTAATAGGCACTCCTGAAAGATATGCACTTTTAATTTTATTCCGAACCGAATTAGGTACTTATTTAAAAGTTAGAAAGTTAGAAACACACTGTTTTTATAATATTACGAGAATTACTTGAATTTGCAATACATTTTAAAAAGTATGCCAAAAATCAATAAGCAATATGGCTACCGATGTTAAATTAGCAGAACAGTTGTCATTTCACTTCATTTCATTAAGGTTGCTATAGCAACAGCAGTGCTACCACTCTAAATTTTCAATTAACAGATATTAAAAAATTTAAATAGTCATTTATTTTTTTAATGAAAAAGCTACAAAGATAGTTAATTAATACATTATAAGATGTAAGAAGATACAAAACAAATTATGTTTCAATCTAAACACGTTGATGCGCCACTATTATACCTCCGCCGGTGCGGTACGCGCGCTACTACAGTCAGTTGGTAGCAATGTTAAATAATTGCGATATGACGCGCAAATAAAATATTACGTCACGCAATATTCAAATTATTACAACATGCTATTGCTTCTTATTGTTATCTTATTAAATTCTCGGTTGTTTTAGCATATTGGAACAGAGTACCTGTATTTAACTGCTTATAATTGGGCATTTGTGTGTGTTTAGGGTGCTACCGTTTTGAGAAACTACCTTAAAACAGTTTGTTTTTGTGTGAATGTATCTGTAATGACACTTTTAAGTTGTCGTGTCTACCTTTGTCTGATTTTCTTATCGTAGTCGAAGCACTCGTTAGGAAAATGATCGTACTAGTTCTCTTAGGAGCCTAGTGAATTTCAACATATGTGATACCTTATCTTGTCGGATTAATATCGCAGGTGGTCCTTCAGACTGCGCTGTGTTTAATAGGGACAACTCTCTACCTTCTCTCGGACGCTTGTCCAAAAACTATACTTTTTTCTTATCCCGCTATCTCCGCTATGCCTTATTCTTCTTTCGGTGGACCTGTTCTTGTCCCGGAACACCCGTCTGCCACATAAGAGTGATGTTCCCTCATTTCGAGCTACTGACCACACTGGTTGGTTGAGTAGCGCTTTGCTATCCACCTTTTTCTATGTCGCTTTTGTTCAATGCGAGCCCTTCCTCTACTTTCTTCTACCTGGAAGTGCCTCTTATGCACTCCAAAAAACCAACCTTCTTCTTTTTTACCGTTCCTGTTTCTCTACTGCCTTTTCATTTCTGTTAGTCACCGTGTGTTTGTGCGGGAGGTTTTCACAGACACCTGGACCATGTCTCTACGAATCTTTCATGGGGTCATGCGGTGCCGCTGTCAGTGCATGGGCTCTGGCAGTGAAGGTATGTATGAGTGTGTGAATGTGTGAGTGCATGTGTTTATATCTATATGTCGATATATCCTGTGGGTATCGGGTGATGGTATCACCGATATCGATTATCGCCGGGTGCAGGGATGCACCCAAATGTCTTTGCCGGTCTCTCGTGCTGTTTATTGTGAACGGACCTGCTTCACAGGTTTCTCTTTTTAGAGGGCACGAGTCAATCCCATTTAAACGGCTCTACTGGAGCCACTCTATTTGTTGTTATCTATTGTCTTGGGTAATAACTAGGCCAATATCTTTGTCTTCTTTATTATCCTTGATAATACCTTTAGTTTTAATATCGTTATCTTACTGATTACCTTTAATAATAACTTTAGTTTAGTATTGTTATCTTACCGACTACCGTTAGTAATAATTTTGGTTTAATTTCTCGTTATCTTACCGACTACCGTTAGGAATAACTTCGAGTTATTTCGCGTTATCTTACCGGATATCTTTAGTAATAACTTTTTTAAATTCATGTCACCTTACCTACTATCTCTTATAATCACTTTAACTTAATATCGTGTTATCTTATCGAGTATCTCAAATAATAACTAAAGCTTAATACCGTTATCTTATTCATTACCTTTGAGGATAACAACTTAAGCTTAATATCATTATCTTATCTACTATCTTTAACAACAATTTGAGATCTTGTCTTATCTTTTTATCGTCCTAACGTGTGGTATATATGACCAGACGTGGGAATTATTTTTCTTGAATTTAAGTGAAAAAGCTAACCCGATATAGAAATGTAATTTGTCAGGTTAGCATATAAGGATTTAGTAGGGGGTACATTTGGTAAATTTGTTGATTCACAACTATGTCATGGACAAGTTTTAAATGTGCATCATTAGGAAACCAAAGTACCAGTAACAAAATTTGCTAGAGTGCAGAGTGACGCACTCCATGAACATTTTTAAATTTGGGCACTTCTTGCCAAAAGAAGAATAGTTTTGTTGCAACACTCATGTGTGTTTGCACATAAGAACTTTTATGTTAGCTTTAGTTAGATAGGTTTAGATAGTTTAGGCGACTTGTCGCACCCGTTTTAGTTTAAGTAGTGTTTCATGCTCCCCGAACAAATTTGTGCTGTCGATAATTAGTGTAGTCAAAGACTATCGGGCCCCACGTTGGGCGCCATTCTTATTACACTACTCTTGGTGAAAGTTTATATGGTCGATAAAACAGTTAACAAAGTATTGCACTTTAGAGGGTGATACAATTATATGGTGATAGATAGTTCTTAAAAGTCGGTAATACAGTTACCAAAGTTCATAAGACACATCGCGCAAGCGCAATGGATAAAAAGCAATGCAACGCCCTGGCGGCCGGAAGCGTCAACCTTATGACAGGTTCGCGTGGCCAACTACCATGACGTCACCACTGCCAAATTTACATTGCGTAATAATCGAAAATATAAAAAGTTAAATAAACAGGTAACACAATTTAATCACCCCGGAAATCCGACTTTCCCCAGGTACGCCTATCATCCTTCCGGGTCGATAATGAAGGTATTGCTCCGGGCTCCGGTGGTGTTAGCTGAGCATGGACATCCGGGTCATCTCTGGTCGTGGGCTGCTCCAGGGTCATATCGGTTTCCTAAATGTAGTGGAACGACAGGACAGGTTAATTAGAAAAGACAAACAAAGATAAGCAAGACAAGGGAATCTACATAGTAAGATAAGATACGATACCGGCACGACTACTTCACTTGAAGATCAAAGGAAAACAGCCACAATTCAGAACGTCACCAAAACTCGTCCCCACTCTTTGTCTAGTATTGGTTTACCCCTCTAGTGTTGTACGATCTGCGCAAACTCACTACTATGACGTACGGAAGTACCGCCTAGTCTATTTAAAATTCCCGCGCACCGCGTATTTGAAAATATGCCGCGAAACTTCCGTGTATTAAAACTTAACCTAAAACAATGTTTAAGTGGCAATGGCACGTAACAAACATAATAAAGAAAGTTATACTAATTTTAAGGCAAATCAAAAGGTTACTCACGTAAACTGTAGAGCGACTCCAGCATTACTCCATGATAGCCACAGCGAGGCTCCGTTGATCTTTCGGGCGTAGGTATTCGTTGAGCCCGGTCGAATCCAAATTCAATTTGTCTTCTTTTTTTGTAGCGGAACACAGGAATAGGATGAAGGGCGATAATTATGTAAAAGGCTACATCTCAAGAAAATGACACGGTAAGACACAAAGGTAACTACATTTGTTCGAGTCTCGATCACCCGTCTCGACACGTCTGTCGGAAATCACCACCACCCTTATTGGCCCACCCGCGTCGGCTCAATGTCGCGCAACGCACTGTCTAAAGTGACGGAAATACACGCACGTCTTTTTAAATCCTTGGCGCGAAATTCTTACAAATTAAAACTAAATAAAAAATGTTTAGTGCCGATTTCGGCACGTAACAGCATATGTTTCAAAGCCTTATAGTGCTACGCTTTAAACGTAGACCATCAAAAATCTTCTTTTCGCAGCTAGTGTTATCACGCGAGTTGCGTATCCCCCAATGTATATATGTACAAATAAATAGAAATTATTAGAAAATCATAAAAAAACTTAAGTTATATGCAACATTGTAAATTCAAGGATAAATAAGAAAGGTTATTAAAAGTTCACAAGCAAGTTGTGAGAACGGATGTAATACATTGTATTCCAGACAGTAAGTGATACTGCATGTGCAGGTCACAGACGGTTAAGAAACCGCGATTACTTAGAAAGTAAGATTGTTTTACTGTATAATGAATAGAATTAAAAAATAAGTAGGCATGAGCTCTGCAATTTCCCACAGACATGTGAGGGACAGGGACAACATAAATACCCCGGCAGCCCCAAAACCATCAGTCAGTCTTGAGTATTTCAGCTTTAACATTGCCGTTTGCTTAGGCTACTCGCCCTAATATTAATTTAGTTATTATTTTATTTCGACTTAGAGTATTTTAATCAGTTTGTCAAAATTTCATATTAAATATCTGTTTAATAAATAAAATTTCTTACAAGAAGTTTTAGAAGAAGTTTTTAAAAAGACCGCTCCCAAAGCCCGAAACGTAACTGGGGCAGTCGGTAGGATCCAGAAACGCACTACGAGTCCAAACATCGGAGAACTCGTGACCAAGAATTTCAATTCCCAATCTGAAAGAACCCAAACAAAGTTGGACGAGGTACGAGAATTGACCGAACCCAACCTAACAAATTTGGACGAGGTACAAGAATCGACCTAGTCCAAAGAAACAAAATATGGACAAGGCACAAAAATCGACCGAGCCCACAGCCAGAAAACAAAAAAAAACGACGATAAAAATTATGTAAGTTCATTTATTCTAAACCAATTATTCTTTTAACAAATTTATCGATGCTAGCTAGTAAGAGAATTTTTTTAAAATTATTTTATGTATGTACAGATTTTTTTATTGCAATTTATGCCATTTTATAAAAATAATTTACTAAGAGAAATTATCTTTAAACACGAGGACTTATTTTGAAACAATAGAACTAATTTTAAACAAGAGAATTACAAAAACGCAATTATTAGTTCAATTATTACGAATTATTAAAATACGAAACAAAACGAATTCAATTCAGCAAGTCTGAGACATCAAAATAGAACCCCATTAATTTTTACCATTTTATCACCAAAAGCTTAATGTATAAAGCGAAATTCTTATAAACAATTAATTATAGAAACCATTATTTAAAACTAAACCTTTATCGTATTCTATAAATTAAACACTTCAAGTGTATACATTATAAAAGCATTTTGTAATCATTATTAAATTAACTCAGCAAAGCGCAAATTTAAAACGCGATTGCCATACCGGAAACCATCAATGAATAAAACCATTCACTCATCGCAACTTTATAGAAAGCTATCATTAAATACTTACATTACTAAAAAGATTCATTCAAACGTGACATATTTTATGATTAAATACTTCAGCACGAGGTAATTAATTGTAAATGACGCACTTCATTTATCACCGAGACTGAAAATAAATCTTTCAGGAGACTTAAAACTTATAATTTAAACAATTTTATTGTATAAATTATAAAGGAAACATTGATGCAACTACTGTAACAAAACGGTTGACTGAAAACTTGCAACTCTATATTTAAACATTTAAGGTAACGAGACAATACAATTGAAATAAAGCATTTTATGCACTTATCAATACAACACCTACGGAGACGAGATAATTAAAGCAGACACTTAACTAATTAATCAGCAGGACTAAAACAAACAAAAATCGTAACTGACGCAAAACCTACAAGTATAACACAATCACTGCCAAAAATTATTATTCACATAAAAACCTTTCACAAAATTGAAACCCGCAACAACCATAACATCCGCAAAGTTTAAAAATACACGAATCCAAGGCTACAGCAAATTGACCAGACATTACCAGGCGCGAATTTTACAATTTCATTATAACACCGTATAACTACGTATAAAAAATAAGTAAAGCCATTCTTTAAATAACAAATAACAACCAAACTGAAAAGCAATAGACCAAATCACGAAATAAATCTAAATTTATACAAAAATTTGAAAGTAGTTAAAAGCGAAAGCAACCCTTAACAATCATGAGTTCAGACATGAAGATTTATCTTGAAAGCAACCCTCAATTTAACGGAGACCAAGCCCTTCAAGGTAACTTTATTACCGTGCAATTACATTTCCAATGCTCCACCCAAAGGTACTACATTGGCTAGGAGTCGAGTTTTTGTTGCCTGAAAATTTAAAATTTTGCCAAACCGTTGTCGTTCCAGGCAAGGGTGGGATTTTTAACGAGCGTGACAACACTCACACACGGGACCTCCATTTAACCTCTCATCCGAAGGAGGGCGTAATTTTTGTAAAAAATGCTCACCTGCCATTTTTCAAGCAGTCGTCCGTGTCGGGATTCGAACCCAGGACCTTGGGATTTGTAGTCTTACGCTTACTACATTGATCCACGGCGACGTCGGCAACTTCATTACGGCGTCCGAAACATTTTTAAAAACCTTTTACAAACCAGGAGATAACGAACCAAAATGTTCTACTGTATGCCTAATAATAAGTAAACTGACCGGACGGCACTAACGCTAATTGCCAGCCGAGACGATTTAGAACAGTAAAAAGATTTTAAACCCATAGGGATAGCATATTTTGGCGACCAACGAAACATCAAATGTCTTATCCGCGATCTAATAAACCTTAGAATTGAAAGCAACCAATCCCCATATCAATTCGGAATGAAATGTCAAGACGTACGAATTTTAATTTTAACAAAACTAAAAATCGAAAAACGCGATAAAAGTATCCGTCTACTAATAACAAAAATGTATGACGAAATGGCACTGGACACCTATATAAACGCATTACCAGAACGACTATCAGATAAAATAAGATTCCAACATCCCCAAAATTTAGAAGAAGCAATGACTATGATCATAGAAGAAGAAAACGTCATGTATTATTAAAATAGACTATATAACCTTAATGCGAATAAAAGCTATTTACCAATAAAAACCATACAAGCCGCAAGACAAACAACCACTCAACCAAAGTTCAATCCATTTAACGCGCAAACAAATCAACCGCGAATCAACAATCCGAATTCTAATAACACAAATTTCAATAATTAATTTAGACAATTCCCGACACCAACATTTAATTCAAATTTTTTGCAAAACCCGCATTTCCACCAAGATTTAACCAAAACATAAACCAGCAAAAACAAATATTTGGCGCAAACCCTATTACAAATACACCGATGATAAATAACAATAACAACCTTAACAGTTACTACAAACCAACCCCTATGGACACTTTATCTGGTAACACCAGACAAAATACAAAAATATCGCAAATCCAGTCAATAACAATAACAACCCTAACAGTTATTACAAACCAACCACTATAGACACCTCATCTGGTAGCACCAGACAAAATACAAAAATATCGCAAATTCGACTAAACCATAACCAAAAACGGAAGAATTATTTCACCAAGAAGTAAAAGACGATCTCAACCACGCCATAAAACTAATGGACAATTATAAAGAACACTTAAGTGAGTTAAAACTGCCAAAATTACACTTCGATAATATAAGCGTTTAACCAATTGTATTAATCATTTTAATTATTTTATTAATCATGTATGTATTTTACAAAATGTTTCTTAGATATAAGAATAAAGAAAGAAATTTTAGACATAAGGAAACAAAGGTAAATAAAGAAACAATATATGTACCCTTAGGGACAATGAATTTTAAACAATGAATTTTAAAAATTAAGCAAAGAAAACCTTAATTTTTTACCTACGTCGGAGGAGTTTCGTATCCCCTAATCTATATATGTACAAATAAATAGAAATTATTAGAAAATCATAAAGAAACTTAAGTTATATGCAACATTGTAAATTCAAGGATAAATAAGAAAGATTATTAAAAGTTCGCAAGCAAGTTGTGAGAACGGATGTGATACATTGTATTCCAGACAGTAAGAAATACTGCAGGTGCAGGTCACAGAAACCGCGATAACTTGGAGATTAAGATTGTTAAATTGTATAATAACTAGAATTAAGAAATAAGCAGACATGAGCTCTGCAAGTTCCTACAGACATGTGAGAGGCAGGGACAACATAAATACCCCGGCAGCCCCAAAACCATTTCAGTCTTGAGTATTTCAACTTTAACAAGGCCGTTTGCTTAGGCTACTCGCTCTAATATTAATTCAGTTATTATTTTATTTCGACTTAGAGTGTTTTAATCAGTTTGTAAAAATTCCGCATTAACATCTGTTTAATAAGTAAAATTTGTTACAAGAAGTTTTGGAAGGAGTTTTTTAAAAGACCGCTTCCAAGGCCCGAAACGTAACTCGCGCTTTAGTATAACGCCATGCACTTTAAAAATTTTCTTTCGTCGGGTTGTTCCACCCTTTACACTTTGTCATTTATGATCTAATTTTCTAAGTAGCAAAATTCCATTACTTATGTTTCTGACCTTAGCATTATTATCACTACCTTAAATATAACAAATTGATTCTTTTTGTTGTACGTTATAATTGAAGAGATGGGCTTTTAAAAATATAAGTTCTTGTAAATGCAGTTGATGACGTTGAGACGAATTTTGTGGAAACATAACTTATTTTTGAGCACGTTGAATATAAACTATCATTTAATATCTGCATTTGGAAATCTTGTAACAAACTCTTTCGATATTTTAAAGAAAGTTTCAACTATGCCCGATTTTTATCCACGATTCATTTAAACAATTAAAAACGCAAAAGAAGGGGTGACAGAAGAGGGATAATTATTCTCGGGGCTTCTTTATTTGAGAGCTCTTATGGAAAGTTTTTTTATAATTTAAACTTGGATTATGGCCCAATAGTAAGAGCATTTTTGATAATATTGGAGATAAAAAGGTAATTAGTAAAGTTTATGAAGCCTGCGCGTCGTCAAATCGCGTTTTATCCAATTAATTAAAGAAACTTGCTGTATCTGTTCATAAAATAATTTTAAACGTTGTTGATAACATAAAAGGAAAATAAGTGAATCAAGATGTATTGTTTTATCATATTGAGCAAGATTGCGTCTGACGTTTATTAAAAGCAACAGGGAAAATATGAAATTACCGCGATTGAAAATGGCTTGTATGTGAATGCTTAATAAACCTAAGGAATTCCCTTATTCTGATTGGACGCAGCTTGATGTAGAGTAATTTTTATTTTTAGGAAAACAAGATTGCCATTGTTTTAGTTGTTATTTTTATTTTCTCTGGTGTTCTCATTAGCTTGCATTTATCTGCAGCTCTTAATATTGACCTCGATATTAAATGAATAAACCGATTTTGTAAGTATTTAATTTTCAGGGATTGAGCACATTTTTCTAAACGTTCGATTCATTGATTGGCGGTTTCGTAGCTCATGAAGCTATTATTTCATAGTAGATTCAGTGATACTCATCTCGCTATTAACAATTGCGCGCTTGATCAAAGTCGCTTTTGCTCATGTTGTAAATTCAGTAGAGGATCTTTCGTTTAAAAAACCGTAACTCGCATTCACTCTAACCATAACAGCTGTTTTTGGTTAAAAAATGCGGACACCCTGGTTAGGGGATGTAAACAACCCTTTTAGTTTAATTGTATTAAGTATCCGAATTATTACGAATTTGCCCGATGAGCGAAAACATTTTCAATCGGCAGTGCTTGATCTCCCACTACCTTACGTGATTTTAATAACCCCAAGTATGCATATGGCGAGTGTGTAACGAAACGTGGTGAAACTGATGTTTTGTCGTAGAATTCTTAATGAGAACCTTTCTTTTAGTTTAAAGAAGTCAGAGTGTACCCTATTCCTTTCGTTAAGCATTATTTGAAGACCTGCAGTGAATGTAAAACAAATCCAAAACGATACTTAAAAAATTATTCAAGTAAGTTCTAAAAATAAACATAATATGGCATACTTGTTAAGTATTTAATGCAACGAGATTGAGTGTCCTTTAAATTTATCGCGCATGTATGGGTTGTTGCACTAGTTAGTGATAGCATCGATAATTCTCTTCTTTTTTTTGTTTTAGGTTTGTATTAAATTCCTGCATCATCGGTTTTATTTTCTGCAATTCCATTTTTCCTCAGAGGGTGGAATCGTCCATAAGGGCGCAACAAATTTATATGACTTTAGCAAGACATAAAGGTAAGGTTTTATTAGGTTATTTGCTTTTCTAACTGGGCTTATCACAACTTGTTTGATGTTTTCAATAAATTAAGCTGTGATAAACTGTTTCGATATTTAATTACAGGATGCAAGTAGAGTAGTTGTTTGTTTTACAACTGTATTTATAAACTTCTCTGTTGAAGTATTTTAATACGTAGTTACAACTGTTAATGGCTTTTATGGAAAGGTTATGAAGAACATAGGAATCACTGATTAAATTTTAACAATACTGTAAGCAATTAGTTGAGGTCCAATAGTTCTGAATAAATAATTCATGAAATATAATGGTACCCCACTTAAATTCTTCAGATATATACTTCCTTATCTAATAATTTGATAATGAAGCTGAATCTAATCTAATAAAGGCTTAAGTAATATGGTCACACTACGCTTTTCAAGGATAAAGCATCTCGCTTATAATTGTTTGCAAAATTATCACTAACTGAGTTTGAGAGTATTATTTACTGTGGAGAGCTTAATGGAAAGTTTTGGGAGATTGGTTTCATTAGTATAAGCATATTTATTATATTTATTTTATTGAAACTATTAATAGTTAGTTACATTGTGTGTGTAAAGATGATTTCTTAACAGTGCATGTTTATTTTTTTACTGGGAGGCGCTAGGATCACATCTTGCTCTTGCAAGGTCCAAATAGGAGAAATAAGGTAATTCACCGTAGACTGTCAACTTATTTTTTTCACTTGGAAGTTCGAGTGAGAAATACATTCCATGGATTAATTTTATTGAACTATTTCCGTATTGAAAAACAATCGAAGAAGTTAATTCGCCTGAATTTCAACACGTTTGTAGATTCTAAACTATGTGATACTTGTGAAACTTATTTTTTTAACGCACTCCATAATTTTCGTTACAAAATAAAAAATAGTTTTTTATAATTTCAAAAATTTGGTAAACTTATCTTGCGGAGTGACAGCCACAGCTCTTAAATTATAGTAAGTATTATATTCAACTATATAAAGATAATATTGTCCTCATTTTGTAGCCAAGTATAGTAGTATTGTTATCGGAAAGTGAAAAGTCTTGAAAAACCTGCACAATAAGGGACAATATTAACCCTGAAGGGGTGGCGGTATAAGTAGTTACCTGAGAGGTCGCGCATGAGAATTACTTTCATTTTAACCCAAACATAAGTAGAAATATCCAATCTGAATAATATGTTTTATTACATAACGCATACAAAATATAAACAGGATTAGTAACTAAGTATTAAATGTTTATATTCCTATTGTCCATAAAGAAAACACAAAAATAATAAGAAAGTTTGATAATACGGTAAAAAAATTTTTGTTATAAAATCCTTAAACAAATGGTTTACTTGTACATAAAAAAATTAACTAAAACTAACTTATTCAGTAGAGCTACCACTGATTTTGTTGGTTCTGGAACATCGTGAACACGTAAAAATCGAATGTTCTGTACAAATTGCTGTATGACATTTGCCACAATGTTTCTTAGTTTTACGTTTTTTTTTTTGGACGGTGTAACATTTTGCCCTTTTTCTTTGTCTTAAGTTACATTTAAAGAAACAAGTAACGAGTTACCTAATACATATAAAATAAAATGCAATTTCTATATCAATTCTTACGGTTCAAAATTTCAATACAATGGTCCACTCACCTACTCCACAAGGTTGTCCACTATTTCTTATCCAACAGCAATCACTATACTTTACTCAAATGCCTTGGCTCCTCTACAGCGGAGAGTACATGGACATTCCTCAGGGTGGTTAGGCATAGAACTCTGAAATCGACAATGGTGAGTGAGAGACATACATGAATGCAACAAGAAAATATCTATTATTTAACTAAAAGTTACCTTAACCCGGGTGTTATACACTGTACTAATCAATGTAAATTCTATAATTAAAACAAATTGACCCTGAATTAAACATAACCAAGAACTTTTGATCCTCTACACAAAATTCATAATATTAAGCGGTAACGTTAATAATAATGACCAAAAATTTCAACATTAACCTAACCACTTAATAACGTATTCATATAAAAACATATGTAAAAATATATAAAAGTTCATACCTGCGTCCTCACGTGTATGCATGTATATGCATATACACATCCGTCCTCTCGAATCATTTATTCAAAGATTCACCCATTATCTGTTCTGGGTATACCATACCCACTGTTGCTTCAGTGGTTACGGTACTTTGAGGTAACTTATCCTCACCAGGGTTGATAGTGCTTAACACGGGTGTTGATAAATTTTGTGCTCGAAACCCTGTACAGTGGTGCCTCGCATAAAGAACGCCTCGCACAGCGAACACTGCACACAGCGAACTTCCTATTCGTTCATCTCATGATTCATACAACGAACTTCGCTTCACACAACGAAGTCGCCTGAGCTTCCATGATCGCTGCCGATGTATTGCATCCTCCCGTGCAGGTACTACAGTCGTTAGTCACTGCGCTTAACTTATGCACGTATCACGGCAGTCGTCCTTTTAAGTTAAACCCAATACGTATTTTTTATATATCATAGGTTCTAAAAAAGCAGGAAGGTGATTTCTGTTGAAATGAAACAGGAAATAATTAGAAAGAGTGAATGTGGAGTAAAACAGTGTGACCTCGTCAAAGAGTTTGGCCTAAGCAAGACCACCATTTTCACCATTTTGACAAATAAGGATGCAATCAAATCAGCCAAAGTAGCCAAAGGAGTATCAAAACTATTTAATGAAAAACATAGGTCTTCAATCCACGAGGAATTGGAGAAGCTATTAGCGATTTGGATTAAGGAGAGGCAGGTGAAAGGTGACGTAACAACCCAAGATATTATCTGTCACAAAGCCAAGATAATTTATGACGATCTAAAGAAAAACGTCCCTGGAAGTAGCAGCAATCATGATAATGAAGAAGAATTTAAAGCCAGCAGGGGGTGGTTTTTTAGATTTAAGAAAAGGTGTGAAATTCACAGCGTTACTATGCATGGTGAGGCTGGCAGTGCTGACAAGAAAGAAGCAGAAAAGTTTTCTATTAACTTTCAAAAAAGTATTAAGGATGAAGGATACTGCCCATAACAAGTATTCAATGTGTTCCGATGAAACGGGTCTTTTCTGGAAAAGAATGCCGAGCAGAACCTTCATAACAAAAGAGGAAAAGAAATTGCCAGGACACAAAGCCATGAAGGACAGGCTTACCCTTATGTTTTCGTCTAATGCCAGCGGAGACCTCAAGATCAAACCTCTATCGGTTTATCACTCTGAAAATCCAAGAATTTTTAAGCAAAATAACGTTATTAAGTCCAAACTGCCCATCCATTGGAAGTCCAATCAAAAAGCATGGGTGACCCAAGTTATCTTCAACGAACGGATTCTGGAAACCTTTGCTCCTGCTGTGAAGAAATTCTTGCTGGAAAAAGAACTGCCGCTCAAAGCCCTTCTGATACTTGGCAATGCCCCTTCTCAACCAAAATACGTAGAGGAAATATTGCAGGAAAATTAGCCATTTATCAGGGTGCAGTATTTGCCACCAAACACCACATCCATTCTTCAGCCAATGGATCAGCAAGTTATTGCGAACTTTAAAAATCTCTACACTATAGTCCATTCCAAATAAGAATAAAGTAGATGACCTTGTACGCAAGGTGGATTTACACAGCAAGTTGATTATAATTTCTATATATACATACAGAATAATTATTAATTCCATATTTGAGTGATTATAAATCGTGACTAGCCTAAATTAATTTCCATAGCTCGTTTTTATTGCAAATTTGACAATTGCGCATTATATATATTTTAAATACAAATTTTTAAAATTAAGCTGTGTAAATCAGCATCATGTTTTAACCAATCAAATCGAAGGCTAAACCTTCCCTATACCTTTCATCGCTTTATTCTTAGCTGGAATGGACTATAGAGCCCTCTTTAATAAGGTGTTTGAAGAATGCGAGTTTGGCGGAGACAATATGACTGTCCGAAAGTTTTGGAAGAAGAAGTTTGATATCCTTATGGCAATACGATTTATACAGAAGGCCTGGGAAGAAGTGTTACAAAGGACCCTCATTTCTGCTTGGAAGATGCTTGTGCTTTTGTGGACCCAGGAAGAAGCAGTTGTTGATGACACAGAAGTGGTGAAGGATATCATCACAGTGGCCCAAAGGCTGGAATTAGAGGTAGAGGAAGAGGATGTAGAGGAGCTTATTGAGGAACACGAAGAAGAGCTGACAACTGAAGAGTTCCAAGCACTTCTGGTCCTGCAACAGGACAATGCTCAAAGGGAAGCGTCATCTGATAACGAGGATCAACAATCAACCAATCCCAACTGTTGACATCAAGAACATCCTGGTCAAATGGAAAGCAGTTCAGGAGTTTACCAATGCTCACTATCCGGATTCAGCTGAAGCAAACAGGATCAACGATCTTTACTCCGATACTCTTGTCCGTTATTTCCGGCAGATGTTGAAGAAAAGAGAAAAACAAACGGCTTTGGACAGGTTTTTCATGAAACCATCGGCCAAAAAGCAGAAAATGGATGAAGATGTGCAAGATTCGGTAGACTCTACTTAGTATATCTTAACATTAAAAAATTATGTTTTTAGATGTATGTATCTAAATAAAAATAATAACAAAAAATTTATCTTTTTTTATGTCATCTTAGCATATTTTATGCTAAAGAATGAATTTTTTTTAACATGTATTTATATAGGAAAATGCGTTTCACATAACGAACATTTCGCATTACGAACTTGCTCCTGGAACGAATTAAGTTTGTCATGTGAGGCACCACTGTATATTTCCCTACTTCTTCACCAAATTGGATTGGGACCAAGCTTCCAAAAACCTGAGTCTGTTCATTAAAACTAGCACTTCCTATAAGGTAGCAAATCATCATATGGTGTGGGAGTCACACGTATTGGATGTAGGCAGTGATTATTTCTGGTAAACCACGAACCGTACGGAGATGGCAATTCTTCATGATCCCTTAATAATGAACAGTATGGGGGGTGGTTCTTCTTCGTATACCTCGGAACAATTTACCGAACTTCCACCATTTCTAAATAATGAACAGTATGTTTGTGGTGAGTCATCATCTTATTCGCAGTTAGTAAACCTGCAATTTCTATCAATAAACGCCTTACAGCTTAACCATTTAGTTTTCTGATTAAATTTATATTCACCGCTATTAAATTCTTCTTTAAGAGCCTTATCTTGTAAAATGAAGCTAATATTTTTGTATCCCTGAATACTAATATTTAGTATTGTCCACCACCAACTCCTTGAATTCCACTATTTCTGAAAGTATAAGCATCCTCACCTTGCAGATTAATTAACCAAACAATATGTTAATTTAAACTTGAACATAACCAATGCTGCTAGACGGCCATGCAGCATAACACGTAACAGCCCCCAGGCTAGTTACATTAACATTCGTGTGTCTTCTTGTGTCTTTGTGTGTCGTCTTTCATAGTTTTTCCACTTACCGTATTTATATACTTTTGGTCACGTGACCGGTCTAGCCAATCAAAAACCCTACATATTTCACAATCTTAAATCATCCCCTACATGTGCTTTCAGATTAATTGCTTAAATCAACTTTTATTATTATCATCGCTGATTGGAACTACCTTATATTTAAATTTAAGTTATTTTTCAATACTCTAAATTACTTTCTGTTTATATTTTTTATAGATATTGCGAAAGATTAAATATTATTGCACACTTCCGGTTTCGAATTTTCTAGAACAAAACTAGCATTTCCTTTGGCGCCTTAATTTAAAAATTCCCAAATTCTAAGAGATGTTAGATATCAGTTGACAGGTTATGTTCCTTTAGGTTGTCAACTGTCACCCAAAACCAAACTAGGGTTGGGTAACTATATTAATTCTGTTCAGTGATGAGTTACATTTTAGATAGAATTGTCAGGGATTGGTAGAAAATATCGTTTGAAATTTGGATTAATTTAGAAATGTTCTTGGGTGTTACAATACCCCCCATTTTAATTTGAGAGTTTATTTATTTAGCTCGATTAATTAAAATTTTTATAAGTGTTTCTGAAACAACCTCAAGTATCTACTACGTGAACTCGTTTTTCTTGTATGGTTTCAAATTAATTACATTTTGGGTATATTTAATTTGACCAGTGTATGGATGCTTTAATATGTATGCGGTTTCATGGATACGTTCATGAACTTCATATGGCCCTTCGTATAACAAAAAAAATTTTTTAATTTCTCCTTGGAAAGCTGATGATTTAGAATGCGTCCGGATTAACACCAAATCTCCCGATTCATAAACAATAATTTTTGCTTTTTTATCATACTTAAATTTTCGTTTAGCTGCTTGCCAAAACAGATGTTTACGTGCTTGTTTGATTTTGACTTCCAATGTGTGATCACTGCAGTTTGGATAATTAATTAGTTCCTCGATCTTTTGTGAAACCCTTGTCCCTTTTAATAATTCTGATGGTGCATAACCCGTCGATTCATTTTCTACACAATTTAATAATTCCTCAATGAAATTTATATAATTAGGCCAATTGGTGTGTCTTTTATGACAATAGGTTCTTAGCAATCTACTCAATTCATGCATAAGTCTTTCGACTGGATTGGACTGGGGATGATAAATGGTAGTTTTTCTATGTTCAATACCTATTTCCTCCAGTGTGTCTAACCAAAAATTACTCGTAGATTGTGTCCCATGATCCGAGAGCAAACACCTGGGTTTCTCTACATTACGGATAAAGTCATCAGGTACCTTTTTCAATAAAATTTTGGCAGTAGCCAGCCCTTTTGACCGGGTATAATTTGACATATTTAGAAAATACATCCCTCATTACAAAGATATGCTTCAAACCGCCCCTGCCAGTAGGTAATGGTCCAAACAAATCAATCGAAACCAAATCCAATGGTTCCTGTTTCAATATACTTTTTATAGGTGCCCGCTGAGACTGGTTGCTCATTTTCGCCTTTTGACAAATATCACACCTTGCAATAACTTTTGCTACTTTAGTCTTCAAATTGGGCATGTAACACGTATCCTTCAATAATGATGCACATTTCAGTTCTCCAAAATGACCATAAATGAGATGATATTCCCAGAAACATTAAACCTAACTAATCTAACATTTTCGTTTGTTGTAGCTCCTTGAAGTTTTACTTCCCTTGAAATATCATCAGCTATGTAACTAAATAGCCTGTTTTTAAAACCTAATACCACTTGATACTTTACTATCCAGTCTGTCCCTAAAATAGCCGGCATATTTACCCCTTTTACTACTAAGAAAACTATAGGCATAACTTGAAAAGCTATGACCACATTTAATAAAACTTGCTTATTTACCTTCGTTATTTTCCCAGTTAAACCCTGTATAGAAATCTCTACTGCTGATAGTATAAGTACATTTTCCTTGTCCGCTTCAAAATTTTGCAATACGTCTTCCGATATAATACTGACCATACTATCGGTATCAATCATTGCTTCAAAATAACTTCACCTACTCAACATTTAATTTTTGGAATATAACCCTGATCTCCCTCCTCACTATCTGTTCGTATACCCTTAATGTGGCAACTGTTTTTGCTTTAATTTGAACCCTTTAGCTCCTTCCAAAACTTAGAAAAAAAAATTCAAATAATTTACTTGCTCCACTATAAATAAAAATGATATAAACTCACTGTTAGTTGTGATACATTTTGAACGAACATATCTGCTTACCTCTAACAAAAATTTAATATCAACACCTCAGTAATAAACGAAATGTAATAATTGCGGAATTTCTCTTTCCTGTTTTTAAAAAACTTTCAATCTATGTAACAAAATAATTAATGCGTATGTTAGACCTGTTCTCTACAAACGCTAAGTGAAGATTTAAACAACACGTTAAAAGCAATGTCATTATTGACTTTGAAATCACGTCCATTTTATTCATATTACTCTAAAAAATATCAAAATCAATTTACTATTAAACGTACATTATTTTCAAATACTTATGTTGCTTAAGAAATTAACTAACAGATAGTTTTGAAAAAAAACCGTTTTTATAACTAGAACTTGATTAAAACGTTTAAAACGAAAAACTGTAAACTGAATAAGACGTTGATAAAAGTGAGAATGGCAATGACATTTACATACACTATTGCAATCAGTTCAGTAAATTTACTCTTGCCACATCAAACTTTTACTGAATAAGAAACTGTTAATCTACAATTATTTATCGGCGAAAACAAGTAAAAGCGTTGATAGTATATGATGGTCTGGATTTATTTCGTGAATTTTTGCATTTCTAAATACCATCAACTTAAATGGGGATTTTGTAAACATTATTTTATTTTATGCAATAATTGGGGTATTTGTGATGACTTATAAAAATTATAAATCTTGGATGATATTTGTAGGTCATACTGTAGCATGCCGAGTCTTGATGTGCAAGTTTATTGGAATCTATTGTGCACCTGACATCGCCCGCTATCCGATAATAATTCCACTTTAGGAGGAGAGTAAAGCAATTGCCATTGTGTCAAAAATATGCACAACACAATAATTTAATCAAAAAACTTGTAAAATTTACTTTATTTCTGGAAAATTACAGTCCAAAATAAAGAAATTTTCTAACAAAAACAGTATGAGTAAATCTATCAACAAATAATAAGAATGCAGTTCACATTAATTTAAACAGTAAAAAACAAACAGAAACACATTAAAGTTCTTACAGTAATTTGTACATAATTAAGCATGTGTTAACGTCGGTCTGCAATGTATTATAGAATTAATCAAAAGCAAGTGTATATCTTCCAAAACAGCAACATAAAATAAAGTAAACAGAAAACATATTGTACCTGGAGCAATATTCCTTCTGGTGCCATCTCACGAATGCAGTTCTAAGTTGGAACAACTTAACGGTACTGTACTAGCACAAACGCATTTTAAGACGCGATTTTACAACGCTCAAAGAGCAGTCGAATCAGTAAAGAAGTCAAATTAGTAAGAGCTTTTCCAAGTTGGAGGTGTATTTATACAGCTTTGAAAACCATGGAAGGAAAATATAAAAACCATTCCCACCGATATTGGTGTAGAATATTCTGAGAAGGCAAGCGAAAATATATACAATGGCAAAACCTACCTAGAATTCAAAGAATAAAATACGATAATCAATTCCATTGAATTTCGTTGGTCGTAGGGGGAAAGCAAACTACATTTTAAAATGCCTCTGTGATATAGATAAATAGCAACACCGCTGTTTTTTTTTTTTAGAAAAAATAGGGGTTTGTATGATTATCGATCCACGCTATAAATATACTCAGAATAATTTAATGGGGAGGGACGTCGCTACCAATAAAACTTGAGCAACGAACACGTGCAGATATAACAAGAAGAAATTTCAAAGAATACGAGCAAATAACAAACACAATTAAGCATTTCATCTTTCCAAAGAACCTATTTAGGAGTAGTTCTAACGACCAGCAAATATAACAAGCAGCAGTTTACAATATTTTACAAAGAATTACTAAGGCATGTTTCTCGGTTTTAGAATAGCATTTATTTCGACAAAAAACTATTTGAAATAATAAACTAACTAGCATGTATTTCAAGGAAGAGGGTTTATTTAAAGCGTTTGAGGAGCAAACATTTCAAAGAATTTAAAGTGTTTAGAAGAAGTAAATGCTTGTTTGGTTTATTAATGAATTGATAAATGGTTACGGGATATATTTCATGTATTGAGGGACATTTTTATGCAGGATGGTTTTCAATACTTGAATATTTGTTAAGTTTGGATTATTTGGGAGAATAACATAAGGAGGAGTTTAGATTAACGGTTTCAGTTGAGGTTGTTGTAATTTCAAAATCTCTCTATTTCAGAAAGTTACCATAACTAGGTGTTGTGAAGGTGATGTTGAAGTGGTTGCCATGTGCCAGACAACACAACTGATCTGAAGTTGGTCCAAGAATCAGATTGAGCTGGTGAAGAAGTGATACAATTTTTTTTTTGCTGCACTAAAAGCACCAGCCCCACGACTGGGCGTCAGTGATACAATTTTTCCTAACTAGGCTCAACTAGCCTCACACGTGGTTGCCAGTGAAACGAATTTTCTAATACATGTATCTGACTTCAGAAGTTGGGTGTCAGCAAAACAAAGTCTTCCGACGTAACTAGGGTCTATTCCTTGGGTAGAGCTATGAGCAATGGGGGGGTAAGTCGAAATCTGTTGGGGGTCACACTCAAACTAAAACAAATAGGCGCCACCAAGTCCAGATTGATTCATGTTAAAAGCATAGCATATTTCTAAGGGCGGACGTGGAGACCCAAAGAAAAAGATCGCCGGTGACAAAAACCTGTCTTAACAGAATAAGACGCTGTTCCTGTAAGAAAGAATAATAATTAAGTCAACATAGAAAATGGGAACACTGTTTGTGTCCCTCAAATATGCCTAAAAAAATAAAAGAATATTTTCTACATAAGGGTGGCATCAAAATTCAACTCTTATTGCCTTTTTGGGTTGCTAGGTTTGATCACACTTGATCAAAATAAAAGACTTTAAACTTAGGTTAATAATTTACTAGAAAGAATTCCTTTAACTTTAAATAAAATTGAATGCAACAAAATTAAATAATTACTTGTAGTAGTTTGGAAATTTAAGATAAGGTTTATCAATCTGTTTCTAGATCAAGAATATTACAACAAAGTGTAATTTGTTACATTAATGGTTTTAACCCATTCAGATCTGATTAGGTCTATTACATTGTCAAAATTAAAATACAAAATATTCTCGTTAAGTTACATGTGCTAATTTCAGTTTAAAATGAAAATGTTCATAAAGATATTCTCGTTTTCAAAGTTGGTAGTAATAAAATACTAAGCATCTGCTTTCATAAATACAAGTGTCAGCAGTATATCTCAAACAAACAAATGACGTAATTACACATGTTATTTTATAGTGAAGCAACGTGTTGTTCTGACAAAATAAACAGTGAATTTTAAGTTTGGCGCTGGGAAATCCAGCTTAGCAACAGATAAAGTGAATAACAAAATCGTATTTATACGTATCAAAATAAAATAGCGTGTTTCCTGAGTGGAACACAATTGAATTTCTTAAAATTACTACGAACCAAACAAAACTGCTTTCATAGGCTGAAATAGGATGTGCATCGTCATGCGGAATTAACTGCTTACATCCTAACAAAGTAGTATCTTGGCTCGGACCAACAAACGATTTCCTGTTAATTAGATCTGCTTTCCATCCTCTAAAAGCATGTGTTAAATTGAAGTGGTTTCTTAACGTTGATTCACAGTTCTAAGTTATAATTGTTTAACTTCTCATCGCCTAAGTGTTGTAGTGTTTCGTCGTCTAATCTTGGTTTGCGCTAAACAAATTTTTTTCAAATTACATACTATAATAACGAGTATACATTACCAACCGTTATTCAGAAAATGTTTCACTTAATCAAACCGACCCGCAGGTCACTGGCCATTGTTCTCTTAAACATGCTGCTGCCTCTTTTACCTATGGCCGAGTGCCTATCTCGTGCTCTCGTCGATGGGAGGATCCCAAAGGGGGTGTCATTCCTCTCTGGCGCTTGCGACTGGGTGTGAAATACACCGCCATCCAAAACAACTAGACTAACGAGTCAAGATGCTGTTACAATGTAATATTATAATTGTAAAATGTATTATGACTTTACTTAATAAAGGTATTTAACTATTGTCGTACCTTAAATGAAGCGAATTATGAATTCGAAAATAAAATTGTTACACTACCCCTTTCCTAAAAGAAAAAAATTTTTTCAAGGAATTTAGTATAACAAATACAAAAAATTTTTTTTTTAAATATACTAGCCTTTTCTACCTTCCTAACTATCAAAACAATTTTTACGAATTTATTCAAACGAGGGAGACAAATATTTACAATTCGAGTGTGTTGGTAACTACGTGTACCTGGCGTCCATCGGAGACAAAATCGGGAGTCACAATCGGTATAAGTCAAAATTGGGAGGGTCAAATTAGAAAGTCTAACACTCCACGGAAAAATTAATCAAAATCAAACTCAGAATAATCCTTCAACTAGAGGTTCTTATTCTTACCAAGGCTAGTATCTACTAACTGTAACCAAACATTTCACAATTTATCACAACTTCCACAAAAAAAACTTCACTTCCTGGAGCTCTATTAGCTCTATCTACAAAAAAAGGGAATGCTACTACTTCAAAACAGCATAACCATTCAAAATATTATCACAATAAGGTGACAATCAAAAGGAAGACCCTACTAATAGGCCTAAATTTCAAACACTATTATCACAAAGTGATAATCAAAACAAAATTAACCCAACCAAAAGGTTGCGCACAAATTTCAAATACAAACAATCATCACTATATCGCAAAGAGACAATCAAAACTAAGGTAACCTAACCATAAGGTCACTTAACAAATTCAAATACAAAATATTATCACTTTATCGCAAAGAGTTAATCAAAACTAAGGTAACCTAACCATAAGGTCACTTAACAAATTCAAATACAAAATATTATCACTTTATCGCAAAGAGATAATCAAAACTAAGGTAACCTAACCATAAGGTCACTTAACAAATTCAAAAACAAAATTGAACCAGATAGGGCTGTAATCTCCTACACCCTACTGATTATCCTATCACTAATTTCCAAACAACAGGTCCCATCAGTGATGGACCAAATGGTGAGGCTCACCATGCAAACTTTTGACCTTATCAAACAAAAAAAATTTCGAACGGTCAAAACAAGGGAAAGAATAAATCAATATTCTCTCTACCTCGATATGTAGAAATCAGGACCAACAACTTAAATAGCCCACCCATTTCTACATTAAAAAGATATCTGTCAACGACATCTTCTAAACACATCTCCGAATAACGCGCGAACAAAACGACCAGCGTGCACATCAATGCACACCTCAACCCTACAAAATCTACAAAATCCTTAACCACTTGTTCCACTTATCAAACAAAATACTCAAAATTAGTGAAACGACACTAAATCAAAAATCGGAACAAAACAAAGCAAACCACTACTGTATTACTTAACATCAAAGAGATGACCAGACCGGAACTAATCGTCAGGATCATCATTTTCACTTGGACACGCTACTTCAACGGGTTTCAAGTCTTTTACGTGCCATTTCCGGCTCTTGTTCCATCTTCGTTCTCTAACTCATACACTAAATTGGAATGTTTTTTCTGAACTTTACTCATAACGAACTTTGGAGCTAACTTAGCGGAGAATTTATCACCAGCACTCGAGAGTACCTTATTAGCTCTCCAAACACTTTCTCCGACTTGGAACAAAATGTCTCTTCTTCTAAGATTGTAGCGTTTACTCGAACCTTGATAAGCTACATGCAAATTTTCACGGACATTTCCAAAAATATCAAACAAAAGTTGACGATCCAACACATAAGAAGGTCTACTACTGGAGACGACATCAACATCCTCACCAGGTTTAAAATTCTCACTATAAGCTTTTCCACTTAAGGGTACCTGACGACCAAAGACTAAAAAATTTGGAGAATAGTTGGTGGACTCATGTTTTGCTGAATTAATTGCGTACTGAATTTTTGATATTTCATTATCCCACGTATCATGTTCTTCTACGTATGAACGAATTGCAGTACCAACTGTCTTATTGATTCTTTCCACAAAATTGCATTGGGGAGCATAAACAGCATTATACCAAATCTTTTGAATTTCGTACTTTGCACACAAAGCTTTAAAAACATGACCAATTAGTTGTGGACCATTATCACAAATAACAAATTGTGGTACTCCGTAGACAAGAAATACTTTTTCCTCCAAAAACTTCTCAATCAAATGTGTCGTGGCACTACGCAAAGGTTGTAAAATCGAATACTTCGAGAACCAATCACCAACAACTAAAAGTCATTTTCCTGCTTATGAGTCATCAATAAAAAAACTAATCACGACGATAGCTAACAAAAAAATCAGTGTTCAGGTACACTCTCATCCTACTACCAATCGAACTGTCGAAACAAATACAATGCTTCACAACGCCAAAATATGCTAGAGTGACAAACCCTCTACGAGTCTCACCTAGATTAACAATACCAAAATTACATCAAATCAAAAAAATATGATGCAAAAAAAATTTCTAGAGCGCCTAACTCACCTCGAGTCTCGTCTAGACTTATGTAATGCTGAGCGACCAACTCTTCCGGAGTCTCGTCTGGACTGACATACTGCTGAGCGACCAACCACGACGACAAGTTCCGCCTAGACTAAATTGCGTTGCAATGCTGATCTAAACAAAAATCTGCTAACAAAATCAAAAACGTGCTTATGCACAAGAGCAATTCTCAAATGACACGACGACAGCTCACTCCAATGTACCTTCAAAATAGGATCTCTAACCTTATCATCAAATTTGGACAAAAATGTTCTTTATTGACTCAAGCAAATCAAACTACAGGCTTATCAGCTTCTTCAGCTAACAGTCTTCCAAAAATTTTCTTTTCTCCAAAACTGGTTTCTCACTCACTACTCCGTTCTTCTTTAAGCAGACAAACAATTGAATATCCAACATGATTACAAAAGCCTAATGGAATCAAACTGAAAGATCTAAATGATTTGAACCTTACAAAAATTATCAAAACAAATTCGGGCAACCAAAGGTAAAAGTCAAAAGGTGTTTTTGGTAAAGTAATTTTTGCCAAAACAATAACAAAAAAATTATATTGGGTCAAAACAGAATGAAAGTTAAAAATAAATTTAACTAAGTTAATAATTGACTGACTGGGGGTTAACGTTACAACCAATCTTTTAAACAACCAAACCTAATTATCACATAAACGTTGAGCAAACCAATCTCGATGCAAAACTATTTTTGAACAAACAAATCTCGAAGCAAAATACTTTTCGAACAAACTAATTTCGAAGCAAAAATAAATTTTGAACAGACTATTTCAAAGTAAAATTATTTTTGAACAAACAAATTTCGAGGTAAATCAAATTATGAACAAACAAATTTCGAAGCTAATCAAATTATGAACAAACAAATTTCGAAGTTAATCAAATTATGAACAAACAAATTTCGAAGCTAATCAAATTATGAACAAACAAATTTGAAGCCCCAAAGCGTTGCGGCGCCAGTGATACAATTTTTTTGCTGCACTAAAGCACCAGCCCCACGACTGGGCGTCAGTGATACAATTTTTCCTAACTAGGCTCAACTAGCCTCACACGTGGTTGCCAGTGAAACGAATTTTCTAATACATGTATCTGACTTCAGAAGTTGGGTGTCAGCAAAACAAAGTCTTCCGGCGTAACTAGGGTCTATTCCTTGGGTAGAGCTATGAGCAATGGGGGGGTAAGTCGAAATCTGTTGGGGGGTCACACTCAAACTAAAACAAATAGGCGCCACCAAGTCCAGATTGATTCATGTTAAAAGCATAGCATATTTCTAAGGGCGGACGTGGAGACCCAAAGAAAAAGATCGCCTTCGGTGACAAAAACCTGTCTTAACAGAATAAGACGCTGTTCCTGTAAGAAAGAATAATAATTAAGTCAACATAGAAAATGGGAACACTGTTTGTGTCCCTCAAATATGCCTAAAAAAATGAAAAGAATATTTTCTACATAAGGGTGGCATCAAAATTCAACTCTTATTGCCTTTTTGGGTTGCTAGGTTTGATCACACTTGATCAAAATAAAAGACTTTAAACTTAGGTTAATAATTTACTAGAAAGAATTCCTTTAACTTTAAATAAAATTGAATGCAACAAAATTAAATAATTACTTGTAGTAGTTTGGAAATTTAAGATAAGGTTTATCAATCTGTTTCTAGATCAAGAATATTACAACAAAGTGTAATTTGTTACATTAATGGTTTTAACCCATTCAGATCTGATTAGGTCTATTACATTGTCAAAATTAAAATACAAAATATTCTCGTTAAGTTACATGTGCTAATTTCAGTTTAAAATGAAAATGTTCATAAAGATATTCTCGTTTTCAAAGTTGGTAGTAATAAAATACTAAGCATCTGCTTTCATAAATACAAGTGTCAGCAGTATATCTCAAACAAACAAATGACGTAATTACACATGTTATTTTATAGTGAAGCAACGTGTTGTTCTGACAAAATAAACAGTGAATTTTAAGTTTGGCGCTGGGAAATCCAGCTTAGCAACAGATAAAGTGAATAACAAAATCGTATTTATACGTATCAAAATAAAATAGCGTGTTTCCTGAGTGGAACACAATTGAATTTCTTAAAATTACTACGAACCAAACAAAACTGCTTTCATAGGCTGAAATAGGATGTGCATCGTCATGCGGAATTAACTGCTTACATCCTAACAAAGTAGTATCTTGGCTCGGACCAACAAACGATTTCCTGTTAATTAGATCTGCTTTCCATCCTCTAAAAGCATGTGTTAAATTGAAGTGGTTTCTTAACGTTGATTCACAGTTCTAAGTTATAATTGTTTAACTTCTCATCGCCTAAGTATTGTAGTGTTTCGTCGTCTAATCTTGGTTTGCGCTAAACAAATTTTCAAATTACATACTATAATAACGAGTATACATTACCAACCGTTATTCAGAAAATGTTTCACTTAATCAAACCGACCCGCAGGTCACTGGCCATTGTTCTCTTAAACATGCTGCTGCCTCTTTTACCTATGGCCGAGTGCCTATCTCGTGCTCTCGTGACGATGGGAGGATCCCAAGGGGGGTTGTCATTCCTCTCTCGCTTGCGACTGGGTGTGAAATACACCGCCATCCAAAACAACTAGACTAACGAGTCAAGATGCTGTTACAATGTAATATTATAATTGTAAAATGTATTATGACTTTACTTAATAAAGGTATTTAACTATTGTCGTACCTTAAATGAAGCTAATTATGAATTCGAAAATAAAATTGTTACAGAAGGTTATTGTAGAAGATGGCGTATGACCGATCTGAAGAAGGTTCTAGAATCACCTGGAGCTGCCGAAAAGAGGACTGCTGTAGAAAACACTGCAGAAGGTGCAGTAGGAGCTGTTGTGGATAGACCACAGGAGTGATGGTGTGCAAGACAACAACCATTTCTGAAAGGGTGTCAAATTATCTCGACTTTCTGAAGTCGTCATAAGGCCTATATCTGCTCATTTCTTGTTATTATTACCGATGCTGTCGAGAAGATAGTGCCACAAAGTCTCAATGTTCTTACTTCAAACAGAACTTCCGATTTGACAGGATCTGTTGATCTTGGCCGTCTCCTTGTGCTAGTGTTTTGAGCTGCCCAAATCCATATGTTTTTGCCGCTTGTTGATGGTTGCTTTTCTTGTAATATATTCCTTTTTGTGTTACTTTTTGGGGTTAGCCCTTTGGTAGAATTTGAAGTTGAGATTGAAGAACCTGTTGCTGATTAGGTTAGTGGCGTTTGTGATTGGTTTAGAGCAAAGGTTCCCCAATTTTTTGTCTTGTAGACCACGTGCCAATCTTTTCTGTTTTGGATAGATCCCACACGTCTTTCTGATATTGAATTGCATCAAATGCATCAACTTCAAATGTGTTTTTGACAGCTGACAGACACAGTGCTACCCTTCACTTTGATGGGTTTAACTGTAGAGAGAAAAAGTTTAAAACGCATGTTGTTTTATTCATTTATTAACTAAAACGACATAAAATGCAAATCTTGGAGAATTATAACATAAAATTACTAACACAAAAAAATTAATGCCGACAGAAAACGAAGGAAGAATCGAAAGACCGGTCTTATGTGGTATCCGCAAGACGAGCGGACCAGTAAGAAAAGAGTGAAATCAATAATGGAATTCTTGTTGGAATTACATGTAATAGAGGAAGGTAGATAAAGAGAAAGAAAACCAATTTGCTTTTACTTCGAACATCTGTACCTGAAATTATAATTAAACACAAAACACGTGTAAAATATAACTCTAATGAATAACTTTGAGGACAAACATCTGTATTCTTCACTCTTCACATGTTAACATTTTAAATATTAATTATATCTATTAACAATGAAAGTGAAGGGTGTTTTGTAAACAAAAGAACTACACCATTATACTTCTTTAAAATATTGCCACATAATCTAGAATTACAAAACTAAGTGACATTTAACCACTAATTAATAGCAATCTGAATGGGCACAGAAAAACAACTAATTAATCATATTTACAGAGTGGCATAAACATACACACAATAAATATCTAAATACTATCTATATTGATGTAGACCAAATTTGTTGTGAATAGAAGCTACTGAAACAAAAATACACCAAAAAATACAGTTACAATAGTACATTTAGATAAAAAACACTAAATATTGGTCAAATCTTATACCCTAAAGTATTCCTCTTAATATTTCTAGAATGTAGGCAATCTACATACTGTCAAGGAATAATGTAAACAAGCTGGCGGTTACCAAATAATATTCCTTTTCACGCAGATTGTGAAGAGTATGGGTAACTACAATATATATCCCTCTCATCATAACTTGATTTGCATACAAAATGACAGCCAGGTAAAATGCACTGTAACGGCAAAGCTTGTTACGGTCAGGCAAATCATTGGTTCGAGGAACATCAATGGAGTGTAAAATTCAAAGAATATTGGTTACAAGCCCTGCTGAAAATATTAACATTTCTTTTAAAGGAACATCACCCTCCAATTACCTACCAGCCAGCCACATAAACAGGAGTGTTTCCATTATCAGGAATTTGTAATTGCCCAATTGGGTTAATAATATTTATCATAGAAGAAACAACACGAACTAACGCCAGAAATATAGTGAAGTCATTCAAGCAATGTATTTTTAAAATTGTTTCTGCAGAATAGTTATGAAAATTCTGTATAGAATAGAAATAAGTTTGAGCATATGTCTGTCTTTCAAAAGCTAACACAGCCGCTTTACCTAATTACTATTAAACTAGCAACATTCAGGAAATTCTTATCAAACACATGCCTAGATAAGAAACCATAAAGTGTAATCTCAACATGTGGACTTGTGAATTAAATAAAGGACTAGGAACGTTGATTTGCTAACTGAGCTAACTTGAATCGATAAAAGTAGCAAACCCATATATTCAAATAAGTAGAAATTGAAATGGTTTTTAAATTAAGCGGGCTGTAAATTTACAAACACAAAATGGAACGTAACATATGTTATGCTAAAACATTACGTTATGAGCATTGCAGGACGAGTTGGTTGACCATTGGAAACTCCAACATGGTAACAGTGGGAGCGTTAAACATTAGTTAGCTATTGTTTGCTATTGCATGTATTTATTTTCCTGTCCTGTCGTAGGTTGAAGTAATCTAACAATCTGCACCGATATTAGATGATTTACTTATTATGAGTTATTTTCTGCTGGAAAGCAGACAAAAACTGTAAGTTAGATAATGCTAAAAGATTATTGTAGAAATTACATGCAAATTTACACTGATAAATATGTTTTTAACCATACGGTTGTAGCAATTTTATTTTCCACCTAATATATATATCTGTATAATCAATCCTTTTATTAAATATTAAATAATATAATACATTATAATGTTATCCAATCCACTTAATTTAATAATATCTATTGTCCAATAAAGAACTAGTATTTAGTTCATGTTAAAAGTTAAATTCTACGGAGACAATATAAAAGCTTTTGTGTGGTATCCTTCTTAAAGCCCCCTCTACTCAATAAATGCAAGGTAACTTTGTTACTGGGCAGCAACAAGCTCGGCCGGCACTTCTAACACAGCTGGGGTTCAAGCAGGTCGAAAGTTGTTCTTAGGAGCGATGTCCGTCATTGATTTTTACTGTTGGAAGCGTGCACGATGGAAGATTGCACGTGTATGCTATCTTCATAAATTGTTTTGGATGGTCCATTTTGTGTTGAAACCAGTCGTGAAGAACGATGAAGTTTTGTTAAAAGACCATTAGGAACAGTAAGTGAATTTGTTTCTATAACAATATTAATTAAAATTTTCAGTGTAACTTTGGGAATAATTTATTTTAAAATATATTGCAACGTAAATTATAAATAAGCACTTTTCTGAATAGTATTCATGCGAAAATTAAATGAAAACAATTCTATTCTTGTATAATATGGAATCACATTTATAATTTATTCAAGTTAATTACAAACAACATTTGCTTTCTTGTGGTGTGAATTACGCCTGGAACATCTGTAAATTGAAACGCAGATAATGGAAGCCAAGTGACGTGTTTTTCAGTATGCAGCGCAGCTGTTTGTTTGGAATGGAATTTTCCGTTGTTAATACATACGTCAGCTTTCAAGCAAGTATTTAGGTGCAATTTGGAGTTCTGGTATGTACAAAAAATTATGTTCGTATGTTGTTTGAACTGTCGACGTAGTAACGAGATAAATTTTACTTTAACCGACTTGTGTTAACTTTGAACAGGTCAAGGACAGACCTCAATTATATTTTTCGTAGTCATACGATATGAATCTGTAATTTGTTCCTACAAATTCTTTTATTAACTCAATGAAACATCAGAAGATGTCACTACTAATTAGATAAAGTAAATTTTCATAACTTTGAACCTTTAGAAATTAAATTTCTACATTTGATATTTCATGAACAATTATCTGTAATTATTTACTGTGAAATTAAGGTAAATTTACCATAATTAACTCTTTCTATAAATAAGCAATTTTATGCTTTGTCAATCTGTTATATAAACTTCATTAAATAGTAATTGGTACGGATATATTCAGTACCATTGTAATTAACTCTTTCTAATTTAAATTAACTTATAAAGGAAGACATATTTTTGTAAAAATTACTTTATTGGATACCAAAAGAATAGATTCTTATTTTCGGACTAAAGACTATCTTTTATTTAAGAGGAATGAAAATCGATTCTGATTGTATTTAATTATTTTTGAGTTTGAATGCACAAACAGTGCTTTTCTTTGTTTAATTTGTTCACAGGTGCAATGGAGGATTGCTAAGGTCAATGTCGAGCCATAAGGTAAGATACTTTAAAGATTAGGAGGTCTTTAAAATTATATAGCGGTTATAGAAAAAGGTTTCCGATTAGCCTTGTACAAGGGACTTGTATTAGGTCTTCTCAGTATAAAAAAATACGGTGGCGCCTTATTTTTATTGTTAGTGGTTGCAATTACACCCCGACCCACAGCTTATTCTCTACCCAGAGCATATAGTTCGACTAGCCGCTTTGCCTTTGAGATTTCCTCAACTTAGAGCCACCTTCCATCTTAATTTGCCGTGGGCTCCATTTTTAATTATCGGAAATTCTCGTTAAACTAAATCGGAATTTAAAAGGCTTCAAATAGCGCCCAGCGTGTAGGCCTCGATTGCTGTACCAATTGTATAAGCACATAAAGTATAGGCTTCGATTGACTTTGGTTGTTTGCACTTGTGATTCGTAACTCATTTACCCTCAGATTGGTTTAGTCTATTGATGTTGTTGTTTAATTGAGTTTAATTTGTAATTAGTTAGTTAGTCTATCCCATGATGGCTGAGACGTATCAAGTAGTTTATTTGCATAAAGATGAGTTGGATTATGAATTGAGAATTCGTGGAGTTGTTAGCAGCAGACCGATGCAGGATAAGAGGAAAATGTTAGGCCGATTATTAGCCAAAAAGAAACAACATTACCTGATTTTATTTGTCAATTAGCTCTAACGGAAATTGATAGTATGTCAACATTAATAAAGTTGTGTAAGAAATTAGAAGAAGCTTTCTTATATGGTAAAATTGTTTGGTAGGAATATTATTGTTCTTTTAGTCGCAGCTTGTAGTATTTCAGTGAATAATAATTCACAGTGTAGTTGATAATAGTGATTTGTATTTAGGTTTTTCTTCCATTTGTATTAGCTACAATAGTTGTTTGATAAATTTTTTATAGTAGAGATGATAGATGTTTATAATTTGGTACACTGGTTTTTACTGTCGGTAAACCGTTTCAAGATTGCTCTTGTGCATAGGCACGTTTTGTTTTGATATAATTTATTTTGATAGCAATTTTGATTTATTTATATCCGCATTGCAACGCAGTATGTTAATTGGTTGTAAGTCTAAGTGAAACTTGTCGCCGTGGTTGGTCGGATTAGCAGTATGTCAGTCTAGACGAGACTTAGGAAAAGTCGGTCGCTCAGCATTACATTAGTCTAAACGAGACTCAAGTAAGTTGTCACTCTAGCAATTTTGGCATCACTATTTTTGAGATTGGTGATGAGGTTATAATTTTTGTTTATAAGTCTAGGTGAGACTCACAGAGGAGTTTGTCACCCTAGCAAGTTTATGCGTTGTGAAGTACTTTTGTCTATCTTGACAGTTTGATTATGAGTAGTGTAAGAGTGTACTAGAACATTGATTTATTGTTATCCTAGATGGAAGGTTGAGAGTAATCTAAATTATAAATTTATTATGTTTAAAATTGTCATTGTCTGCAATTTAAAAGAGAAGGTGTTCTTAAAGTTTGAAGTTCATTGGTTTAATGTTTGAAGTCATGTTGATAATTTAGTTGAGATCAAGTTAGATAATGTGGATCCCTGGTATGTGTCTCTTCGAGAAAAAATTTTAGCTTCACCTGATGATTACCCACAATGGAAGGTAGAAGATAATTATGTATTTAAATTTCTTTCATCAAATTTACCACTCGTCGAATGTAAGGAATGGAAATATTTAGTCCCTAGATCACAGAAGGAAGAGGTTATTCGGATAAATCATGACCCTTCAGTGGCCGGTCATTTTGGTTTTTTTAAAACATTGGCACGCATACAAGAGAATTTTTATTGGCCAAAAATGCGTATTGATGTGTTGAAATTTTGTAAGAATTGTTTAACGTGTGGTGCACAGAAGGCATCGAATAGAGGACCCCTTGGTTTAATGGGAAAGGAAAAAGAAGTGAAGTTCCCCTTTCAGATTATCGCTATAGACCTCATGGGCCCATTTCCACGGTCCAAGGTTGGACACAAATGGTTATTAGTTATTGATGATTGGTTCTCGAAATTCACGTTAATGTTTCCGTTACGTAGTGCAAAAGCGCATATAATAGAACGTGTATTGGAGGAAAAAGTTTTTTTAGTTTATGGTGTTCCCAAATATATTATTTGTGACAATGGCTCACAATTTAGTGGTAGAAATTTCAAGGCAGTATGTAAAAAATATGACGTTCAAAAAATTTGGTTTAATGCAGTTTACTCTCCCCAATGTAATTTTGTAGAGAGGATAAATAGAACGGTAGGAACAGCTATACGTTCGTATATTAAAGAACATGATACTTGGGACATAGAGTTACCCCAAATTCAGTATGCGATTAATTCTGCAAAACATCATGCCACTGGTTATTCGCCAAATTTCTTAGTTTTGGTAGACATGTTCCTGTGTCTGGAAAATTTTATGGTCTTGATGTGGAACCCTCAGTTGATATTGATTTTATTTCTAGTGATAGACCTTTGTATGTGTCAGATCATAAAGGACTATTTGATATTTTTATAGACGTACAGAAAAGGTTACATTTAGCTTATATGCAGTCTAGTAATTCATATAATTTAAGGAGACGTAACATTTCTTTCGAAGTAGGTGACAAGGTTTGGAGGTCAAATAAAGTTCTTTCGAAAGCAAGTGATAAGTTCACAGCTAAGCTTGCGCCAAAATATGTTTTGAGTATTGTTAAAAAGAAGGTTTCGAATTTAATTTATGAATTGATTAATGAAAATGGTTCAAGGGCAGGCAGATGGCATGTTAAGGACTTAAAACCTTATTCAGAGTTCAGTGGTGATATTGAAAATGAGAACGTTTCTGAACATTAATTAGTGTTATTGATATATTTAATGGTTGATAGTAGGAATTATTTCTGTCTTATCTTTTAGTAAAGGATTTAAATATTGTATTGGAATACTGTTTGGTAGTCTAAAAATTTAGACGTTGGATAAGAAGTATAAAAAGAATTTTTGTAGTGCAGTAAGGTTGATACTAGACTGTGCTGATATTGTTAGTTGCAAGTTATTCATTTGAGTCAAGATAAAAAGTTACATGTTTCCGTTTGTCAAATGATTTCATTTGTCGTATAATTCTCTAGTTCAAGGTTATAAAGGAATGTTTAGGTATTTTTATGATTAAAGTGTTTGATAAATAAAGTTGTATATAGTTGGTTATTATTTTCTTTCGGATTTAAGATTAAGGTGTTTGATAATTATAATGGGAATCAAGTAGTTTGAGTCCATATTAAATATTGGTTGGAGGTCAATATTGTTAGTAACTATGATAGTTATGTTTAATTATGAATATTGCGTGAGATAGCAATGTTCTATGTTTAATTATGAATATTGCGTGAGATAGCAATGTTCTATGTTTAATTATGAATATTGCGTGAGATAGCAATGTTCTATTTTGTTCATTCATGCGTGAGTGAGATTTGTGAGAAGTAAGACGTGGTGACGTTTTACTTGTCTCTTCTGGGAAAGAGATATTTCTACATTTTGGTTGCATATACATGCAGTAGATTGTTGAACGTTAGTGATTTCAAGACATGTTTGCTGTTTTGAAGTTATGTTTGTCGTGGATCTCAAAAATAGTGAGAGTCCTTTTTTTCTTTTGTAAATATGTAAATTACGGTTAATATAGTAAAAATATGTTTGTCATGATAATTTGATATTTTCATTAAGGAATCATAATCTGCAGTATTATATGTTTTGTTGTTTAAGTTTCAGTATAAATGAGTGATATAATAACCCCGAATATGATTAAACGATAATGACACCCTACCGATTAAGACTTCCGAATTTGTCCCCTTGTGGCATATAGTACGCGTAGTTACTCGTCACTCATTTTCAAATATGTTGTATCTTAAGTGGTAATTTTGTTTTATTTTGTAAAATTAATAATAATAAGTTGTGAATATGTGACAATAAATTCAAAAAAATTCTTCGTATTTATTCCAGAATTTTTCTCTTAGAAAGAGGCAGTGTAGCAATTTTATTTTCCACCTAATATATATATCTGTATAATCAATCCTTTTATTAAATATTAAATAATATAATACATTATAATGTTATCCAATCCACTTAATTTAATAATATCTATTGTCCAATAAAGAACTAGTATTTAGTTCATGTTAAAAGTTAAATTCTCGGAGACAATATAAAAGCTTTTGTGTGGTATCCTTCTTAAAGCCCCTCTACTCAATAAATGCAAGGTAACTTTGTTACTGGGCAGCAACAAGCTCGGCCGGCACTTCTAACACAGCTGGGGTTCAAGCAGGTCGAAAGTTGTTCTTAGGAGCGATGTCCGTCATTGATTTTTGCTGTTGGAAGCGTGCACGATGGAAGATTGCACGTGTATGCTATCTTCATAAATTGTTTTGGATGGTCCATTTTGTGTTGAAACCAGTCGTGAAGAACGATGAAGTTTTTGTTAAAAGACCATTAGGAACAGTAAGTGAATTTGTTTCTATAACAATATTAATTAAAATTTTCAGTGTAACTTTGGGAATAATTTATTTTAAAATATATTGCAACGTAAATTATAAATAAGCACTTTTCTGAATAGTATTCATGCGAAAATTAAATGAAAACAATTCTATTCTTGTATAATATGGAATCACATTTATAATTTATTCAAGTTAATTACAAACAACATTTGCTTTCTTGTGGTGTGAATTACGCCTGGAACATCTGTAAATTGAAACGCAGATAATGGAAGCCAAGTGACGTGTTTTTCAGTATGCAGCGCAGCTGTTTGTTTGGAATGGAATTTTCCGTTGTTAATACATCGTCAGCTTTCAAGCAAGTATTTAGGTGCAATTTGGAGTTCTGGTATGTACAAAAATTATGTTCGTATGTTGTTTGAACTGTCGACGTAGTAACGAGATAAATTTTACTTTAACCGACTTGTGTTAACTTTGAACAGGTCAAGGACAGACCTCAATTATATTTTTCGTAGTCATACGATATGAATCTGTAATTTGTTCCTACAAATTCTTTTATTAACTCAATGAAACATCAGAAGATGTCACTACTAATTAGATAAAGTAAATTTTCATAACTTTGAACCTTTAGAAATTAAATTTCTACATTTGATATTTCATGAACAATTATCTGTAATTATTTACTGTGAAATTAAGGTAAATTTACCATAATTAACTCTTTCTATAAATAAGCAATTTTATGCTTTGTCAATCTGTTATATAAACTTCATTAAATAGTAATTGGTACGGATATATTCAGTACCATTGTAATTAACTCTTCCTAATTTAAATTAACTTATAAAGGAAGACATATTTTTGTAAAAATTACTTTATTGGATACCAAAAGAATAGATTCTTATTTTCGGACTAAAGACTATCTTTTATTTAAGAGGAATGAAAATCGATTCTGATTGTATTTAATTATTTTGAGTTTGAATGCACAAACAGTGCTTTTCTTTGTTTAATTTGTTCACAGGTGCAATGGAGGATTGCTAAGGTCAATGTCGAGCCATAAGGTAAGATACTTTAAAGATTAGGAGGTCTTTAAAATTATATAGCGGTTATAGAAAAAGGTTTCCATTAGCCTTGTACAAGGGACTTGTATTAGGTCTTCTCAGTATAAAAAAATACGGTGGCGCCTTATTTTTATTGTTAGTGGTTGCAATTACACCCCGACCCACAGCTCATTCTCTACCCAGAGCATATAGTTCGACTAGCCGCTTTGCCTTTGAGATTTCCTCAACTTAGAGCCACCTTCCATCTTAATTTGCCGTGGGCTCCATTTTTAATTATCGGAAATTCTCGTTAAACTAAATCGGAATTTAAAAGGCTTCACGGTAACGTTTTTAAAGGACTATTAGAATTTGTATATGTTAATTCACTTGTTCATTGCTAAAAGTGAATTACAATGTTTTCCTAAGGACTATTGAAATTTACACTGATAAGTATGTTTTTAACAAGAAGGTAACCTTTTTGAAGGACTATTAGAATTTGTGCATGTTAGTTCTCTTGTTTATTGCCAAAAATGAATTAGGATGGTTCAAATTATTGTAATACGTGTATGTTTTGATTGTAAATGTTATTTGATTTTAATAAATCAAACTACACAGACGTTTACTTGACCAGTTAGTGGATTTTAGAATGTTGGGAATCTTTTTTGTTATTGGTCTTATGTTCATGTTTTGAAATATTTCATGTAATATAGTGTTAGGTAGGTGTCAATTGATGTGTGGTTTCTTTTCTAAGAGGAAAAATCTATCAAACCTCACTGAAATATTAAGTAGCGTGATGTGAAAGGGCCTATTTGAAACGACCAACTTTCAAGTAATGGATCGTGGGGCAAGTTACATGAACTGGTGTTTTTGTGCCCATTCAATTTGTGACAAAACAAAAGTCAAAAACCTTTCAAAGTAAGTGAACCCTAAAAGTTGACTTAATGTTTAAATAGTTTTACAAATGGTACATCCTTGAGTTGTATTTTTTCCCATAAGAACCTCTCCATACAGCTGCAGCTAGTCGGAGCAATTCTAAGACTTTACAGTGGTTCTGCCCTCTTAAGTTCAAAATTTGTAAATTAACGTAACAAGTTTTTTCTGGCAAATCATGGAGCTTTGGTAATGAGGCATATAGTGGTATTCTGTAGAGCTGTGCGATGTCTGTTAGTGTTGTTGAGATATGTTAGCCAGGTTTCTGAGGCATAGCTAATAAATCGGTTCGTGTAGATTTTGTAGATTTCGAGTTGGATATCTATTGTGAGCCTGCTTCAGTTTGTTGAAGTCTTATGGCTTGTCTAGATTATGAATGTTTCTTTCATGTGCTTGTTGAAGTTGAATTGTTGATCGTTGTGAACTTTTATGTATTTTGGTTGCAAGTTCTTAGTTTAGGTGATTTGTGGAATCTGACGTACTGCCCGAAGAAGAGAATGTCTTTGGATTTATTACGAATTCCATTTGGTTAGTTTGTTAAGTTGCGTTTGAAGCTTTCTTGTGGCAAATCCTGTATGACCTCTTGTACATGAAGACTGTGCCGTTTGCATAAAGGCGCATGTGATTTTGTATGTGCAGGGTAGGTATTGAATAACTTGGCTGACAGGGCTTTCATTGTTACTGGTTTGAAAATTACGTTTTCTACCCTTGCTTAATTTTCTCCTTCAAATTGAAACAGGAATAAAATATTGTCTTCACACTATATCGATTGTAACACATTCGGTATACTTCATTATTTTTCTTAAAGTATATCAAGTTGTTTGTTTTTGAAAATATTCCGTGTTGCCCTAATTTGTATTGCTAGTATTCAGGAGTAATTCAAGACGGGGTTGTTTGAATCTTATATAAATTTTGATAGAAATGGCACGATGTATGTGTTTTGGTTGTCTTTGTTGAAAATAAGGTCCATGAACATTCTCATACGGTCCGTTAATAGGATCAAGATGTCGAAATCAAGCTTCAGATAGGAATTGAGGATAGCATTATGATGGTGACAGAAGTACACGTTCTGTTAATTAACAACTGAAAGCACTTATCCGGTTAGTTTTAGATTAGAGGTTTGACCACAATGGGAAATAGGAAATTAATGTGAAGTTATGGGTACAAGGTTGGTTTAATTTTACGTTCAGGGCCAGCACACGAATATTTTTGTTCTTACTTAATCAAACTTACTGTTTTTATTTTTTTATGGCTATTTGAGAGTTTATTAACAATTTAGATCCACTAAAATTTCCACTTTGCTTATCTTACATGGCATTAGATTTTTCGAGTGTTGACAATAATCATGCAAATGTCGCTTTTCAAGTAAGAATGATATTCCAAATTCTCAGTGCTATACTAAAAATAATCAAAAACGATTGTTAACCAATTCAGTAGAATGATAGATCAGCAAATAATATCAGAAAAGTCATTAATTGCCGTCCAACAACTTATAGGAATTTTAAAACAGAATGTACTTTGTAGAGACGTTTTTCACTGGAGACTAGTAGTTATGATTTTTATAGAATTAATACGATTATCATCCTTATATTTAAACCTGCCTGTGGACGATGAGTTTGAAGAGGAACTGGATATTATTGAAAATTAGTTTGACATTTGTTATAATTTTTTGACTTAATGTTTGAACTAAAGAGTTCTTACTTATTACGTAGCTCTTGTGTATACTATGAAAATTGTTTGGCTCGGTCAAATCCTCGAGCAATTGTACAACAAAATTCCGTTCCTGCATAGTGCCTAGTGTCGTTCCTGCATAGTGCCTAGTGTGGTTGTTTGCCGAGGTCTCTGTTACGCCCTGGATTACTATTTATGCCCTGGTTCATTGTTATGTCCAGATGTACAACGGTTCGTATCTACTTAGTTACTAGATTGGATATTGTGGCTGCACCTAATGTTTGCTATTTTTGGTTGTAGCTGTTAATGACTACACTGCACCGAACTACAGCTGACCGTGATCCTTGGAGTTGATGTGTGATACCTAGTACCTATCATTCTTGGTGAGAATTTTTTGTTTATTTTGTTAAGCGCGTATAGACATATATCTATATCGCCTTAATAGTTACATTTCTGTTATGATGATGGCATCGTACTTTACTTGGATAACTAAGTGGTAGAATAGCCCTCGTTTCTGTCACATATTGACCTACACTTACGAGTGTTGGCAGTAAGCTAAATCAAAATTTTATAGTGTACTGATACTTTTGAATGCTATTCGCGTTACTTAAGTATCAGCGAGTTTGCGAAAACTTTGTTGCTGATCACTCAAGAGATACACATTAATTTATTGTGTGTATAGATATTGTTGTTTAGATTAAGGATATAAATCGTTTGTTCGGCGTGGCCTGTATGAGAACGTTCACCTATGTGCTTAACGCTCCAGTAATATTTATTTATTTATTTAATACATATTACTCCACAGATATACAAATCAATCCAATTACGGAGTACCTAAATACCTAACTATAGTAGTCAAATACTGGACAAAAAATATACAGAAAAATTACACTACTAAAATAGTCAAAGAAATATACATTAGCAAAATCAGAATATAAAAACATAGTAGTTTATATTTAAAATATGTTAGGTGTTAATCAAGTGGGCAATATTTTGAATAAATTGTTACAACCCCCGTCGCCGTTCAGAGCCACTACCACAGTTGGCAACACTGGTACTATCCACGTTCACATTATTGCACAACAAAGATATTACGACATAATTTCGTGTCAAATTGTATCACATGCCAAATATGTTTACAATGATACAAGTTGCACCTTAAAAAGATAAAACGTACTCACTTAAAAATGTGAAACTCTTCACGATTGTGCGAGTCATCCTTGCGCAGGGGCCATGCTGATTTCCATGTATTTCGTTTGGGCGTGGGTTGCGTTATGCCATCATTGAAACCAGATTTAACATCTCCCCTCTTCTTTGTTCGTATGTAGGACGAAGGAAAAAACAGGTAAGGAACGATAAAGGTCAAGGACAGACCTCAATTATATTTTTCGTAGTCATACGATATGAATCTGTAATTTGTTCCTACAAATTCTTTTATTAACTCAATGAAACATCAGAAGATGTCACTACTAATTAGATAAAGTAAATTTTCATAACTTTGAACCTTTAGAAATTAAATTTCTACATTTGATATTTCATGAACAATTATCTGTAATTATTTACTGTGAAATTAAGGTAAATTTACCATAATTAACTCTTTCTATAAATAAGCAATTTTATGCTTTGTCAATCTGTTATATAAACTTCATTAAATAGTAATTGGTACGGATATATTCAGTACCATTGTAATTAACTCTTCCTAATTTAAATTAACTTATAAAGGAAGACATATTTTTGTAAAAATTACTTTATTGGATACCAAAAGAATAGATTCTTATTTTCGGACTAAAGACTATCTTTTATTTAAGAGGAATGAAAATCGATTCTGATTGTATTTAATTATTTTTGAGTTTGAATGCACAAACAGTGCTTTTCTTTGTTTAATTTGTTCACAGGTGCAATGGAGGATTGCTAAGGTCAATGTCGAGCCATAAGGTAAGATACTTTAAAGATTAGGAGGTCTTTAAAAATTATATAGCGGTTATAGAAAAAAGGTTTCCGCATTAGCCTTGTACAAGGGACTTGTATTAGGTCTTCTCAGTATAAAAAAATACGGTGGCGCCTTATTTTTATTGTTAGTGGTTGCAATTACACCCCGACCCACAGCTCATTCTCTACCCAGAGCATATAGTTCGACTAGCCGCTTTGCCTTTGAGATTTCCTCAACTTAGAGCCACCTTCCATCTTAATTTGCCGTGGGCTCCATTTTTAATTATCGGAAATTCTCGTTAAACTAAATCGGAATTTAAAAGGCTTCACGGTAACGTTTTTAAAGGACTATTAGAATTTGTATATGTTAATTCACTTGTTCATTGCTAAAAGTGAATTACAATGTTTTCCTAAGGACTATTGAAATTTACACTGATAAGTATGTTTTTAACAAGAAGGTAACCTTTTTGAAGGACTATTAGAATTTGTGCATGTTAGTTCTCTTGTTTATTGCCAAAAATGAATTAGGATGGTTCAAATTATTGTAATACGTGTATGTTTTGATTGTAAATGTTATTTGATTTTAATAAATCAAACTACACAGACGTTTACTTGACCAGTTAGTGGATTTTAGAATGTTGGGAATCTTTTTGTTATTGGTCTTATGTTCATGTTTTGAAATATTTCATGTAATATAGTGTTAGGTAGGTGTCAATTGATGTGTGGTTTCTTTTCTAAGAGGAAAAATCTATCAAACCTCACTGAAATATTAAGTAGCGTGATGTGAAAGGGCCTATTTGAAACGACCAACTTTCAAGTAATGGATCGTGGGGCAAGTTACATGAACTGGTGTTTTTGTGCCCATTCAATTTGTGACAAAACAAAAGTCAAAAACCTTTCAAAGTAAGTGAACCCTAAAAGTTGACTTAATGTTTAAATAGTTTTACAAATGGTACATCCTTGAGTTGTATTTTTCCCATAAGAACCTCTCCATACAGCTGCAGCTAGTCGGAGCAATTCTAAGACTTTACAGTGGTTCTGCCCTCTTAAGTTCAAAATTTGTAAATTAACGTAACAAGTTTTTTCTGGCAAATCATGGAGCTTTGGTAATGAGGCATATAGTGGTATTCTGTAGAGCTGTGCGATGTCTGTTAGTGTTGTTGAGATATGTTAGCCAGGTTTCTGAGGCATAGCTAATAAATCGGTTCGTGTAGATTTTGTAGATTTGAGTTGGATATCTATTGTGAGCCTGCTTCAGTTTGTTGAAGTCTTATGGCTTGTCTAGATTATGAATGTTTCTTTCATGTGCTTGTTGAAGTTGAATTGTTGATCGTTGTGAACTTTTATGTATTTTGGTTGCAAGTTCTTAGTTTAGGTGATTTGTGGAATCTGACGTACTGCCCGAAGAAGAGAATGTCTTTGGATTTATTACGAATTCCATTTGGTTAGTTTGTTAAGTTGCGTTTGAAGCTTTCTTGTGGCAAATCCTGTATGACCTCTTGTACATGAAGACTGTGCCGTTTGCATAAAGGCGCATGTGATTTTGTATGTGCAGGGGTAGGTATTGAATAACTTGGCTGACAGGGCTTTCATTGTTACTGGTTTGAAAATTACGTTTTCTACCCTTGCTTAATTTTCTCCTTCAAATTGAAACAGGAATAAAATATTGTCTTCACACTATATCGATTGTAACACACATTCGGTATACTTCATTATTTTTCTTAAAGTATATCAAGTTGTTTGTTTTTTGAAAATATTCCGTGTTGCCCTAATTTGTATTGCTAGTATTCAGGAGTAATTCAAGTACGGGGGTTGTTTGAATCTTATATAAATTTTGATAGAAATGGCACGATGTATGTGTTTTGGTTGTCTTTGTTGAAAATAAGGTCCATGAACATTCTCATACGGCCGTTAATAGGATCAAGATGTCGAAATCAAGCTTCGTATAGGAATTGAGGATAGCATTATGATGGTGACAGAAGTACACGTTCTGTTAATTAACAACTGAAAGCACTTATCGACGGTTAGTTTTAGATTAGAGGTTTGACCACAATGGCGAAATAGGAAATTAATGTGAAGTTATGGGTACAAGGTTGGTTTAATTTTACGTTCAGGGCCAGCACACGAATATTTTTGTTCTTACTTAATCAAACTTACTGTTTTTATTTTTTTATGGCTATTTGAGAGTTTATTAACAATTTAGATCCACTAAAATTTCCACTTTGCTTATCTTACATGGCATTAGATTTTTCGAGTGTTGACAATAATCATGCAAATGTCGCTTTTCAAGTAAGAATGATATTCCAAATTCTCAGTGCTATACTAAAAATAATCAAAAACGATTGTTAACCAATTCAGTAGAATGATAGATCAGCAAATAATATCAGAAAAGTCATTAATTGCCGTCCAACAACTTATAGGAATTTTAAAACAGAATGTACTTTGTAGAGACGTTTTTCACTGGAGACTAGTAGTTATGATTTTTATAGAATTAATACGATTATCATCCTTATATTTAAACCTGCCTGTGGACGATGAGTTTGAAGAGGAACTGGATATTATTGAAAATTAGTTTGACATTTGTTATAATTTTTTGACTTAATGTTTGAACTAAAGAGTTCTTACTTATTACGTAGCTCTTGTGTATACTATGAAAATTGTTTGGCTCGGTCAAATCCTCGAGCAATTGTACAACAAAATTCCGTTCCTGCATAGTGCCTAGTGTCGTTCCTGCATAGTGCCTAGTGTGGTTGTTTGCCCGAGGTCTCTGTTACGCCCTGGATTACTATTTATGCCCTGGTTCATTGTTATGTCCAGATGTACAACGGTTCGTATCTACTTAGTTACTAGATTGGATATTGTGGCTGCACTAATGTTTGCTATTTTTGGTTGTAGCTGTTAATGACTACACTGCACCGAACTACAGCTGACCGTGATCCTTGGAGTTGATGTGTGATACCTAGTACCTATCATTCTTGGTGAGAATTTTTTGTTTATTTTGTTAAGCGCGTATAGACATATATCTATATCGCCTTAATAGTTACATTTCTGTTATGATGATGGCATCGTACTTTACTTGGATAACTAAGTGGTAGAATAGCCCTCGTTTCTGTCACATATTGACCTACACTTACGAGTGTTGGCAGTAAGCTAAATCAAAATTTTATAGTGTACTGATACTTTTGAATGCTACTCGCTTTACTGTAGTACCAGCTAGTTTACGAAAGCTTTATTTCTGATCCCTCAAGAGATACACATTAATTTATTGTATGTATAGATATTGTTGTTTAGATTAAGGATATAAATCGTATTGTTCGGCGTGGCCTGTATGAGAACGTTCACCTATGTGCTTAACGCTCCAGTAATATTTATTTATTTATTTAATACATATTACTCCACAGATATACAAATCAATCCAATTACGGAGTACCTAAATACCTAACTATAGTAGTCAAATACTGGACAAAAAATATACAGAAAAATTACACTACTAAAATAGTCAAAGAAATATACATTAGCAAAATCAGAATATAAAAACATAGTAGTTTATATTTAAAATATGTTAGGTGTTAATCAAGTGGGCAATATTTTGAATAAATTGTTACAACCCCACGTCGCACGTTCAGAGCCACTACCACAGTTGGCAACACTGGTACTATCCACGTTCACATTATTGCACAACAAAGATATTACGACATAATTTCGTGTCAAATTGTATCACATGCCAAATATGTTTACAATGATACAAGTTGCACCTTAAAAAGATAAAACGTACTCACTTAAAAATGTGAAACTCTTCACGATTGTGCGAGTCATCCTTGCGCAGGGGCCATGCTGATTTCCATGTATTTCGTTTGGGCGTGGGTTGCGTTATGCCATCATTGAAACCAGATTTAACATCTCCCCTCTTCTTTGTTCGTATGTAGGACGAAGGAAAAAACAGGTAAGGAACGATAAAGCAAGATAAAGAGGAAACCTACATTCTGAAAGAGAAAAGACAAAAGAACACACAGGTAAATGTCACCGTTCGATGTCTCGTTGGCTAATCGTATCGTGTCACACACCGCGCACTTGCGCCATCACTCCGCGTCTGCACATTCCTTTTGCGCAAATGCAACTGTCTGAAATGACGGAAATGCACAAGTCTATTTTAAAAATAATGGCGGGAACTTAGTCACATATTTAAAAATGTACAATGTCAATTTTGGCATGTAACAAAATCACCTTAGTGATGAATTAAAGATATCGATATTTCCAGAGCACTTATTATACAAATTATTATACAAATTGCACATTCTATAAATAGGGGAATTTTTATATTTGTTTGTACTAGCAGACTGTAAATAGAACATGATCCTAGTTCTTACTAATTTTTCCGGTACTTGAATATTAATGTTTGATAAAATGAACTGGGTCATCTAATAAATTATTTAAAAGCTTAAACAGATGAATGAAGTCTGATTATTTCCTACGTACTTCTAACGATGGTACACTAAATTCTTTTACTAGAGTACCCTCTAGCAGTAATAGAGCCAATAACCCTTTTGTGTTAACTGAGAATTATAAGCATTGTTACTACATTTGTGAGTTTGCTATATATGTACCTACTAACATATTGTATACTATTTTTGATATGACGTTGATTCGCTTATCGGGTATTAGTGTTTATTTTCTACAGGTATATCGCTAATTCTTTATTTCCGTTGGACGACTTGGTCTCTACGAATTGCTCTAACCCCATACCGACTCTACGACAATAGCTAGCGTGATGTCTTTTTCGTAGTTGTGGTGGTTTTACCGTAACAATTTAAGAATTCGGGATTATAAATGCATATGTCTGCATAGTTTGGTTTGGTTTTGTCAGTTTGAATAAAAGGAAATGGTTTTGTAGCATTTTCGAAGTGTGATGGAAAACAGATGATTCACAGTCGCCTTTAATTGTATGAAAGGCAAGCATATACATTTAACCTTGGTGAGTAGAATGCATATTCCTTGTGTCTATATTTCTTATGGAATTTTTGGGTTATGTTTTAAAAAATGAAAAACAACTTTGTAAAGTATTTTAATTACTTGTTTTTTGGCAACATTGTAACCTTTAACAATATTGATATTTCTTAGTTAAAATTCTACAATTGTTCATAAAATTAACTTGTTGACTTTAGGAATATCTTAAGCTGATAAAGTTTTATGATTACAAATATGCGTATCATAGTTGATGTTATATTTTAGAAAACTTATTTGAATTACTATTAAAAACTTACTTAAAATTCTAAAGCTGAGATAAATAGAAAAGAAATATTTTTGAGGTATGGAGAATTTGTGAACCACAACAGATATCCGACTTCGGAAAAATTATGTATATTGGGTATTGTCTTTAAGTACCAAATTATCGACCAAGAACCAATGCTTTTAGAACCACGTATAATTATCAAGTATTTTATTTTTGGAAGCCAGCAATGGATTTAAGTAAGATTTATTTAATAAATTTAATAAGTATCTCAAATTTCTTATATTATAAATATGTTACGAAAATTTGATTAAATGAATTACTAAGTTTGAAAATATAGTCAGTTTGAAATTTAATCCTGCTTATTTCTTTTCAGTCTCATAAAAAGACTTAAGTTTTGTGTTGGTTTAATTAAACAAGGTAAGTGGATTTAAATAGAGATTAAATAAAAAAGTTTGCGATCAATCTTATATTTGCTTTAATAGCAGTTTTATATTTCTGTAACATATCACAAAAGGTGGTCCCTGTTATGTTTCACGATTTATTTCTTTTTCAGATACAACTAGATGAGTATTGAGCGAACGAGTTTTTTTTTAATTATTGGTTTTTTATGGTTTTAGATTCAGGAGTTTTGAATTTTCTCAGAACTTTTGATATTAGACGTATTACAGTTTACAAGCCTTGGGTGGCACCCTTTTTTGAGTTAATTGAGCAAAAATAGAATCGACCTGCGAACACGTTCAATAGTTTCTATCCTTGAATTTAGTTAGTCGTATTGTATTGATAGGAATTTCCCTTTTCTCCTAACCGATTATTATGCCCTTTTTTGAGTCAATTGAGCAAAAATAGAATCAACTTGCGCCCGCAGTCTCTACCCTTGAATTTACATTCAGAGTTAGTCATATTGTTATTGATAACATTTCTTTTTCTCCTAATTGATTGTCACTCAAGTTTACCTTAGACCGCCATTATTTTCAGGAAACGCCAGATTTAGTTTTTATATTATGCCCAGAGTTGTTTGTAGAAGAATATTAAGAATATATAAATCATAAGATGCCATAAGCTCTCTGTAAAAAGCTTTAATAAATAACTTTTAAGTATTTGTTTCGAGACGGTTTAACGAAACTAGTGGTATCGCTCGCACTGGCTCATAATTGCCGAACCAGTTTAAGATTATGGCGATATCTTTTGTAGTTATATGTACAAGAAACATTGAAGATGTCTGGTGATTCGCCTGTTAAAAGGGACAAATTTCTGGAAAAATTCAAACGCATTCCATTGGTACGTTCATTGTCTTTCTTGTGAATTCTCAAAGGGAAACATCATCAATATGTGAATTGAGATTATGCTCTTTGATTAATACAACAGTAAAATAGTGCACCGACTAGCTTTCAATGATGCGGGGGATGGGGATCTGTAAAAGTAACTCTACTACTTTTAGGGGTATACAAATTCTAACACTTTTACTAAATAATAATGGCTTTGAGTAACAACCTACCCAAATTAAACCTTAATGAAACCTGCCCAGAAGGTGGGTGATTCGGAAACGATTTATCAGCTTCCACCGCGATTAGAGGTTGATGGATCCTCGATTACACCTTTTTTACTTCCTACTAATTTAAAAAAAACAAAAAACGTTTACTTTGTGTACCTCTACCCTATTTTGTAAAGCATAATTTCCAAAACTGTAAATAACAACAATAACGAAAACAAGAACTATGATTTACACTAATTTAGCCTAATCCGCGATTAGCTACAAAACTTAAGATTATTAATAATATTACTTCATTGAAATTCAATCAGGTAATTTTCACTTGCGAATTTTCCTCTAAATTAAGGAGTGTATGTATGAAAATTTTATACAATATGCTCCAAATTTACTGGAGCGAGCACCGACATCAAGAATAAGCTCCGCACATTTATAAATGTTAACGATCAATTACAATTCCTAGACACAATAAACAGCACCTGATGGTTATAATTTAATTAACTTAGTTGTTTGTCTTTTTGCTTCAAAACTCTATCCACATCAACGGACACTACTCCTCACAGGTGAAATTCCAATCTGTTGTGGTCTCGAAAATTCCCAACCACTAGTCACTTACGAAACCGATATATAATATCCACGTTTAGCTGAATCCGATGACCTGTCTAATCCCCAACGTCTTGATATTTGAATACCGCCTCATTACTTAATGTACTTGTCTTTCAATCGCCGTCTTGCACTGCGATCAAGTATCGAGAAGTTGTTCACAGGTGTCTAATAATCTGATTCGAACTGATTCCCTGCTACTATTATCTGTAGGTTAAATTATAACGGCCCAGGGTTATTATCTGATGTTCTTGTATTCACGGATGGTGAATCTTATGCTTTCCTATGGCTGATGCTATTTTATCCATGCGAACCCTCAATTATTTCCCACACATTGGTCCGACTCCATGATTAAATGATTTATTTTTGAACTCGTGCAAATGTGTACAAATAAACTTTTAATATGCCCTGTTATTTACCGATGTCTATTCTGTAATTTCTCTAAATTTAATACAAAGGGAAGTAAATTACCATCTGTGTTTAATACACTGGATGTTTTCCTGTTTATTTTTTTATTTGTAATTTAATATTACTGTGAAAGAGCACTGTTATTAAATGTAAACTACCAAATCCTATAACTTATTTAGGGTGTTTTCTTGCTATAAAAACTCATTTAACTAACTAAACTGTATAAGTTCTTTTCTGATACCTAATTTTTTATTAAATAACGCACTAGCATTGTCTCTCTCTACAAACAAAATTCTTTCAAAAAATCTTAACCTAACCACTAAACATTTCGTCTGCTTCGCTGAAGTGCTACATTTCTAGCCATACCTTAATCCTAACAAAAAAGTCTTGGGACTCCTTATTTTTAATCCAAATTAATATGTTTACTAAGAACATTTCTTAACCCAAAATTGCTTCCTAAATATCTTTTAGATTATGATCTATTTCCTCTAATCTATCTACACTATTTTCAATATCTACTTCCGACAGTAAATTTTCGCTTTTTCTCAATTTTCCTCTTTTCTGGCTTTAAAATATTTTCTTTTTCCTTTTTGGCAATTCTCATTAATTTTTCTAAATTTGTTTGTAACAAATTCCTATATTCTTCACCATTCTCTTTATTTGATAAACTACGTGATAATGTGGAATAATAACAAGCAACCATTGACCCAATTTTCCCATAATTTTCCTGAAAATTAATCTGATTTAAACTTGCAATATTTTTCCTAGAGTGACCTAATGCTTTTTTATAGCTGTACCATCATTAGTGAAATCAAATGGATATTCAAAATTTGTTGGTGTTTTATTTCTTTTCACAAATTTTTTGAGAAAAGGTTATTGTTAATTATTAATTCTTGGTTGTTTTTTTATATTCATATTATTAAGTGTTATTCGCCCATTGTCAATTTTGATGCGTTTCAACTATTTGTCTATGAAATTTATTCCCATTCTGTCTAAAACTGTGTAATGCGTGGGCGATAAGAGAAATAAAAACCAATTGCAAAAAGAAGAAAATTAATCTAAAATGGCCAAAGTTATTATTGATACACTCTATATACCGGAATTCATGAATAGCTAATATTGATTAAGTGTGATATTTTAATTGGTTTGTTTTTAGTAGGGCAGTTAGTATAATTAAAGCGATAAAAAATGAAATTTCTTAAAATAAATTGATCCAATTTAATATATTGGTAAGATAATGCATAGTCATTCAATAGAATAAACGACGTGACAATATAAACTGTTGAAATAATAGATTCCATAAAATCATACAATGTAATAAATATATAATGAATGCTGGACATTATGCAATAAACTTAAACCACGAAATCAAAGTTATTTATGGTAAAATACATATTAGGATAGAGCTCAGGTTCATAAATTATTTTAAAACCACAAACGAAAACATTTCATTGTTATGCATTTCTCACATAAAATTAAGAAAGCTTATGTACATCGGTCATTAGAAATAATTCCATGTAATAATACCCGGAAACAATTACTGCCATAGTTTACAATGTAGTAATTGCTTAAAACCCTTATGCTGGGTACGAGAAATTTGCGAATATCAGATTGCAGATATAATTTTATCATTTCAATACAATACAATATATTTATTTTATATTGCTGAAGACAAAAGTAAACACGAACGTTAACCTAAGTAAATCATATGGATACCACAAGCACTTTCTCGGGATCCATTCCATAAATCCAATAAGAAGACAAAATCCCAGACTAAACATGAGAAAGAGGAAATTAAATGACAATAATTACATACGTCGGAAAAACGAATCAATTATTCGTGAACCGGTAATGAGAAAACGTCGAAAATGTAGTCACACGAAAACGTAATAAGGCGAACGTGATCATATGGTTGGGGGTTGGTATGATGTTAAGTTAAAAGTAACATTGAACGAAACCAGCTACAAGTATGTAACGTGGCTTTCTACAGGAGGAATTTAAGCGACGCGCGAGTTTTTGTAGGATTTCACTTGCAGATTTGACTAGGAGGTTAGCCAAGCGTAAAATTTTGCAAACTCGTGTGTACTGTAATAAACGATTTACCTGCGAAAATAGCTCAAACAAGTGGGCTGTGTGTGTTAAGGGAGCTGTTTTTCGGGAACTAGGAAATGAAAATACTGATAGTTTCTGGAAATCTTTTAAAACAAAGATGTTTGAATTTAAACCGTGAGTAATTATGAGCTTTTATGTTTAGACGTAATAATTAAGTACACGTGAACTGAAATTGTCAATGTTTGCATTTATGTAAATTAATGAAATTTATGAAATTAAGGGAATTAAAGGGAAAGTAGTTATTTTATTGGACTAATTAGCGGCGAACATGTGTATATTGATATTAAAGTATTTTGGAATGTACAATGAATAGATTACGAAAAAGCTTTTTTTAGATGTTTTCTCTGTCTGTTATTAACAACATTTTCAAAAATTGGGATCTATAAGTGTAATGTAATTTAGTATGATAAATGGAAAAATTTGGAGTGATAGAATTGTTTGGATTTGATTTAATGCCTTTCTTAGGATTTTCGTTAGCAATACCTGGCCAGAGTGAATTAAAAAAATTTAAGTTTTTCCTTTAATGAAATTATATTTCTATTTATGTTGAAATTATTTAATGTTAATCGAGCTAAAGTTTAGATCGAATGTTATTTTAATTTATTTAAAAACTAGATAAACAGACACATTTCTAAAGGATATCCATATGAGTCCATCGGACTCGTATTTGGAAGGCATTTTATTTTTCAATTTTATTTAATACGACCAAATATTTACTAGTGGTTTAAAGTATCTTAGAGAACGGTAAAGTTTAATGAGACAAGATCAGGGAACCAAAGCAAAGGTGGTCTTCGAAATCGCCGTCTTCCGTATAGGGGATAATATCAAAAGGGATTGCTGTGACAGGGATTTGGCGCCTCTTAATTATGATATGGAAAAAGTCTTTCAGGGTAAATGAGTAATGTAACATAGTTTTTGTATTTGAGCATTTTTTTTATTGTTTTTATTTCAAATGTTTCTATTTTCTTTTATAATTTTTGCCATAGGAATTCCCTTCCTTACTACTGCAATTAACCGACGCTCTCTTATATTGTTACAGGTTTCCACCCCTTAAGTACAAATCGAAATTTATTAACGTTACCCTCATTTTACTCATAAGAATTGCACTTCTAAATTTTTTTTATTTCTAAAATTTTATGGCTATACGATCAATATTTTGCTTTATTAAAATTTAAGTTCTAGAATAGGATTGATGATTGGGAGACTTCAAGGCTTCTATGAAATGAATTTTGTAGCATCCTGTATATTACAATTACATTTGTTTTTAGCATTGCGAAATACTTAGTACGTGCATAATTGACGTCAATTACATGAATTAATTGTACTCTGTAAGTTGGCTTTCAGTGGTGTGAGGTGGGTTTAATAAAAACAAAAATATTTTTATGGGTATACAAATTGTGACACTTTCACTAATTACTCTTCCACCTACCGGGAAAAATCTTTGAACTTTCTGTCTAATAAAGCCTTTGGGCAGCAACCCATTTGGATAATCCTAAAAGGTCTTTGAATTTTTTGTCTAATAAAGCCTTTGGGTGGCAACCCACATGGATAATCCTAAATAATGTCTGCTCAAAAGATGGGTGTTTTGAAAGACGATTTAATGGATCTTACTGCTGTTGGCGGTTGATTGAGCCTTGCTTACACCCTTATTAACTCTTTCAATTAGTCTACTTTAAACACAAATAATAATAAAAACTCCACATCTGATACACCTAACCTGTGTTTGCCAACAAGATTATCACTGTAAATAACAAGAGTAAACAAAAAAAAAAACAAAATACAAAGATACAGCTCTGTTTTGGCAAAATATGTGTGTGTAACTAAAAAAGAACTTAAATTTATCAATAGACAGCCGATCAATTTAATTTCTAATTACTTTTTTTTCTGTACAATAATGAGCATGTATTTATGAAAAATTATATTTCTACCAGCCACGTCAGCACAATCGTCCTCTCTAATAATAATTTTGTATATTCTTTTTATTGCCATCAATCACAATTATTAATATCAGCATGTAATGTTTATAAAATGGAAAGGAAATTCAACAACTAGTTATTGCTTATTTATTCTATGCAAACACTGTCGACTTCCAAAGCAGGGATTGGTTGTAACAAATTAATTTCTCCAATGTAATGTGGAATGAAAGCTCCCCCCACAGGCCATTTTCACATTTTCAGCCAGTGTTTTTATATCCTCACTAATACTCGCGTTTGGATACCTATTTACAAACAGTTCTAACCTTTAATACCGTCCATTCAACTACTCGCTTAGCAAGCTCATCCCACACCACGATTGTTGCATTATTAGACCTAAAAGTCTGCTGAAACTGATCAGATGTATTGTTGATGTGCTCTGATCTCTCCGACTACTACCTGAGGGTTTATGTTACAATGTTTTATGGGTATTTCCCACTTTCTTCGTTTTCATGAATTGTTTGACGTGAACTGTTCTAAGCTCAAGATTAACGTTATCTAAGTGCATGTGAGTGGTCGTGTCCCTACACTTTATTTGGTAAAAGACAGTTAAAGATAAACACTAGTACCAAGCGAGGTTCTACAGATGGCGTAACATTGCCCAAGTTTTAATTCAATGAAAGTCTTTACAAATAAACGAAAAGCTTACCTTTAATTAATAGTTGTAGTTTAAGATCGGCTGCTTGAGTTCTTTGCTTTTCGGGAAACTTACGTTTATCGTCTAAATATACAGCAGAGTCGTCATTATGCGCGAGTGTTGGTTTTTTGACAAATTGCTGCAGTGAAGTTGTTGAATCTACAAATTTAGGGAATACAAAATATAATGGTATTTAAAAGGTAGGTAGGAATTCACAGATAAACTTCACTGTTTCACACAGTAACTGTTCACGTCGGTATTGTAAGATAGCTCGAGATCAAGTTTTCGCTAAAACGCTCCTTTATCACGAACTTGTCATTGTCCTCACCCGTCATCCAGCGTTTTCATTGGTTAGGGCGACAACCACATATTCTTTAAGGTGTGTGAAAATGCATGGTTGACAGAATACAATAAAATTGTATGCGCGAGAAAGTAACAACTCAATTTTTATGCGTAATAACCTAAATTATACTAGAATAAGAATGGCAAATAAAGCTTTTCCTTTTCGGATTAGAAGAACCCATGTACCTAATTTTAAAGTAAAACTTTGTGCGGCCAAAAAGGCGTAACCATGGCATTAAAGCTTCAAAAAGAAGAAAGTCTCTGTACGAGAGCTTGCATGCACGGAAAACTTATATTAACTAATGACTGTAGGCCACCACCTGAATTTTAAATCATAACAATGCTTGTGATACCAGAAAACGGAAATAAGTAGTTACCCCATCTTCAGACTACATCATCTGTACACGCAAGGGTCTTGTTTGCTACCACACTGACCCCACAAAGTTAATCGGAGAGTATGAGACTCTAAAACTTAAAACTAACACTTAAATTTCCTATAAAACTAAGTACAAAGTTAATGTTTATCATTCACATTTATGCATACAAATTTTCAGTAATACCGTAAATGTATTCTCGTAAATTAAATAAATTACATACTGTTTTTTAACAAGATAAAGACAAAATACGCTGCAGCAGTAAAAACATTAAGCTTACAAATTGGCCAGTACCACTGCATTAATGATACATAATTTCTAAATCCCATTGTAATAAATACAAAATTAAAAGGCAGGTTAGCTCTTTTCTTTTTACAATAAATCTTACCTCTGGTCACAAATACCAAAGGTTTGGAACATCATATAGATATGATAATTTTTCAAAGATATTTTTAAACAAAGATATATAGATTATTTGCTTTGCAGCTATGGTAAGATAAGGTAACATATAATTCCAGAGTGAAAGATAGATACATAACCATTTATAGTTATTGTTTAAATAAAATCTCGAACACAATTTCAACGAGAAAGATAAGTAACAAAGTAATTGTGGTTCCAAATATGAATTAGGTAAGATAAAATCGTTGTGATATTTTACAGAAAAAAGATGAATGACCAACTATTGATAGTTTCATACATTAATTAGATAATATGTCCAAGATATTTTCAAAGAGAAAGATAGATAAGACGTTTATGATTTAACCTAATAATAAGATGTCTTACAAAAAATTTATAGAAAAAGATAACATGACAAGGCATAACCTCCCCTCCTTAAATAACATGAAGGCACTCTTGTAAAAGTAGAGTGATCTCAGGATCCTA